>JAYDZK010000113.1:30172574-30186226 GCA_034509185.1 Euphonia xanthogaster | reverse complement strand
TTATAGCAACATGTTGGTTTTATACTTTTTCAAGATATCTACATTCACTTAACATACACATTCACTGCCCATTGGTTATAAGAGAGAAACAAAGTTCTCAGTGGGCGATCAAGGAGCAACATCATTCTGTGAGCCAGCTAGAGTCCGTATCTTCCAATTTTCTCTCCTTCATCACATCTCCATGGTGTCTTCCTCAGGAGAGATATGGGGCTTTCCTGTATCATCAGGAGGCCTTTGCTGGCTCACAAGACCAGCACAGAATGTCTTTCCTACAGATTTTCAATGTGTAACATGGGCAAGACCTGGCCAAGACTGCTGACTGCCCATGCTAGGAGCACATACTCATGCTGCTTAAGCATCCTTCACCAATAAAAGGTGAAGGATGGAGCACCAAGTATGGAAGGCACTTGAGAAGACACTCGTGCCTCTCATTGTCTCCAACTTTTATACTTGTCTGGTCCAGAATTGTGTGCTGTGACTTAGTAATCCCTTGCATGCTGAGCAATGGCAGGGTGCTGCTCAGGCTTTGCAGTTTTCAGTCTGTCAAGACAGGGTTTCTTTGTCATCTCCTTCCTGCCAGCAAAGGTTGGCTAAAAAAGATATTCATCTGCCCTGTAACTAGACTTCCATAAAAATTACACAAGAAGCACTAGAAGTTGCAGGGTGAATGGTGGTTGGTGCATGTTTTGCAACTGGGAAGAACCCACTTATCCAGCAGGTTTTTGTGATTTGGGTGCCAAGCATAGGAGGAGTTGTCTCATGAAAAGAAGAGCTTTTTTTCTTTTTTCCTTCTGCCTTTAACCCTCTCGATTCTGAATCACTAAGAAGCCTGTAATCCAAAATTCTGCATCAGTCCAGAAAAAGGAAAAAAAAATAAGCTTTGTCCATGCTGGCTGTCTGTGGTTGGTAGAGGACTTTCTGTTCAGAGCTGTAAGAATGACTGGAACTCAGGCTGCCACAGGGAGTGGGAAAAAGCTGTGGGAAAAAATGTAAGGAAGAACATCCTTACTCACAAAAGGAAGCACCATCATGCATTGCAAGGTCTTGTACCAGCACAGACTGTATCAATATTGGCTCAGTGTTGTCCCCTTATTGTGTATGGGTAATACCATTGTGATTACCCCATGGCTTCATAGTCACCAGGCCAATATAACAGCCAGCTGTGTTCTCTGGGCACAGAATAAGAAAGAAAATAAGTAGAAAATTAATTGGATTGATGGACAATATAGCCAGCACCTTGCATGGTTGAAAATGTTTAGCCATCTTGATGAGCCTACAGGAAGCAATCATAACTTGGGATGTAAGCCTGAGCATCTAGAGGATATAAAGTTGTGCACAAGTTCCTACTTGGTGTTACAATCAAGAGTAATTTCCCCACAAATAAACTCAGATTCATAATTTTAAAGTGCCATCTAACATTTCTCCATGCAGGAAAATGAATTCCAGTCTTTATGAACAATCCTGCACAGAATTCTATTTCTTAAACACAGTCACAGTACTCCACTTTACCTAAACAGAATTTATGCCCACTGGACACAGTAACTAGAGGGTTACTGGAATCTGAATAAGAAACAAGCATTCTTTCTGCATGAATCATGCTGCTGAAACAGCAGATTGAAATTATTGTAGAGAAGAATGAAGAGTTTAGGTCTCTCTTATTGGTTCCAAAAGGGCACAGCTTCTCTCTAATTCACTATTGCAAAAAGTGAAGTGTTGAATGTGCCTTCTTTTTTTCAGCTTTTTTACTTCAATTATTCGATTCAGTTATACAAACTGTCTCCAAGGCTTATACACAAAATCTTCAATTACCTTCTGTGGGCCAGTAATAAAAAAAAAAGGGAAAACACACCCCACTCTATAACAAAATGGCAAATTTTACAACCTTACACAGCATGGAGGGCTCTCCTGTTGATGCTTTCTTGTTCCAGGAATTATGCACTCAATAGTGAATAAATTCTATTACAATACTGAAACTGATTTATTTCCATTGGAACATGAAAGATGATTCCTTCTAATCAGGAACTCAGCACCAAAATAGAGTGGGCCTTCAAAAAAGCATGAAACAATCAGGCTTTGCTGTTATTTCATGCAATTGTCTATCCAAGCATAAATTATTCAAGTCTGTATATTGTATACATTTCCAGCACAGTTGGCATATGGGTATTGAAATAACAAAAATGTGATTTTTTTTTTGTTTGGGTTTTTTATTTTTCATTTTGAGACTGTCTTGATTAGATCTTTCAGTATTTTTCTCACTCATGATACATCTCATAGCTATGTGAAAGGGATGTTTTCTTCTACGGTACCAAAGGTGTTGGTGTGACAGGCAGAATGGAGATAGAGAGTTCTTCGATTGCAAATTCACTTCCCACTGCTCTCCAGTGGTAATTCTCTATTAGAGACAGTGATTCTTGCTGCCATCAACCAAGATGAACTTGCCTAATCCAATTGTCTCTTAGCCTTTATATCCAACTCCAAAGCTTCCATTTGCCTCTCAGAAATATTCCCATTTAAAACATTAGGACATTACTAGGTTTATCCTCACACACAATTTTTATTTCTCCTCCTATTTTTTGCAGAACTGTTAAAAAATAGGCAAAGCTTCTATTAATATTCAGATGCATTGCAAAAGAAAAATCAATGTAAACTGAAATAACAGAATTCCAATTTATTACTGTTAGGAGATGAGAACCACAGCAGTGAATAACATTGCAGTTATTAAGCTTAAGAGCCTCCTCATCTATTGCAAATTGAGAAAAGTGTTTGTTTCTTTTTTCATACCTTATCCTTTATTTCTTCTAGAAGCACAGGTTTTATTGTCTAATCAACACAATATTTAATGACTGATGCAGAATGAAACATAACTGGTTTCAAGTACCAGCTGCAATATGCATTACAGCATTACTTTCACTTCAAACAATTAACCAGCTGCAAAATGGTCAGAACCAAGTGAGATCCTCATTCAGAGAGGATTGTTTCTTCAGGTGTTTACTACATAAAAGCTGTATCTACATTTCTACCTCTAGGAATGCCACAGCCAGCACTATTCTCTACTAGGGTAAAAGGAGAGAATTCAGCTGTAGTAGTCATCGTTTAAAACAGAAATATTGTTAGTACTACCTTCTTTTGTAACAAATGATGAAACTTCTCTAATTCAGTATTACATAATAAATTATTGAAATTGACAATAAAATAAAACAGGTGAAAAACCTTGTGAAAAACCTTGAGGTTTATTTTCTATTCATGGTAATGCCCTATATTTAATTACTGGTTTCTGACAAAACCTTCCCCACCAAAATGGTTATTTTCTTAAACAGTATTTGTTTTTTCCAGAAATTCCAATTTTACAGAGAAAGTACCATGGAATTGACATTATGTTTTTAAATCACCTTTATAAATTTACAAGAATTCAATTACTATTAAAATTCTGGGGTCTGGATGACGATATGCAATTAGATTTATGTCAGTATAATTAGACTGAGCCAATAGCTAACACATTTTCAACCTGACGCAAGTCAGATTTTCCCTTTTTTTTCCTTTGATTTGTGTCAGCAATAACAGTTCAGTTAAGATCAGTACAGTTAATTATTCCTTTGCCTAACTGAAGCAGCAACATTACTGGGAAAAGTCTCTAGACAAGAGGATAACAGCCTGCATACAAAAATCTGACGGATCATTGCACCGATGTACAGTAACTGCTTTAAGGGTGAAAAATAATTGTCTTTGCTTTGCTTTATGTCTGCTTAGCACATAGTCTACATCCTTTATGATGTTGGACTTAAAACCCAATTATGAACAAAAAAAGATACATATATTAGACCCCAGTTCTGGCCTTGCCTATCTATGCATTTCCCATTCACTCCGGATTTGACTCGTCTCATTCACATACCATAAATGACAGATGTTAGTATTTTAATCATATTGATTTCAACATAATTGGAGCAGGAAGTTATATATAGAGTTATTTTTCATAGAGGTGAGTAATATAAAATGACCATATACATACACAGCAATGGCAACCTAAAGATGAGGCAATCCTATGATATTTTAGGAAAACTACTTTAGGTTACATATCACATAGTTAATCAGTTTTATGCAAGATAATCACCCTTAATCAGAGTAAGCAAGCAGAATTTAAAACCTTTTTTAAATGTGGTTTACTTTTAATTTGTTTTGATTACATTTATGGCCTTTAATATAAAAAAAATTATGCCTTTTTTAAATTCTCTCTTATGAAATACTTAGACTGAAATCACTGAAAAAAATCCATATCTTTTTTGTCTTAACGTGAAAGTGGATTTATTATGTTGCTTCATTATCTACACAGAAGTGTCTTTTGAGCTGACATTTCTATGCATAAAACCTAAATTATGGTCCAAATGTCAGCTGAAAAAGACTCTCAGTTGTGCCTCCTGCAGTCTCTCCCAGCTCAGTCTCTTTTTACAAAAACAGCAATACAAACACTCGACAGAAATAAAAAGAGTGAGGAAAAAAGATGTATACAGACTCCACAGGCAACCAACATCCCAGCAACTCTCTTCAACAGTATGGATGACCATTCTGAGGATAAGTACATGTGAGGCTGTGTCAGAAATGACAGTAGATTTGTCACTACAAAGTCAATCCAAAACCCTTCCAGATTTCTCACAGGCATTGTATACAGACTCCCCACAAAAATTGCAGTGAAATTGTGGAAGCAGCTCAGTTGCTACTCTGTGGCCTAAACAAAAACGATTTCATTTGCCAGACGCCCAGAAAAATCTCCTACGCATACCAGCACGCTCTGTTTGCATGCAATCAGAGTACACTGAAGAAGCTACAAACTTATATTTAGGCATCACTAAGGAAAACTAGTGATGGAGGGAATAGAAGCATGCAGACAGTTTGATGTAGGGAAAATGTACCCAGAGTGCATGCCAAAATCTGCTAAATTTATTTAAAGGTAATTTGGAAAAGATGGCAGCAAAGAATAACCAGGAATTATCTTTTATATGCTTTTCTAGCTCCTCCACATCTCTGACTGCCTGTCTAAATTGAATCAGCTTCCATGGTTTGTGATAATGAATCAAAGAACAATCCACTGCTGCTCACTCCAGCCCTGGATTCCATGCTCCGTGCCAATTCTGTTCTGTCTGGGAAGCAAATGAGTATACTACAGTCTTCCATGCATATCTTCATTAGAGCTCAACCTTGAACAGGGTTTTCACAAGCTCTCCTCTTAATCTGATCTGTTTCAACAACAAACAAAAACCAGCCCATCAAAGAGGTGAAAATTTCACTTGCAAAGGTGACATCCTGATTTCATTATAGTCAATTGCAAAACTCCTCACAGACAAGAAAAATCCTTGACCTCTTCAATCAAGATCCTAATACTGTTAATATTAGTGTCATCCTCAGCAAATTTTTAGAAGATGTCATTTCCTTCCACCTTCTTTTGAAATCTGCATTTTCTTCATAAACTGGATCAGCATAAATGACATGCATTAGCACAAGGAAGAAGAATGGTTGAGGAGCTCTCAGAAGTCCTGAAGGAAGTCTCATCACATTAATAGGCTGATACTGATCCAGTCACATGTATCACACTAAAATGCTACAAAAACCTAGGGTTACACACCCATTAATGACATTAAACCTGTCCCTTTTTTCACTAGTTTCTGAAGAAGGCCTCTGCACCAAAATATCCACTTACTAACTTAACTTTCCAGTCAAAAGGAAGCCTTGAACTCTTGCTCCAACTGTTCAAAAGGTAGCAATACTTAACTACATTTTCATAACAGAATTTCTTTTTCTGCAGTGGGGTGAAAGCATATAGCCAGATGGAGTGGAAGACAAGGTGCATGTGGTGGCAGAGAACAAATATAAACACTTCACAATCTGAGTAAGCAACCTGGATATACTGAGAGCAGCTGAATATTCTCTTAGGTGGTTTCTTCATTCACAGTCTTCATAAGAGACTAATGTTTGAAACAGGAGAGAACCCCTTTAAGATTTTACTTATCTTTGTTACACTCTGCTCAACAGTACTTGGTGTTCTGTGCAGACTGGCCACCTTCAGGCATGGAACGTACACATGCAAGAGGAAGGGACTACAGTGGGTACCCATAAATTAAACCTACAAATGTAATTTACAAATGGAAATACCTTTCTCTGACTCATACCTTGGCTGGGATTCCCCCGCTATTCACTCCATTCACTCTTGTAGGCTGTGGTCCTGGTTGCCACAGGATTGCATCTTGACAATGTCTTTACTCTGTTCCTCTGGATGAGATTCAACTTCAGTGCTTCCTAATTGCTCTGATTTTTATGGAAGGAAAACTGAGTACACTGAGGCCAAAAAGAATCCTATGGCAACCTCCAGCTAGATCCCTGGTGCTGACTATGGAATTGAGGAGAGCAAACCTAAACCAAATTAGAGGACTATGATGTTTCAGGTATTGAAAATTATTTTCCATTATTTTCCATTTCAACTCACTGATCTTTCAATTTATAATATGTTTTCAGAGAATATCTAGAGTAATTATTTATATCCCAACTAAAACACCTTTAACTCCAAAAGAAATATCAAAAATCTGCTTAACTAATAGTATGACTTCTTAATCAATGTTGATTGTATTGACTGTCAAAAGGGGAAACACAAAAGATTGGAATGGCAGCCGTATGTATTTATATTGTTCACACATTCCTTTGGTTTTACCTATATATGGACAACTGAAGAGCTATCTATCTATGAAACAAATGAGTAATGCATGAGTTATGCATCAAATAGTTACTATGTGCATGTTGCTTATTTCCTATTTTGAATTTGTTAAATGTTTTCCTTGGAAATCTTGCATTCTTGCCTGCAGTTCACCCACTTCTTGTCAAAGCAAGGTTTAGTTCAATAGTTAGGTACCCTGGAGACTTAATGTTAAGTAATTACTCAAAAATTTGAGTAATCAGAATTTTGTATAATTAAATGCCTAGACATTCAAAATGTCTGTGTCATATAATTTTCTTCATACGCTTCTATAAAGGAGATATAATAATGCATAGAAAGTGTTTTAAAATAAAATTCCAATATCACATTATTTCCCTACTCCAAAATAACATGATTCCAGAACTTTCCTGAGAAGAAATAACAAATTAACTTTGTTTTCATGTAAGCTGCAATAACAAATTCTTAAAAGTGTACAATAACTTGAATTAATTTTATGGTTACAGGACAATAAAGTTCTGCCTAATGTCTCATTCCTGGATTGTTAGAATTTGGTGCTATTTACTATTTGGAAGATTTACCAAGATGAAGTTTCATGTTTCCAGTTTATTCAAGCACTAGACCTCATCTGGAATATTGCATTACGTTGTGAACATCAGTGTTGGTCTTGGTGTTCCAAATGAAGCTTCCTGAATGAAGCTTTCTCCAGAGTCTGTCAAAGTAGGAAAGGGCTGGAGGACTTGCCCTGTTGAAAGCTGAGAGACCTGGACCTGTTCATCCTGAAGATGAGGCAGCCTTAGCAGTGACCTTACACCAGCCTATCAGTGCCTAGGAGGAGCTTTACCAAAAAGATGGAGCCAGGCTCTTCATCGGCATGTAAGGCACAAAAGTGAGAGAAAATCCTCATGAATCGGAACCGGGAGGTTATGACTCAACAAGAAGAAAAATTGCTCTCAGGATAACTAAGTATTGGGTATGATTGTTCAGAGAAGTTGTGGAATTGCTTTCATTGGATCTTTACCAGGCTCCAAGGTTAGAATTAAACTAACCTCTAAACAACACAGTCTAAATTCTATGTTGACCTATTTTGACCAACAGGTCCCTTCCAACTGCTGTGATTTAGTGTAATCGTGAGCATTACAAAAAGTAACAGGAAATTAAATTTTCAAATTGAGCTTAATACAACCTAGGACACATCACTGAAGCTTTTCAAAAAAGGAGATGGAGTATTATGACCTTTGGACAACACAATAGAGAGATATCTATGGGCACAGACTATTATTCTGTTCACATTTACTGAAAAAATCTAAATTCAAACTAAAAAGGATACAGAGAAGGAAACAGAGATATCTAGTGGAATAGAGATATTCTCCCATGAAAGTAAACCAGAAGAGTAAATTCAGGCTGACTAAATAAATACTCAGCAGATGTATGACTTCTCTTTGACCAAGAAGTAAAATGAGGAAAATTATCACACAATTTCTATTTACATAGGTTTAAATTGACCATGTATCAATCTATTCACACATCTACCTAAACTTCTCCTTGCAAGTATATAAACATCTCTACATCCCTTCCTGATTTACTTGCAGAGTTTATAGCTGGTGACAGGCATAAAAGCCAACAATAAAAGTTTCTTTAGGGGAAAAAGAAGGCAGGGAGTGAGACAAAAACATTAAAAAAAGGGGAAAGGTAACTGGAAAAGCAAAGGGAGAAAAAGAAAAGGGGAAAGGTAAAGCTCGAGTGGCTAGTCAAGAAGAGAACTGCCAGAGTTTCCCCATTAAGCATCCTCTCCCAGGTGTCCTCTCCATACTACTTTTCCCACAGAAACCACATAAATTTCCCCATGATCTGTTCAAATTCCCTAATGCCTGCCCCTGCCTTATGATGCCATTAGCCCCAAAGGAAGTAGTTTTTGATCAGAGGCTGGTGTTGCAAACTAACTAGTTATTATTGGGGAGCGCTGGACTTGCACTTGTCTTCCTCCTAATGTAAACTAAAAGCTGCAAAGAACTGTGCAAGAAAAGGCTGGTGAAAGGGCTGGACTCTTACAGCAGTGTCAGTCACCTCCGTAACATAACAGTAGCAGCCCAGTATGGAGGTACAAGGCCAGGAGAATAACAGTATGAGCCCAAGAGCATGAGGACAGGAAGGCAAACACTTTCCTAGAAGCTTTGGTGAAAGGTGCAATGGAAAGGCTGCTGCAAGTGGAAGATCCTTAGCACTGTAAAAGGTTGAGACACCAAAGGCACTGTGCAGCACCACTTCCTTTATGAATAAGTTCAGGCTCAGGTGTTCACATATCTTGTATGCACATAAGACTGGCATCCTTCAGGGCTGCCAATTTCTCTTGTGCACTGGATATCACCTTTTCAAAATACTCTTTAGACAAGGTCTTTGCCTCTCTTGCAGGTTAATAGAGCATGGAAACAAAAGCTGGACTCAGTGAACATGACAGTAGAGATTCATGCATGCTCAGACTAAACCAGAAAACCAGACACAAGTCTGAATAAAACCCCAAGAGTTACAGTCATCCATTCTAGAGAAGGAGCACTCTGTATCTTGAACAGAAATAAGCTATGAGACTGAGCATCTCAGAGCAGAAATCAAATTAAGAGATACAGAATCCATCATCTTCAAACTGAAGAACTGGGGACAAACAAAAGACTTACTGTAAGGAATCATCTTCTTATCAGCACTTCTGAGCTACCTTCACTGAAAAGCATTTCATTTTCTTAAACAAAAATAGTTTACAGTTATGCAATAGATTTAAAACAAACTACGCTAATAGTGCTATATATCATAAACGAACTTCAACAATGTATCATGATTTGTGAATGACCAATGTTTACATTATATTGAAAAATATCATTAACAATAAATTACTGGAAAATAAGAACAAATATTTGCTTCCTATTACTTTTCCTCTCATAATCAACATCATACATTGAGTTAATGCTAATTAATTTAAGTAAACATCTGCTTGAATGTTGTGTAACAAAAGTTTTCAATTTTTCCCCGTAAAGGAATATCTAAATTGCATATCACCTTGTCAACCTTGACTGGGTAAGAATGCACGAACAGTAAAATCTAACCAAACCAAAGACCTGTTCAGAATCCAACACCTTTTCCCCAGATGCCCAACAGCAAATGATAAGGAAAAGTGAGGAAGTGCATTGCAACCACGTGAATGGTACCTTCTTGAAATACTCTGAAGCCTCCAGAATATTTGCTGGTTAGGGACATTCTGATTCAGAAGCATTATATCAGCTTTCTAGCCTTTGGTTGTTTTGTTTGTTTGGGGTTTTTTTCTACTTTTTTTACCTAGGAATTTTTCCAAATTTTTTTTTGACCTCATGTTAACTTTTTTCATTGACAAACTGCTTTGGGAGAAAGTTATTCAACTATATATTGTACAAAAATGGAGAAGTATGGGTATATCTTCACAGGAAAGATCTAAGCTGGCCTCAAAGTATTGAAACATCATTTTTGAGCAGTAATTAAGCACTATTTTACAGTAATTTTTTAACTGCTTGAAGATGAATCTATAGATTAGAAGCACAAGTAAGCTTTGTAATTTATTATTAAAGTTGTAACAATAAATTCAACACTAGCACAGTCTTGACCAGCTCACACTGATGTTCACAGCATAACGCATTCATTACAAGTTACATTGAGTAAGGCAAAAATTCTTTGGTCGTTTATGATCATCCTAATTTAAAAAACTCAAAACCAAAAGGAGAAAATGAAAGGTGATTTCATCAAGTAATGTTAGCCTAAATTGCCTTACTCATCTACCAGTTTCAACAAACAATATAACATTAAGTGATTCAGCAATGCAACATTCTCTGCCTATTTATCTGGAAATCATTACTGAAGCTTTGAAGCATGACAAATATGTTTTATCATATAATAGCCTAATGTTCTGTCTTTACATGAGAGCTATCTTTAATTTAACTCAACAGATGTATTGTGTACCTTCTACTTAATTGCAGCAACTTAAAGAACATTTTCTTACTTTTGAGGAGACTGGAAAATTCTGATGAAAACTCATTCCTTTAATTTGAATTTACATGGAAAGTTCATGTAAACAGCATGCTTATAGGACACAGCATACAATCCTCAACAAATCTGGCCCAGATTTGTAAATCTTTTGTAAAAGGGAAAAAGGCTCACTCCTGCGATGCACTAAGCTCTCTCAGCTAAATGGTTCAGCTATGAGTATGCTGCAAGCCACAGTGGTTTCTATTGCAGTTTCAACAGACATACCCCAAGTAGCTTTAAATTAGCTAGTCTGAATACTGGTGAACACAAACCAACAATATTACAAACACTCTGGTAAATATATGCTTAATTTACGAATTTGGAGATGATTAGACTACATCCCAACACTTGTCATTTTTCATTGGTTACAGTTGCTCATTCACAACAGGATTTGCTTTCTTTCAAAGCTACATTTTGCCTACTAACCATTAGCAGCATACTAAGAAACTAACTGCTGTAACTACATTTAGGTACCATCAGTATTCATGGCCATTCATACCAGGATTCATAAAATTTTCAGGACAGGTAAACTTAAATTTGATACATATTTTCAGTATGCAAGTAATATTTCTAACAGCAAGTTCTATGGAGCTATTTCAGGTAGTGAGATGAAGAACTGAAAGTTATTTTCCAGTTTACATGCTTTTTAGAAAGTATATCATTTTTATAACTGAATCTCTTTTTAATGTTATTTTTATCAAGAAATTGGAAAATACATATGCCACTTAATTATAGTATTATCTTTTCTTTTTTTCCACAAAAATAAATTCTAATAGGAACAACTGCTCTAAATGAAGCATGTACTGACTTCCAGCAGTGAAGACACTATTTCGCTTTTGTTTTTAAACTGCTCTGGGAGCAGGAAGATGCTGGTGAACTGAAGATATACAGCAGCTTACAAATTACTGTTCCCATTTAGTCATGTAGACCAAGCCTCATTTGTGGAAAAGCAATTTAATGGAAAACCAAACACTACTGTTTTCAAAACTAACATTTTAAAGACAGATTCAAAACATTTGGGTGTATTACACATTTACACAGACTTACAGAGGAAATTGACACTGAGACCAGTGCTTTGGGTAGGCTTAACTATGGTGCTGTGTTTGCATCAAGTTGCTCACCAAGCATAATGGCATGTTTTTCTCTTTTTTGGAATTCTGAACTGACAATTACATTTTTGTTAAAAAGACAGCTAGTTCAATATTTATATGAAGAAACTTGCACCAGTGGTACACAAACATCACTGACTGCAGCTTTTCTCTGGAGCCGTGACATGTTTATTTCCAGTGTTTTGGATCACATCTTTGCCATGACAATGAAAAAGAAGTCTTAAAATAGTGTATTATTTGCATCATTCATGGTAGAAAGTTCTATACAGTTGAGACATAGCTACTTTACACAAATAACAATGCAACTTAAGTGTATGAAGGGATGGAATTGCCTTCCAAGACTGCTCTGGCGTTATGACAGAGAACAAGGTGGCATCTCCTTCTGAACAAAGTAGGTGTTCCTGGTACAAACCACACGTGAGCTGGGGCCACTGATACAGAAATGTGTTGGACATGAGAGAAAATTTCGAGACACTAAGCAACAAGATAACCTCAAAAGATACAGGGATGCTGTTGCAGAGCTAGGAGTGTGGGGAGAGAAGATTGGAGTAGGACAAAACATTTGAGTAGGACAGGACATTTGAAAAACCTAAATGTCAAATACCTTCCTCTTTTTGTTCATGAGTTCTCA
This sequence comes from Euphonia xanthogaster, assembly GCA_034509185.1. Classification (NCBI taxonomy): domain Eukaryota; kingdom Metazoa; phylum Chordata; class Aves; order Passeriformes; family Fringillidae; genus Euphonia; species Euphonia xanthogaster. The sequence goes on along the minus strand of JAYDZK010000113.1, from coordinate 30,173,748 downwards.
TCACAGCTACAGGCCTTTGTGAGCTTGCAAATTAAATCCTGAATAACTGTCACAAAACTATTCTTCTGTCACAGAAAACAAAATGTCAAGGAGCTAAAGCTGACAATGTTGAAACACAAATGTTTAAAATTCCTCAGTTTCTGTGTCAGTGCTTGTTCTGTGCTGTTTGTGACAGAAAATCTCAACAACTTTTGCACCAAAAATGCACATTCATGCATTTTCATATGTCAAAAGGTCCCCACAATCCACCTCATCACTTCTTCTTCAGATCGGCTTGTTTTAAACATTTGTCTACACACTTAAATTCCCATGTTGTTTAACAGTGGGTTTAGACCTCATCAGAGCACTTAAAAATATAAACTGCTGTGGGCTTAGGGTAGACATTAAAAGATGAATACGCATTTTGTGCATTACAAGTAAAACCTGGGTTTTTTTCTATAAGAGTGGTAAGCATGAATGATTACTGATTGCTATTATGTTCCATTTCATATCAAAACTCAGACATTTTAGATGAGTCAAAACAACTGTACCTTTGCTGGAAACCACTTCCTCATGCCCTGCACTGCCAACCGGGAAGCTGCCGGCCGGGATGCACACACCGCTTTGGCACCGTAAATACAATTATACAAAATTCCGGCCACCCACCCGGCACGGGAACGGGACGGGACGGGTACGGGACGCACCCGCTCTCCGGCTGCCGCCTGCTCCGGGCAGTCCGACACCGGCCCGGCCGCGGTGCCCGAGGAGGGCGCACCCCGGCGTCGCCCACCTGTTCGGCCGCCACGGGGCAGCTCCCCCTGCTCCCTCCGGAGCTCCGCGGCCCCAGCCGACCGCGGGGAGCTGGCACCGCCCGCTGAGCTCCAGCAGCCGTTCTCCGGCCGGCACCCGCGACTCGGCCACGGCCCCGCAGGACGCGGGGATCGCAGAGGATCCCCTCGGACCCGGAAAAGCACCACCCGCCTGGCAGGGCAAGCGCTCGGGAACTGCTCTTCATCTCACCCTCCCGCGAAGTAAAACTTGCCAGGGGCCGTTGTGTACTCCCTCCCCCGCCACCTTGCCAGCCCTTACACGGTCTAACTTCCCGAAACCTCCCCGAATGTCCCAAAAATACCGCCCCGGCAGGTCGAGGACAACGTCCGGGCGGCGGGACCGGCCGGCCCCACACCCACTGCCC
>JAYDZK010000113.1:30125765-30171923 GCA_034509185.1 Euphonia xanthogaster | reverse complement strand
GCCGGTGGCCCCTGCCAGCCCTCGGGACGGGGGACACACCTGCCTGCCCTGCCAGCCCAGGGACGGCGCTGGGGCAGCGGGGCCCGCAGGGGCGGAGCGGGGACACGCGTCCAGGACGGCACCGCGCTGCTTCCACCGCGTCCCGGCTTTCGGCGCAGGGAGAAAGGAGGTGTTACAGGCTGTGAATGGGATTCTGATCCCCTGGGCTGTCACGGCCCGGGATGACTGCCCATTTCTCTAGTGCCGCCTTCCTCTCATGGTCTTCTTATCAGTCTCAATATTGCTTCGTATCTTCAACTAGAGGATGCCCACCTTTCTGAATGCACACTCAGTCTCTTTGGTAGCGATCAAGAGTCTCCAGAATTCTCTTTTCCTAATACAGCTTCATATTGCTTTATGCAGCTTTATAGTGCTTTTATTGCTCTTCAGTCAGTGGAATCTCTCTTCACCACATTTATTTCTAATCTAAATTTTTTGCTAGACTTCATTACTCAGGGGAGAAAGTGTCACCTTTTATTCCTCCCCTTCCAGGGAAAGATTAGGAGTTTAGTTCTTGGGTATCTAAGCAATCAAAGGAAGAAAAAAAAATCTGTGTAAAGCTATCTTCTATCTAAAGTCTTTGGAAGTTTCTTGTTTCATGCTGCATTTTTATTGATTTATTTTTTAGATTGATTATATTTATTCTTTCTAGGTTGTATTGTTTTCCGATGTGCTTTTCTGAAACAAATGTTTCAAATTGTTGTTTCCAAGAGTGGTGAAGAGCTAGTTAAGTTAGAAAAAAGGTAAAGCTGCTAAAAACAGAGGTTTGGAATTTGGGCCTGAATGTAATTTATTTCTCAAGGAATAAAACAGTTTAAAACTCAAGTGTGGTAAGTGGTGGTTTTTGTGACCCTCAAAATAAATCTCACTTCTCAAAACTATAAATAGAGCTGTGTCTGAGTATGTTTCATCTCGGAGAGGAATCTCATTAGATTGTTTTGGTTTGTGTTTTCGTTTGGGAGTCAGTTTCAGTGGCATTGCTGGATGTTAAGTCATGGAGTGCCATGTGACAGATCCAAGTCCAGACTGGCTAATGAAATCACACAGCACTGTTTCCTTAACAGATCAATACACTTCAAACTGATCCATAACTTTTGTTTCATTATATAGTCTTGCCCTCTGCCTACTCAAAGGAAGCATCAGCATTAATAATTAGGTTTTAAAAGACTAGTCACCATTCTAATGCTATATTGGGAACTCCTGAATTTATATTGGAAAAATAACAGGCATCTCTGAGACACCTTCATGTTTGGATACTGCTATGTTTGCCCCACTTATTTCCACTCAGTGCTAACAAATATAATAAAGTACTGGTGCATTGTGGTTATATTCAACAGTCTTTATCTTGCTTTTGCTATATCTACTCATGCTGTTCCATTTCTTCATTATCTACTTCTAATCCTACAGCCCAAAAAATGATTTATAGGCTTGACTGACTTGCTGGAGTGAATATGTGCAGTTCTTCATTCAAATGTAGCATTCCCTATGTTATCACTGTCTTTCTGAGTTATTACAAACATTTACTGAAAGTCATGGGGTGACAAAAGAATGTGCTGTGCCTGCATTATAAGCTTAATTTATAAAACTTGAGATGGGGTGCTGAAATCTCTAAAAGATTTTTATCCCTAAAAAGAGACACACATCATCCTTGAAGCTTCATCTCTGCCACATTGTGAACCAGTGTCTGCTGACTTTGAAGGCCATGATGCCCTTCATATGTTCTCTATTTTATAATAATTACCAGAGTTTTGAATGGAAGAAACATGCACATTTATCACACAGATCATTAGAATGGTCATTTTCTGGGAGAGCCACAAACAGTTTTGGAAACCACACTGGAAAAGAAAAACTGTCTTCCCCATGTTTCCTTACTTTACATAGTGCCTAGTGAAAGCACTAGGAGAAAAAACGTGAACATTTTTTCTCTTTTTTCCCCAGTCAGATAGAAACACCAAAAATATTGAAAACTAATATATATAAAACACTGTAACATTCAGTAAACCATTTGACACATATTTTAGTATAGTTAATGCTGTGGAGAAATAGCCTTTGGAAACTCCATCCTTTCACTGGAAACTAACTTAGGTATTAAAAAGGCCCTGAGGTATAACAGCTCCTCAAGCAGTACCCAAGACACATCAAGTGGTGAGCAATTCTCTCACTATGATACTGAAAGGGAACATCTAGGATGTTCTGTACTGTGTGACTATTAAAAATTAAGATGATATTCAGCTATATCCCTTTCCAATCCTGTTCATAAATCATAATTTCATAAAAAGTGAAACCAATCAAGGTGAACAGAAAAACCCTTGGACATTTAACAGGACCAAACTGGACTTCCAATGTACACATGCTTGTTAAATTCTGGCTCTGAGTAAGATTATTTTACTAAAAAAATTTGCATTAAGTCCTTCTTTAAAATTTTAAGATTTGTCTTCCCTAGGAAGACCATCAAAATTTGATGAGGTGAAGGGGTGTAACTTATTTGTGATGTCTGTTAGACTGAGAATTAGTTAAAAGCTCTTCTTTTGGGTGCGTCTTCCAGTCTTTTAACAAGTACCATGCTCAGTAGCTCATAAACATTTTACATGTTTTTAATTGGGCATAATTGTTGATTTTGTTTACAGAAAGTGGTTGGGTTTTTTTTCTGGGAAAAGATCAGCCATGTAGCTGATCGGTTTTACACAATTTCTAAATAACCTCTTAACTGCCAGAGTTAATTGCAATCTAAGTAAATTAACACAGCTGCCAGCATTTTAAAGAGAATAGGATTTTTCAGGCTAACATTAAAAAAAAAAGAATTATTTTATATATACTTAAATGTCTTATGATTATATATTTCCCACACACTGGAGATAATTTAATGTGTGATTAGCTCTTTCAGTGCCTGGGCTTTCAGGGATGTGTACACAAACCTATATTCAACAAGACTATTCAGGTGGTTAAAATTAAACATGTTATTACACATTTGTTTTAGTGCCAGTGGTTAGCCAATATTTGGAAATTTGTGGGATTTTTTTTTAAAAACATGATCAAGTCAAGTGGTATTTGACCCTGACCTATTTGCATGCAGAGAATATAGACATATCTTGTTCCTGTGAATGCAGCAAGTCATGAAACTAGAGTGACCGTACTGGTCTGCTCACCCATAATGCCATACCTGCACACAACCATGCCCCTAAAGTGGTTCTTTGACTCACAGAAGAAAAGGTGTTTTAGTGCCCCCTAACGCTGTGGTGAGCAGTGCAGAACTCACAAACTGTCACATAAAAAGGGGATCTAAATGCAATGCTTGGGTGTCTGTTGAAAAATTTCCTGTTAGTTTTTGGACTAACTGGAGCTGAAGCTGAGTCCTGTCCTTGCTTTCCTATACTGCTCTTGATCCTGAATCCTCTTCTGCCCATATCATAAACGTTTCCCACTGTTGCAGTTTTGCCTGCTCTTTGTCCAAATTCTTTTTTCCCATTTTTGATGTTGCCTAACTATCTGCACTTTGTTTTGAAGACATTGGTATGCCCCATTATACTGGTGCAAGGGACCCCTCAGCTATCCTAAACCTGCTCTGATCTCTGACCTTGTCTTCTACTCATTCTGAAGCAGGTGCCTTTCTCAAAGTCATCTGACAATAGACTCCAGTGATGGTCTTATCTGGAGTCTTGCTCAGGGAGAGCAGCAAATTCTGTCATTCCATCCCTGTTTACACATTCGTGTTGCTTTCTTACTGTCTCCTTGATATTCTGATGTCCTTGCTTCTTCCTGGCATAAATATGTACAGTTCCAGCAAAAGAGTGCATTTGTATTCACATCTTATCTTGACTTACAGACTGAGCACCTTTTTCTGTCTTATGCTGATCCCCAGTTTGGAAGGTAGTTTGTATTCTTTGACATTACTAAGCTAGCAGGCATTAAAGTTTTCTTTACTGAACAAAACATGGATGGGAGGATAGATCACAACTACATCAAGAACTGCCCGCAGATCATAAATATATCTAGCTTACAAAATTCCAGATGCATTAGTCTTTGCAGAAGTGCTTAATAATTACAAAAATAAAATTATTGGCCTTTGCATGTGTTTTATTTGTTGCTCATAATCATTGTTAGAGGGTAAAGAATGTTCTAGAGGTGAATTTCTTTAGTTCTTAACTGAACAAACTATGTTTAAGTTGAGAAGAGGAACTCTTTGAGAAACACCCTGTCATAAAACCTGTCCAGATGGTGTTTGTTCAGATGGATGATGGTGTCAGGTTTGATTATGCATTTATTACAATTAACTGCAATAACAGATAATATGTGATTCTGAATGAAAGAGTGAGTCTGAAATCCCACAGATCTTCCTCACTATAATGATTCATCAGGTAGGATTTGTTTTGGCTTTCTGATTTATCTTTTTTTTTGTTATTATCCCACGCTCTGTAGTGATGACAGAGGTATGATGGAGAACAGGCAGAAGTTACTGCTGGGAGCTTTTGTCAAAAGCTTGATGCAGGCAGCCTGGACCTGATGATGATTCATTAATGATCAAGTGCCACAAACAATTCCATGAGAGTATCTGAGCAAGCCATTTCCTGGGATACAAAACAATTTGGTGACATTATTATTCCTTCCTGTAATTTCTTGTTCTGAATTGCTAATTTCCAGTATTGTTTCTTGCCTGAGATTTCACAGCTTAGTACCAGGGCAGTACGAACCATGATGGTCATGGAAAGAGAGCTTTTCCTGCAGTTTTCAGCCAAGAGAAAAGGTCTCGGATTTTCAGACGGGGATAGACTTCCATGACATGGAAGGCTATTGGTAAAATAAAATTTGACATGTACCTGCTAATCTGGTGGAAATGGAAGAGATGGGCTTAGTCCCGCTGTCTTTTATGAACTTTTGCAAATGCAGTATGCACTTCCCGCTTACAGGTATTACTGTCAGGCTGTGTAACTCCTCTTTCAATTTAAGGTAGGGCCACAGACACCCTACAATTATCAGCTCTACTTGGCAACAGCTTTGTCAGCTCTCTTTTGGTGCTCATGTATTATCAATAAAATAACACCAGTCTCTGAAAATGACCAGTTCCATTTACATTCCATCATCTGTTGAAAGGAAAAATGTTTGTGACTGAGTAAGAGAAGGAAGGAGCTGTCAACCCTGTTTTGTGATTACTGCCCACAAATGTTCTCACATTTTGCTTTAAGAAAGTGTTCTGACAAAAATATTAGCACTAATAGTACAGTATACATATGTTCTCAGAGTATAAATAGTGCAGCTTTATCTCATGAGATAGCTCAGGGCTCTATCCAATGACTTCAATGAGGTTTGAGGTCGCTCAGCACCTCATAGCAGATGCTCAGAAAACCCCAGGAAGGTGACATGGTAATCATGTGAGGTGGAAAGCACCATCCATACTTGTCCAAGCCAATGGGAGTCACGGAGCCTTGGTGCCTGCAGCATCAAATCTTTCATTCTCCAGCGAATGCGAAAAACATTTTTTTCTCTATCACACTGGATCAGCATACTCCAACAGATGCATCCTCCAAAGCACAACATGTGTTGGCATCCTGCTTTGAGAGAAGTGAAAATCTTTTGCCCTAACTTAGGTGACTGCATGCCCTCAGCTCCCTGTTCAAGCAATAGAGAGAAATAATTTTAGAGAACAACTTTTCATTCAACTGTTGGTGCTGAGCACACCTGCAGTATCTGCTGTCTATTATTCAGTCTTTACAGGTTTATTTTTGATTAAATTATGTCTTACAGGGGAGTTTTTACCAGTCAAATGGCCAGAAAGAAGTCTTATTTGTAGACAACCAAGGATTTGTAGTTATTATTAGTTTACAAATTCATGTGCCATCAAGGTGATGTATTGTGTTCAAGAATATCAATATTTAGAAGGATACTCCTTCTAAAATTGTACTATTTTGCAATTTTAACACCACAGGATGAAGTGGGCATCAACAATAATAATACATTTAGAGACGTTGATAGGGTCCTGAAAAATCTGAGGGTGATTTCAGGGGAAGAGTCAGAAATGGGATTTAAGAAGGGGTTGACTTTTACTTGCAAAAAATCCTCTTAGTAATTAGTCTGTTTCAAATATTCTACTCTGGTTTTTGTGTGTCCTGCACAGTTTCATTCTTTTCTTTTTGATCAATCATTATGATTATTATCTCTCAACTACAGAAATTCAGGAAATGTTGCTGAAAAGAGCCTACTATTTCTTTCTCATGTAACTGAATAACTTTGTTGAGGTCACTTTACTGAATGAATTCCCAGTTTCTGAAAGCTTTCACACAATCTGTTGTACCCTAAAGAAAAAAAAATTCACTTGTTCACTGAATGCCACCTATTCTGTAGGAATGACATATTCTACATTTTGGAGCCTTATACATTTTTTGTGTTAATGGTTATTAAAAAATTATGCAGTACAGCATAAGATCTTACATACATAAATATAAATATATATGCATACCTGTATATTATATTTAGTGTATAAATCTATATATATCATATTTATGCATAAGTATGTATAAATGTATGTATAATATTTAAGCATGGACATACAGATATATTGCAGGTTATACCTGAAAGCTACCTCTTCATTCCCCTACATAAAGTGAAAAATTTTATCTCAACTTCCTGCAGTCTTTTTATTGTATAAAAAGAATTCATGATTATAGCAAACTTCACCTGTACATAACCTTTGAAACTCCTCCTATTCCATTGAGTCACAGTACTAGAATTATATAAGAAGAGAAGTAGACAAAGGCTGTTCTTTCTGGATTTCTGTCTTTATATGTAAGGGAGAGGAACTCTGATCTCTGCCCTAAATCTTTTCTGCATACAATGTAGCTACTAGAGAACATTCAGCTATTTTTAAAAGTGAGACTAATAAAATATTAGTAATATTATTTGTTACAGAATTCCTTTAACACACACATTTATTTGTGTAAGTCTGTTCAAATGAAAAGTGACATTTTTTCTTGAGGATTAAGACCATGCAGCTTAAGTAATCACTAGAACCAAAACTCTAGAAAATCTTAAACTCACCTATAAAGATTCAGATTAAGCAAAGATTTATTACTTGAAAAGTTTTGATTTATTTACTGTTATTTGCAAAACATAATATATGTGAGGTGAGGGCCTGTAGTGACACAGAGTGCCCAGGCAGATGTAAAGGAGAGCCACTTTATTCCAAAAACCTGGCCTTTTAAAGCAATTAGCTGGTGATCAGATACATAGTTTTAAATCATAACAAACATGGTTCAATCAACCACCATACACTAGTGTGAACACACAATGGTTACATAACCTGTTTCTCTACCTCTAATTCAGCTGATAGTCTGTACAGTCCTTTTCTGCTTAGCTGATTTTACAAGGCCTTCCTTTTGTAAGGTTTTACCTATATACAACAATAATACATACATATTTCTATGTCAATGTGCTGCGTATATATGACATAAACTGTCAAAGCTATTACTATATAAAACAATTATTATCTTACTTATTTGTCAGTAGCATATATGTAAGACAAAATTTGAGTACTCTGTTTCCCAGTTTTCCTCTCCAAACCTTGTTAAGTTTGAATTTGTTCAGCTTCTTGTCTAGGATGCAATGCAGGACAATTGTCCATTCTCTAGAATGCCACGTTTCAGTCATTTGCCAATGTCTCACAAAGGTACTTGTGCATTTTTTGATGGTTGTTTCATGTTCTGATACTATGATACCATTAAAATTTTGGAGTACAGACAGTTCTTGGCATAATAAAAATCTATGAGGAAACTACTTTGTTATGATGACTCAAGCCCATTTTTTCTTAAAAGGTGTTGTACTGGTCAGCAATGACCAAACTTTTGGTTATCTTGAATTAAAAAGAGTTTTTTTTCACTATTGTATCCTGTAAAAATTGTCATGCTATTATAATTCTGTGTCTGTGCCTGTAGCCGTGGCTGATGTCTGGCAGGATTTAGTACAAAGCTAAATACTGCCAGCACTGCTGAAACAGAATGATGAAGCATTATTCCTGGTAGCAGATAAAGAATGGGAAATCATAGAATTGTAGAATCACAGAAAGGTTTAGGTAGGAAGAGACCTTAAAGATCATGTCGTTTCAAACTTCCTGCTTTTGGCATGGATGCAACACACTGAACTAGATTGCTCAGGGTCCATCCAGAATAGCCTTGAACACTTCCAGTGATGGAGCTTCCACAATTTTTCTGGACAACCTGTTTCACTCTTCCAATTTCCAATGCCTTGCCACCCTCCATAGGAAAGAATTTCTTCCTAATATCTACTCTAAACCTACCCTCACTCAGTTTAAGGCCATTACTCCATGTCCTATCCCTACATGCTCTTGTACAAAATCAGTCTCCAGGTTTCCTGTAGGTCCCCTTTAGGTATTTGAAGGTGCTGTAAGGTCTTCCCGGACCCTTCTCTTTACTAGGATTAACAAACCCAACTCTCAGCTTTTCCTCTTAGGAGAGGTGCTCCATCCTTCTGATCATTTTTGTGGCCTTTGCCTGACTCACTCCAATAGGTCGGCTCCTTCTTATGTTGCAAGTAAGTGTTACATTTCCCCTGTTCCAGTCACTGGCAACTTCACCAGGCTGCAGCAACTTGTCAAATATGGTGGATAGTGGTATAGTCACCTAACCGGTCTGCTCCCTCAGGACCTGCAGAGGCATCTCATCAGGTCCCACAGACCTGTGCACCTCCAGGTTCTTTACATGGCCTTGAACCAACCTTCTCCTACAGCAGGTGGCTCTTCATTCTCCCAATCCCTGTCTTTGCTTTCTGTGACTTGACTGGTGTGGCTGGAGCAGTTGCCAGTCAAGACTGAGGCAAAAAAAGTCATTGAGTACCTCAGCCTTCTTCATCTGCCAAGAAACCACATCTCCCATTTCCTTCTGGCACATTTTCCCCTAGTCTTTCTTTTATTGCTGACATACCCATAGTAGTTTTACTTGCTGCCCTTGATGCCCCTGGCCAGATCTAATTATACCTTTAAATCTGTTAGCTTTCCTAACCTGATCCCTGTCTGCTTGAACAATTTCTCTGTATTCTCCTTAGGTTCTTTGTCCATGCTTCCACCCTCTGTGGGATGAGTTTGTCCAGAAGCTCCTTGTTCATCCATGCATATCTCTGGGTGTTTTTGTTTGATTTCTTCTTTGTTGGCATGCATCACTCCTGAGTTTGAAGAAGGTGATCCTTATCATCAGTCCATGCAAAAATCATTTTCTTTAGAACCCCATCCAGTGCCAATAGAACCATCTGAATGAGAATTATTTTGGTACATGTAGAAAAGTACTTTTTTAACAGAAACTTAGGACTGGTATCAGATTTAGCATCTCAGTGCTTCTTCATATTATTGACTGTCTCTGATTGTTAATGAAAAGTGTTCAGTAATAGTCCCTGTATAAATATACAAAATGTGTCAGATCCGCTTGTGACACCTCAAACAGTGACCAATTCAAACATGGTTATCTTTGGCAATCATTAGGTCCAAAGAATTTGCTTTTTTCTCTTTGCTCTGTCTGAACCAAATCATCCCAACCATATTTTCTGGTGTTTTCTCTATTGCTTTTTACATTCTATTTACCTGAAATCACCTAGCAGCATCGTGTTAAGTTCTTGGCCTTTCCCAGTACACCATAAGGAATGGCTGCTACATTTTTACCCAAATCTTGCAGAAAACTAACCAGCAACTCATTAGCATTTGATTGTATACTGGGCATGAATATCTTACAATATCTTACATTCTCTGGAAGTTTGGGCCAGTGCTTTGGCCAATGATGCAGAAGCAGATTACCTGCAATTGCAGGTAGTTTTGATGGTAGACTGAGAAGCAATATTCAACTTCCAGCTATCAGCAGCTGGAGCAGGAGGGGATATCCAGTCATTTCTTCCATACAGAGTGGTGGTCTTGTGATTTATATCAAATCCTTTCAAATACAGGAACATAGAACTGAGCACTCAAATCTACAGTTACTTGTTTTTCTGTCTGATGTCAATGAAATACAGTGACTTTAGCTCAGATAATTTTTCTTGTGGTTTCATCATGTAGTTCACGTAGATCTTGCCAGAGACCAGATGTGATTCCTCATGCTGGTGAGGTCTCCCTGGGACTGCAGGCTCCTGGGGATAAAGCTGGGGGGAGTGAAGTTGATGGCAGGGCTGTGGCAGCACAGAACAGCATGTAATTGCTTCACGGGTTAAAGGAATGACAGCCTCAGAAGCGGCTGAAATGAGGTTATGGTTAGGCTGAGGTGAGCTCCACAGGAGGGAAGGCAGAGTCAGTAAGGCTTGCTATTGCCTCCAGTGGCCTGAAAATAGAACAGGACTGCCACACACCTTTGTATTTAATTACAGTAGCACTAACTTCAAGGAACTTGTACCCACATGAGTTGGTTTTCCCTCTCATTGAAGAGTACTGTCTTGATCCATGTGGCCTCTGTGACACTCAGAGCAGACATAGTGACAGAATGGCACAATATCCTTTTCCCTCCCTAGCATCAACAGCAGTGCCATTAACTGGCAAATGTGGTTCTCTAATGTAAGAATTTGGAGGTCAGGATTTTGAACAGGTACAGTACAGAAATACCTATACCCCTCAGAAGTGAACGATCTATTTGCCTTGAAGAAAAGCCATTTATTAAAAGGTGCCTTAAAGTGCTTCCATCTAAATGTCAAAGTTTTGTTATTGCATTTTAATTTTTCCTAGGTCCAAGTCAATGGCTCCCTTATAGACATTATCTGAGAACATGTTGGTTGTTTCATCCTGATGGGATATTTTTTTCCTTATTTTTTACTGTAATTAGAAATATTTGAGTAGATATAGGAGAACAAGTCTGACAAACCTCAAACAATTATAATCCTAAAGGTTAGTTTTCTGACACTAAAAAGAGTTGAAATTGTTGGTGCTTCTAATTTTCTGATAAGCTTCATAACAATCAGTATTTCTGCCTAAAGCTGTAAAATTAGATGGTGTACTCCCATAGCAATCCAATAATGTGAAGATTACTTCTTCTGAAGAAGATTACTTCTTCTCTTTTTTTGTTATTTCTGAATGCATACGTGCAAACATGACATTTCCTTAAAAAGAGTCAGAAATATTTCATGAACAGACAAACATTTTGCAGTATTTTATTGCCAACCAGGATTCATGGGTTAAATGATTGTGAAGAAGAGACACCATAATTTATTCACACATAGTCACATAGAATTTATTCACACATAGTAAATTAACCCATTAAGTTAAGTAGAGACATACCAGCTGAGCTGAGTAAGGAACTGAACAAATGAAAAAAAAAGTTGACATGTTACATTTCAGTAGTTTATGAGCAAATTAATTATCTATACCTGAGACATCCTGTAATCTTTTACCCCTAAGGTTTTTTTCATGCAGTGAATAGAAGGGAAGATACCTGGGAATATATATCCCTATTCATGAAGAGCTCTGAGAAGCAAGATGATGGTCCCAGTTCTCAAAGCAGTATTTGAATAGAGTATAAATGAACCAAATAACTCGGTTGTTTTCCCAAATGAGGTAATAAATGCTGATGTCTTGGAGCACAGAAACAGTAAATTTATTTTCACATTTGTGAAATAGCAAGCATTTATTTGAATGCATGTCATTAAGGCTAAGTGAATGGTCTGTAACGAGACAAAAACCGGAGAGTAACCCATTCAGAATTCAAGGGCTTAAGCTGTATCACTCAAGATAGAATCTCACAAATATTCTTGAATATTTTATGATCTTTAGGAATGAACACAAGTTCATCTATATGCTAGTTACATAACACTGTCACTCTTATGAAAATAGAAAGTGCTAAAACTTCAGCTCTGCAAAAGGTATAGCTGCCCACAGTGTTCCAGTTTATAGGTTCCATCCTCCAACGCAATGAGCACTTTGGTCCTGGTCCAGCAAACAACTCATAGATCTGCTCAACAGTTTGCACGTGAGTAACTGTCTTATGCTAAACTGCTACTACAGCTAAATAAGAGAATCACAAGGTCCTGATATCATAGATTAAATCTCTTCCTCACTGTCTCTATGAAATGTTATCTTTACACTTACCTAATTCACTGGGGTTTTATACACCACCATTCATAAAAGTTAGTCTGTAATGTGTCATATTCCAGTGAGAGAGGACTACAAAATGGATAAGCAGATTTTTTTTCCTCTTACCAGTTTCTTCCAGGAGGATATGCTTCTGGGAGCTGGAAGGGAATTTTGGCATTTGGAGCAGGTACTAAAGGAGCTGTAGCTGTCTTCTCCCCATTAACAGTATATAATGCAATGAATGCTGGACATCACCTAACTGAGAGATGTTGCCTCTTTCTTTTTCACCTCTTTATCAGCCTTTGCAGAAAGGGTGAATGCATAGCTTTTCACTATCTGTGCTGGTTAGCAGATTTAAGCAGTGGCAGTTGACAAGGCTTATGCTGTACTCATCCCAACATTGAGGCTGCTCCAGCATGCTCACCTTCAGAGCTTCCAAAAAAGTTCTCTCTGACCCAGCCAGGATTCTTGCCCATGGCGCTATAATTTCCCTTACCTCTCTTTTCCCCATGTTCTTTGTCCTCTTACCATCAAAAACATTTTGAAATCCACGTCAGGTCTGGCCTTTAATGACACACAAAATAGTTTGTCATCACATGAATTGTGCTTTGTGATGCACAGTGTTATTACTAATACTTCATCAACATTTTCAACATATCACATGATGAATGTGGGCTAGTACATTATCCCATTTTCTGTGTGCATAATGAAGCTTCTCCCTTCAATCAGCATAGTTGCAATCTCAGTTATTTTCTTTCTTGCTATCTATCCATCCATGTATAATACGACACATTTCTTTCTCTCCTCTCAGTATGAAAACACCAAAAGAATTCTTAAATCTCCAGAGCACCGTAGGTTACTTTTTTACCTAAAACAATGTTCAGATGGCTGTCACAAAGAAAGTTAAAGTGAAATGTCAAAAGCTGTAAGGATGAAAAGCTGCACATGGTAGATAGAAGATTCAGTGCACGGCAACTCCCTCTTAATAAACAAGCAAAGATTTATTGGAAGGAAAATTTCCCTGCATTTGAAATTTAACTGCCAACCATCCACATCCTACACATAACTGTCAGAAAGGATGTCTAAATCTGTCCTCATTTATAACATGTGTTGTGACAAGATTTGACAGACTCTGAAAGGGCTATAATTGCCACCTAAACATCCAGCATTTTGTCAACTGTGATCATGTTTAGAGAAAGCATTTATTTCACTTTAAAAAAGGTAGCATTTTTTCTTTCTTCTGAATGAGATGACAGATTTTTTTTTTTCTTTTCTCATTAGGGGTTGCAAGTCAGATTTAAGGATTTTTTTTTTGTTCATTTTTTCTTTTCAGATTTTTTCCAGTGACAGGAGTTAGAACTTTTCAGACTAAAAGAATTATTAGCTTGAGGAAACCAATAGCAATTTAACAGAAAGGATGTTTACTGACACCACCGAAAACTTCTGAATGTCAAGCTGGTTTAGATAAGCACTCTTCTAAATATTACAACATGAACTGAGGTCAAAAAGTGGGAAGAATACCCCAATATTTGCCATTCTGTTACTCTGGATAAATGTTACATAGATAGCATTAATCTGTGCATATAATCATCCTAATATGACCATAAACATTTGTACAAGATAGAGATGGGAGCTGTTGATGATATGCCCCCATCCCATGATGGGTACTGTTGGCCTGAGAATTGAAAGAACATTTTTGGATGAGGGAAATGAGACCTGTCTCTTGGGCATTAACAACCCATGTAGTCAGGATTGCAGCCAATGCATAACCAATTAACTGCCCTAATGGATCAGTAGTACATGAGCTGTTACCAGGTCTATGACTAAATTGTACTTTCTTGAAGTACTGAGCACTAAAACTCCCCACTGCTACAGTGAACACTCCCCAGCAGTATTGCTTCAAGTCACTCTGGCAGCATACATGGTTCTTCTGTGTTTATTCACCGAAAACAATCCAGCAATCAAGTTTTATTAACAGGAACATTGACAAAATTCAACAATCTGTGCTTTGGAGAGTGTGCTTACTAGAACTGGTACTTTTTCATGTATGGTGGCTGCAGTGGAGACATGGCAGCAGAACAGCATACAAAAAAGTCCTGGGGGTCCTCAGTCCTGACCTGCTCATTCTTGCCTGGCCTGGCCTTGCCAGATGCTCTGTTGGTGAGAACTGTTTGTCACCTGTCACATCTGTGCTGTGCAGTCATGGGGCTTTTCAGGAAGAACATGGTAAACTCTTCCTCTGTTAGCTAGAGGGGTCAATAATGTGCTAAACATTCCCTCCTGACTGGAGTTTGTCTAAGAAATGGATTGGGAAGCCAAAAGAAAAAGATTTGCTGGACAAATAAGAGCACAAGCTTGCATTGAGTGACTTTCTCCACCTGTTCCATTCTAATTGCAAGACTGCTACACATTGTATTCTTTAACTGCCAGCTCAGGGTCTCTTACTCTCAAATTACAACCATTACTGGTTCCTTCTTATGCAGTTAATTGGACATAATGGATGTCCACAGCGATGCCACACTACAATCCTGAATGAGTGGTAGGATGGCCTCACTGTGTAGTCAATCTAAAGCTCAGTTTCAGATCAAACAACTCATAAAATAATAATCTGACACCAAAGAGTCAGTTTAGAAACAGGAAAAGCCTCACAAACTATTAAATGCTGTTAGCCAAATGCATTTCCTTAAATGTGACTGGAAAGGACAATCCAACATCTCCAACATCCACAACTGCAGCGAGGCATTCGATACATCAGATGCTTAAAGGAAGAAAACCAACTGATGCCTCTCTCAGCTTTTATGAGTTTACACTGAGATACTGGCAAGCATCAGTATACTTGGGAGTATACTTAAAAAATGCAAATTTTATTTCAGGAAGAAAGTAAGTAACTGATTCAGGTTTATCTGTTTATCTGATCTATTTATGTGGGCATACAAAATGACTGCTTCTGGTTCATTTAGATTTGCTTAAAGTTAATATCTGCCCATAAATCAGACTCTGTTGAAGAAATTAATAATGACAGTGTTGGGTGGGGTTGTTTCTTTTCCTTTTGTCTCAGATTATATATCCTTTATGTCCTGAGAACTTCTCAACATTCTTGCATTGCAATGATGTTGCTTGCTTAGCAAAGCCAGTCTCCTACCTACATGCTCTGCTTCCTCTGTTGTACATGATGTAACAGAACTTTTGAGCTCTGCCCCTGAGTGCTTACTGGGGTCAATGGAAGCTGGAGGAGAAAATATTAGAAATAAAGGACAAATTTAGATACTGACATTGTGATCAGATTTCCAGCAGCTCCAAATGCCTTTGCAGCTGAAAACAGATGTCTCGGGTTTTGCCAGCTAGTAAACTCTTCCAGAGAAACTGTCTCATCCTCTCTCTATTGATCTGTACTATGCAGCTGGTAAACACTAATATCCTGAATGACCTAAAAAATAAAAAGTGGTAGAGGGAAGTTGGGAAAGAGAAATCTTAGTATAAGAGGAGGGAATGGAAGTATTTTCTGTGGGATGAGGGTAAGAAAAAATCACCTAGGATCTCAAGATGTCTGTGATAAATGCAATGCTCAGAATTTTCAGCAAATTCAAATTGAATGACAGAGCCCCTTTGATGTCAGGTTGGAATTTATGGTCAGAAGTATTATCAACAAATATTTATAAGGAGAATTGAAAGTAATTTTTTTAAAAAAGGAGATATTTTAGAAAGTTTAAGTAAGTTGCCTTTTTTTTTGGAAGGAAGGGAAGTTCTGCTCTCTACTGGTAAACAATTAACAACTTAAAAATTTGGCTGAAGCTTACATTTCTAATCAACTGTAACACCAGTGCAGTATAGTAATTAAAGAAAGTGTTGTTTTTTCACTATTTTTGTTTTTATAATTCCTTGTAAATGTCTACTAAATCAGACAGTATCTAACCTTGCAGTGGGAATACATCCAGGAGATGACAGCAAACAGGAGTTTTTGAGCCATTCCTTCTGAGAACATTCCCACACCTGACTTTGTATAGGTATGCAATTAGTATTGAAATGTAGATCATAGTTCCAAACCTTTCCAGATGCTAATCTGGAATTCCCTCTGGGGTACCTGTGTCTAGTTAGCAAAGCAGAAAGATAAACTGTTAGGTCTGTGAACCTATACAGCCAGGTAAAGGAGCACAATAGAAAAGATCCTGCCTATCCTAAAATATCATCCTCACTAGACCTAAATAAAAGGAGTTTGAACTTCAATGCTAGCTTCCATCAAAATTTTGAGTATGTAGATATGAAAAATGAAAAGAAACCTTAAAAAAATACAGTGAGCATTCCATTCCCTACTCCAGGGGAGTTTTAATTATTTAGTATAATGGCTATAGTCATTAACGTCTGCTAGTAGCTGTCCTTATGTTTATGTGCTAATTACTCCATTGCCAGAGACTTTAGTAATCACTCTTTGCATTTTGCTTTTGAGATCAGAAACATATTATGCTGGTTTTTTTCTGAGTCACCTTTTCCTTAATACTGAACGGCGAGCATTTGGTTGTAAAAATAAGACTAAAATAGATGTTTTGATGCTCAAATGGATGGAGTTGTGCAGCTCTGAATGCTAATAAGCTGTAGGTAAAGAATGTTCCCTCTTGTGGGAGTATGCTCAAGCTAAAAATAACCAGCTGACCTGCCCTCATCACAATAACATTGTGGGACTTGTTTCTCCTTGAGTGACTGAGGAGCAGGTGACATAGCCATACATTTTAAGAAAAAGAGGCCGTTTCTCTCATCTACAAGCTGCCTTAATGCTGGAATGCCATTATTTATGTATCTGATGGCAAACTTGTTTCATGAATTTGAACATAAAAATCATTCAAACATAAAAGTCAATTCAGGAATTCTCCAATTATTCTTTGTAACAAAACACCGCTGTATTATTCGTGCTTTGCATGCTCTTGTGTTGCTATGATACAAAGATGCCAACTCTAAGTGAAATGGTGCCAGCAGGCGAATGGCCATGAGAGGAGCACAGAGGACCTGGCTTCAGCTGTCTGCTAGAAGGGCTATAGGAAGGTCTGTTTTGGTGCTTGTCCGAGGCCTCAGCTGAATGTCCTTGCAAGAAAGCTTCTCTATGTGAGCTAAAGAGCTGATCTTGGTGGAAAGGGAGTGAAAGATTTGCTCTCTAGTCCTTACAAATGTGCTGTAAAAGAGCAAAAGAACTGGAAAATATGTCAAAAAGAAGATAATAATATTTTCAGATTCAGAATGGGCCAACAATAGATTGACAAGCACTTAGATGAAAACATATTTATCTCAAATGGCTATGTTTCTCAATCATGTTTGTTCCCCATTAATTCCCTCATTACAGGATGGCTTAGATGCTGTTTGAGAAAAGTTTTACCTTCCATTTACTGATTCAACTGCAGGGAATGCAGCTGTGGCTGTTTATTGTTCTTAAAGACAGTGATGTTCGTGTTCTGTGACTATAAAAAGATGACTGCAAATACACGGGCAACAAATTAATTCTGTTCTGCAGTTTTTCTCTCTAAGATTAGACTATTTATTTGAAAACTATTTAAAGGGATACAAGAGTTCAGTTCATCTTTATCACATGTCAGAGTTTTATGAGAAAGGCAATAAACTGGAAGTCAGTATTTTTAGTGCTCCATGTCACCAATATTAAATGTAATGCATTTTGTTTTCTATAAAATGCTATATGTGCTGGATTTTAGAAAATAAAATAGTTATCACAGAAAAATAGATCAGCTGTGCCTTGTCAGACTTGAGAGAGATTTTACTTTATCGTTGCTCTCAAAAACCTCTAAAGGAGAAGCTTACACAACCTCCCATGGCATCTATTTTAGTACTTAGTAATCCTTACCACAAGAGTGGCCTTGTCTAATTTAAACTTTCTCTGCTGCTGCTTTGCAGACGGGCTGAGGCAGTTTGGTGACTCATTGTTACCTACAAAAGGAACAATTCTTTTTGCCTAGCAAAAAAAGAAAAAAAAAAAAAAAGACAAACCTCAAAGCCACCATCTGACCATGTAGCCACTATGCTGAGCTTCTGGCAACTATGAGAGAATCTTGTGCAGACCATCAGCTTAGAAAGCATAACCCCTACAATTTAGTTGCATCCAGATTGCCTGCACACAATTTATGAATTAATTCTGTCTTTGATAATACAGAACACAATTGGTTTACTGACGGTAACATAACCCACCCACCTTGTTATATGAAAATAGAAAAAGCTGTTGGTAAAACAACATAAAAACTGCATACCTCAGTTGTGGTTTGAAGCACTGAAAATGAAAAACTGTATATAAAGTAAACAGAATTCACTAAAAATAATTACAGGCTGTTCTTCTGGAAAATTGCATATGGATATTGGAATTCCTTGTGTAACTTCTTCATTCTCCAAATTCTGTCTCTCTCCCCATTGCCCCTTACAGTCACGCATATAATGGAGGCTCCAAATCTGCATTTTGCCTAATATTTTGGATTCACTCAGGTACCCACATCAATTCCCTTTGAGGTATTTAATATCACACATATTAAATATTATAGAGAATATTAAATTTAGATGCATCTAATTAAGCCTGTAGTCTCCAATATATTCTTTACTGGATAACAACCTGTCCTGTTTAGATCCCCTGTGATGAGGGTGATAAGGCTTTGCCTTCTTCAGAAATAATTTGAAGAGAGGCTTCTCTTTCCCCTGTTCTCCAGGAATGAGTACACTCTTATGAGCATCCTCTCTCAGAGTTCAAGTTCTAAACTCCTTGTACAATCACCAGTACATGTGAAGAATAATTAATTTCTTACCTCTTTGCTGTAGTCTTCTACATACTTGTCTGGTTGTTAAGTGTCCATGTATGAATTTGTAGACCACAATGTTTTCTGAACTTGTCCTACTTCTGTGTGGGTTTTAACAGCTCTTCTATATTTTCCCCAATAACAGTCTCTAAGCCATTCAATTTAATTAAGAATCATATTTTTTAAAATCATTTATCCTGTACAGAGTAACTGTCAAGTTTTCAAATACAAATCCCATATAAATATATATCTTTGTTCAACTTTTCTTGAATTTTACTTGCTCCACATAAAACTAACTGCCACTTTTGATTAAACATAACTTATTTCCTTCAAGTTGAAATGTCTGTTTTTCCAAGAATGTTTCTGCACTCTTCTTTGAAGACTGGGATTACATAAAGTCACTGGCATTTTGATATTTAAATTTAAAAAGTGAAATGATGATCCCGGCCCCTCAGTGGTCACGCCTAATAAGCCTTCTTTCATTCAGACTCAATAGCAACTGCCAAAGTTATTTGAGATTTTTTTGAGGGAATTTAATATACAAATTTGTTCCAATGTGAACTCTGAGGAGAGAAATGACATTACTCATATATACAAACAGGATCTTCCTGCAAACACAGCAAATATAAGAGGGACTGAAGAGAGGAAAATAAAAGGCTGCAGATTTTGCAGTTCAAAGTATAATTTCTTGGAAGTGACAGACTCCCCTTGGAAGTATCACAGTCATATATATGGTCATATTTCACATACAGCACAGAGCTCAACAGGCTTCGATTTATTTATATGAACAGAAACATTTTAAAAGCTGTAAACAAGTAACCTGATACAGTAATTAGTCATGCAATATAACATTGCTCTTCCATAGTTTATTTTCATCAGTCGTATCAATCACTGCAGAGTAGTTGCATTAAGAGTGTTCCAAGGTTAAAGCAAATGCAAAATTATAAATTGGAGCCATAGCTTATAACATGAAAAACTTTTTGATTTATAATTCTGAGACAGGCTGTTGTAGGTTTCAACATCAGCTTCATGTGAATCTATTTCCGTTTTAATCAGTCCTTCTTTGATCGTGGTGATGTTTATTTTGCATTAATTTTATGTGCCTTTGGAGGTAATGTAACTGCGATAAAAGCCAATTAGTTTTGCACCATCAAGAAGGACAATGAATTGTGACTTGGCAAAACAAAGATAAAATTAACCATTTGCCTAAATGGTACCATTCATTGTTGTTTTCTCAGAAGGCTTCTTTTGTAATGTTCAGCTTCATGAACAAAATAACTCAGGGTAGGCAAGTTTACCTAAAGTAAAACACCTTCTGAAATGAACACTACAGGAATGTAGCAACACTGCAGTAATCCAATGTGCATTTTCCACAAGACAAGACATTAGATCTGTCTAAAGATTGTATTTCACACACATGAATAAGTGATGCAGTGAGGAAGAAGCAAGCAGTTCTGTTCTTGTGGCTAAGGCTTTTTAAATAAGTAAATTGAATTGGGTGGAGAATGCTTCACACCAATCATATGGGGTTAAACAGGGGCAAGTGCCAGATTCTGCAACTGGGACAGGGCAACTCTGGATGTACAGACAGACTGGGGAATGAGAGGCTGGAGAGCAGCTCCTCAGAAAGGGACCTGGGGGTCCTGGTCATTGTCAGGTTGAACATGAGCCAGCAGCGTCCTGGCAGCCAGGAGGGAGCATCAGGCACAGCATGGCCAGCTGGGCAAGGGAGCGGATTGTCCCCTCTGATCTGAGCTGGGGTGGCCTCACCTGAAGTGCTGGGGGCAGTTTTGGGTGCCACAGCATAAAAAAGACATTGAACTGTTAGAGAGTGTCCAAAGGAGGTGAGGGGAAGCTATACAAGGAGCAACTGAGAGCACTTGGTCTGTTCAGCCTGGAGTGAAGGAGACTGAGAGACGTGATTGCAGTTACAACTTCCTCATTGAGGAAGGGCAGGCACTGCTCTCTTCTCTGTGGGGACCAGTGAAAGGACCTGAGGGAACGGAGTTATTACATCTGAGGAAAAAACAGTCCTGAAAGGAACCATAGGTGTGCTGAAGCAGAAGATCAGAACTCAAATTCCTATTGAAAGATTAGAAGAGAAACATGGGAAAAAAAAAAGATGAAATACAATTACAAAAGTAAAAGTACTATACTTGGGCAAGAAGAGTGCAAAAATACAGTATTTCAGTTAAGGTAATTTGAAACAAGAGCTAAGAGTTATATCCTATTAGAAAGTGAACATGAGTTAGCAGTTTCATGCTGCTAAGAAAAAGCCAAACATCACACTAGAATCAATTAACAGCAATAGAGACACTAGAATCAATTAAAGCAATAGGAGGCCTGGCACAATATTCCTGTTCTGTTCAGATGGATTGATTAGATCACCTCCAAAGGTTGCATCCATTCCTCTTTATAATGCTGCCAGAAGCACTGTTACAATACTTGCTTTATTTCAGAAAAATAACTTTCCTTTAAACCATTGAGGTGTTGATTTAAGGTTGAAACTTTCAGAAGACCTAAGTACCCAACTGCTACAGAATTCAGAAAGGTTTGGATGCTGATGGTAACTGAGCAGTCACTTTATAAAGTGAGTTAAAATATCCTCATAACTAATACTTGAATTAGCTCAGAAATTATTTTTTTGTTAATTACCTCCATTTGTGTTAGATTGCTACAGCCCAGTTCACAACACAGATTCTTCTCTTTTGGGAATCCACATTTGCTTTTCTGTAAGGGTAATAACAACTGTATTTTGATTGGGATTTTTTCTCATTTTCAGGCCTGTGTTTCTCCGATAACTCCCACTGCTTCAGAGAGACATTTCCACCTCTCTTTGTATTCTGTATCTAAAACGAGGAATACTTAAGTCTGTCTTTGTGAAACTGCTGAATTTTCTCAATTTTCAAATATTTTTTATTGCTTGAAAGGAATACTTTGGAATCAAATCTGTTTTTCAAAAGATCTTTGAATTTTCATGTATAAGAGACTTTCATATCTTTAAAATAGCCCTGGGATGTGTTAGGAGCTTAAATTTTTAAGGAAAAATAGTCACATTTCATAGCAACTACAAATACAAATCATCAATCAATCATAGAAACCACAAAAAATAATGGAGAATCAACCCACAAAACTATTCTGTCTAAATAAAACTTGTCATAATTTCAGCTAATGGGCAGGTAAATCCTCAATTTCTTATTTTCATGACAGAGAACACGGGATTACATGCAATGGATAGCCTAATGCTAAGAGTAGTGATCTGTACAGAAGATAACACAGCATAGTGTTTCTATACTGATGTTTAAAGGAGAGCAGAGAAAGCTACTTCAGGTTATAAAACTCATTTGTTCTTTCAGAATACAGGCTAATTTTTTTCTAGCTTTCATTCAGAGACATGGAAAACAAGTCTTCTCAAAGAAGGAGGCTTCCTGTTAGCACATTTGGAAACCTACGTGAAGATGTGCACCTTTGGAGGAATTCTGCAGCATTGGAAAAGGTACAATGTTTGTAATATTATAACAAATGTGTTTAGCAAAGGGGAGAATGAGAGAAAGATGGATACTTGTTCTGTTGACTTGAGCTTAGTTTACCTTTCTGACTGCTTATTTCTGGTTATCAATGGTAAGTTTCTAACATGCTTCCGTAGTAATATGAATTCGGGGAGTTAACAGAATATGAGAGGTAGGGAATAAGCATGAAAGTTTAATCTGCAGAAGAGCATAAAATTAGCTACTGAGTTGCTTTAAAGCAATTTGTTTTTCCATGGAAATCTGTACTTTTCTTAGTTGATTTCTTTTAAAAGATAATGTCACTCTGTTTTTCATGCAGTAATAGAAATATTGCAATTTCAGTAGCTAAACCAAGACAATTTGACAGTTTTGATGAGTCAGAGTAATGATAAATCAAGATAATTTTAATCAATATTAGTGCTTAGTGGTTTTGACCTCCAACTGAGTGCTTTAAAATGAGAATGCCTTAAACAAAACCAGCTCTGGATGCCTTAACTTCTCTATAAATATTATTTCAAGGAAATACAATCCATGGTAAATCATGTTTTACCATCATTCTTTGTGTTATGGAGGAGGTGACATTTCTAACACATTCCCATAGACACAAAACAGAAAGACAGTTTTGTGTAGACTCAAAACTTCCAAAACTGAAAAAGTACCACCTAGATCTTGTACTTGACAACCTAAACTGGCCCATCATTTTTTATTTTTCTTTTTGAACTATGTATTTTTGAGGGAAAAGCTAAATGACAGTATGTCACTTATTTCTGAATCTGGAAACAGATATGGAAGAAACCCTGGTAATTAAGTCCTTTCAAGATGGAAGCCTGAGAGATCAGGATTTTTATATTTTCACAAATAAAATATAACCAAAAAGCTGAACCTCAAGAGACCCCTATAGCATATGGAAAAGATTAACAGAATTAAAACCAAACTGCCAATCTTTTTTAATGGCAACACTAGTGATGCTGTCAGGGCCCAATTAGCAAGAGAGCAGAAAAAGGATGGGGATTCTGAAGAGAGATTATTGAAGTAGATAAGTGATCTTGTCTTAACTTAAATTGTCATTCGTGAAAAAAAATATCTATAAAAACTTGTTTTAGGCTTGTTAGAACTTGTTTAAGGCATCTTACCAAGAGTTACATAAACACTGGAAATTAGGTTGGATTTTAGGCTCCCCACATGCCAGTTTGATGCCCATATCTCTCTATTCCAGATAGATTGTGTACAGTCTAACATGCCTTCAAACAGAGTAATACTTAAAATGAAAACTTATATTACTGTGAAAAGTTACTTACTTCACTTAAAGACCTTAGACTGTCTGCAAGGGTTGCAATGGTCATCCACAGAGAGTTTCTGACTCTTAAAGTGAAGTAAATTGTTGGGACTGCTTCCCATAATCACTTGCAGCAATCTATTGTATTCCTTAGTAATCACACTTTTCTCAATTAGAGACGAGCTTGGGATTGGATGTGTGTGAATATGCAACGCTGCATTTTGAAATAGATATTGCTGCCACAAACTCGAATTATATTTACAAATCTATTTAAATTAAAACTTAGAAACTCTCAGTCTTATCAGCAACACCCATGTTATATAACAGGCTTGGGTCAGCTGCAATGCATACAGTGACATAGTTCCTTAGACACTCCCCTAACCCCAAAATATTTCGTTACTTTTGAAAGAAATATTTAGCTTTGGAATATGTAGCTAATTTTAGAAATCCTGAACATCACCCAAAGTATATTAAGTCTGAATTACTTTCCCACAGTGATTTCAAGACAAAAAGAAATATATAATTTCAGGCTAAGCTGGGGACTTTTCCCAGTTAAAACCAAGCAGCTGACCTATGGTAAACCCTGCATGTTGGCTGGGTAGAGTATACTGTTCCCACCTCATTTAATGGTTCTGAAGTTAGTGAATCTGATGTGGCCACAGCTGAAGTCAGAGAATATTGGCATTGGTTACAGCAGGATGGGATTGTTTGCTATTGAACCAATTCAAATTAAAAAAAAAAAAAGGAAAAAAAAAAAAAAGAAAAAGAAAAGCTTATACATCAGTTTCTTTCTTGATAATTTTACTTTCTTCCCTGGCTTCTACTTTCAAAATATACCAAATTAATACTCTTCTACCTAACTTTGAACATTTTCTTTTAATTGTACTTCTTGCCTTCCTGTTTACTAAACCAGAGTTTAGTCAATCAGCAATAACTACTGGAGTTCTAAAATTTAGATTTTCCAACTGAAAATCACAGTTCTTGATCACTGCTGCATTTCAAATATATTCCTGAAATGTCATGGTATGTCATTTGAGACCACTATTAAAATTCTTCATCTAGCTCAGGTCTATGTAGAATGAAAAGGAAATCTGTTCAGTTTTCCTAACACATGGCACTCAATAGTATCCACTGAGTCTCTCAGTTATGAGTTACACTGTCAGTCCCAGTAATTACTTCCTATTAAAATGGAGGACGGACATTCCTTTCCCTTGGCTTTCTTTGCATGTGTAACTGAACACTGATATCATCAGTGTGCAAAATTAACTTCTCTGCAGAGAGCAGAGTAATCTGGCCTGACTCCCATCTGACCATGCCTTGTGGAGAAGGCGGGACTAGAACCCTCCAGAGCTCTTCCTTTCCAGCCTGAAATATTTTATGGTCCTTCATATCCTGAACATCAGAACCTTCAGCAGTAATTAATGCAGCCAGGGGCTGAAAAAAGGGTGCAGGCTGCTCAGGAGCAGCAACTGACATCAAATACCTGAAGCAGCAGAAGCAAGACTACTAGAGACTATTTATTTAGTAGTTACTGACTGGTTTGACCAAAAATATGGTAAAAGAAGAATTGCAGAGGTGTTTTAAAACCAGTATCAGGCTCTTCCTGGCCATCTCAGAATTATGGGAAAGACTAATAATCCAGGAAAGTTAAATTCTGGTCATACCCTTTAAAATCCCTTTGGTCAGTGACATGCTTATAGGAAGAAAAATATTTTAAAACTCAGAATAACTTCACCACAGTTTTATTTGCTTTCTTTTTCAGCATTTATGATGTTGCCTTTACAAAAGGGTGCTGATCACTATGCTTCTGCTAAGACTGCATTTTAAAAAATATGGAATAAACTGCCACCTAGAGTTAAATCCTTGATGTTAATGTTGGTTACATTTATATTCAAGATAGACAGCTTTACTATTACAATATTCAGGACTCAGGTACCAGATGTCAGCATAGTCTTTGAACACTGGCAAAGGAAGTACACATTTGATATAGATTACATATGGAATCCGATGATGTACCTAATTTATTGGCTGATATAAATCCATTTAAAAATCAGTAAGGAGCTAGAGATCATTCCTGGCATATGTTATTCTCACCCTGTTAATGGTGATCAATAGTCTGAGCAAGTATTATTGAAACCAGGGTGCCAGGTTTTCATCCGTCAGTCACTTTCAGTCCATTGGGACTGTCTGTGTATTAGCAAGCCTCAACAAATTCATTAGCTGGCTGATTTCATCCTATATGTATTTTAAAGCAAATAAATACCTACTGCCCCCTATACCTACTGCAAGAATTCTGAATTTTATTTTTTTTGATTTGTATTTAGACTATTATTAATTATGTTAAGCAAATGTGGTGAATTGACCTTGTCTGACTGCCGTATGCCCACCAAGCTGCTCTCTCAGCTCCCCTCCTCATCAAGGCAGGGAGAAAAGAAGATTAAAAGCTCATCGGTCAAGATAAAGGCACTTTAATAAAAGAAACAAAGACTGTACATCGAAGCAAAACAAATACCAAAAGAAAAAGGAAGACTTACTCTCTACTTCTTATCAGCAGTCATTGTCCAGCCATTTCTGGGAGGCAGAGCCTCAATACTTATAGCAGCCCCTTCAGAACACAAATACCTTAAAAACAAGTTGCCCATTTCCACCTTTCCCACACCCCTTACCTTTTATTGCTGGACAGGATATCACATAGTATGGCAAATCCTTGTGGTGAGGGTGGGACAGCTCTCCCTCCTGCCCACCCCCAGCCTGCTGGCCTTTGGTGGTGGGGGAGGATGAAGAGACAGCCTTGATGCTGTGCAAGCATCACTCTGCAATAGCCAAAACACTAGTGTGTTATCTACACTGCTTGGGCTACACAGACAAGCCCCAGCACCACAGTGCTGCTTTGAGGAAAGTTCATTGCATCCCAACAAGCAACTTGAAAGTGCTGACAAGTCCTCTGCTGCCCCGTAGAAAAGTAATCTCTGCATTAAGGCAGCTGTGACAGCTGAGGACAGCAGCGAATACTGCAGGTGGCCATTGACCAGTCCTTTGAGTACTTATTTTCTCCAGACACTGATGGTTTGTGTAATCTGATTTCCCAGAGCAGTTTACACAGGTATTTTTTAAAAATCTCCCCATTAGAGATACAACAAGAATAAAAGATGCATATCATGCAGTCTATAGCAGAAAGGGGGATGGAAGTTAGACCCCTTTAATACCTTGCCCTACACTAACACCTGTCAGTCCTTTAAGGCAGCACAACTTATTACATACTCGTTCTGTGCTAGTGTTCTGATACAATGTGGTTGACCAAATCATGCCATATGTTCACAAGTCTGGAAGCCTCTTCCCAGTAGGATTTCAATGCATTGTTCCCTACAAATCAAACTGGAAATCAGATTTTAAATTCTACAAGCTGTGAAGTAATCTATGATTGAGTAGAGAGAATAAACCTAAATTAGTGAACACCTATAAAGCAACGGCCGACAAGATTAAGATCTTTTACCTCCCCCTCCCCTCTCCTTTTGCTACCAACTGGTCATCTTGGGAGCAAAAAAGTGGTAGATCAGGTTTGGTAAACAAAACTTGCTTGAAGAGAGGGATAAGGCAGACCTCCAAAACAAGGCAGAGAGGGGAAAGAAGGAACTGATGAGAGGGAAAATATTACAGGGAATATTTGATACCTATTCTTTTGAATCAGCAGAGCTGAGTGCCTCTTCAGGCACGAACATCCACAGCACAGGGAATGGACTGGGGGGAGGAGAATGGTAGGATAGCCCATGACTGGGGAGCTGTCATGGGTAGATATAGGCTTTTTAAGATGGACAGACTCAGGACAGCAAGGAGAGGGAACAGCCCTTCATGCGTGAGAGCAACAGGGATGACTAGGACTCTGCCCTGGGATGCACAATGATGCAGTTGAAAGCTTATGGACTGCAATGAGAGGAGATATCAGGATGGACAATGTTTGGTGGGTGTCTCCTACAGGCTGTCTGATCAATGGGGTCTCTTCAGACAGCTGAAGCACCTTTGCATTTGTAATTATTCATCAGAAATTACTTGAACCGTCTGACAAACAGTCAACAGAGCAGAGCACAAGCAATCCAGGAGGTTTCTGGAGAGCATTGGTGGCCACTCCCTAACATGGGCAAACAGAAGAGAGTAGCTTTGGCTGCAGTGACTCCACATGACATTGTGGAGTTCAGGATCCTGAGAGAAGGAAACCAATCCAATAAATAGAAGCACAGGCCTGACTTTCAGGCCTCTTCAGGGGGTTACTTGGAAGAATCCCATAGTCCCAGAGGAATGAGTGATCTAAAACACCTAGCTGCTTTTCAAGGATCTTTCCAGCTGATAGGCAGGAGGTCAGGCAAAGGCCTGCATGGATGAATAGTGAGCTCCTGAAAAAATTCAAATGTAAAACAAGTAATAAAAACAAAACCAAAAAAGTAGGTGATTTGTGCATATTCACTGCATTGTCACTATATACTAGAAACATAATGACTTGCTCCTCTGTAATAACTTACAGCAAGCCTCAAATCCTCTAGTAAATTCTATCTCAGCAGCTGATATGATATAACCATGTTACTCCCTGTTACAGAGCTGTCATGCAGCATTTAGTCTGTCACTAACACTTTATAAGCATTTGTGAAAGCCATGCTGTATCATCGTCATGGTTTGTGAAGATTCCTCACATCAGACACAGAAACAGTGAAAAAGTTTGCACAAAGCCATTAAATGTTAAAAAAGTTGCATCTGTTCTTGCAATTGAAGCACTTAGTCCTTAAAATACAGGGAAACTGTGCAGTTCAGTCCATGTCAAGTAATTGTCCATCAAGCTATAGTTCTAAAGTAATAAATTACTCTTTCCCTACTTTCTAAGTCTGCTCTGCTTATAAGGTTCTTTGCTCCATGGACAGCAATTCCTTTCTTTTTCATCCACCTAACTTTGTTTAAGCCGGGTAACCTTGAAACAAAGGTTTTGACATGTAGTAATGGCAGATAATCCATTTTACGCATTTGGAATTTTTTGTTTAGTTTCATTATCATTAAAATCCTCTAAAAAAGAAAAGAAAAACAGGGAATAGTAAAAGGGGTATAGCTTGTCTGTAGTAGCTAAAGATCCTGTTCTTTGTTTTGAGCATACCTGAGATGTTCAGAATCAGAGCCTCATTTAGTATTGTTTGAAAGGGACATGAAATTATATTTTCAAAAAATTAGAAATACATATTTTGTTTTAAAAGTACATTTATCTTTGTAGATTGTCAGTCTTGAAGGCCTCAGATACCTAGGACAAGCAGTGTGAATACCTGGACTATCCTTAAATGTATAACTGTTCCCTAGAAGCAGGACGATTTTTTTTGATGTAGAACTGCTTTCATTTGCAGTATTTACATACAGGTTTTTTCAAGGAAAAAGCATTTGAAAAGGCATATATTTTTTCATTCAGACAACTTAACTCCTTTAAAATATAGGTTTCTAGCTGATTACTATTTTTTTTTTAAGATCTGTGCAAAGGCTGGGTTCTAACTCTACTAGTAGCTCAGGCAGCCTTTATTCAATAAGCAGCCTAAGTACAAGCAAGATAAGAAAAAGGTGGTATAAAAATAAACTGCAATGACCCAATTCTAATGTGAACAAACACAACCTATGACCTCCACTGTCTGGAATTTTGAATTTCAGTCCAATCTGGAAGACAATAGAAGGGGTCAAATGTCTGTCTCTACCTGCCTGATGCATTCGCTTTGCTGCAGTTGAGCTGATTCACTGGTCAAATGCTTTGCCAACTTCATCTAGGACCACTGAAATTATGTGAGTAACACTGGAGATAGTGCTGCACTGGAGAGACCTGCAGCTACACTCTAAGTATGCCTCTGGCTGCAGAACCCTCTGTTTTGCAATTTGGAAGTCAAATTGCAGAGCTTAGCAAAAAGCAGCAGTTAATAACCTGCTCTGACATCTGTTGTCACTGAACAGGCTAAGAGATAAAAGTTCACAATGAAGAAACACAGAAACCAAACACATATCAAATTTTCCTTACAGACCTTCTTCAGAAATTCTAACACTATTAATGTATACACCAAGTACTGATCGAGAGGCAGGATTAGTCTGGAAAAAGCTCTTCCTTGAGAAAAGAAGTTCTTTCATCTAAATTTCTCAAGCTAAGTCCTGTTTCTTCAAGCAACCACCAGTAAAGTAGTACCAGTTAATGGCCGGTGGGTTTATTCAGTAAGAATCATTATTTCTGACAAAAAGAAAGTAAAACTAATGACTAGTCTCGATAGAGGCAGCGAATTGGGGTAGGAGGACTGGAGGGAGCAGGCTGAGTCACAGCCCAGCTCCCACCCCGCAGCTGCACCGCAGCGCTGCTGGCCCTGCCGAGTGCCGCCACAGGGCGCTGGCAGAGACCACGGCACAGCCGGGAGCTGCGGGAGGGCATCCCTAAGGGCCCTTTCAGCCCCAGCCATTCTCCAGCATTTATTGCAGAATTATGCATGGCAAACAGACCAGCATAATTCATAGCCCCACCCAGTGTAAAAATCATAACCCAGTACAAAACCAACGTCACCTGGAACATGTTGAGAAGCACCACACGAGTCCTTTTAAAACATAAGGAAACATCCAGTACCTTTGATTCTCCTAGGAAAGCATATTCTGGCTTATTTCCCTCCAACTGCTTTCTCCACCACTCCTTTCTCTATTTTCTCAGATGCTACTGTGGAAATTTAGACCAAGCAATAAATTAGTTCTGGACTTGTAGACAGGGAACTTGTTTTATTAACTCTACTCTGAGATGTTGAGCAAGGGGGCTTGAGAAGGAATAGGTTTGTAGTACACATGGAAAAATGAGAGTTTTGGCATAGCTCTTCACGCAATAACAATCAATGGTAAGGGCCTTAAGTTTCAAATAAGGGACAAGACAGAGCTTAAGGCAGAGGTCTTGGGCAGGGGCAGAAGCTGTGTGGGTCCAGGTCTGAGGTAAGGATTCTCACAGCAATTGCACCCTCCCTGTGCACCTGGGGCCCTGACATGAACCATATGTCTTCATTCACCATGAGAATTCCTCTGGAATTACAATCACCATGATGAAAAAAAATAACTCCAAACTTTTGCTTTGAGTGGCTCAACTGTTAACATTAAACAATCAGATCATCTCTGAAATCCTCTGAGAAAGAGAATTACCCTAAAAAGGTCATTGAACATAGGTATAGCTTTAGAAATATTAATAACACCAGGTGGGATGAAGACTTGGGAAAATATCTATTAGTAATGATCTGCTTTGCATCAGAGAATGCCATTTTTAATCTTCAGGAGACTCTGTACTAAGCAATTGTTGTGAAGACTAAGATACAGAAATTCTTGAAAACAGTTTGTCCCAAATTTGTAAGAAATGTGTTTTTTGACATTGCTGGCTGTCTGACAGATAGGAACTGCATTAGAGATATGCTCCGACTTTTAAAAAATTCTGTGAATTCATATACCTATCAGTAGCTTTGTCCTTTGATTGGAGAGGCTTTTATTTTTAATTTTGTCTCAATCTTCAGCTAAGCATAAATGTAGAGCCATCATTGTGGAAGATGTAATGCACTAAATTAGGTCTCCTGGGGCCTATATGGGAAGAAAGAAAGAAGGAAATGTGATTAAAAGGAAATTCAGACAGATTGTTATGAAGCTGGCAAAATAAAGAATCTTACGGTATTCCTGAACTAATGTTAGAAGCTTGGGAGAACATCAGAAACTACTACAGATTTTCATGAATAAACATAATTATAATTGGATTGACAGACAATATAGAACGAGCTTCACAAGTGAAATGCTCGTCAGTGACACCCTGTACTCTCAATCCAGAGATGGCAAAACTACTGTGAAGTGGCAGGCCGAGTCCATTGTACACTTGAGCCACAGAGTAAAGGGTCATCCCTGAATACAGATCCAGGGAATATGATGTGATTTCACATGAGATATATTGATTCAGAGGCTCATTCCTCTTCAGCTTTAGTTTGTTTCTCACTTGTTTTGCAACTCAAAATCACTTAACCCAGTATCACTTTAGGACCTTGTGCATTGAACCGACTGCATGGGATTCAAGATCATGATCAGAATTTCTTCTATATAATTGTTCATGGGTTTACATTAAAGCCACTATGGAAAAAAATGCAAAAGAGAGTCAAAAGATAATGCAACTTTTTTAAACTTGAATTTGGCTTTTTTTTTGTGCACTTCCCTAAGAAGTTAAGAAATGGTTCTCCTTGTGCAAGCTCCCCTCCTGGAAATTTGGAAGCTGGTAGCACCAGTGACCACCAAAAGCTCCAAGGTTTCACAGTTGATATGTATCCTCACACTCAGTGAAAAAGAAAATTACAGCTATAGAGAGAAAAGAGCTGCTACTAATGTTCATTAGAAGAAAAACAGAATGGATAGAATGGAAACATTTCTATCCTATTTAATAGAAGTGCTTCACTGATTTACTTTCACTGGCCAACCAGCCAGCACAGATGTAACTGAGCTAGTCATACCATAAAGACAGCAGGTAGAATTAAAGTAGATTTAGGATATGCTGAGGGCTGGGCTGTTTGGGTTGTTTTTTGCAAACTGCGGTGGACTTTGGAGATACTGTTAGGGATGAGGCAAATAAAGGTCTTGGAGAAAACCAGAGTTCTACAATGGATGTGTTATATGGACCTGTGGCAACACAGGATTATTGCAACTATTTCTGTGGATTTAATTAATTTTCAGTTTTTAAGACAACTTATTCTGCTTCTTAAGATTTATAGCTAGCCTTTAAAAGCAAATTTTAAACTTAAAGTTACCATGAACATTAAGTTTTGTAATTCTAGGTCTTGTAGGAAGAGATTACAGAACTTCCACTATTTTATTTTTCAATCTCAAAAGATAGATTTCTACCTTAACTGAAATAGTAAGAAACTGTATCTTTAATAAGATAACTTTTCTCCATTGTGTGTTTTGATCGTAGTATATAAGTAAATACGTATTTAGTTATAAACCAGTTTGACTATAAATAAGTTTTTTATGATTGAACTATGGAATGTATCCACAGATATTAAAAGTTTTTAATTAGACTCTGTTTTTTCTATCAGCGGTCTTCCATGCTAGTTTCTATAGCAAAATATTTTAGAAATACCAACATTCCCCAAAAGTTGCGCTAAAAAAATCCATAAAAGATCCATAAAAGATCAGAAACTCCAGAAAAGCTTCCAAATTCTTACTACATATATGCACCATTACATGAAAAAGCTGCTGTTGTCTGCCTTCAAGGCAATAGTTTCATGCATGAATGATGATTACTTCCCCAAATGTCCTCCATAATTCCTTTAAAAGAGGTAAATAGTTGTCATTATATTTCTTAGTATTTTAAAATTTGGAAAATCTATTGCAAAATTAAATGTCCATCAATTCAAATAAGTATAGCAATAAATCAATCTTTTTTTTCTCCTAATTTCTATATTAAATGCAGTTGCACCTAGAAGAAAGCTTTAGTACTTCATCAAGCATTTTGAATACATTTGCATACAGAATAACCAGAAAAGACCAAATCAACTTAGAACATATTTTTATAGTAGTTATAGCCTATGCCAAATGGAGAGCATTTTTTCTATGCAAACAAAAAAAAAAAAGTCTAAAAGTAGTATGTGACTGTAGTATTGCTGTTGCTATGGATGTTCTGAATGTCCCCCTTAGCATCTTTATCTAGCTAAGATACACTATTAATGTACAAGGACAATATAAGGACATACAAATTAATTAATCAAAATTTTTAAAAATCCTAAATAATTTTTATAAGTGTCAAGTTGTGGGCTTTTTTCTTTTTTGGTCTGCTTTTATTCTATTACATCATTTCTTAAAGCTTTCTCTTTGACCACAAACAAAGAAACTTTATGTGAGTGGGAGAAGTTTCAAGAAAGTCAAGATAATATAAGCCCCAGAAGTCTGACCAAAGTACCATAGCCAGATGTGATACTAATGAAAAAGTTTTATTCTGCCATAGAGTATTTAAACTGGAAGCATGAGAAAAATTGGGAAAAAAACAACAACAAAACAGTTGTAAAGTATCAAAGGGGGCAGAATTTCTTGCACTTTCAATTCCTCAAACTATTAGATCTGGTGCTCTGGCAACCTTTGCAGGTGGCTAGCAGCACCGAGTCTCTGCTAGTCTGTGGAGATTGGCCTATGACTTCAGAGGTGAAAAGGAGCTGAGAAGCTTCTGCAAATCTATCTTTAGATATTTCAGTTAATTATCTGGCTGCCATGCACTACAAGCATCCCAGAGAGTTGAGGACAGGGTAGCAGAGCTCCTGAAGGACACAGGTGCTGCTACCAGCAGGCAACAAACATCTGCACAGGCTGGATGGAGGCAACAGGTACCCTTTAAAATTCTTCAAGTAATTTCATGGAGCTGGCAATTCCAGGGACTTAACAGCTGTAACATCAAAGGCTGCACATGAATGAAGGACTTGGAAACACTCCCAAAGCTGGTAAAGAAAGAACACTTAAAATCAGACAGCTATGCATGTTGAATACATCTTAAAGTGCATCACCCAGCTCAGGTATCAGCCAAGAAGCTCCTCAGCTGAGATAATTATACAGGGTGTCCTCAAGGTATCTTCTCCAGTGTCTAATCATGTATGCACTCGCACAACTTTTCCTTTAAGAAGAACTGATAAGATTTACTTATTTCACTTGGCCATTTTCCAAGCCTTGTGGGAACATATTTATTTTTAGAACTATGGTCCTAAGTTAATTTGGTTGGAATTAACCAGAGGGCTCTAAGGCATTAATGGAAAACAGAGAGATAAACATGCATGTGTGCATACATTCAACACACACACACTCACATACATTTGAGCCCACACAGGCATTTTTGTTATCTTATAAAAAAACAGTTTGAAAATACAATTTAAACCACACCCTTCAGCAGTAATCTGCATGTTGTACAACAACAAATACATTAAGAACAGCTGACATTTTATTTGGTTTGTAAAATTTCCCTATTGCTCATAAAAACCAAAATTGAACTATAGTATTAAGCTTATATAAGAAAAAAGGTTATTTTTATAGTCCCAGCAAGATACTTTAACTATGTGTAAGTAAATCCCAGCATAATGAAAGATTTCCTATTTCTCAAGTAACAGCATGGTGGTCTGTAATAAATACTAATATAATGTAGTATGTCAGAGATCAAAGCTTCAGTCCTAAAAGATACAGAATAACTCATGAAATCATAATTACTGTTTTGATTTAATCCAGGCAGTTTGCTTAAAGTATTTTTTAAAGACATGCAAGCATTTCAAAGAAAACAAGTTTCTAAAAGCAAAACAGGAAATAATCTGGTTCTCTGTCCTTCCTCTCTTTATTTTGTGCCACACCTATTTTTGATATTGTATAAAAAGCCCGTATCCAACCTACTAATTCCCTCATCACAGTTGTCCTTCAGCAGTGCTGTCAACTGCACCCAACTGAAGTGGAAATAGATTTCCTTAGCACAGGTCTCCTGCTTGGTGCTTAGCATCATATAAGCTATAACATGATTAAGATGTGCAGTCATTTAAGATGCAAAACTCAAACTCATAGTTTTGCAGAATCAGGTCATGATTATACAGTCTGTTTAATGTGATTAAATCCTGCTGATTACATGCAAAAATAGGTGCATGTGCTCTTTAACTTGCCTGACTGTGCCTGCTCAAAAGCCTCCCTGCCTGTAGCAGTGCCAAGGAAGATGCTGGAAGTGAGCAGCTGAGCATGTGAGGAGACAGAGTCAATTTATGTCAGGTTAACATGAGCCTGAGCCATCACTGCAGCTTCTTATTTGCAAGTTATCAGCATAGATGTAGTTTTGTTTATTTCTATGAAGCATCTCATACAGTTGGGATACTTTAAAAATGAATTTTCCTTGTAAATGTTGGCATTTTTAGATAAACAGCTTAAAAATATTTATTATGAAGGAAGTACATTATTAGTTATTTATTAGATCGACCATAGGATTTTAATGTGAAAACTGACAAATCAATGCTAACGCCTACACACATCAAAACTGCCCTTAGGACAGTTTGTGGTCTGTATAACAAACTGTATTTTACCTTGTTCTTGAAGAGAAAAGTCTACCACCAATATCAGTAAAGTCAGTAAAGATCTTAAACCTACTGCTTCCTCAATAATCTAGAAACATACATAGTACATGAAAACTGGAAACAAAAATAAATTTGGGGTTGTGTCATTCACAACAGTAAGTATAGTCCTACACATTGAGATTATTGGAAACCGAGATTATTGGAAAAAGGTGTAAGGGACCATGTATCTGTGCCTAAAACCCTGGGAGTTCCAATCAGTAATCACACTAGTAGGCACATGCACCTGATCCGATAAAATGCTATCTTAAAAACAGCTCAACTCTTAAAATTAAATGCCATTCCTAATTGGAAAACAAATCACAAAATGCCACTCAAACCATTTCATTTTGTATGTTTAAAAAGATTTTTTTTTGCATCCCTCTTGCAATCTTTTAATCAGCAACTGTGTACTTTACATACATGATGAGTGTGTTAACGTCAAAGAAAAAAAAAAGGAAAACGTTCCACAGAAATAAATGTAGTTTTGCTTTCTCTAGCTTGAATACAGGAGTCCAATTCATTCTAGATTCATTCCAATTCATTGTAATTCGTTCCACAATTGAACTTTCTCTCGATATAACATAAAAGTTTAAGAAACAGTTTACAAAGGCTTTGCCAAGTTCTGTGTAACCAGCCTAGTTCCAGCTGTGTGGACCTGGATGAATAAATGCAATTCTGTTCACATCTCTCAGTTTAGGTAAGGAAAGTATTTTTCCTTATCCTCACAGAAATAAATGTCCTCGTGGAACAGAGCTCTGTCTCTTTATAGTTATTTTTGGATAAAGACTGTTAAAGAGGTCTTCTGTGTCCTGGAAATCTCCAAATTTTGGAGAAGAAGACTGATCACATATTTTTAAATATTAATTTCTTTGTAGGGCACTGTTTGGAATAGAGCTACCTTGTCAGTAGCAGGTGGCAGAAGATGTCTAAATGTGCTTTGGTCACAATCCTATAAACACTTTAACATATTTGTGTTAAAGTATAAACATAAGTTCTGTGCATTGAGTGATTATAAAAGTTATTCCAGTAGTAACATTAACACATACAAATGCTTTTGAGGATTTAAAGCATTACGAATAACCAAGATGGAGGGGTTTGAATTCAGTGGTACCCCTATCACAAACTAGAAATGCATTTTTTCTCTACTTACTCAGTTTTCTAGGACTCTAGGATCCACGTAAGTAAGCATTTCTGTTCCAAGGGGAAGGACAAAAACTTGCTTGCCTACAGCAGAATCTGTCATCATCACATGGCTCAAGCACATGTCTTCACAGATGGCAGCTTTGGGTCAAGCAACAAAACCAGCCCCAGAACCTGCTACAGTGATGAACTCTATTTGATTTTTCCATTTAAAGCTGTTTCACATTTACTGAAAAGCTATACAGTTTAAAGTTACAGAGCAAACATATCCTTTCCCCATTAGCGAGACCCTTCTATCCAGAAATGCTTTTGGTAGCTACCATCAGCCTTATCCCAGAGCACATTTCCTCTCAGAGATAGAAGCTCTTTGGTTTGAGGGAGGGGCAGAAGACAGATGAATCCTGGCAGCTTGCTCACTCCCCTGGAATGGTACTTTCCACGGGTGGCAAGCAAAAGACATATTCATGCTGAGCTGTGAGAAAGAGGGGCATTTCTGAAAGGAATATGAAGTTGTTGCCACTCCAGGGGCCTAGGAACTGAAAGGAAGCCTATTTCCCCTATGAAAGTGGAGTAATAGAATTAAGAAAGTATTACAACCAGATATTGCAGGGTGAAGAACAAAAGAAAAAATAAAAATGGCACTGAGTGAGCAGAGAAGTTACAGATGGATAGACTTTGCAAGGAACACTAGACTTTGCAAGTAAGATGATTATTTTCCACAACTGGGTGTAAATGGGATGGTAATTATATTCTTATTTTTTTTAATCTTAATTTTTTTAAACAAGTATTTTATTCTAACTTAGTTTTGTTTCTTTCTCCTGATATACTTTCTAACTGTGTGTTCATTGGACTGCTCCAGAAAGAAGCAAGAAAAGATCTAGTACAGCTTATTTCTGTTTTGTAACTGGAAAATATTTGTTCCAGCCCTATTCTTTGTCACTTCTGTTAGATAATTTGCAACTTAAATTAGAGGTGCTGTTTAACTCTGCCAACACCTGAAGGCATTACATATGTTTTTAATTGCATCATGTATTGAGGAAGAACTAGATTTCTAATTGTTTCTAGCTGGCAAGTTTTTAGTAGGTGGATAAAAACTCAAAATAACAATGTTCAGATCAGTCATGTATTAGGCTTGGACAGAACACATCTTTTCTCTCCTCACCTCCAAAGCACTGGTGAGTTTGTAGTAAATCAGGCTTTTTCTGGCAGTTATCTGTGTAAATCCAAAATCTTCATCACTGTGATGACTAAGCAGATCTAAATTTCAACTCAAAACTACATTGCAGACTCCTGCGCATAGTTGTTACAGAGATTTTAGCTTTGTTTTTTACTTTGCAATCTCAACTTTCACTCCAGAGTAGTCTGGGTCAAGTGATGTTTACATTCAGTGTTTTCAAATAAAATCCCTGTGATTGTACTTTTTCTTTGAGACTATATTTTGACTGCAGCATCTCTACTGCTTGTAATATGGAACATAAGTAAGCCTGAAGCACTGTATTCTCAGCCTGAAGAAAAAGTGATATCCTTTGTTAAACCCACTGACATCAAGGAGAAAGGGAAAGACTAAACATGCATTTTAAGCTTACAAATTCTTTTCAAGTTGGCATTACCAGAGAAACTATTTTAAGAAAGAACAGGAATTATCAGGAAATGATGGGATTTATCATGGAAAATTTCACCGTCCTACTTTAGGATATGCCTTTGCTGCAAGGATTAATACTCAGACGTGTGAGTCACTCTGCAAAATCCTATCTAAGATGACGCCCTTACTGATCCTTTGTGACCTGAGATGTATTGCTGATGTCCTCATGTCAGCAGTAGTGGCACACATGGTTCCAATTATTTCACAATAAACTGTGGAGAAATGGGTCTGTCTTTCTGGGAACTGGATGTAAATTATGAGAAAGGACTAGTGGCATTTAGTCCTCCTGGTAAAGTGAAGGAAGAACACACACAATCAGAGATTTTAATTTTTTTTTTTTCTAATTATAACATTAGGAGAAAACTCCAAAAACAGAAAACCAAAATTAAGGAGAAAAACAGAATGTCAAAATTAAAGCCAACAAACCATGGAAACAGTTAGAGAATCAAATCTTTATTCAGGGACATATCTTGTATATAAAATCCACCCAAATGAAATTCTTCATAATGGCCTCTGACTATGTGTCCAAAAATGAGGAAGAGGAGTGCCTGAGGAACAGGTTTTTCTGGTGAAGGAGGAACTTGGTAGTCCTTCTAAAACATGAAAACCAATCTGGCACTGACATAGGACCAGTTTGTACTGCTCTTTCAGGGGAGCAGACACAGACTTCTGTTGTAAAGTCCACAGGGGAGAGTACTGTGAGCATCCCAGATAACCAGAGGAAATGCTGTTACTCAAATAAGCAAAGACTGTTGTACTCCTCCGTGCTGCCTCTTCCTAATGCATTACAAGCAGTATACTTGTTTCAGGTGTTTGAACACACTGTGGCTGTTTCCAGTGGTTAAATGTAATCTCTACATGTTGTAGTTCCGTCAGTGTTTGTTAAGAACAAACTGCTGTAAGTGGGCAGCAAAACAAACAAGCTGAAGAATGCAGCCAATTCCCAAAGTGGCTTCAAAGGTCTAAAACTTCAGCTCTGAGAGTACATACAGTACTAATAAAGTCCTTCACACATAGGCAAGATGCAAATATCAGTGATGCACAATGGAAAGAAAGCATAATAAGCTCTCCAGTATTCTCACAGTTTTTGCCAAATCCTAAAAGTTTACTATGACTTAAAATATTTAGCTTCTTTCTTATAGTTTTGAGAGCCAAGTCCTTTATTGCCAGAGGAAATACGCTTTTAAAAGATTTTGTAATGTTTATGATTGCAAAGTAAAGGCCAATGAAAATATGACCTGAAAATTTCCTACAGGTTCAGGAGACAAAGAAAATGTAAACAACTTTCAGTTCCAATGCCATGATTCTTAGGGCCTGGCTAATGGTTCTGAACACCTGAGATTGCTGATACTACAGACAGAATATTTATTTTATTCATGGCTATTAGATTCTTCTCATTTTCTCCCCCACATCCAACCCCTATAAGCAGATTAACTATCCTAGAAATTTTATTGATTATGGATTAGGCCTTTATGACTCAGTGGAAAACATTGCTGAAAAAAAAAAATTAGAATAATTTCTAATACCCCTCTGCTCAGATTTTTTTAAAAATACATTTCCTTACCAAGAACCTTTTGTACATGTGTTAACTGCAGTACAGTAAGTCAGGCTTCTTAGATTTCTCAGGATGATATCTTCAACTGGATTTATGTAAAGAGGACACAATAGACACCACTTTTACAGAATACAAATATGGTAAATGATGGTGATTTTTTTAATGCATAATGAATAACTTTGCTTCTTATTTGTCTTTTTTTTTTTTACTAGCTGTTAGTCTTATTAAGTGGATATTTCTTCCCAAAATGTTTTAGATATAGCTTATTTTGTGTTCTCTGTGCCATTGAACATCCTAATTTTATTCTTAGACTTTAGTCACTGGCAAAATTCTGCATTGTTGTAACAATTGCAGCACCAGTATCACTGTAATTGTTACTGTAGCAATTTGTAACCTGAAAATTCAGCCCCAAACTCCTGCCTGGGACCTACACCTAAGGTCTGGAAGGATAATTATGAAATAATAATACAAACAAATTCTTACCAGAAAAGTAAACTGAGTCCACTGTGACACCATCACAGAACAAAACTAAAATCTTTGTACACAAATTGTTTGCAGTACATTCTAAAATTGTGCATATGTATACTTGAGAGAATACCAAAAGTATCCTTTTGAAGGATCCTTTAGATACCTTTTAGACAGTCACATAGGCTGATCTACCTGCCAGATACACTCAGAGATTCAGATCTCTGAAGAGAAACCATCCAAACACTTTTGCAATGAGTAGTTGTTGGTACCGGGTCAAGCTTGGGTAACAGCAAATAGTCTGAAGAGCAATAGAAATATCTTTAAATCACAGATATGCTTTCAGGCTCTTGATCCACTTGAAAGGAGAGGGATCATTCACCATAACATAGAATAAAAATTCAATGTAACACTTTAATCTACAAATTAGTGTATCATTCAGATAAAGAATGGTACTGGTTGTTTCCAAAGGAATTCTAAGAATTAAGGTGACTTTTCTAAATAGTTTGTTGCATTCTACCTTCCTTGCCTTTGTATCAGCAGTGTACAAATAGCACAGGAAGCCTTCTGTTTTATGCAAAAAAACCTCCAGCCAGAAGCTATGCAGCTGATGACTAAGATCTATGTTATAATTCTGATGTGACTCTAGTTGTGATAGACTTCTGATAGACTTCTAAAAGAGACACCGTAATTTTGAAAGCTCTCTTTGTATTAAAAATATAGCTTATCTTTATTCTAATACTTACTTAGACAACTAGGATTAAGATGCTAAGGCAAACAGAGTCTGTCTAGTCTGTCTAGCTGCAGAAAGCTGTTTGAATACAAAGTGTTCACTATAGCAAAGACGTAAGCTGGCAAAAGCTTTAAAAGAAATTTCAGCCTCCCGTAAACAATTTTGAGAACATGAACATTGGGGAGATATTGTATCCTTATTGCAAAGGATGAAGCAGGAATTAAAGCTGATGCTTTTTCAGTAATTATTTATCTAATGCTCATCATATT
The DNA here is from genome assembly GCA_034509185.1 of Euphonia xanthogaster. Classification (NCBI taxonomy): domain Eukaryota; kingdom Metazoa; phylum Chordata; class Aves; order Passeriformes; family Fringillidae; genus Euphonia; species Euphonia xanthogaster. The sequence goes on along the minus strand of JAYDZK010000113.1, from coordinate 30,130,366 downwards.
GCTCTAATCCACATCATATTGCTTCAAGTGGCCCTTTCACATACACCCTTGCATCTTCTGTCTGTGCTGCATCTCAGGTGAATGATGAAAAAGCTTAAAGTGAAGGATATATTTAATTGGAAATTATGCAGTTGTGATCGTGACCAGAAACAAAACTTCTGATCAGGCCACTCACACCAAAGAGATCAGAACTGGCAACATCCTGAAATAACAGAATATTCAAATCTCACACTCAGAAGATACTTTGAGTTCCCCTTTCAATCATGTTGCTATGTAGACTTTCAGGGTTTTGTGACCTTATTTGAAATGGAATGGAATGGAATGCAATCACAGAGAAATGCACTTAAACAGTTAAGACATAACACTTGAAATATGTAATGGCTACAAATTCTTCAGATCTTCTCCACCTCACCTTCTCCCCCAACAAAAAGAGTGAATTCCAAACTGAACAACCCTATGCAAACTCTAACCATACTGCCAGCCTGAGCTACAAGCAGCTTAAACAAGAGAACAGAAGCCAAACTTTGGTTTACATCAGTTGTTATGGACAATCAGAACTAATTACAGCATGCAGAAATAATTCTGTAAAAGATCTTTCTAGATTTTAAAGAAAGGTACAAAAGTTCAAGCTTACTGATGTTAGAAACAGTCTTCTAGCCACTTCCATAAAACTGCTTTGCAAAGCAAAATCAGTCTGTTGTTCTTTCAGCCTGTCCCTCCCCCAACCCTGCCTGTAGTTTCCCCTTTCCTTAGTCTTCACTTGTTTTCTTTTACAGGTCATGGGAACATATCCTTTTACTCTCCAAATGCAGGATACCACTCTTTCAGAGGTTATCATGATGGCAATTAGGTCACCAATTTCATTTTTCATAAGCTGGTGAGATAACAGTTATTTAGGTTGTGGAACTGCCCTCCTTTCAGGGCTGGAAAATAATTTGCACTCCTTTGTGCTTTGCTGCAAGTTGGCACAGTTGCTCTTTTATTGCTAAATCCTGCTTATGCCCCTGCTTCTGTGTGCATTGTGTCCTCCCCCTCATGACTATATTTTTGTCTCTTTACTTAGTGAACTTTCTATGCTTTACTTTTCAAAATCTTTATAAACTTCTGGATGTAGAGCCTGAAGGTGCTATCTCTGTCTTCTCCTATATCTCAGATTTTAACATTGCATTCATCCATCATTGCAGTAGACAGCCCCATGGCTCCCAATGTCCCCCATGGGATTTCAAAATGTGGATCTAGAGCATCAGACCACTCCTTTAGCTTGTAGTGAAAGCTGTAATGAGCGCAAAGAACACTAAGATGTTTGGCAACAGGTCGGAGTTGTTTTATAACTATAAAGGTATTTGCAGCCATCAGCTTTCAGGTACTCCTTCTGGATGAGCTAAGCTTTTGTCTAGGTCTAAGAGAAAAAAATTCTGTGAGTATTTTAAGGACTGATTGCAAACACTTTCTGCCAGGTTTGCCTTTGACTGCAGATATAAATACTTGCCCTAACAGAGTATTTCACACTGTGATTGTGGGCTTGTGGAAGTGACAAGAAAAATAAGGCGTCCGCTGCTCTGCCTGGATGAGCGTGGTGCTAACGTGGCCGCCCTGCTGCTGTTAAAATGCTGGCTTGTTGCAGTGCCTTTCCTGAGCTGTGTGTAATAAACACAAAAGGATGACACAGATAAAACTCTCTTATAGATGACTCATCAAGTCTAATGGAATTATTGTCACTGGAAGATGGGCTCAGGGAAACAAGTGTTCTAGTGATTCTGTCCTACCATTAATAATTCTTTCTGTCTCTGTTGAAACCTCATTTCTAGACCTGTTCACTCTAATTTAGAAACACCCTCCTTCCGAGGGGAAAAAAAATTGTACATTTTTTCAGTTTATTATAAGAATGGGAACTGGCAACATAACTGCTGGTTTGTTTTCTCTTCCTCTCAGCAGTTTTTTAAGAATTCCCTGATATCATCCTCTTCCCAAGCTGCTGCCCCTTCTCACCTCTCCTTTATGAGGCTGCTTCTTCTTCTGCCTTGAGTCTATGTGGTTCAGTCCTTGCTCACAGCCTCACTCCTTGCTGTTGCAATTACACTGCCTTTCCCTTTTGAAGTTGAGATGATATTGACCAAAAATTAGAACAATGGATTCTAGCATTAGTAACAATTTGGAACACTATTAAGGCTGTGTTGATTGCTGCAAAATCAGAGAACATTTTTCAGCAGAAGTACTGGTAGGTTTATTCCAGCAGTGCAAGAAGAGAAGGTGCTTCCCAGACTATTATGCTGTTGGGCTGCTAAATTCCAAGCAGAAATAGGGGCAAATTCAAGTACAAAGTATTAATTGTGACTTCATCTTGCTGGGAAATCTGTGTAAGATTTGCTCTTCTTTTACATCAGCACACCTAGGTTATATACATCTTTGCAGTAAGTTGTCAAAAGGGACTATTTCTTTTGAAAACCTTAACTGCTATACCTAAACACACAAGATAAAGAGATACAGTGCCTAGAAAGTTTGTTTTTCTAGGCTATTACCTTGGTTCAATTACTATTCTTTATGTATATATTCATAAATATAATGAGATTCTTTTATGTCCTGCTTAACCCTTACATTTTATGAAATAGGCAATTTATCTTATCAGTTCATGATACTGTGCCTTGTCCAGAGGACATATTTATTGACTCGATGACATGTCAAGCAGTAGGTGCTTTAAGTATTTTGATTCTATTTTCTGCTACCTAAGTATGTGTTGAAGTTTTTTCGTATTTACACACTACTGATCATTTACTGATCACTCTGCTATTTTATGGATAGCTTCAGGATCTCCTGTAGCACAGATGTGAGCACAGGGCATTATTTACTTGACTTGAAGCACAATGAAAGCCACAAATATGGATCCTAGCTGTTTACATATATGTCAGCCAAATAAGCACCTACACAATTTTAGGGGAACAAAGCAATACACTGAAATTGGTATTTCACAACTCCCATTTCTCAATGGTTTTGAACAATTTTTAATTTATCAAGGTGGTGAAATACCATTTGCAAGACCTCTGCATGGTGCTGTTATTGCCAAGCCTATGGTTTAAAGTAGAGTTTTGTGTGCTGTAAGATTTGGATTTTCCCTGAGGGATCAGCTTGGGGGAAAGAGTACTGCTAACATGAAATATTCAAAATTACAGACTTGGAAGTAAAAAGCTTATTAGACACTTACAAAACTTAGTAATTTTTATTTATAAAAGGCAAATAAACAATTAGGAGTATCAAGGGTTTGCTCTTTTTGCTTCACATGACTAACAGATGGGTCTCTAACAGGGGAAAAACAGTTGTATGAGTAAAACTGAAACTCAGTAATACTCACAAATAAAACTAAGAAGTGGTCAACCTTGAAATGTTAAGTATTTAACAATACCTGGGAAAATTACAGAACTTCTGCAAAACCCATCAGCCTTAAGAACTGCTTAATGCCCTTCACATTTCTGCAAGAAAACACATTCTACTTTTATTGAGGGAGAAAAAACATTGTAATTGCAGAAGGTTGGTTTTCTTCACATTAAAATAGTAGTGTTGTTTTTCCTGTATCCTTCCTGCAAACCATTACTATTTCTTTGGTGTGCATGTTTTTACTGGCAATGCAGGAAAAAAATCCCATCTTGTTCCTACTCTCCTAATCCACCTAAGGTTAACTCTATAACCCAAAGTCTAGTACAAAAGCAAGCACACAAACAAAAGCCCACAGAACAGTGCATAAAGGAAGAGTAAGTTTCAGACGGGAATGTTTCTGTGTATTCAAATACTATGCTGTGGGGACACACCACCCCAGGGTTCTCTGAACTGGGGCAGACATGGCTCTGTTTCTGAGGATATGTGTTTCTGTTCCATGCTTTATGCCATTACTTAACAATAGTGTAGGTAACAGGCTATATAAATTTCTTTCACAGAATCATTGAGCTTGGAAAAGACCTGAGATCAAGTCCAAACAACCGATCACCACCACGTTCAGTGGACCATGACACTGAGTGCCACATCCAGTCCTTCCCTAAACACCTTCAGGGACAGTGACTCCACCACTTCCCTGGGTGGCCCACTCCAATGTCTAAGCACACTTTCGTGAAGAAATTCTTTCTAATATCCAGTATAAACCTCTCCTGGTGCAGTTTAAGACTGGGAGTTTTCCCGCCCTGTCGCTGGTTGCCTGGGAGAAGAGACCCCCACCGGATTACAGGCTCCTTTTAGGCACTTGTAGAGAGTGGTAAGGTCACCCCTGAATCTCCTTTTCTCCAGGCTAAACAACCCCAGCTCCCTCAGCCGCTTCTCAAAGGACTTGTGCTCCAGATAAGACATGCGCTCTTCCTTAGCATCTAGAACAGGGAAAAACGCGCAGCGCTGCACACGTCACTGGTGGATGAGAGATGCGCTGCTTGGTCAGAAATTTAACAAAATATTTCGATTAGCGTCCGCAGCACAGCTGCCTGACACCGAAGATCTCTAAGACAGGTCACGCCAAGGGAGAGAGGGGAAAAAAACTCGACCCGCAGTTTCGAGCTCCGTGCCTTGCGGCCGGACCCCACCAAGGGCAGCCGGCGCCGGTGCCGACGGTGCCGGTGCCGGGCAGG
>JAYDZK010000113.1:30108261-30125621 GCA_034509185.1 Euphonia xanthogaster | reverse complement strand
CTTCGGACCGGGCTGCGAGGGCGGCAGCGGGGCCGGGGCCGGCGGGCGAGCGCTGAGCGGGGCGGCGGCGGGGGCTGGCGGCGCTCGCCTCGCCTCCCCTCGCCTCCCTTCCCTGCGGGGTGCGGGGTAGCTTTCCGCGCGGCCGCCAGGCTTCACCATGCTGCGGGGCTAGAGCCGCCGAGGCGCCGCCGCAGCGCAGCGGGGTAATAATGTTAACAGAGGTAAGAGCGCTGCCGAGGAGGTGCGGGAGCGCGGGGAGCGGCTCGCTGTCCGCCCGGGCGCTCAGCGCTCAGTGCCGTGGCTCAGCCCTCCGCCGGGGCCTCCGAGTTGTCTCGGCGGCTGGCACTTTTCCCCTTGGCCGCGGAGGGCAGAGCCACTGGCCGGCTCGCCCAGGGCAGCGCCGGGCCCCTCTTATCAGCCTCCGTCCTCTCCCGGCAGGGCAGGGCGGGACGGGGCGCTCCCTCCGCGGCTGGGCCCGGTCCCTGTTCCGACGCGGTCCGCAGACGGCCGGGCTGTGCTGCCCGGTGCGGGCCCGTGGGGCCGCGCCCCCGCGGCGGGCCCGTGTCTGGAGGAGCGGAGCGCACCTGATGAGGGGGAACCCTCCTCGGCCCTGGGCCGCGCCGGGGAGATGCCCCCGCCATGGACCCGCACGCCCGCTCCCGCTTCAGCCCCTCTGGCCTCCTTTGCGGTGGCTTCGTAAAAGCTCCGTGTTTGTTTTCTTGGGGGGCTTAAGCGGAGCGGTTCGGCTGTGCTTCCAGGAGTTCGTGTCAGTAGGTAATCCTTAGAAGTTGGCTGCCCCGGTTCACCTCTCCCTGGTGAAGGGTTTCTGTCTCGAAGCAGCTCGGCTGTGAGGCAGGCAGGTATTTGAGGATCAGCGTGTAAAATGTATAAATGTCTGCTGTGTCCAAAGGCATGCTAAAAGGTGGAATCTGGCAGTGCTTTCCAGTTGCTGGAAATTATACTTTACCCTGTATTCTGTCTGTAAAGAGCAATTGATTTTCTATTTTTAAAGTCTGTAAGGTGTCCTGAGTGCAGATATTTCTGCAATACAATGACTGCGTTTTATAATTTGTCATTCCACAGTGGAGGTTATTAGTCCAAAAGTGAGTTGTCTTAAGTCTTGCAGGGTAGAGGCTTGCCTTGCAACACCTGAACATTTCAGCTTTACTTTCCTGAATGATATTAAACAGTATCTTCCATGATTTAATTTGCACCAGTTCAGAGTTTTAGGGCATTCAGAAAGCAGTTCTGTAGAGCCATGACCTCTTGGATTTCCCCAGGAGGGTAAAATTTGCAGAATGAGTTAAACCTGTAAAAATATATGACCTATTTTTGTATTCAGGGTATTTGGTGGGTGGTCAGGATTAATAAGCTGCATTAAAGAGAGTTGGTGAGTGTGATGGCTATGACTATTAGCCATAGTTATTTAGATTAAGGGCAGCATAGAACGTTCTGGGTCGGTGCCTCCTACTGGACTGTTTGTTCCCTTTGGTGGTGGGTGTGTGTGCCCATCCAAGACATGTTATCTTGGAACTGAATTTTCTTTTTTTAACCGTGTTGAAATTCTGTGAATAGCAGTGTGGATGACAATCCATTGGCTTTTTGAGATAAAGCTTAATGATTTCATGTGTGATGACCAGTTATGACACTTATCCTTGGTGTTAGGAGGGGAGGGTTGTGATGTTCCCTTCTACTAGTTCCTGTACATATGTTATTTGTAGATGCTTCAAGGTGAAGTATTCCAGCCTTGAGATGAATTTAAATTTTAAGAGAGTCTAGCAAAACTTCAGGCCTTGCCTGCCTGAAAAGCAGTTGTGGGGAGTTCTTCAGGCTGTCAGACAGCTGTAGGCTGTCAGGAATGCCCACCTAAGGTGGACTGGAGGAGTCCTTTCCCTGTGAGCTTTTCTGGGTGTTCCAGTGATGACTTGGTAGCTACAACAGCCTGGGGAAGCTGTGCACAGTTGCACCCATGAACCCTTACCACACTTTGGAGGAATATGCATATTGTTTCAAGTCTCCTAATATGTGATTTCTTTCTGTATGAAAATTGAGATTGACTGTGTGGTGAACTGATATTAGAAGCAAAAACTGTGCTAGTTTTTGGTGCTGGGTATTTATGGCCTTGTCAAGTTTGCTACTGTCTAGGGTGGCCAGAATCTCTGTAATTTTGTTTTTAGCCATTAAAAATTTAGATCCACTTCCCCTGCTATAACTGCTAGTTTTATAACTTACCAGTATAGAAAATATTTTTTCTTAAATATGTTTAAGAATGAAGGAAGGGCAGATTGGGTTTTGCATGTATTGTTACCATGCAGTAACATAGTGTTGAGGTTTTCAAGGTCAGTTTCCTACCTCCTTTGACTGTATTGGTATATGCAGACCCCAGCAGATTCGTTTCAGTTTTGTGTGAATGCAGTTAGGATTAAGACTTTGTAGTCAGTAATTTCAAGGGAAGATCCCACTTCCTGTCAGGAAAAAATACTCTGTGTGTTTTTTATTTGGCCCTTTCTGCCCATCTTATTTTAGTTGCATTCAAAACCCATGCTGTTGGATGCCAAGCACATACATTTATTTATCTAACTGGCAAATGCCATTTCCAAATTTTTCACCATAAAACTTATTTCTGCAGTAATGTTGAATACATTCTGTTGGCATGTGTTGAGAGTCCTGCTGTGATGATCATTTCCCTAGTCTGTTGTGTTGGCCATTCTGTGCCTTTTCACTTGTTCCCCTTTTCTTGCTCATCAGATGTCTCCTCTGCTTTCCAGGCCCGTGTGGCCTGTTCCCGTGTGACTTACTGCCTCAGCACTTTCTCATCGGGCGAGGCCATGACAGACACAAGTTGCAATGTATGGTCTTTCTCTTGTCTTTTTGGACAACTGGTTTTGTCGTGCTTGCCTCTTGTGCTGTGGTAACAGCACTGCAAAGACAGAGGGGAAACAGTTGGTGTTTTACAGCTCTGGCTCTTGGTGGTCAGTAGTGTCTTAAATTCTGATGGACCAAACATTCAGTACGATTTTGACTTAATTTACAAGAAGTTTTAGATGTCTTTCAAATTGATGGTCTGTGCTGTCTGCATTTGCAGCCTGTGTTGTCTCTGAAGAGGCCACTTTATCTCAGCTGAGCAGTAGGTTCCTTTTTTTTTCCTCCCCAGCTACTCATTAAACTGCTTTGAGATGCTTAGGGAGGACTTCAGAGTTTATCAGCAGCTAAATTTTTGACAACTTAATTCTCAGTTTAGCAAGGGTAACTTGTTGCAGTACTAGTGGCAGTTGAGAAGATTTTTGAAATTTGACTTTTTTTTTTTTCTTATCCACAACTAAAAATGAGCCATACTAAACGAGCTCTGATGTGTTGGTATTTCTTGTTATTGCAACTGATGAAGATAATTCACTAACTACATGCAGTATTTCCTTTCCATTAAACAATCTACATTTTGTTTATAAGAGACATTTAACAACCTTTTCTTGTTTTGATTAAATTTTGTTAACTACTAGCCATTGAGAACTGTTTCTCAGCAAAACCAAGCAAATTAGCCTGATTTTTAAGAATAAAGGTTGACTCAGCAGCTTAACTTGCTCTAGAATAATGGTGAATTAGCCTTTCTGCAACAGTAGCACATTGTAAAGTATATTAGTACAGCTCTGAAAGACACAGAACACAGTTAACTGCTTGATGTACTGTAGCATTAACATTTTCTGTTCCTTGATACATGTCAGTGGCAGATTGCTCTGGTGCTTTATGTGTCTGAACTATGTTCCACTGGTAGAGCCGTTTTCAAATGCTTAGACATTTACCAGGGTGCTGAAATAAATAAGTTTTCTGTCCTTTTGTGAAACTTGTGTGCTGGGGCTTTCTTTAGTGCCAGTGTTTTGCTAGATGAGATCTAGTTGGAGCATTAGCTGCAAGCCCTTGGGAGGTAAAATGCCTCTTTCAGTGTTTTCTGTCAGTGAGTTTCCCCTACAGCTGGTCTGTGTCGTGTCCCCAATTGTTCCTATTAGAGCTCTTTTAATAACTATAATTTATGAAGTGTCAGTTGAAAGTATGTGAGAAATTGTAAAATTAAGAAAATAACCTTTTGCAAAGAACAGTTGTCATATATTCTTAAGTACTTGCTTTTAAGTATTTTGCTGGCTACTAGTAAAACATTGTCTAAACACTCAGAACTATTCTTAGAGTGTACAGTTGGGCCTAAACTGCTGAAATTGAATGCAGACTTCTGCAACAACTCTAAAATGTCAGTCTGGACCATTCCCCAAAACAGCGTGGAAGAAGAAAAGCATGAAGTTCCTTACTTCAACAAAAATAGTAATAGCTTGTTGGGTTAGATAGCTGAAGGAGCTCCAAATGATGATTTTCTCTGTCTGGTTGCACTCTAGGGAGTTATCTCTCTTTAAAATATGTTTGTCGTCTTCTCCCCACCCTTACAAAGATGACAAAGCATGTTTTCTTTGAGCTAGCATTGGGAGAATTGCTATTATTAGAAAAGAGAAGTCCTTGATATTGTGTCCAAGTTATTTGCAACGGGGAAAGGATTAATATTTAGCAGTCTCACTAGCAATTTTTCCCATTGCTTGGTTGAGAATACCAAGGCTGGAATGATAGCAAAATCAATTGCAGTTGGCACTTGCAGTTATGTGAGTGAGAAGCTTCAAGAAATGCAAGGCGTTGTAAGCTTATGCCAGATACTCTGATTTCTGAATTAATAAAACAAGGCATTATTTCATGATGTAAACATATTGACACGTTTGAACAAGAGCACTCTAACCTTTTTTACATAATTTCTGTGGGATCAGACCTCAAAATGATGACGGCATGATTGTGATTTACAAGTTTGTGCTAAAATGTGTGTTTGTTTGTACTGTGAGTAAGCACAGATAATTGATATGTTCAGGCAGGGGGACTCCTTTTATAACTACTATTTGTTTTGGACAAGAGGTCAATTCCTACTCTGTCACAGTTTTAGAGGATCTGTTAAATATTATTATTGCTCTAAAACAGGAGTGGCTGTAAAATTCTGAGAGAGTAGAGATGGATTTCTGAAGAAGTTGCAATGTTGATTGACTTTGTGTTCTGTGTGGAATGAGATGTGATCTCAGTGTTGCAGTTAAAATAGTGTGAGCCAAATTTATTTCTGTATTCTAACGTTGACATTTTACAAATATTTGTAAAGTCCCAATAATTTTTAACTAGTTTTTTTCCAAGTGGGATGTTACGAAAAATTTGTGATTTCCTAGCATGGAAAATGGAATTTGACCATAGTGGTTAGTACAGGAGTTTATTTTGAAGCTGTTTTACCAGTGACACTGAAATCTTTTCAGTGCTGCTGTTTTGCCTATTTTCTCAGACCGTGAGCACAAGACTAATTTGATTTGAACTCACCAGTTTGTCAGTCCACTAGTTGCCAGCAGGAGACGGAAATAAAATCATCTCTGCTGGCTTGAATCCCATTAAATCCCTTCATGCATCAGATGGCTTGCATGATGTCCTTTCTTCAACTTCACTTGGAAGGATTTTTTGATAATTAGAAATACTAAATTTCAAGAACTTTTTCTTTATTTCACAGGTGGAAATGGCACTGTGTGTGTTCATGTGAGGGCTCATATGGCCTAATTGAAAGTTCACAGGTACCATTGATGTCTGAAATGCTTAATTCAGTATTGTGGTTCCATTGTGGTTGGAGTTCTGAGTAGGAGGATAAGCTTTGCATGCATTTTCTTTCCAAGAGCATTCATAAGTTTGGGAACATTCTTTGAAGAGTATTAACTGCTTAAATGCAGTTTTGCCTTTGTTACAATGTTATTTTTTAATCTTTTATGTCTGTTCCTTTGCAGTTCTTCTCTTAATCTCATGCTTTTTAGAGGAAGGGGATGATTCTGGTTCTGTTTTAATCACATCTGTTTGTGTCAGAATCTTTTGATTTCAGAACTGTCTTTATTGTAAGATTCTTGTTTATCAGTATATTTTTGCAATTCTAGGAATGACTACTCAGCACTTCTGCTGGTGCCTCTAAGGCAGTGCAGGTTAGGCTATCTCTTGTGATGTAAGGGAATGAACTTGAGCAGGAAGTTTGAATTGCTACATATCCTGTAGGGCACCCTGCATTTCCACTCTTTCAGTCAGCGCTGTTATACAAGGCCAAGTAGAAAATAATCTAGAATAGCAAAATTCTTGCAGCAGCTGCCAGCTGATTATGAAACAGTGCCTCAGACTTGGAATGATTTCTCACATACCTCTTAAGTGATACTAAAAGCAATGGGGAACAAATGTGTACGGTGTTCCCAGTCACCCCTTATTCAGGATTTGGCATTCCAGACTGCACGGATGAGTTGAAGATCTGGTGATGTACATGCCTTGGGAAACAAGTTTTCAAGCTGTGTTACTGTAGAAAGAGTGATTGCTTTGAAGTCTTGCTGATTGTCAGAATGGTCTTGGAACTGACTTGGAGAGATGAGGGAGCCCTGCTTGTTGCCCTGCTGCTATCCTAACAGTGGCTGATGAAGGCTGAAATATCTCTGAGTCTTGAGTCTTTTCTCCTTTGTGAGGCCCACTTAAACCTTTACATTCCATGTCCATTATAATAAATCAAAACTTTGTTTAGGTTGGGTTTCCCCAAAGATTGAGGTGTTTCATAGTGGTGTATCAGCTTACTTTTCTGAGGCCTATGTAATGATTTTTTGTGAAACCTTGAAAATAATGGGATCAGTAAAAATGATATATATTCCTTATTCACTGTAGGACCTCTTTGTGCTTCAAATCACATCTGTATTTGTCTGTATTTGAGTGCTTTTTATTTTTTTTCTAAAAATCTATGCAAGTGGTTGTAGTTCTGTGCCCCTCTCCCCCGGTATAACTTGGTATATTTGTTACTGATAGATACCTTAATTTTTAATGAAACCTACTGGGGATTGAGGTATGCAACCTCTTTTAAAATACTTGGAAGAAAAAGACTTTTCTTTATAGTTTATATACTCAAATTAGTTTTTTTGATCATAATGCTAATAAATAGAAATTTCATTAACTTCATAAAGCAAAATCATATCCTATGGAAGTTTAAATCTTGTAATTTAATGCCTGAATTACAGATTTAATTTGATGGTACATATAATGAAATGGTAATTACTTTTTATGCTTGTTTATTTCTTCTATAAAATTTTAAAAGTCTTGTAGAGAACAAATTGGTTTCTGTGAATATATTTTTTATTGTTTTGATAAGAATTTAGTTATTTATAATATTAGGCTAGGAGAATAAGGTTTTATTTAAATTTTTCTCGTTTACCAAAGCTTTTTGTCTTCACAGTCAGCATTTTTTCTGAATTTAATAGAGTGCAGTAGGTGTGTTAAAAATAATTTGTCCTTACTTTGTGTATACCAGCACTTAATACTGGTACCTTGCTTTATGGTCTTACAACTATGTACTTAATTTCTTCTTTAGTGCTTCATGCTTGACTTGCATGTGTGCTTAAGACTTTGAAATAAATTTTATGTTTATTTCTTTAAGTTGTTTTTAAGGTCTGGACTTTAAATGGTATTGGTCTGTTTTTCAATTGGCAGTTGCTCCATTGCAGCTTAAATATTCTTAAGATTATGCATTAGCAATAGTGACACCAACAGCAAACAATATGTCTATGAATATTTCTAAGCTCTTACATTAGTTTATTGGATATTTTCCTGTATTGAATTCTCCAATTGATGATGGTTGACTGTTGCCACTGTTTCTTTTAATTGTGTTTTATTTTACTGGCATCTTTTTTTGTTTGAAATAGTTTTTCTATTTTAACAATCTCAATATAACATGATGCTTGCAGTCTTCTTATTTTTCTTTCTAGAGTTCTAGATAATTGCCCGAAACTCTGATTTCCCTTATTCTCTGTTTTTTGATGCATTATGCCAAATGTTTTTGTTTTTGTTTTTTTTTCTTTCTTGTTTTCTAGTGATAAAAGTAGCTGCATTGTTTCTGTGTAGAGTTGTGTCCTTGGGTTGGTCTATGAATGCTTCCACCTTGCTGTCCGTGTCATTCTTCTTTTGTTTGTTCTTTTGTTTTTCTCATGTATTTCCCTCTTCTTTATTATTTTCTTTATATATATTTTATTTTCCTACATCTGTCACTGGGATGGCCATATATTTTTCTTTAGATGTCATCCATGCATAAAGGTATTTAAGATGCTAGGAGTGCCATTTCATGTTTGACTTCACGTCTAGTTTGGCTGCTGATGAAGTGGTTTTCTCCCCTCCACCAGACACAAGCTGGTCTGACAGCTTCTTGTTTCAGGTCTAGCAGCTAAGTAGCAACTGCATGAAGAATTCTTTTGCCTTGGTGAACCAGTCTTGTGGAGGGATATGAGGGTGGGAGCACAGAATAAGTTGCCAAATCAACAGCTGCATGGTTTGGTGCTCGAGAAATGAATAGTGTCAGTCTGCATTTCCTTCTGTGTAGATCTAAAATGAGTCAATACCCAAAATAATCCCTGTTCTTTTGAAAACAGGGAATGTCACTATCCCTTCTGTGACTTCTGAATGCATCTCTGCCTCCAGAAAAAATTACAAATAGGGTTTGGTAGTTCCAGTTAGGTTTCTTTTTTTGTTCTTGGCCATGTGACAATGATTGAAGTTTTTAGATATCTTCTCTAAACTTGCCCTGGGAGCTGAATATTCAAATGACTCAATTAGTTTAATCTATAATTAGTTTCAGTCTATAATCTTGAAGTGGCAAGAGTTGATGTACTATTTCTGTGGTTTCCTTCCTCTCCGAATTCATTGAAATTTGTTGGAAATATTCCATGCCCTTATGTATGAGAATGAAGTATTCCAGCAAGTTCAAAAAACCTGTCCCTTTATATAAATGTTAATTGTAGGTATTCACACTTCCTTTCCCTCTTCTGTGTCTTTGTGGGAGAGGTGGTATGTGAACCTGGGAGATATCCAGGAAATAGTTGACATGCTGATTCTGGGCCCAGATTTTGTACAAGGAAGAAGATGACCACTTGAGGCTAGAAGATTCATCTAGGATACTCAACAGGCTCTTTGCTTCCACGGGGAGGTCAGATGGACAGAGGTCATGGAGCAGAGTCCTGGAAGAAGTTGTAGGAGGCTTCACTCTACTTACACTTACCTGCAGTGCTGCCAGCAGCGTTCTGTAGCAAACCACTCAATAAAACCTGTGGAGTTTCTCAGACTTGTGCAGGCAGCAAGCAGCAGTTTTCTCAGTAACGGTGTTAAGGGAAAGGCAAAAGTGCAGAGAGGACTGTGAAAGAGATTGATGGAGTGAGCAAACCTTCCTGAAAGGGATGGGGGGCCAAACATCTCTGGAAAGCAAGCAGGTAAAGCACACGAACAATAAAGACTGGAGGAGGTATTGGAAAAGGGGGATATTAAATACATGAAGGGGAAAGATTTTATTTGTTTCTGTTACATTCCCATTACATTTGTCCCATTGGAAAAAGACAGTAATATTTAAACAATTTCTCCTTTGCTGATTCAAAGCAAAATCGGAGTGCTGATTATCTGTGTTGGCACTGTCCATTCTGTGAAGAGTTAGGCATCAGCTGCTTATAAAAGAGGTTGCAGATTTTTTTGTGTACTGTGAACTATTGGAAAACTTGCTGACACTGAACTGATCTCTTTCTCTTGCTTTACTTTGTCTAACTGTGTGATATTCTGTCCAGAAAAACAGTTGAGAGGAACAGTAAGTTTTTAGGCTTACTCTAGCTTTGTAAAGGTTTGCATCACTTTGTATAACAGCTGTTTCCATGGTTATTTTGTCTTCATCTAGTAAGCATGCTTCATATGAAATTTGGCCCTGTAGGAGTTCAGATGTGCTCTCAGAGACCACTGGGAATTTGTAATGAAATAGTTGTTGTATCAGAGTTTCTGTTTTATTTATGTAACCTGTGTCACTCCGAGAACTGCATAATATTTAAACTTTTGAAGAAAACAGTAGAGTAACATCACAATCTTCAAAGGAAGGTGCTAGTATTCTGTCAGAGATTTTAAGTTTTTTAAAAAAGGACACTGTATTTCTACCTTGGGATCCTACTTGTTATTTGTGTACGGACAACCCATTCTTTGTGGTGCATATTCTGATCTTTGGAGCTCTATTTTTAATTTTAATTTCATTTTCCAGCCTTAGATTATGATGCTGATTAAAAAGCACTATAGAGTTTTAAGAACTGTTGTGAAACTATCAGTGCATTTTTGACAAGAAATCAGTTACAGTGAAGGGGTGATCACTGCAAGCAGGAGTCCGAACTGAAACTAGTTCATGATGCTGGCACTTACTGAGGTCTTGGAATTAAAAGAACAAAACAAATCTGCCAAAATAGTAAAATCCATGAATGCAGGTTTTGGTAGCTGTTTCTTCAGAATCCAGTGTTTAGGTAGTAGATGCTCTTTATTATTTTGGTGGTAAGGGTCTAGAGACTACTTGTTTATGTTTGAAGACAAAGGTGAGCACCAGGGAGAGGAGGAAGGGGGTAATACTTTAAAAATGGTGTTACTTCTCAGTCACATAAAAGGTCAGAATGTTAATTGGAAGCACCAACAAGCTTTCTAAATCTACCCTTCTCTTGGTGGCAAGTGTAGCCAGTGTGTGGTTTCATAATATGGACATATTTTATTTTAGCACAAAATCCTTTGTGGTGGATTTGGATTTTGTACCTTGATTTCCAGATGGATTTATATTGCAACAGGAAGACCAAAACTGGACCCAAGACTCCAGAGACAGAGAGGAATGGTTCCAATGGAGAGAAAGGTTCACTTTGCTGTCTCTGCTGGTGACACTTCTGCTGACAGAGGGTAGAATAGTGTTGGTCACCTTTGCTACAAGAGCACGCTGCTGATTCGTGTTCACCTTACAGCCCACCTTGGGTGTCTTTGTGCAGAGCTGCTTTGCAGAGAGTGGGCCCCAGACTGTATTGTCTGGGGGCTTAGTCCACCCCAGGTGCAAACCTGTGCTTGTTCTTGTTGAACTCGATGAGGTTCCTGTGAGCCCCTTTCTCCAGCCTGTTGATGTGCCTAAGCACCCTCCAGTGTAATGAGTGCTCACCCCACTTTAGGATTCTGTGAGCCCTTTACTGAGAGTTCACTGTGTCACATCACCCACATTGCTCAGGCATCATCAGTCCCCTGTTGATCCTTGAAGGTTCCCACCTAGTCACTGGCTGCCCACTGAACTCTGTACTGCTGATCATGTGTTTGCATCTGGCATTTTTCACTTACCTTTTAATATACTCATCTGGCTTGTACCTCAGCAATTTAGTGATAAGGAAGCTGTGGGATATTGTGCTAAAGGCAAAGTGCCCATCATCTAAAGCCCCGCCCTTGTCCTCAGCATCACTCTCCTCATCATAGAAACTGCTTGGGTTGGTCAGGCATGATTTGCACTTGGTAAATCTTTTGGTTGCTTGCAACCTTCTTCGGGACTGAGGCAATGCTGACTGGCACATATTTTTCCGTTCTCCTTGGCCTGGACCTTCTTTCCTGCTGGTGGTCTTTGGCTGCCAATACAGTCTGAGAAATGATTTATGGTGGCTTTCTGTTAAGTTTTGTTTTTTTGGATGACATGATAGCAATTATAGTACTGTCTTCAGTCAGGGTGACATTTTGCATTACAGGTGAGGAACTCAAAGTGGTTTTCCTTTAGGAGCATTGCATTATTGCTTACATCTTTTTTCCTCCATTTTAATAAATTAAAAAAAAAAAAAAACAAGCAAACAAACAAGACCCCAAACTTTTTTTAGGAATAGTAAAAAGGATAGGGATGTTCTAACCACATTATTTCATTTGCCAAAATAATTCTACAAGGATAGGTGGTATGACTGACTGTATTTAAGGACAACAGCCTTTTTGACTAGGGACGATGTAGAAATCAATTTTTAGTGTTTTTGAGTATGTTTGTTACTGGAGGATTCCTGGCAATTATGATAGATAATGTGAATTGACTTCTTCCACTTGTATTCTTTCAGATTTGTAACCTGACCTAATAAGGCAAGTAGAATCAATCTTTATATTTAGTACAGTCCTTGATAAAAATATTCTAAAGTTATGTTTTTAGCTTAGTATTTTTAAAGTAACTTTTTCATCTAGATGAGGAATGTTGTGTATTTAGGATGTATTAGATTGTGGTATGTGCTATCAAAGAATACTGCATCCAAAGCAGTTGCATCTTAATTTTAATGGAATAATGCTGAAAATTTTGCTGCAAGTAGCAACATAATATTACCAGTGGGTTAAAGAACGTAACAAAACTCTTTGATGAATTGTATAGCCTGATGAAGCCAGAGTACTAAAAGGTTGATCAGAAATTAATGACTAAATCTTTCTGCAGTAAACTTAGTGCAGTACTGGATTTTGTGTATGTATATATAATATTTGTGTATATGTGAAATATGTATAAATGCATGTAAAATGTTTAATTCTCAGTTAAAAAAAATCACACATCCTGTAGATATATATTGAAATGTAGGGTTTATCAGTCTGTTTAGAAGAAACTACTGATTTTAAGGAATTTGCTTGAAAATAATTATTTGCTTGTTGCTGCTTCAAGCAAGTCATCAAGTGATAGAAACAAAAATCTTAGTATTTTTGTCAGTATAAAATTTGAAGGTGTTGTCTGCTGTTTACATGTAATGAGTTGTTTAGGAAAAAGCATAACAATAAAGTTCCATGACTGCTGCTGCAATGTGCAGTTCCAAAATGTTCCAAGTTTTATATAATTTGTCTTATTTTATACCTTCATGCCCTTGACACTTCTGTATTTGCAAAAACTATGCGCTTTTACTTCATTTCACTTTCTGTTATAGTGGGGTTGTTGTTTGAAGGTAGCGAGATTTTCCAAAGCAGAAACTATGTTGTTGTGCATCTTTTTTATATTTATTCTTTTTTGAGCTGATTCTATCAATTCAAGACTGCACAGACTGTTTTGCACACAGCCACTGCTGTGAAATTGTGTGGTATCTTTACAGAAAAAAAGAATGAATTTATTTTAGGAGAAGTAATCATTGTTCATCAGACCTCTTATAGCCCATCTTTTCCACTTTGTTCTCCCTGTAAAGATCATAGACAATAATGCATTGCCTTTGAAAAGAAGATTCTGTGAAAAATAGTGTTTATATAAATAATCTTTATATAATTTTTTTTAGTAATGGTATAAATTGGGCAAGTGTAGTGGAGATTTAAGTTCCAGGAGTAGGCAGATGCTTATTGCTTGGTAGAAGGCATGCTGAGTTGAAATTACCCCTGCCATGGAACAGCAGCTTTGAACTAAAGAAATTTCTTTTCTACCTTCCAAAAGCTTAGCTCTTAAGGTATGAAGAAACCTTTCTAAAAACGTGTCCCAGGCAACTATTTCTGTACTATCTGTGAGTTCTGCCTGCATGTTTTTATTAGAATCATAAAGGGATGACTACTAGATCTGATTGGTGTGGAGAGAGACTCATTTAATGCATAAAGAGACATTTCCATACAGATAAATATTAGAAGCTGGAGTGGTAGAAATTTTTCTCAAAGCAAAGCTCATGGTTCTTAAAGTTTTTTAGTGGAATCAGGTTTCTTTAGCAGTGAAAAAAAAAAGGTGGAAAGAACTTCTAGATAACTGCTTGCAGCAGGAAAGTGAAAAGCTTAAGATGCTGCTTGAGCAGTAGTCACAAATGAAGTATGCAGTAACGGTTTCTTGACTTAGCACATGTGACCTCATTAGTTTGAGCCATATAGGAGAACAGGCCTTTTTTTTTCACCTGCTAAAGATTTTGGAGGCTTCCCCCTCTCTTCCCATTGCCACTATTTTGCACCAGAAAAACTTGAATTAGATGTAATCTGTTTATCCAGAGGCTGAATGTAGAACAGTCTAGATTATCTCATTGGCTTGCATTCAAAATAGAGGGATTACTTTATTCTCTCACTTTGGATCACCTTAGGCAATCCTGTCAAGCCTGGCCCTGTTTCAGTCCCCTAAGGTGATCCAAAATGCTTTTATCTTTTTGTCTTGCTTTCTGTCCAAATAAATTAATCAGCTTGGATACAAGTCAATATGGATTGTTACAAAGGAAAAGGATCACTTCCTTGCAATTTGTATTAAAGATGAGTTTGAGTATGTCACTTTTATATTCAAGAAAGTGGCAGAAATTGGGGCTTGCATCTCTTACTTCCCATTGCTATCCAAGATGCTGAAGTCCTTCTTTTAAATTTTATGAGAATTCCATATCCTTTAACTAGAACATGATTCAGACTGGGTTTTAATGCAAGTATGTTATTAGAAAGAGTGTGCATCTGTGAAGGTAGCCTCTTTATTTTTCACAGCAAGTTAAGTCCTTGGGCCACTCAAGAAAAGGTTACATTAATGAAACTTTCTGTCCTTTGCTGATACTTCTGCTATATGACAAAGTAGCTGTTAGCACTGGAAATGAAGGGTAGTAAAATGAAGGTCAGTTCAAAATTCAACATTTCGCTTCCTAATTTCATGTGATGATGAGCAATGGTGGCAAAGCCAGGTGTGAGAGAGGAAGAAAAAATAATCTTGACTCTTGACTGTTCACTTGAGAAAAAAATGTGACACTGAAAATATTTACAATTTCTTATAGAACTATAAGTCTTAAACAGAAAATTGGTCTTTTTCTTGCAAAAAACCCAGTTCTATCCAGAATATGGAACATAACATTTTTATTTTTAATTATATTACAAGCTGTATAGTAATATTCTGATTATTGCAAACAGTGAAGTTTTAGTAAGGGAATTTGTTGTTCTCTGGATAAATAGTAAAATTGAAGTAATGTGCACAATAACTTTTAATCTTTCTAGTTGCACACTGTAATGTTGCATATTTAACGAAAGTGTTAGCATGTATTTTCATTTAAACGTTTGTACTTCTAAAAATGAGCTGCAGCAATAAAACTGCAACACTGCAGTAATAGTGAATACAGATGAAAAATTCACACCTATCCATTAGAGCCTAATCTGTTGGCTGCCTTCAATAGCCATAGGGGAGAGTAGAGGAAAATGATCCCAAAAGCTTTGCTGTTTCATGCAGTGTGAGGAACAGCAGGAAAACCCAAACTCAGAACAGTTAGACATGATTGTGTTTGAATTAATGCAACTGTTAAGTAATTAAGCCATTTGACATCCAAAGCTGTGTTAGTGGAGGAAGGGGAGGTGAGATAGAGAGGGGACAGATGGACTCTTGCTTGCAGCAGAATTTTCAGCCTCTGTAACCACGAGGGACCAGCGGGAATGCTACACTTATCTAGAAAAAACTTCATTGGCCAAACTTCTTAACTCTTAACATTAATTAACATTTTCTTCTTTATTTATTTAAAATATTTTAGTGTATATTTATATGCTTTACTATTTTAAGCTTTCTTTGGAAAAAAAACCCAATCTAAACTTATAACAATAAAAGCAAAATAGACTATGTAAAATCCTTTTAAAATTTTTTTTAAGTCCCAAGAGTTTCCTTGGGAGTACTGCAGTAAATTATTATGTAGGTTCACCACAAGTATTTTTTCATCGTATGAAGTAGGAGTGGAGCTTAGGGTGTTTTTTTCCTTTGCCTTTTTGGGCTAAGGAAGGAAAAGGGCAAAAGGATAAGGAGAGGTTAAAAGAAGACCTTTAGTGCTGTTAGGAAATCATTATATGCAGAAGTCAAAACCATGTTGACATATATTTTAGATGATTGCTTTAACTTTGGCAGATAGGAGAATTTAACTTTAAAGTTGTTAATGGTTTATTTCAAAATTGTTAAATATTTCTCTGAGTGGTGTAATGTAACAATTTCATTGCACTGAAATTAGCACTCTGGTTGGTACAGCTTTCCAATTTTACTTGTCATGCTTGTGAAAGAGACAGTAATTTGAAACCTAAAATAATCTTTTTAATCACTTGACAAAAGTGACACTCACCTTAATTATAGAAAGGTTTATATGTGAACATGTTCCATTTGCACTCAAAATGGAAGTCAAATTAAAAGGCAGATGTGTGGAATTAACAAAATTAAACTTGACATCTACTGTAAATGTAATCCCTGACAATTTTTTTAATGTGAGCCCAGAAGAAACATTAAAAAAAAAAACCAACCCTAGTAATTTGAACTACCCAAATGGTAAAAAATAGTTTATCAGTGTCTGTTAGAAACAGGTCAGTTACTGTAACTTTAAAATATTAATGGAAAAATGTAATTTGATCAACAAGAGTGAAAGAATTGTGAGCAAATAAACATGTGTTTGTTTTTAAATGTTGCTGTTGTTTCAAAGCTCAGATTTTTCTGTCGTGACCATTAAATGTGAAAATAATCACAAATTATAATCTTCCAAGGTGGAATCAGTCTTTTGGATGCTGATGTAAGATTTAAATCATCTTCTGCTTCAGCTTTAGTAAGATTGACAAGCAGATGATTCCAAAGCCCTGCCCTCCTGTATGGCATTTGAACTGTGTCTCCAAACTTGAAGCCACAATTCCCACCCAATGTGTGTGGGAATTGTGAAGAGAGACAAGTGCCTGGAACAGGAGCTTCTCATGGAGTAGGAGGGTGGTGGCACTCAGAGCTGCATGAGTGGAGATACTTGCCCTTTGTTCAGTGGCAGAGAGGGCTAGGGAGAACCTGTCATCTGAACTTGTGGAGTAACACTTGTTTTGCCCTAAACCAGATGCATGTGTTGCCTTACTGCCAGTTGCAAGCTAAAATTGACAGCACTAGTTCAAATCCAAACACAAACTTACATTACCTTGGTGAATCATTTCTAGAGAAAGATGTGTTAAGACTGAATATCTTGCTTAAAAATGGCTTTGGGGCAAAGGTCTGAAAGATTGTCAGATGGATTGAGCAAATAAGAAACCTGTTGAAGCTACTTTTTAGTAAGACATAATTTTGTTTGTTTCTGGAAGAAATAATTTCTAGAACCTTCTGTGTGATTAGTCATGTTAAGTGATGTAATCAGTCTTAGCTCAGCACTACTAGCCATAATGGCATGCAGCTTTAACCATCAAAATGTTGCCTTGATTAGGAAGCAGAAACCAAAGAAAGAAAAAGAAAATATGCATAAGAAAGCACATTCTTTATGAACTTGTACTTTTAGTACTTGGCTGTATACAGTGGCAAAAACATTCAGTGTGAAAAATGGACAAAACCTAGTTAAAAAAACCCAACAAGCAGGTGTCATTGAGGTGACAGTTTTGTTAGCTGTAAAAGCTGAGTCAAGCACGCATGAATATTCACCTTTTTGTGTCTTCTGACACCTGATGAGACTCTGCAGTGTACTGTTGGAGCTTACAGACACCCCTGTACTTCAACTGCAGTTTACTTTGCTGAAGCAACTCCAACTGTGGAAAGAAAACTACTGTGTGTGACCACAATGCTGCAGTAACCCATTTAT
>JAYDZK010000113.1:30072105-30108161 GCA_034509185.1 Euphonia xanthogaster | reverse complement strand
CTCTTCCGATCTTATGGCATTGCTAATATTCTGCAGAAGTCTTTGCAAAATCTTAAACTTGAAAGCTAAGAAGTGATGATGGTGAGGCAAACATAGAGTATCTGTAGTGGTGGTAAGCAAGAGTGGCTAAAACTGATGAAGTGGAGCAGCTGCTGACATGGAATAAACATCCTTTACCCATGTGTATGCACATGATATATATACCCAACCATGCCTACCACAGCACTAAGGCCCCTGTATCTCTTCAGGCTTTAGGTAACTGTCCCTAATTCCTTGAAAGTCTGTGAACAGCACTGTGCCAGGTCAGCCTGGAAGTTTGCCCTGCCAATATAGGGCAGGTTAGCTGTGACTTAAACACCAGCAATTACACCATTTCTTCAGAAGACTTGTTTGTTCTTTGTGTCAAGGGTGATAAGCATTCACCCTGCAACTAACTTTAGCATGACTAACAGAGCTTCACTAAATCTGCAAATCTTCTAAAAATTATTATAAATAGAATTTGGAAATAAGCTGTAAGTGAGGCTTGAATTTGAATACCTGAATTATTTTCATACTGACCAGCTGTATAGTCATATTTGTGTACGTTTGGACATTTTATTAAAAATAGTTGGTTTTTATGTATAAAGAACTTTTTAAGTTTTCTTTTTTTCCCTAGGAGTCTTACTGCTGAAGTCCCTTCAAGAAGTTTGGAGTCAGGGAAAGCTTTGTTTACAGTCAGCAGAAAGGGTACCATCCTGATGATTTAATCCCTTTGAATGTCTCAAAATCCTTAAGTCTATAAAGCACTCATTAGAATATGCAAGATTTGGGCCAATATCTGTTGTGCTTCCTGCAGTGTACCAAGTTGTACGATTTTTAAGAAAGCCTATTAAAATACCAAATGAGATTTGAATCTCTGTACCCATATGCTAAATTGCAAAACTGGAGCATAGGACAAAAGGTCACTGTTTTATTTATTAGAGTTATAGAGCTTTCTTTGTTAATTATGCATTCATCCAAATCTGACCATACATCCATCTAGTTTAATTAAGTCATTTAGAGTGCTTATCCCATATTTAGAACTTAAACTTTTTTTGAATGATGTGATTAAGCATAATGGGGTTTTGACATAAAAAGACCATCATTAAATGCTATCTTCTGTGTGCATATCTTCCTTATCATGCTTGTAGTGCTCTGCAGAAGTTTTAAAATGTATTTCTGAGGGTATGAATATGCTGAATCTTCTTTTTGTATTGAAATGTAGATGTGCAATGGGATCTCATGTTTTAGTTAATTCTTGCATTTGGCATGTTTTTTTTGTTTCTTTTTTTCAACTAGAAAAAAAGTGTATCCTAGAATGGTTTGGGTTGGAAGAGACTTTAAAGATCATCTAGTTCCAACACCCCTGCCATGTAGCAGGAATACTTTCTGCTAGACCAGGTTGCTCAAAGCCCCAACCAGCCTGGCCTTGAACACTGTCAGGGTTGGGGCATCTACAGCTGCTCTGGGCAGTCTCAGCCCAGAGTGCACTCAGCAGTTCCCAGCATCACCTTATATCTAATCTAAACTTAGTCTCTCTTTGAGGCCATTCCCCCTTGTTCTGTCACTGCATGCCCTTGTGAATAGTTTCTCTCTATCTTTCTTGTGGACTCTCTTCATGTACTGGAAGGTCACAATTATCTACTGCATTTACATATTATGAATTAACAAACAACAAAATCTTCTACTCAGTTGTGATTTTAGTAGTGTGGGTTTTGTGGTTTATATTATCTAGTGAAGCAATTCCTCAGCTTAAAGAGAATTTAATAACTTGCAATGCATTTTTTTTAATTGCTGCACTTTAATTACACTTGTCTACATACTTGTATGTTTAATTTTTCCAAGCCTCAAACATTCAGAACAAAGCCAGTACAACTCGTATCTCCTGCTAAGAAAGTTCAACTAGGAAGAAAATAGAATTTCATCTCAATGTTCCATTAAACTTTTAACTAGGAAGAATTAAATAATTCTGATTATTACAGTTTAGATCTGTGAAAGTCTCTCTGTGATTTTGCTTTTTGATCTTGCTCTCAAAAAATAATCAAAGCTGCTTTATATAGGAGCCTTAATTTATATTCTTTTTCATTCTCTATAGTATTTTTAAAACTTTTTTTGAAAAAGTTGATTTTTTTAAAATCCTATGCCTAAAATTAAAAAATGAAATCTGAATAGTTCTTTGAGAGAAATGAGATGTAGCTGCTTCATATTAAAAGCTAAAAAAGGGCTCTCTGCAAATCTGGTGTTCAATCTCTGTTTGTTTTCTAAATGTCAAACTACAAAACGAGTTTATTTAAATACTTTCTTAGTGTTACTTGTTGACACAGTTGTCTGAGTTCCCATCAGGGTGTCATTTGATCACTGTTAGCAAAGGTGTAAATTAGACAACAGCAGCAACCAAGAAAAAATATTGAGAACCTTAGAGCTGGGACAGTTTGTGTGGCCTATAAATACTTGTCGTCGTTGTGTTTCTCACTCTTGGGACTTAGCTGAAGCATGCTTTCCATATTGAACTAGAGATTGGATTGAATTAAATTTACGTAAGCTTTGTTGACTGCATTGCAGCATTGCGATGGTCTAAAAACTATTGTAGCTCAGAGCAGTCAGGTTTTGGCTGCCTTGCCTTTTTAGCTTACCATGCATGTGTGTACAGGTATGTACAGGCATGCATCTGTCTATATAGATAGATAGATCAAGTATGTATGTGTATACATGGGTTTAAATAAATGTACTTAGACTATAACCTGTAACTGGAATCTTGCTGCTTTTTTTTGTACTCCTGCTGGCTGCCAGTGCAGGTGGAGTTTTGCCTGCTGCATTAATGCCAGACATCAACCCTCAAAATCCCACCAGCCCCACATGTGCTCTTGTGACTGAGTTCCGCTTCTTCATGGGCTTTTCAAACAACCCTTTCCTCCCTTCCACTGCCCAAGTATCAGTTGCTGAAGGTCTTCCCTTTTATTTATGTGGAAAAGTATACTTGTGCCAATTATTAGGTGCACCCGTTGACCCGCCTGTGGCTTGACTGGAGCAAGGGATGCCTTTTTAGTGTTCCACCTTGTTTGATCTAGGGAGGAAGGAGTATTGCTTGGTTGTAGAAAATAACATGTTTAGATGTGTAAAACAAGGCTGTATAGTCTCTTCCTGTTCTGTCGCAAAGTCTGCTTTTTCTTAGGAGATGGTGGAGAACTTTTCTCACGGTGGGGATAGGGGAAGAGGTGAGGAGGAAGGGATCTCAAGAAAAAAAAATGCACAAAAGAAGAATAGAAAAGAAAAATGTGGCACCTTAAAGGATGATAGTTTTATCTGAAATAAGA
The DNA here is from genome assembly GCA_034509185.1 of Euphonia xanthogaster. Taxonomy (NCBI): domain Eukaryota; kingdom Metazoa; phylum Chordata; class Aves; order Passeriformes; family Fringillidae; genus Euphonia; species Euphonia xanthogaster. Next base: position 30,104,829 of record JAYDZK010000113.1, on the reverse strand, counting down.
GATGAGGAACAGTATTTGAAAGAAAAATACTCTAATGTTGGCTAAACTGGATTAGTGGCCCACAATATAATGGGGGATGTATTTGATAGCAATATACTCTTAAAAACAAGGGTAATTTTTTATTTCATCAAGCAGAGCTTATATCTGGTTAAAATGTATCAAACATTATGGAAAGTACAAGTATTGCTCTGGAGACTTAAAGTTGTATGAATATAATATTAATTATTCCTTTTCTGTATGTTCTTGTTTACAGACCAGTCTTTCCATATGGGGATGGGGAAGTCTCGGCCTTGTGCTTTTTCTAGTAACTTTTGGACCCTTCGCTATATTTTACTTTGCATTTTATATCCTCTGCTTTGTGGGTGGGTAAGTATATTAGTGTTTTGTTTATTTGCTGCGAAAGTAAAATTTTAATGGGTCTGTTAGCAAAGAGCTTGCTCTGAAAATCTGAAGTGTCTTTATATAATTAATGTTTCCTCATTTGAGCACTTCTTTATGAGCAAAATTTTTGTAATTGAAATCCCAATTTAGCTATTTTTAGTGGATGTTAGAGGACAAATGCTCACATAAAAACAGTGGTATTTTCAGTTCATACTTTTTATTAGTGTCAGTTCTTTTCCCAGGTACTTCTAAGTACTTATGTTTCCTTTTCTATCACAATCTCATTTTCCTGTCTAAGGCACTTGATTCCTGGGAATGGATGTTGTCCTGTGTGTGTGGAAATAATGCTACACTTCGAACAAGTAGATCAGTTCAGCAGCTGTAGACTTTTCATATGTTATTTATATAGGCAGGAAGGTAGCAAATGTGAAGTTTAGCACCATTATTATGATGTATATTATGATGTTTGACTTGTAACCATTAAAACATTTTTAATGGCAAGTTAGCATGTCTTAGTGGGATATTCTTTTTACCTTCTTATTTGATACCATACAGAATGTATGTATATTCCTGTATATCTCATAAAAATGTAATAGAGTGTAGTAGGTAGAATTAGAGCTGCTACACTTGGGTTTCAACTGTATTAGGCTTGGTATTTCTGATTTGAGAAATCAGAATAATCAGTCTGTTAGAAAAGGGATTTAGTTAAGGGAAAATTAACTTGAAGTAAATGCTTTTATCTTGCTAAGTCTTGATACAGGTATGGTTAGCATATTTTGTTATCTGTTTGTCCAGGGCAAAAGCCAGAGTTTATTCAAAGGGCAAGAGTGCATTTGCTTGCTGTTTTGTCTTACCACTTCTTTAGTACTTGCAGTATGGAAAATAACGTGGGATATAATAATTTCTTAAGATGTTATCCTTCATTCTTGCACAGTTTCAGTTGTTTGGTTTTTCAAAGCTAGCAGTCAAAGCAGGGTCTCAGAGCCTGTCTGAAGTCTGCTAGGGTTTGGCACCATTAAACTGCATGTGGTGCCTGAGCTCATTCATTCTCAAGTCAGCTCTCATATCTATTTGCTGTGGTTATTGTGCTGCTTTGATTCATTTTTGTAGCTAGTCAGTAAACACTGATCTTGTTAAGGATAAATTCATCTAGTGGTAGTGTATCTGTTGGAGCAGAGTGTTTACTTACATATATAGATGTGAAGTCTGAGCCATTGCAGTAGAATGTCATCTTCATTACTTCATTACTTCATTATATACATCTTGGCTGTGGCTGTGATCTGACCCTTTTTTACACTGTTAATCTCTTTCAGAGTGACACATTTACTTTAACATTCGGCACACAGAAGCCTGAGTGCTAACTGGGCCAAATGGGTTTATATCTAAATTATTCTTGCCTGCCTTTTTTTTTTTTTTTAATTGTTTAACTTCTCTGAAGTTTCACAAAATGCTTTGTCATGCTTCTGTTAGAAACAACAGAAATTGTTACTTCATAACTTTTGCGCTTGCAATTAGCAATTATATGTTATAATTTCATATATATAAATTTAGAAAACAAAAATTGAGTTTTGGTTCATGATTATAATGGTGTCCGTAATATTTACTGAACACTTCTCTGGAGTAAGATCGCTATTTTGGACATGGATTTTTGTGATTGAATTTTTTGTTGAAACTTGGAGTTCTTACCCAATTTCACAATCTTCTAGGTCTTTATATTTTGTTCAAAAAAGAAGTGGCCTGTGTCAAAGGTATCTGACTCCCAGAAGCCAGAAGTCCAGCTTTTTTCCCATTTTGCAGTTTTAACAAAAGAAAATGCTGAATCAGAGCTGGTCGCAGTCCTAGTATTGACCTAAGCACTTAAATAATATATCAGTGAGCTGTGCAGGAAGACAATGGTGATGCTGTATCTCTGTCAACGTAATCAATCTGTTTATACTGTTTAACTCCTATACTGTGCTGATTATTTCTTTTTGATATGCACTCAACTCTGTGATTTCACAGATGGCTTGCAGTAAATGTACTATTGTTTTTGGTGTACATGGAAGAATACTAAAACCATTTGTATATATGAATAAAAGTTCAAAATCACAATTTCTGTGTATTTTATTTTGTTTTGTTGCAAGACTGATTTATAAAATGTTAGTCTTTTTACATTCAGTGATCATTCTCTTAGCCTCCTGCTTTTGAGCTCAGTTCCCTAAAGATAGATGCTGTTTACTTAACCTGTGTAGAATATTACAGGGTGGTATTCTTCTTTTTTCCTCTCATTCAAGTACCCTTTAGCTGAGTGCTGAGCCTGTCTGTTACCATCTGCCTTTCCTACTAAGAGTGTTCCCTGTCTTATTCTCTTTCCTTCCCTCTTTCACTCCTAAGGAAGTGAAATAAAAATTATGTGAATTGTGGTTTTGCCAAATATAAAAATTGAAATTTCTTGGAAATTTCAATTGACATTTCTTAAAATCAATTGCTTTGCCATTTGCCATTTAAAAGTATTTGCTCTGTCATCAAATCCCACCATTACTGATACTCAATTACATCCATGTGTATGTGACTGTCTGGCTCCATTAATAATTCTAACTGCTGACCAAATCAGGAATGGTTCTCTACCTGCTTTTTGACTTTCACAAAGCATTCAGCTGAGACTCACTTTTCAGACTTGAGGGGAAAGCGATAAATCTGTGGTCTTCTTTTTTTTTTATCTTTTACCTTTGTTCTGTTGTTAATCTACCCTTGAAAAAGCTGGCCATTTAGTAATCTTTGGAAGATTTTTTTTTAAAATGAAGCAAAATTCAATCTTTTCCTTTTCCTGGTCTATACATATACAGAAGACTACAGAAGATTTCTCATTCATGTATTGAAAATCCTCTTGATGAATTAAATAAGCGTTTACACTAGAAGATTCAGGTTAGCTAACAGATGTCCTGAATGTTCAGGCTATGTATCCTTCTCTAATGCTCACAAGATTTTACATTAGAGAATAAAATGCGTTAGTTTCTGCCAGAGAAGAAGCAGCTCCTAGCATTTTAAGCATAAAACTGATAATACTTCAAGGCATCTAAGAAGATTAGCCTTTTTAAACCATATAGGTGGTATTAGTATTTTTGAATGAGTCATTAACTTTAAAAGTATCAAAATATTTGAGAGAAAACAGAGATATAATCTATAGGTAGTTATTTCCAAGGCTTCATTCTTTTTGAATAAAATAAGAGAAGCAACTGGCTGATAGATGTTTGAAGTTAAAGTTGATTTCAGGCCAAATTTGAGTATACTGTTTTCTTTAAAAGACAACTGAAGTTTCTAATAGTAAAGTCACAGATAATCAAAAGAAAATCCAAACTTAAATAATTAAAAACAAACCAAAACATTAGTGAAACTAATACTGTGATTTTTTTAAGCAAGTTCTTGTCTGTGAACTCTGATAGGTGTTATGATTTTAAAGTTACAGGGAGCAGGAGGAAAATTAAACCTGCTTTTTTTTCTTACTGTCATATGGCGGGTAAGGATGGCTGTAATGGAGTTAGAGTATCCAGTGAACTCCTCTTATGTGTTGTCAAGTTACTGATATTAATTTGAGTAGCTGGGGTTTTTTTTCCCTCTTTCATGGAATTAACCTCACAGCTTCTGAATTACTGGGCCTCTGGGGGGCTTAAAAAGAAATTTTTTAGTTTTGGGATTTAAATCCTTTAAATGGTATGTTTTAGCTTGGATAGGATTTTTTCTGTTATCTTGTAAGAGTATCATATATCAACAGCAATCTATATTATAAGAACATTACTTCAGCACATTTCAAGCCTGGAATAGCTTTCTAAGTTGCTGTGGTCACAAATGCTGGTCAGCTGGCCTTTAAATGGAATGCTTTGAAATTTGTGTAAAAACTGTGTGTGTTTAGCCATCCCAAGGTTAATCTATTTCCTTTTTTTTCTTTGCTTGATATTTGAAAGGCTACATACATCCTCTGCTTGTCCTAGAATTGGGACCGACACTAGTTTTTCATCTATTTCTTAGTAAAGCCAGCTTGATGTTCATGTGTTCTTGTGCCCTAGTGTCATAAGCTGTAAATAAATTCTTATTTTTCTAGAAGGGTAAGCACAATGTCTAGACATATGCAGTGGTTAGTTGTGCTTGCTGCATCAGTTTATTCCTGGACTGTGATTTTGTGGCTTACACTACAGTGGAGCAACCTACAGAGTTTATTTCTTCATAGTGTTGGAGACTCTTCATATAAATGCAACCAAAGCAACTTCTGTATGTACTCCTTTTCCCAAGTGCTAATATTTGTGAGCACAGGCAGTGTGTCATCACAGCAAGCACACTGTAGCATAGACAATGCTACTTAGATCTTCTGTGTGGTAAGAATGTATCAGACAGACAGTGCAAGACTGGGAAACTTCAAACTTAGGGTTGTGTCAGTTACTTTGGGCAGCATGTTACAGTGTGCAAAAGCATGAGAGTAAACAGTGAGGACTATTATGTATTGTCATTTTATAACTGTCTGTTAAATATTTTCTAGAGGTGAGAAATTGTAGCTGGTGTTGTACCTGGTCTTTCTTTTTCCATTTTAGGGGTTTTGTGGTTACTCTTTTATTTGGAAAAAGCAATTCAGAAAAATACCTTGAGCAGTGTGAACACTCATTTCTCCCTTGTACATCAGTTGGGATCCCTAAGGTAAGGAAGGTTTTCTGGTCTTAACTTACAGATCAGATTTTATAACTTGGTTAGAAACAATCAGTTTTAATGTAAGAATTGCACCCATTTCTCAAGGTAAAAGAGCCTGCTTTTATCTTTTGAGTCAGTGGAAATGTGTAAATGAAATTACATATTTTTCCTTTATGAAATATAAATTTTTAATGGGTTATGGAAATTTTGATTTAGTATTGTTTCTTCATTGTGAGAAGTGAGTATTATATGACTGGCTAATATCTGTAAGGAAATTACTAAACCATTCCTTTCTAGACTACTTGTGTGTCTTGGTTTGTTTTGGGGGGTAGTAGCTCTTTCTGGCTTTTTTGTGCAAGATTGTCGCGACTTACTGTCACTATTTAGGTGTCTTCCATTACTGGATCTGTAGTCTCTCCGCTTCTGATTGTGATCAAAAAGTTTCCTGCCTAACTAAGAAAGTCAAACTGTTACAAAGTCTAGATTTGCAGTGCTTCAAGGATGTAGAGGTCATCTTTGTCTCCCTTCAAGACCAAGCAAAAATTCTGGAAAGGCGTAGATGAATACAGAGCAGCAGCAAAATCCACTTTTCAGCTCTGTTCTTTTCTGAATACCTTGCAGACACATAATTTTGGTTGATGGACTCAAGTTCAGGGTTCCTAACTGGATAAATCTGCATCTGTTTAGTACAGAAAAAGTTATTAAAAGCCAGGAGGTAGAATTGCTAGGAATTCCTGGTTTATGAACCAATGCCATCTTCTTAGGTCAGAAGTTTAGATATATCTTGGTCTAATCCATTTGCACTCATCAGAATAAACACTTTAACCCAAAGATTGCTAATTATAGTAAATTTAATCTCACAGCTATTCTGACTGAAGCATCCTGTTATTTCTTAGCTGTCAGTTCACTACACTTCATGTCTGTCAAAATTGGGTGAATGTTCAGCAATATCATTAGCACATAGAAATATACCTTGTGGTTCAGCAGTATGATTTCTAGTCACAGAACTTTTTCTATTACTGGTTCATTGCTTGTTTGATGAGTTTTGCTTAAGTTTTGCTTAAGTCTTTGAATATTTTAAAATAAATCTGAAAGTATACCCTCAACTTTAAAGTAAGATCACTGCTCCAGATGAAAAGTACAAAGGTTAAGGCTGAAAAAGGAAAAGTCAGCAGTCAGTTAATGTTTCTATTCTGTTAACGAAACCTCATTTTGGATGGCTAAGATTCTTGGTGCTATATAGATTTTAGTGCTTCTGTTATGTAGGTTGTAACTTAATGTACTGTGTTTTGAGAGCAGATTGAGAGTTTTTCTGTTTTTGAAATTTTCTCTGAATTCTGAAACTTTTTTAATGTTAATGTCGTATTTTGGGTTCAGTGTGTATGTATGCTCTGGTTGCTTTATAAAAGAATAAAATCTTGGGGAGTTTTTTGTGTACTCTTTGCAAATTCAGTAGTTTGACATCTGATTTGAGTATGGACTATTTACACAGCACTTTCCTCAACTGACCTGTCTTGACTAATCTCTGGATTTAAGTTTTGTAATACAAAGGTATTTGTTTTTAGCTGACTTATGAAATGCTATTTGAAGCTGTTCAACAAATAAAATCTATTTGTCTTCTACAATAGTGTTTTCTCTTTTGCCACTGCACTAAAGTAGCGTTAACAAGGGTAGGTAAGCTTTGCAGTAGCAGTGCTAGTAGAGATGAATCCCAGCCAAAACCATGTTGCTGTTTTGTGATTCCTATTTGCTATTTCTGTGTTAAATTGCTGCTGACTTGTGTGGAAAATAATATTTTTAACTTCAATTTTTTTTTTCATGTTTAAAGTAATTTTGGACCTAAGTGGTCTTGAACAATGAATATTCTTTCTAGTGGCCGGTGTGTATAGATTATACTTATACATGAACCAAGTACAAGCTGAATTCACCTGAACATGAAATCATTTTGTGGTAGTCTGAGGAGTAATCTGATGATATTGGTTCTTTATAAGATGCTCTTTTCATCAGAGTTATATTGATAGTTTTGGGACATTTTTGGTACTTAGAGGTTTTCTTTAGCTAAGATAAATGTTCAAATGCTTGATTTTGCAGAAATTAGTAATAATACAGAGCATCAAAGTTGTGGCTGGATGTAATGTGTAGAATGTACCATACATTGCAACACCAGATCTGGTGCTGATAGGTTTCCTTGATTGCTACAGATTATACTTACTAGCAAATATATAGTGAATACCTCACATTAAGGAGCGTACTTAAGGTACGTTTGATGGAAGATTGTATACCTTTCTACAATTTGTTTGTTTGTTTACATACAAACAGGGAGGCTTAATAATTAGGCTTAGACTTGATTTTCATTTTGCAAGTCACATATAACTTCTGTGTCAGGAACCTACAGGATGATGCAATAATGAACTGGCTCTGCAAGATACACAGTTGTCTGCAGGCTTGTATTAAAACAATGTTGAGTGAAAGGTAAGTTTATAGCCTTCCAAACTGTTAACTTGAATGCTACTTTCAGTTGAAATTACAGTTTCACTCCAACTTCAACAGAAGTATGAGATGTTTGGTTATGATAGTTGATGTCTCTAAACTTTACCCAAAAGACAGAGAGTAGGGTTGGTACAATGTTGCCAAAGTACAGTAAGAAAACAGTGATAACAACTTGTGAGCAGTAAGTTGTTGCATGTTGGATCTCTAAACAGTCTTTGAGTCTCTTTAAGTCAGTGGGTCATATCCTATATCAGAGATTTGAGGCAGATATGTCTTGTCCACTCGTGAAATCCCATGACTGCAACTGAGGAAATAGTTAGCACAGTCTAAATGAGACATATTTCATATTTGACAGTTAACTAACAGTTTCAAAAGAGGACTTCAAAAATACCCATTAGTGCAGTGAAACAGAAGTCTGAAATAAGTCAGTCAGTGCAGTTAGATGCTTGTGAAGCCTGGATTTATTTGTGCTGCATCTCACTTTGTGCAGTCTGTGTCTTGCATTCCTCCCAGGTGATTCCTCCCTGCTTAAAATGAAGCAAGGAGGTGTCAAATGTAATAATAACAAGTGATACCCATTTTCCCTAACCAATGATTTAATACTGGTGCATCAGACTACTGTGAGTGAAGTGACAGTCAAATGGGACAGTTGTCATGTGAGTTGGGTCCTTCCTTTAAGTCTGTCTTCTGTGTCAGCATCTGGAAGGCAGAAGTAAAACCAGCAGTGCTTTCCGAGTGAGACTAGAGTCAGGTGTTGTGACTATAATGGAATAAAAGCACATACTCTAAATTTTAGATGTTTTCAAACATATCAAAAGCAAATTAAATTATACTGCAGGCACATAAAGATTTCACTGGAGATAAAGAATATGAAAAAATGGTGTAACCTTGTAGTTGGCTCTGCTTTGAACAGAAGGTTGGACAAGAATTCCTGAAATCCAGGTCAAAACCTGGATCCTGTCAGCATATGAACATTCAAATTTTTTACCAAGTAATCTTGCATGTTCTCTGTGTCCCTCTCTTTCTTGTGCCTGCTGCTTTTTTTACTGCTGTATTTTCCTCTCTGTTTTCCAAATGTGGTTTTATGCATGCAGTCCTTCAAAATTATTTTGACAGATTTATCTGATAATTTGTACTATGCTGTGTTTAATAAAAATGTTTAATTATTTGGTTCTGTATAATTTTGGTGGTTTTGACACAATCAATACAAAACTACTTCGCAAATTCATTAGTCTATAGGTGGAATATGCTAATTGTTTGAATGTGACCCAGTCTTATTGTATTGAAGTAGCATTGAAGGTTCACTTGCCTTGAAAGTTAAAAAAATGACTGAATTTTGCAACAAAATATTTCTGTGTTGTGGTTCAGAGTTGCTTAAATAGGAGGATGATTTTTTTTTTTCCTGGCCTCAGGTATTTCACTGCCATTCACTGTTAACTGATTTGAATGAGAGATACTTAGTGCAAGTTTTATTCACATAGAATAAAAACCTTGGATATATGGTTTATAATTCCTTCATTTATGGTTTTGCCAGTTCTTTTTTTTTTTCCAATATAGTCATAACTTTCTCTCTAGATCAAAGAAATTACTGGTTTATTTGAACAATAGTATAAGTTGTTGGGTTGTTATTTCTGTGAAACTAAATTTCAATTGCCAATTGCATTGAAATTTTGTAGAAAGACACTGCATTAGTCCACTTGAGAGAAGCACTGATAAAGGGAGTTCTTCCTCAGTATGTCACTTGCCAAAAGTCAGCTCTGATGAGGTCATTCTTGGATTAACTGCTTTGAGATGCAAATCCTTCTATAAAGTAATTTCTTTCCCTCCTCATCAATTAGTTTCATCTGTTAAGTGGCAGCAATGGTACAAAAAAGTAATTTCTCTTCTGGCATATAGAATAAACTGATGTGGATGAAGAAATCAAAAACCCAACTGAAAATTTTCTGCCTGAGATTGTACAGTCAAGTTCACAAACAAGAGGGGAACTGGAGCCTTGCACAAAAACTACCTTGTGCTGTTGTTGTCTCCCCCTTTCCTCCTTTTCTAACTATTTGAGTTTTATTTCCTTCTGATTTAGTAATTTAGCAAACACTTGCTCCTCTATATTAAGCAAGAAGTAGGTTTTGAGGAGTTCCTCATCATTATATACTATAGAGAGAAAAATACAGAAAATATTGCTGCCCAGAGAGGTGGTGGAGGCCTCATCCCTGGAAACATTCCGGGTCAGGTTGAACAGGGCTCTGAGCAACCTGATGTAGCTCAAGACGTCCCTGCTCATTGCAGGGGGGATTGAACTAGACCTTCCAACCCAAATAATTGTTTGATTCTATGATTATATCTTCTCTATAATTTATAATGATATAGAAAATATATAAAGTCATTACTGGATGTATACATATCTATCATAAGCAGTAGAGCTGTTTTTAAATTAGAGCTAAACCCTGCAAGCTTACATTTCCCAATCTCTTTCAAGTGCATAGAAGAAATGAAACGTGAAGCCAGACCTATTAAGATTGACAGAAGACTGACAGGTGCAAACATAATTGATGAGCCTTTACAACAGGTAAGTTCTAACCAGTACTATTTATTTTTTGCTTTTATTACTTTGCAAATATTGACTATATAATGCAGAAGTAGTTGAATGACAAATAGAATTTCAAAATTTTACCATATATGAGAGTGATAAATGAAAAAAACACAGGAGATGGGCTAGGCTATTGGGCAGTATTTCAGTATGTTTTTGGTATATTTTATTTTCTCTGTGTAGTGGTGATAAGAACAGTGTGTGCAAACCAGTCTGAAAAGTTTCAGTGTGTGAATTCTGTTATTTCACTCCCAGTTTCATAATGGCAAAGGAGGTTCACTCTGGTAACCCTTTAGAAAAACTGCTATTGTGTTATCAGGCACAAAAAACTGTTGTATATTTTTTTGTCCATTTTCATTAGTTCTTTTTTAATTTTCTTTCCAATTTCAGGTAATCCAGTTTTCCCTGAGAGACTATGTGCAGTATTGGTATTACACACTAAGTGATGATGAATCCTTTCTTCTGGAAATTAGGCAGGCTCTTCAGTATGCACTTGTTCAGTTTTCTGCCAGGTAAGATTTGTTTTTATTTACATCGATATACTGTGGGTTGTATGGTAGTAGGTAAGTGGTTAGGTTTATCTACTAGAATAGTTCACTGCATTTTACAGAAAGAACATACAAAAATTAAGGATTATAATATAAGAAACAAGATCTTTTGCTGATCCCCTAGGGAAATAATGGAGATGACAGTGTTTGAAGTCATAATCTTTTGCAAAATGGATATTTCAAAATTTAGATTGTCTAAAATCACTGAACTGCTATTTTTTTTCCTTTTTTACAACTTAACCATTAAGTTTGTGAATCATTACTTCTTTGTATTCTTCATGTAAAGAGTAGGACCACTCCCAAGGTAAGTCTGAATTCAGTCCAAAAGTCTGAATTCAACATATGTATCACCTGAGATGATTTTTAGAAGCAGTATGGCTCTTCCGTATGTAAGAACAATGAGTATTTTAGAAAAAATAGTAGTCTGGGAAGTGAAATAGAATGTCCCATATGCAAGCCTTTTTTTAAAAAACAGGATTGGTTGAGGACAAACGGATAGCTTGTTAATTACCCCTTATTTCTGTTGCTGTTCCCTCACTTCCTGCTACTTTATTAGCAACTTGTCTGGGAAGTTCACTTCTTTAGTATGGCTGATTTCTCAGCCCAGGGGCCATGTGCCTTTATATCCATATACTTGTTTATTAAGTTTTTATTTCAGGTGCTCATCCCACTGTGCTTATTATTACTTGCTTTCTCTGTAGAAGAGGTTGTGGGTCACCTAAATATGAGAAACTTCTTAGCAATTTTAAGGGGTTATCCCCTCCCTCTATTGACTTGACAATGTAGGTGTGCTTTCCTTAGTGTGCTTTTCTGATGGTGAGGGTCAAAGATGGAGAGCTGGGTTTAATACTAGGAAAAAATAATTATAAATATAATTACTTATATAATAACAATTATTTATATTATTTAATCATGATTATAATAATTTATATAATACTAGAAAAATATCATTATAAATATAATATATATTACAGTAAAATAATAAAAATCCTAGGAAACAGTATTGAAATTATGAAAACAATTCTAAATAAACTGTTACAGCAACCAAACTTATGCATTTAATGGACCTGACTACCCAGCTTCAGTGTTTTTGTCTGTTTGGCACTGTACATTTCACTGGACAGTGTTGAGCACTGAATTTGTGTCAAAGTAGGTCAAATTCTTGCAAGTTTATTTTTCTTTCCTACAGTACTATAGCGCTTCAAAAATAGGCACATTTCCTGTGCAGTTGTGTTCTGCTGTAGAAAGCAAATAAATTTCACAGGCCTGCAGCAGTTCTTCTGCAGAAAAAATGATCTAGTGTATTTTTAATGCCTGTAGTTGGATATAGCTGAAGCAGTTTAGGTTAGTATCATCACCTGTAGTTTCATACAGCCTGTCAGCTTCTGGGGGGAATGAGTACAGTGGGAATTTAGTATTCCCTGCGAGCTGCAGCTTTGGGAGCCTGTGGTAAGGCTGCCATCCAGAGGTTTTGTGTGGTTCTGTCTTGTGCGGATGGGGGATCTGGATTGTTTGATCAATGGCCCTTTGGGACAGCTCTGCTTCTTATTGACACGTCTAGATTTTGCAGTAGTCTTCTCTTTCTTCCAGAGTTCCTTATCTCTTTCTCCTTGAGAAAAGAAAGAGTAGGTAAGGGAGCAAAGACAAAAAAAGTAAGTGTTGTAGAAGGATTCTTGTTATAACATCTTGAGAGAGTTCAGGCAATAAAATAGTGTGGTGTAAGAGCTATTACTGGCATCGAAGTTCATTAAACCTATAATGCAAAATCAGATTATTAGGTTGCCTAGTAAGGCACAGATATCATAAAAATGCTTCTATCCTTTTCACACCACTAAGGAAGTACTTTTATATAAATCTTACAGTGGCTATTTTCTGATCTAAACCTATTTGTGTTGTAGGAAGAGTATGCTAAGAACCTCATATAATAACTGTGGAATCAGTTGTTGATAAGATTAGATTGTGTTTGGTTTCAAGTGTGTGTTTTCTCACTGGTACATATTCTGCAAGTTCAGAAGAAAATTACTTTGATTAGATGCCTTCCAAAATGGTAGAAAGTATAGCTGAAAAAGACCTGGAGAGTATTTTAGTTTTATGTTTTGAACTGTTTATATCAGGACTTCTCACAGATATTTGACTTTGTCACAAATCAGAACGCTATTCTAGATGCAAATGTTGACTTTCAACTAAATCAAACATAAATATTAATGTGGTGCAAGAGTGGTATTTTACAATATTTAGGTTTTCAGTGGATAGACAATTAGGAGACTGATTTATCTCTGCTTTTCCATGTTTACTATCAGTGTGGTTTTTGGCAGGAAGGAATGAGAGGTAAGAATTTATTATTGTTCTTTGTGTTCACAATGAAATAATTACTTTCTGTGGATGTCCTTTACTAATAGGTCAAAGGAAACAGACTGGCAGCCTTATTTCACTACACGACTTGTTGATGACTTTGGCACTCATCTTCGAGTTTTCAGAAAAGCTCAGCAGAGGATAGCAGAGAAAGGCAATCAGATGAAAGGTAATCTGAAGTATTTTTTTATTTGAGTAGTCTGAGTAGGCTGGTATCTTATATGTGTGAAATATACTTAGCTTCATTTTATAATTCAAGTTCTCTCTCAAGTTTCTAGTCTTGACAAAAACATTCTTTTTGAATTTTCTTTTGCATAGATCAAGCTGAGGAACTTGTAGATACATTCTTTGAGGTTGAAGTTGAAATGGAAAAAGAAGTCTGTCGTGACCTAGTCTGCACTTCTCCCAAAGATGAAGAAGGTGTCTCAATATTATCTTCTGAGTAAATCTTTCAGTATGAGAAACTAAATTAAACTAATAATAATTGTGTTGTGTTCACAATATTAAATGCGTTAAAATCTTAGCATAAGGCTTTCAAAGTGTGGTGATCTACCATACATGTTTATTTCCTCTGATTTGTACGTGTTAATGCAATAGCTAAAATGAAGCATGTACCTATGTAAGTATTCCTCCTTTCACGGGAAGAATTTTAAGATAAAAACATTTTTTCCTGGGAGGGAGGGGATGATTTTGCAGATTCTTACTGTTTTTTGGTAGATGTGCCTTCCTTATCACTACTCAGTAGTCTTCCTGCAAAAAGCACTAAATTTTTAGAGAATGTGTTGAAGGAAAGGAAAAAAAACTAAATATGTTAAGTAAGGAAAATGGATTGAGTTAGGTTTTGGGGTTTTTTTTAATCTTGCAATTTGGCTTTTGTTGTCTTGGGTTTGAGGTAGATCTTTTTCATCAATGCTGCTTATATTCCATCTGAAAGGTGTTACTGTAATGCTTGGAATGTAAGAGATACATGATTGTATGTTTGAACTCAGAATTAAGGATTTATCTATGGCATTTGGTGATATCAGGTAAGATGTGAAGTAACATAATGTAAAATTGTGCTGAGGGGTTTTTGTTTTCCTTCTCTAGGATTCCTAAGGGATCTGTGTGAGGTTTTACTGTATATATTGCTACCTCCTGGAGACTTCCAGAACAAGATCATGCGATACTTTGTCAGGGTAAGTACAGACTCTAAAAGCCATCCAAATTCTTTGGTTTAATGTCATAAAAAATTTTTCAACTGCTGGTCTTATTTTCTAAAATTGATCTAATTTAATATTAGTAGCAGTAGAGTCTTGATAAGTATTTAATAGCAGAGAACAGTTTGTCTAAGATGTTTTTGAAGGTTGTTTTAGCTCCATCATGACAAAAGCTTGAGAAATTGGATGTTGTTTATTTTGAGGTTGTTTTTTCTTGAGGAGGCTTTTCTTGTAATTTCTTGCAGTTGCAAATTACATTTGTAATGTTAATTGAAGAGAATATGGTAATGCCTATTAAATGTTTTCTGTAATTACACTTTTGTGTTTTAAGCTCTACACAGTGATGTTTAAATTGTTGCACTTATACTAGCTTTATGAATAAATATATAAAATGCTGATATAAAAATCCTTTGTTTTTTAGGAAATCCTCTCCCGAGGAATTCTTCTTCCATTAATAAACCAGCTCAGTGATCCTGATTATATTAATCAGTATGTCATATGGATGGTAAGATATAAAATGTTTTAAGTAATTTGTATTTCCAGAACACTTTAATATAAAGCTTTACTCATATTCCCTATAATCACGATGGATAGGTGTCTGGTATGAACATTGCCAACGGATATGTTGGCAGAGATAATGAACTTAGGGCTGCTATATTTAATTTTATACATACATACACATGGAGTCTATATATCTGCACTCTTCATTTTGATTGTTCAGCACAAGTTGCCTGACTGAGGACTAATGTATCACAAAATGTAAAGTTCAGTCCTCTGACTGTTCTGCTTGGCTGTTTGGGGAGGTGTTTTCCCCTGACTGTGTTTACAGTTTGGCCTTTCAGGCTTAAGAGGCCTCAAGAATGAAAACTAAGAAACATTTATTTTCTGCTAATGAATTTCAGGGCAGTTATTCTAGGACTGTTTTTGTTAACTCTGAATAATTAAATGGAATGGGCAGAAACAATTTTTTTACTTTGATAATCCTCTAATGCACCTGCAAGAAAAGCCCCCAAATTTTTAAAGTAGTACTATATAGTAAAGCTACATAAATAGGATATTTGTGCTTTAATTAACAGTCTTAATTCTTTGCAAAGCAAGTTAAAACTTACTCTTATACATTATTATCCTGTATAGTTCATGAATCAAGTTTATTTTTTTTTCCCCAAATTCTCTATTTTTATTCATATATTTTAGTCTTACAGTGTACATTCAAATTCTGTGAAAACAATCTTGCATTTCAAAGTTCTTCTTATCTATGGAATTATGGAATGGCTTCAAGGGGATATATACAGTGTTTCCTTCACTCCAGCCTCCTTCATTTCATGTAATGGTTTGCATGCATTCTACAGGAACCTAGCTTTAGTGAGAAAAAATAGTGCTCATCTGGACCAGAATTTTCAATTTTCGATTCCCCTTTCATCCTACGTCTGTTCTTTATTTGTAACTTGGCATCATTCTTTATTTACTGAATGCTGCCCCTGGCTGTGTCCAGAGATAGGATTCTGACCTTTTTATAAAGCTTTCTGTTATAATAGTGATGTCCCAAATAACTAATTTTCAAAATTGCTTTCGGAGATGAAGAAGCAACTGTGCTGGGCAAAAGATAAGGAAAAAATTTAATACAAGTCATATGAAATTGAGATTGTTGCAGAAATTAAGGTCAGAAGTAGAGATGACTGAAATCCTGGTTCCTTTTGGAACCTTTTACATAAAGTCACACTTGAATGAAAAGATCAGTTTCTGGAAAAGAGAAGTTTGATTCCAGGCATACCACAGTCCAGTACAAATTCTGTTGCAATAAAATACAAAACTTCAATACAAATTCAGAAGTTAATTCAAACTTCTCTCTTCACTGTGAAATTCACAAATTTACTAAATGTTTTAAGTTCAAGCACTGCTTGTACTATTACTTTTAAAAGCAGATTTTTAGGGAGATTTTCCCATTAACTTTGATCAGTGGTATCCAGTCTTCATTCTTTCTGCTTCGTGCAGCTCATGTCAATGCACTTCTTTGGTACAAACCAAGTATTACATTTTCATGTCAAAGTGAGCATTTATAAGAGATATGGGTGAAGCGACTTTTTTAGCTTCAAATGATTAAGTTCTAACACTGTCTTTACCCTCAGCACCTGTGTGCACATGTTGCAAAGCTGCCAACCTTTCCCTGATCTCCATGCTATATTCGCAGGCCAGTTTCCAGTGATCTTGGAAGTGCAGCAGGCTTTTTTCACTTGCACAAATTCCTTTGAGTCCCTAGAGCAGGTTCATTCTATGCCAATACTGGTAAAATTGTATGTATTTAAATAGCTTAATAGTATTTGCCAGGGTATCTGAATTAGGGTTCCGGAGAGGAGTCATGTAGATTTGTTTTTCCCTCAGTAGGTTATGATTACATGGTAGAATGTTTTAATTCTTTTTGTAATGCTGTATCTTAAGAAGCCATTACTCTGGGAGCATGTATACTCGCAGGGGATCTTGGTAAAGCTGAACCCTTTCAGTGGTCTCACCATTTTCTGCCTACTTAGCTAAGGTGATAGTAGCAGAAGATGGTGGATTGGATTTTGGAGATCTTCATGAAGGAGGTTGATGGACTTTCCATGTGTCTGTGTTGTACTTCTTGAAAACAGGAAGTGGTGGTCTGAAGTAGTTTTTGACTATGCGTGCTTTTTCTGTTTTAGTCCATGTAAAATTTCAGTGCCAAAAGGAAAATTTAGAAGTGTCAAAGAACTTTCAAAATGCCACTTTGCAGTGCTGTATCAAACTAATTCACTTGAAGAAGAATCATGTCTTGTATTATAGCTGTATGCATTACTTACACTGTAAAACTTTGTGTTTCAGATTCGTGATTCCAACTGTAACTATGAGGCCTTTATGAATATTATTAAATTAAGTGATAATATAGGCGAGTTGGAAGCTGTGAAAGATAAAGCAAGTGAAGAATTGCAATATCTTCGATCTCTAGATACAGCAGGAGATGGTTAGTGCTGCATTGTTTTGCAAAATATGAAATGCACTTAGAAGCATGATCTCTGTAGAATATTGCAACAATCAAAAAATAAAAGCTATGATGCAGCATAGTACAAAGTATTTTATTTTAAAAAAGTTGCATAAGAAGTGATAAAAGTCGAGTTTGCATTTTCATAAGTGTTTTGTTGGTTGGTGTGAGTTTGTTTTCTTTTTGTAAGTATAGAAAATTTGGTTAGCTAATTGTATTTCTGTTAAATCAAAATTGCCTGACTGGTGGTTCTGAATATCAGTAATATTTAAGGTATTAATGGTAGTCAGTTAACCATTAATCTGAAAAAGGGAAAAGAAAAATATTTATTCTTGTTCACTTTCATTAGCAAGGTATTTAAACTGAAAAAAAAACCCCAAGACTTTATTTAGTCATCTGCATTGCTTAATTGTGTTTGTTTTTGCTTGCAGATATCAACACTATAAAAAATCAAATAAACAGTTTATTATATGTTATTAAAGTATGTGATTCAAGAATTCAGAGGTTGCAGTCAGGAAAAGTAAGTGTTTTAAAATTTTTTTAGTTTCAAAAGAGTGAGGTTGCAAATGACTGACTAGTTGTTCGTTTTGCTTGTTTTATAATTAAGGGTCGATAGAGTTGGTATGTTTAGCTTTACTTAGTTTCTTGACTCTCTTAATTTGGCCTTGATGTGGTTCCAGGATAATGTAATATTCTGCATGTATTGACTATTAAAATAATTAAGCATTCTATATCTGGACCTGAAGGTATTGCTGTAATAGCAAGAAGTGTCATATAGGCAGAAGAAAATGTGACAGGGATGAATTTAAGTTGTGGTGACCTGTCGCCCATCAAATGCTGACATGAATTCTTGTTAATTAATTTCCTGCTACTGTCACTGCTGATGAGGTATTAGAGTATTACATGAACAGCAGCATTAAAATCCAGCCTATCATGTAGCAGAACAGCTGCAGCTATTTTTGAAGGCAAATAATTAAGAAAACATGGCCTTCTAATCTAGACCTTCATTTACTAGTGATCATGAAAATACCTAATCATTGAGCTGCTACTTTATTGTATGTAATGTAATTTTTTTTTCTTTAGTAGTAAAGTAGAAGTTTTAAAAGTTAGTCTTAAAAAAAGCCTATGAACACACTGAACTGTGTCTTGCAGGAAATAGATACTGTGAAACTGGCAGCAAACTTTGGAAAACTTTGCACAGTCCCTCTGGACCATATTCTGGTAGACAATGTTGCACTACAGTTTTTTATGGGTGAGTGTTAATTTATCTGATCTGTTTTATTTATAAAGAATATGCTAACTCACATGACTGTATACTTGGAATTGCTAAATGTCAGTACTAAGAATATCCATCAGTTTTGTTGATGGTTATAGTCCTTTTAATGCAGTAGATGGAAACAGTCCAGGAAGTTCCTGGAGTGCGTGGGAGGTACTTCCTGACACAGTGAGGCAGCCAATCTAGAAGGGCACCTGTCTGAGCCTGTTGTTTGCAAATAGAGTGATGTGATAGCTGGAGGCTGTCTTGGGCATAAAATGAACACCCTCAGTCAGTTTGCAGATGACACTTAAGTTGGGCAGGAGTGTTCATCTCCTGGAGGGCAGGAAAGCTCTCTAGAAGGAAGAAGGCTGAATTCATGGTCCGAGATAATTTGTATGAGATTCAATAAAGCCAAGTGCCAAGTCCTGCACTTGTGTCAACCCCAGGCAGTACTTCAGGCTAGGAGCAGAGTGGCTGGGAAACTGCCTGGCAGAAAAGCACCTGGGGGTGCTGATGGACAGCAGCTGAATATGAGCCAGGAGTGAGTCCAGGTGACCAAGAAGGCCAGTGGTATCCTTGTTTGGATCAGCAATAGTGTGGCCAGCAGGATTAGAGTGGTGATAGCTCCCCTGTACTCAGCACTGGTGAGGTCACACCTCAAATCCTGACCTTCACTACAAGAAAGAGATTAAGGTGCTGGAGCATGTCCAGAGAAGGGCAGTGAAGCTGGGGAAGGGTCTGGAGCAGGGGAAGGGTCTGGAGCTGGGAAAGGGTCTTGTGTGGGGTGTCCCAGGAAACTGAGGTTTCTTAGGTTGGAGAAGAGGACGTTCAGGGAGGGCCTTATCACTCCCTACGACTGCCTGAATGGAGGCTGTAGTGAGGAGAGGGCTGCTCTCTTCTAGGCAGCTAGAGACAGGGAGAGAGGAAATTGCCTCAGGTTTAGATTGGGTATTAAGAAATACTTCTTCACCAAAAGGGTGAAGCATTGGCTTGACAGGCTGCCCAGGGAGGTGGTTGAGTCACCATCCCTGGAGGTATTCCAAAGACATGTAGATGTGGTGCTTAGGAACATGGTTTAGTGGTGGACTTGAATGTGTTAGATTGGCAGACTTGAACATCTTCTCCAAAATAAATGATCCCATGATTCTATGGGATGATAAAATAAATAATAAATAAATAAATTAATTAATTAATAAAATATATGATCCCATGATTCTATTCTGTTTTTTAGAAATTCAGTTTGAACTTCGTCTCCATTTGTATAATGCTGTACAAGCCTTATATTCACTTGGTAACAATGGATTCACTTTTTACATGTGCATTTGAGGATTCAGTGCTTAGTTCCTAGACTTTGCTCTGAGTTTTTTTTTTACTGATTATCACCAATATGTATATATGTATACATATATACACATGCTTATCACCGATATGTATATGTATTTTTTATTGACTCTATATGGCAAGTATTCCAGATGTATAACCAGATCCTGGTATTCCATATGTAGTCAACATCATAGAGAATTCCTATTCCAAGATGCAGAACAGTAACTAAGGTCATGTGGTGTCTGTTTTCTCTAGATTACATGCAGCAAACTGGTGGCCAAGCACATCTGTTTTTCTGGATGACAGTGGAAGGATACAGGGTTACAGCACAGCAACAACTGGAGGTACTTCAAAGTCGGCAGAAAGATGGAAAACATCAGACTAATCAGACCAAGGGTCTATTAAGAGCAGCTGCATTTGGAGTTTATGAGCAATATTTATCAGAAAAGGTAGGAATAACTTCATTCTGGAGTTTGTTTATTCTTTGTCCTGATACTTCTTTGATATAGTTATGGCTAAGTATAAAATGGTCGTTATGTAGTACAAGTCGCTTACATGTTGACATTTAAGCTATTGCATGTGTATCTTCTCTCTCTCATGTCAAGCAGTAAGGAAGTCTTCCTGTTTTGTGCTCCTTCTCATTTATAAAGGCTCATATTGCCACTGACTGCCTTGTCAGATGCACTGTGTTCCTCAGAGGTTGGCTTTCTAGAATACACAAACTAGAGACAATGTAAAGACAGAATAAAAAAGTCTCTCTGTGTATGTTGTCCTTTTCCTTCCTTTTATTCTGCTCTCCACCCTTGCCTGCCCCCTTAAGAAATGTTATTAAAAAAATGGAACTGAGTATTTGTCCAAACTTGGATTAAGATTGAGTTATCACATGAAACAGCTTCCTGTGTCTCTCTACAATTGTCTGTGTAAATTGCTCAAATATCACCATTGGATATCTTTCAATAGGCAGTAAGGATTCCTCTGTGGAAGAAACTGCTCATCAACTTGTATTGACAAAGCATCGTAGTTCTGAATTTGTTCTGTGTGTGCATAAAAATTACCTCTCACTCAGAAATGGGCAGTTGACAAACTGTTAGCCTTTCCTCAGATGTTTCAGAACTTCATCCTATTACTTTTTTATTGGCTCGTTCTTGGTTTCTGAATCTTAATCTTTTTCATAAATAAATAAAAGCTGTGTATAAGTCTGAATAAATCTGATTTAGGTACTACTTCAAAATGTATGTATAAACTGGTTTTGAGGCAATTCCTAGTGTTTAATAGTGAAACTTCCAGGTTTTAATACAAACTCTGAACTTAACTTTGGCGGTGGATGGGATCTGACTCCTGTCATATGTTCTAGACAGTTACAGAGATACTTGTGAAAAAGAAATTTCGTTTACTTTAGAGAGTTGCAGCATTGTATTGGATTTTATTTGATAAAGTAGAACTTTCTTATTTTTATGCTGCAAAAGTTGATTTAGATCTCTATGACAGGCATCTCCAAGAGTTAATATTGATGACAACTTAGTAGCAAAACTTGCAGAAACACTGAACCATGAGGATCCAACACCCGAAATCTTTGATGACATTCAGAGAAAGGTATACTCTATTCGTCCTTTATTTCGTAAGAACTGTTAATGCTATAGAGTATAAAACATAACTATAGATGCTAGAAAAGAAATCAAATATCTAAACCCTAAAGCTAACTATTTTTGTGTCCTATGAAAATCACACTCTTTTAAAATTATCAAGTTTAGCTTTTCTATTCGTTAGCCCATGGTTTTCAAAGCAGTAGACAGAAGGAGTAGGTGTCCTTCCTGTATGAATCTAAGTATGAAACACAGTTTAGAATTACGTTTTTATTTGTGTAAATGCACCAATTTAAGAAAAATGTCATGAGTAGACTAAGACATACAGTTTTTGTTCAGTTTTAATTCTCTTTTTCAAAGGTGAATGTAATGGTCCCATCTTAAATACTGTAGTGTTCCCAGAAATTAGTTTGACTTGTCCGTTTCTGCAAACTTGCCCAGTGAAGCACTCAGAAGTAGCAAGTACTGAAGGAAAAAACCAGTATATTTACTACCTACACATGTAGACTTTATCATTCAAGTCTAATATATGTATTAAAGGCAAAAAAATGAATGATTAATATTCTGACATTAACTTACATATCCAGTCTGAAATGTTTTTATTTTAGATCCTTACTTCAATGTTCTCATTCATGCTACAAATTAGTGATATGAGCTGTTGAATTTAGAAACACACTATTGTATGTGGGACTCCCATTTAAGACTCATTAAAGCACCTTGTGAAATCTGGGCCTTGCTTGTGAATTCTGCTGAGGAGCATACATTTCCCATATGTTACAAAATAATTGAACTTCCTCAAACCTGGATGGATTGGTTTTTTTTCTATTCTTACTAGATGATAGTACTTAAACAGTGGTCCATGGAAAAAAACCAAAATATTCTAGATTTCACATGAGTATCCAAGCGTTATGAATTAATTCCTGCTATGTATAGATATTTGTGTATATGCTGTGAAGGTAAATTATTTGAGGTGAGGCATGGCTATATTGTATTGGCTAAACTAGAAATTTTCAGAAAGGTCACATACGGTGTCTTCCCTCCCCTTCTGTCCCTCTTCTCACCTCTTGCCCTAAGTGTTTGCAGGTCTGCATTTATAGTTCATCCACAAGGAGGGACTGAGATAACCTTTTATGAAAGGGATAAAGACCAAATAGGTTTATACTGCAATTAGAAGGATTCAGAGCAGAGGACAGAAGCATTTATGGCTGTTGTGCCACTTCCCTTCCTAGATGTGAATGTCTGACTAGTTAGATGTTTTCTGATAACCTTTCCATTAAGAGTAAGTCAGAGACATGTATGCACAGGTACTTGTTTAAGTAGAATTTCCAAAAACTAGTCTGATTAATTAAAAAATGTATTTCTGAAGTTGACATTTTTGTTTCAATAAGGTGTATGAGTTGATGCTGCGAGATGAGAGGTTCTACCCTTCGTTCAAGCAGAACGTGTTGTATGTGCGTATGTTAGCTGAGCTGGATATGCTGAAGGATCCCAGTTTCAGAGGATCAGATGATGGTGAAGGAGGTGAGCTCTGTATCTCTAAGGGGTATTTCCTGGGACCATTCTTTTCTCTGTTTTAAAGTGGAAAAAAAAATTATCCACACTGTTTTTAGAAAATTAAATACTTCTGTGGTGTCTCATACTTAAATTAATTTTCCTCCTTGTGCTTTTGTGTGTAAACTCACATAGGGATTTCACTGCAATAAGTTTGTTAATCTTACATAAGTTCTTGTCAGGTCTTGGTAACTAGTTTGTCACTAAAAAGAATATGCACTTCTTCCATTCTACTTTTTTCATGAAAATATTTAAAACTCTTCAATGTATTAGGTTATTTTAATACATAACTATACTCTCTGGAAATAGAAATTGAAAGTACATAGGACATGTGGCTTTTTAAAGCAAATAAAATCATTATTCTTGTTAACTGAAGTACAAATCCAGTGGAAGTCGTTTTCGCTGTTTAACTAGCTCCTTAACAAAGGAGTACCATGTGGGGATATAAATTTAAAAAAAAATGTTGAAGTATTTATTTTGACTCTTTATAAAATTACATTTCTTTAAGTGTCCTTACTGGAAATTTGAAATGCTTGCATGTTGCATGCAGCATTTTGCCCAGTGCCACAGTTCTCCTTCATTTTCCATAATGTTTTGTGGATGCATTTTTATTTATGTGGGGCCCTACAATGGGGGAAAGTCTTCTAACCTGGTTTTTCCTTTCCTTTTCCTCACTGCTCCCAGAATCTTTTAATGGGTCTCCTACAGGCAGCATAAATCTGGTAAGTGCTTGGATTTCTTTTTTGTCCTCAACAGTAGAGGAAATGTGATGAAATAGTTTTACTTAATGTACATTACAGGTTTCACTTCACTGCAGTTGAATTTCTGAAAAAGTTTTTGAATCAAATTGAAACACACAAGTTATTAATTACTCTGTAATAAAACTTTTTGTATTTTCCTATGTTTAATGACATTTTGCATTGTTTCTCACAGAAACAATTATTTATGGAAAGCATAATTTCTTATGCCTGTTTGCTTTTCTTAAATAGATATCAATTTGGAGTTATGTAATAATAGATGAAAACAAATCCTTTGAAAGAGAAATCTCAAAGGATTAAATTCAAAAAGACTGTAAAATGAGGCATTTAATTATATTTTTGGTGGTTAATTTCATTAGGACTTGATTTGGAAACATTAAAGTGTCTGGAGTTTATTCCAACCATGAGTCTTTGTTTTTTTTGTCTGTCCAACTTCAAGTTAAATTTTATTTTTTTTAAGTGATTCTTGACCTGTGTGAGTTGATTCTTGACCTGTGTTTGTCAAAACCTTTTCTTTGTTAAATGGCCGTACCTAAACCAAAAATGCAAATACATTTATTTAAAAAAGACAAATCATAAGTAGTTTGGTATATATCCTCCCCATGTTTCTGCAGACAGTGTATAGCTGAGCCACAAGGTATGCAAGACTCAGTTGGGCATATGAGAGTATGTTTCAAAAACCTTGTAGTTTCATGAAGGTTTACATAGAGATTTACAATCTGCATGCAATTTCCTGCATTACGTGATTCCTGGGCCCTTCTAGTTTGTTCTTGGAGGGTGCTGTAGCTCCTTAGGAGGTTGATAGGTCATGCTTGCATCAAAAGGAATGAGTGTTTTCTAAAGGAATACACGTGCCATTAATGTCTATGTGTTTCAGCGTGGGGGTTTGTTGTTAATGGGGTTTGGGGTTTTGTAGGGTTTGGATGTTTTTTTAATTTAAACCGGGATTTTCTTTCCTATTATTTTCCTTTTGTTGGCATTTTGAAATGTAAAGAAAAGGGGAGGTGCTTAGCTGATACAATTTACACAAACTCCTGGCAGAAGAAAAGCTTAATTTAGCTATATTTTTTCACAACAGCCTTTTAACTGACTAATTTCTTTAAAACATGTTTCAAGTGTCTTTTAAGTACTTTTTCTAATAATGTTGTGACATACCAGAGTTATGTTTTATGGATGAGGATTTGTCATTGTGGTAGCTTATCTGGCTAGTGGTTATCTGCTTCTTCATTTCAAGTGACTTTCCAAGCTAAGCTAGAAAGTCCTAAAGTCTTTACCAAACACTGTTGCAGTGCAAATAGGTATTTGCATGGGACTCTTCAAAGACGTGGTTTTTATTTTTGTTGTGACAAGGGTATTTATAGAATACTGCATTTATTATAAAGAGTTAGGAACATTCTAGGAGAAATACATAAGCAAATTTCTCTTTATGCAGAACTACATTTGCTTTTCTGTAGTCCATATTGTTCAGGGTGTTCAGTGCTTTTACAGGTGTTTGAATACTGGTAGATTAGTTTTTGCTGGCTGAATTCCATGTTAAGACTAAATTTCTGTACACATAGTTTAGCTTCCTTGTGTTAGTCTGTTACATAAGAAAAATAGACCTTGGAAAGGTTACTTCAAAGGTCAGGGAATTTCTGTACTTGCAGCTAATGACAATGTATTAAATAAGATTGGGTTGTGGTATTTCTAGGTTTTTAATTAACTTGTGTTCCTGTAAATATATCTAATGGTAGATATATTAGCTCATATTAAATGTCTGTCTGTTGTGTTATCTGTTCAGGTTTCAACCTTTTAATTTACTTGTATTAATAGTTGCTGTATAATGCCTTGCCACGGTAGTTAAGTGTTTCCTAAAGTTTCTATTATAAAATAAATTGTCTGCAATTCACACTTTCACTGGAAGAATTTGGAAGAGGGGCTCAAAACTGTTTTGAAGAAAAGTTGTTTTACAAAAATATCTTAATTACTGCCTTTTGATTTGATACATTATTCTACTATATTAAATCAGTGGGTCACATTTTGGGAGTATAAAATTATTGGAAATATTTAGAGACTCTTGCAGATTTCCTCTGAAGGATCCCTAATGGAAGCTTTGCATTGAGTAAATAGAAGGATTTACACAGGTGTTCCAAGACCTTGAAGGGCAGCAGAAGTGGCTGGGTTGAACTTTTGGCAGTCATTAGCATATGTCAGCTTGAACCCCACTCAGTAATCACAAGGAAATCTGAATTTGAGTGACAGTGAAGGGAAGCAGGAAAACAAGATATAATTATGCCTTTAAAAATATAACAGTACCTTAACACCAGTATTTTGTAGCAAACAAAATATTTAAGCAGTTGAAAGTTGTTTGTCTTCTCTTATAACATCAAATCACTTCCATTTTATTGATAATCAAATCCTAGTGCTTTCAGAATATCAAGCACTTTATCCAAGCTTCCACAAAAGTCTTCTGTTAGCCAGCCTCTGGTGATACTCTACTCCTAAATTGACCACTGCAGTATAGAGCACCACACCTGACAGGGTCATGGCTGTCCTAGGGACTTGCTCAAGAATGGATTACGTCGGAGTGGTGTGTCCAACAATGACTGAAAGCAAGCATAAAGATTAAAGGAGCAGCCCACTTATGGTGATACTTAACCAGAATAACTCTCCAGCATCCAGTAACTTATAGATTCTTGAGGTAAAGATGATGTCTACTGTCAAAATATTTTTGCGTAAATTCATCTGTTCTACCGTTCGACAGACATAAACTTCTAGCACTATAGCATGTTGTAGCAAAACAGATTTCCTCAGAAGGGTTTTTCTTTCTTCTACCTTTTCTCAGTCTGGGACCTTGGTACTACAAGTCTACAAGCATATTGTTCAGGAGACTCCCTACTACAACACGTTTTCCAGCCACTTTTAAGCTGCCTTTTATTCGGTATCTAGACTTTATAACAGAAATGTTACCTTCAGTAGTAGACATTTAGGCAGAGTCTGAGGTGGTTGAGCCATTCCTTGAAGAGAGCTGGAGGAGGAAATAATGGAGTATTATGTTGGGATATTGTGGAGTTGATAAAGATTCAGATGAAGAAGGGGCAAGAGCAGAGTCTTCAAATAATTGATGTCTAAGTCCAGCCTGTCTTTTGATTGTAATCTCGTATATTGTTTCATGTGTAAGAAGACAGAGATTTAGAAACTGAATTGATGTAGGTAGAGGTTTTAGTTTGGTATGGGCATGGCACTGCTAACCAATAAGTCCTATTGTAAGTAACTTTTTGTGATAAGTCATTATTGAACTGGCTTGGTTAAATTATAAAAGACAGCAAATGGCTATATGCATTCTGAATATGTTTCTTTGGAGAATTTTAGAATTATGGGGTAAAATACATAAAGTAACTGGGATCTGAGTGTCTGTGAATTCTACTTAGGTGGCTCCAACTCTTTTTTTAAAATCTGGTAGTTTAAGATTAGGATACATAGTGGCCCATCTACTATTTCTGTCAGTTGTCTAAGCAAGTCTTTCGGCAGTCTTGAAGCACTTTATTATGTTAAATCTTAGTAATCAAATGTATTAATTTTAACTAAAAACAAAGCTTCTCTAAAAGACCCATAAGACTTCTTTTGATCCCAGTAATTATTAAATATGGAGACAGAGCATTAACCAGCTGAGGATGTACCTGTTCATTTTTTACAACAGAAAATAATCCTGAGAAAAATGTTGGCTGTTTGGTTTTGGGTTTTTTTTTACATAAAGCAGAAAACCTTTTAGTTTCTACTGCTGTGTAACATTTGTGTAGGGCATAAGGATATTTGAAAGAAAGCAGAATGCTATGAAGGTGAAAGCTGGAAGACCTGTTGCACAACATATGTGTCTCCCCAGTTGTTTGGGAGATTTTCTGGTTTTGTTTTGGTTTTTTTCCCAATGCCCAGTAAAAGACCATTTTTAGCTGTACTTCCATTAGGGTTGAGATATCAAACTGAAGTGGCAAATATGTTTGATAAAATATGAGTGGTCACAAAACTATGTGTGAACATTATGGGGGAAATGAAATGCCCTATAATGTTCAAAAGAATGGCTTCAGTAACCAAGTAGTACAAACACCTGCATTTTTACAGTGCGCTAAGCTTTTAGTATAGTGAATTGAAAGTTTGAAAATTAAATAGATTTATCAAAACACATCTCGAATATGATGTATTTCTAATCTTATTCTTTTTTTCATATTTTTTCTTCCTGCATTATCTCCCCACCCTGCAGTCGTTAGATGACCTTTCAAATGTCCCCACTGATGAGACCATTCAGCTCCATGCATACATCTCAGATACTGGTAAGTGAATCCGTTGTGATGTGTGCTAACTTTTTTGCCACCATTTATTTTGAGTTTTGTAATGTTACAGGCCCTTGAAATCCTGATTGTCTCTTTTTTTTTGGCATCATAAAACATTTGAATTCATATTTTCCATTAAGCCTTTTTTTGGAAATCTTTCCTGCATTTATTCTGTAGGTCACAGACTATATGTCTGTACTTAAAAAGTGATTTAATTTTTATTTCGTATGGTAGTATTATTATTACTACTTTTATCTCTGGAGAATCATTCATTAAACTTACTATTGAGTAGGATTTATTTTAACAATTATTTAAAGAAATTCTGAAAGACATCTCTTTTTCTAGTCACAGAATTATAAATCTTGACTGTTTCATTCTCTTAGTATAATATTTGTCCCTTATTCTTTGTGCTCCCTTACTGACTTAGATTAGTTTAAGGAAGCATATTCTGTCATTGTTGTGGTGGCATTTTTGGTTATCTTTTAAAAAGCTTTGTCTATAAAAAAATTATTTTTCTTTATTACATGAGAGTAAATAATAAAAAACCTCATCTATTATTTGCAAATACCCTAGTTAAATTAGATTACATTGGGCAATTAAATTGTGAAGATTAGATTAGATTAGATTAGATTACATTGGGCAATTAAATTGTAATTGAATCGTGATCTTCAGATACTTTTTGGTTAGATTTTACTATGCAATATGCTCTTAAATCTGTGCACTTATGTAGTGGACACATGCTGTCAGCAAGCATTCAGCTACTTTACTTTTTGATTAAACTTATTCCAACTCAGTGTGAGGGCAGTGTGCAATCCAAGTGTCATGGTAGGCAGTCCTCAGGGAAAGGGGAAAATGAGTTGAAAGTTAAGAACCAAATTCTGCTTTTTAATTAAAATGGCATGTGGTACTTTTTTTCTGAATTAAACTGTGAAGTTTCATCATTCTAAACTAAGAAAAAAATATTAACTTAGAACCACATAAATTGTAACATTTATAATCTTGAGGGCAGCATGTATTGATAATTACCAGTCTGACTTTGAATACATAATGCTCCAGTTGTTAACAGGAGATCTGTACAGATTTGTATTGCAAGATAGTATTAAACTGCATCTGTGAGCTGGTCCTTCCTCGCCCAGTTACTGTCTTTGCCTTTGTGTGAAGGTTATCTACAGACAGGATTATCTCTGTGTGTTTCAGGATTCACACTGTCTTGGGTTGTAAAATAAATACTAATTAAGTGGCTGTGGCATAAGGGGCAGCAGGACAACTTCTTTCTTTTTCCGCCTGAAGTGGTTCTCATGATGCCACTTGGCAGTGCCCCTGGGATGTGATCTGGTGGCTTCGGGGCCAAGTGGTCAATGTGCATGTAGACAGGGCTTGTGCTGCATCTGTGGTGCTGGGGATTCCTAGCTCTGCTCTCTGGGCAGTCTTTTGGGACCATCCTGACTGCTGCTCATTCCCCTAGGGTTTAGCACTCAACTTTTTTCTTTTAGAGGTTGGATGGCAAAGACAAGATGCTCTGTGCCCATTCTTCGCCTACCTAGTGTGTAATTCTTGCATTGGCAGCAGCTGCCACTATCCTACAGGTGCTCCCTGAGTGCTTAGACAAAAGTATTATACTTCAGAGAAACCAAGACGGAAAGTACTACAGAGGATGGAATTGATGGCTTCTCAGGAGGATTGTATTTTAATCAGTGTGGGTGCATAGAAAAATTCAGAGGCCTTGATTAAAAATATTTTCATCCAGCCACTGGAAAGCTGTACGTACTAGATATTGGCTCAATAATTAGAAATACTACATATTGCCAATTTAAATGGTATGCAGTGTAAACAATATTGGTTCTAGGTTATTCTGTAAACAAAATGGAAGGTTTTGAAACAAACTGTATGGGAAAATTCTGTGAGGGAGGATGTCCAAGAAAGCATAAATATTTAAGGGAGATCAAAAAGATGTTTGCTTTTATTTCAGATAGCTATATGCATTCTTTTTATTTATGAATTGACTTTTCTCTACAATGTGTGTGTGTGCACGCAGAGAGTGTGTTACATATATACGTACACACATGTCTGTATATACAGTCAACTAAAATAGCATGGGGAGTGTTTTGATCCTAGAGTTAATAACAAACTGCTGAGTTAATAACAAATTACTGGTGCCAATAACAGAACTGAATGCTTGCAGCTTGCAATCATTGTCTTGTATTTATAGGCTTTTCTGATGGGCAGACTCTTGCAATGTGATTAGACTACTTTGCAGACTGGAATTTCTTCTGGTTTCACAATTGTCTTTTGCCCCCATCTTGAGTTCTTTAGGTTAAAATATCTTTTTAAGGTTCTATTTACTATTTAAAAGTTGAAAAGTGTTCTGTTTCTTTATGTTTTGCATGTCATTGAAACCTGTCTTGCTTTAAAACTGCTTAATCTCTATTTAAGTTTACGTAGTAAGTTTTGGAGGGTACCATACAGTGTTAAGCTAAAGGGATAGTTTAGTCTTCTGCTTGCATGTCCATTTTTGTCTTTCAAGTCTGTCATTCCAGACATTTCTTCACTTCACATTTGTGTCCTTTCGTCTTCCTTCTTTCTGTTTGTTCCCTTTTTGTTTTTGTTTTTAAAACTGCTAGTCTATGCTGACTCTGACCCATATGCTGTGGCAGGAGTGTGTAATGACCACGGCAAGACATACGCCCTGTACGCCATCACCGTCCACCGGCGAAATGCAAACAGTGAGGAGATGTGGAAGACATACCGGCGCTACAGCGACTTCCATGACTTTCATATGAGGATCACTGAGCAGGTAACCAATCTCATGAAAACCTTTACAGGTGCACTTCTCTGTAGTTTAGTAATTGATGACTGTATGATTGCTCTTTGGAAATGAAATGGAACTTAGAAAGTCTCCCCCCTCTTCTCATACGTCTTTATTTTACTTTAAATCTTTGTATGAAAGTGCTGTTGGTCTCCAAGAGAGTTAGTTATATTTGTCAGAGATTAAGAAATGAAAGCTGAGGTTGGGAAATAGGTATTTAGATTTTAGGTGAATGTTAAGAATTGGTGGGGTTGCAAAAGGGAGAGCTGGTAGCACTTCACTATACTACTCGCAGTCTGCCTTTTACTGCTGTACTTGTATTCTCAGACTCTTAACCCTCCTAAAATGAAAGAAGGAAGAAATAGAGAGTTATAATTCACCAGCTGATACAAAGTAGAACCTAGTGACATGAAAAAAGGATGCAAACACGGTGCTTTTAAAAGGAGGCTGAAGTGCTTTTAAACCAAGCCTTTGGAGAAGTTAGATTTGACTGCATAACCTTTGAACTAGTCAGAAGTGTCAGTTTATATCCCTTTACTCTGTTATAAATTGAGAGTCATAGAGAACAAATTCTGTGCAGGTAAGTTAGCATCTTAAAGTTGCAGCAGTAATAAAAATTGAAAAGGCTTTATTAAAAAAGCAAACATGTTGAATACTTGAATTAATTATAAATGAAGTCCGATGTTCTTTTGAATTTCTGATGGTCTTAGTGTGTTGTCAGTAAATTTGAAATACCGATTTTTGTACTCCTTCAAATTGATTTTCTTTCATTAATTCAGTGTTTTGAAGAATCCTGGATCTTAGAGTGAATTAACATTCTGCTGGTATGGGACAATCATTTAAAACTAACATAACTTTAAATGAATAGAAATAAATAGCAAAAGCCAAGATGTTCAAAACATTTTTGGTTGGTAAGTCTGATTGAATTTACAGAGACTAGAAATGTTAACCTAGAGCACTAAGATTGCAACAAGTAAACAGATTTCTGTGATTCACTGTGGCATCTCAGATGTTCCCATCTTGTCTTGACAAGAAAATAGACATTCTTACTGTCTTGTGTGCTTGTCTAAGACACTTTTATTGACATCTTAAGGATAAAAGTTAGAATCATTGATTTAAAATTCATAAGAAAGTCAGGGACTTTTTTTCAGAGAAAATGGATAGTTGATCCAAAATGGAATTGAAGTTAGCAGTTCAAAGTATCTAAAGGTTTTTTCCTTAGAGCACCAAATAGATTCACACCAGTTCCTTTAGTGAGTCAAGTAATAAATGCCATTTGAGGTAGATACCTCTATTTAAAATAGAGGCTGTTAGTTGGTTATATTGATTCTGGTTAGATATAAGAGTCAAAATGCAAACTAGACCATCTTCTTTTCAGTTATTTTCCCATATGACCTACTTGCAAGGGACTGGGATTTCTAAAGTTGTCAAGTGCTATTCTTCGGTGCTTCCTGCAGACTATAAATTTTATATGAGCTTTGTGGCCTTCCAAAGTTTAATTATGCAAGAAGAGATCTTGCAGGGACTGAATGGAATCCATATCTTTAAATCTGTAATCTTGTGGTCTTTTCTAAAGAGGTAAAGGATGCAACCTGTTTCCAGATTGTTTCTGAAAGCCTAGGATACTGTATTTTTCTCTCTTTAGCACCTTGAGGATATTATTTACAGGAAGTCTGGATTCTCTGTGGATTCTGTACGATTCTTCAAGTTTTATTCTTGTCACTTTTTAATTTTTTGTGCATTTTACTAAATATATTCAGCCTTATTTGTCTCTGTCCCTCTGGGAGCCTCTCAGGAGCCCCCAGCCAGGCCCGAGTTGGCAGACACTGGGGAGGGGCAGCCCCGACACGGCCGCTGCGGGGAGACGCTCTCTGTGCCCCGGGGGTGCTGAGGGCAGCTGGGCCGGTCCCTTTGCAGCAGCAGGGACACCAGAGAC
>JAYDZK010000113.1:29915089-30072005 GCA_034509185.1 Euphonia xanthogaster | reverse complement strand
AGGGGATGGGATGCTGGGTGATTGACAGAGAGCCAGGGGATGATTGACAGATTTGGGGATGATCTCATCAAGGGAGATTAATTCCATAGGTAAAGGGAAGGGGGCACAGTCTGGGGTAAACTATATGGGAAAACTACGGGGGTACAAAAAACAAAACTATTTCAAAATATTACAAAGTATAAAAACACACTACAACATCATTAACTGTTTGGGCCTCTTCTTTCCCTTCTTCCCTGGGACTGCCATTCTTCCTGCAAAATTAGATCAGAGTACATGTCATCCATGTACAGTGTCAATCACTGTCATTACCTGGAGAAAAGGCGCAGATCATGACAGGTTATCATGTGATAACCTGTGTGTAAACTGGGTGCTGCCATCTCTCCAGGGAGAAAAGCTTAATTATTTCCTTGATAGGCTTGGTCAGAATAGGAAAGGAAAGAGATTTTAGAAAGATTTACAAGTTCTCTTGAAAATATTTACTCTTTATGTAGTCTTATAATTGTAGTAACTTCATTCCAAATAATAATAATAATGATAAATTTTGAGCTTAAGCCTTTTGCACACTCTATTCGTTTGTATTTCAAAAGTGTACTTCAAAAGAGAGTTTCACAAGAAATTAAAATTTACCCTTGATAGTCTCCTGGGAATTTTCATGCATTTTTTTATTGACAGCAAACCTCTCTCTTTGGCTTCTCCAAGAATTCTGAGTTCCAGGCATGATGCAGAATTCTTTTTGTTAGGTGTTAGATGATATATAAGAATAGGTGAATAGAATGTCCTTATATGAAGACTTGAAACTCTTGAAAACAGAAAAAAATTCTTCTCTTTTTTTCTAGTTTGAAAACCTTGCAAATATACTAAAACTTCCTGGCAAAAAAACGTTTAACAATATGGACAGAGAGTTTTTGGAAAAGAGGAAAAAAGATTTAAATGCTTATTTGCAGGTAAGCTGTTATTGGGGTTTTTTTTAGCTCTGTGCTTGGAATTATTTTTTCAGAGGTAGCTTGTCTTTGTGGTTTTTTGCTTTTGAAAAAAAACAAAAAAGCTGTGTTGTAGTTGGTACACAAAACTAAATAATATAAAGTAAGAACTTGATACTGTCTCATAAGTTTGCATTTTCTTTGGTGTTTTGGTTTATTCTCAGCCAGTTCTGTCACAGCTTTTCTGAGCTGATGAGGTTCTAGGTGTGTTGGTTTTGAGCTTTACGCCATTGACCTTCTCCGGCTGACATGATTGTGTGACTTTCTCTCAAGCTGCTGTGTAAGGATTTCTGTGGCACCCACTCCAGCAGTGTAGCAAATCACACAGTTCCTCTGTTCAGATAAGGCCTGTATCAGCCCAAACAAAAAAATTCAGTTGTCTTCCTTCATAGGGACTTTCTGGTCATTTAGCACTAAAATTTGTTGACCAAGTCAATGAACATGTTAACAGTAAATAACGAAGATGAGTAAAACACTGTAAAATGATATTTTGATAATAGTTTTCTGTGAGATGCTATAATTACCATAGTGGTTAAAATTAGGTAATTAATAAGAAGCCCATTGTTTCCACCTTGAGACTACTTTAGTGTTGGAATAAAATTTAGGAATGAAAAAAACATTTTGCTACATGTGATGTCTTTGATTGTCTCTTGTTCATTATGTATTAAAATAACTTCTAAAAATTATTTTACTCAGCTCTTGTTAAATCCTGAGGTGATGAAAGCTTCTCCAGCTTTAGCCCATTATGTGTATGACTTCCTGGAGAATAAAGCCTACAGCAAAGGAAAGGGAGATTTTGCAAGGAAGGTAAGAATGTTTTATACAGTCAAGGGAACTTTAGGGCATTCTTTCATGCGATGATTACGTTAAACAGGCACGTTGAACAGATATTAAAGAGCTATACAGCACTTTGAAAACGTCTTGCAAATGAGTTGCTTTAAAACTTTCAGTGGCATATCTGAGGACATACAGAACAAAAAAATTACCATTTTTATAATAGGTAAATCTGTTTGTATGACAAGAAAATAAACTTTTAAAATTGGACGCAGTAAATTGCACTGAGACTTCTCTACTAGTCTAAAAGTGTGTTTGTTGCAAGTTGCTTTCTTTCAGACATCTGTGATTTTTTTTTTTTTATGGTCTTACTCTTTCTGATTTCTTTTTTCAGTTCTTTACTCTGTATTTGCTGCTGTTACCATATTTTCCACTCTTCAGCCCAAAACACGATATGCATTTCCCTTCAAAAGCACCTGTTATGTATTTAGGTGTAACCATCCAGAGTCATTGGTCAAATTCAGAGCTCTGGGCTCTACATCCTTTTTGTTAAGCCACCAGAACTGTCTTCAGACAAGTGGTTCTTTGTTCAGTTGACCAGTTTGCATGAGCATCTGCTTTGCAATGTAGCCATTTCTAAAGTTTAAGCAATTTAGATCTAAAAAGCATCTGCAACACTATTGTCACCTCAAGTTACTGTGCTGCCTATATTCCTTAAATAATTAACAGTGAAATAGTTAAATATTTATCAAGGTTTCTATAATGACTAAGATATGTTTTCCAGCTTACAAGATTCTTTATAAGCATAACTTTTTAAAAGGGCTTCACTCTGGTATTTGTGCTTCTGTTTGGACTGAATTCAAATTATATACTGAAAGAAAAATTGTAACAGTTTCTGTGAATCTGCTTCATGTTGTTAATTATACTTGCCATGATACATACTATTCCAGTGCTGTTTAGAAGAGGCATGTTACAAAGATGAAGAGTTGAAAGCAGAATTGAAACATCTGGAAGTAGAAAGCTTGGAAGGGAGAAATGGTATTGAATGGAGAAGAAAAGGAAAATAAATTTAAGCTAAGAAAAGCCAAGGGATGGGAAATGAAAATGACTCAGGAAAACATCTGTTGAAAGATGTAAATGGCTGCAGTAGTGCTGTAACAAATGAGAAATATAAATGGAAGTAAAGCTATATTCTGCATTCTGTAATGAAGTTAAGTAATTTGAGTTGTAAGAACAACTATTATGTTATTGTTCTCTGTGCCATGTTTCTCATAGTTTGTTAATATGCTGGTGCCCTCATGGATTATACAATTCTGGTTAAACATCTTCCCCTTCAGATGGACACGTTTGTAAATCCACTGCGTAACTCTATGAGAAACGTATCAAATGCAGTCAAGTCTATCCCTGACAGCCTGGCAGAGGGAATGACTAAAATGTCAGATAACATGGGTAAAATGTCAGAGAGATTGGGACAAGACATAAAGCAATCATTTTTCAAGGTAAGAAAATACTGGTGATTAATACATACTAGTAAATTAACAGAAGAGTCACTATTGGCTCACTGAAACTAATGTTATATAGAAGTCAAGTCATTAAACAGAAGACCAATCTGTTTTGTACCTGCACCTTTTAATAAGGTTCAGCAGTGATTTTACTGCAAAAATGGAGATCTTTGCAATTAAGTAACATGAGATTCATGGCTTATTTTTTAACAAACCATTCTCGATCAGCTAATTTCCTGCATCTACTGTTTTTGTTAGGGGGAAAAAAACCAATACATTTTGAAACTTAGAATAAGGAGATAGCCTCTTGTCTGCTTATTCCTTGGTGAATTCTGGTTTAAATTAAATTTATTTTTCTGTCTTTCCTGCCATCTTCCCTCATCTCTTACATTCATAAAATATAATACTTTAGAGGTGAGGAATGGTAATATGATATGCAATTTGGAAGTCCTGTGAAAATAGTTCTGTTCCAAACATGTTCATCTTCCCTTTGTTTCTCTGGTCTTCCTCTTTTTATGTGTAGCTGTAAGGTCTGTGCTCAGGGGTTGTTCCATTTTGTGCTATATATGGCAGCTGTAGAACAGCAACTGAGATGGGTGAATTAATCCTTAAATCATGAAAGGGAATAATAAATTGGGGCCTGGGGAGATATGTGAGGTTTCTTAATTACTTGCAGGGCAAAATGACTGTCTCTGGAGTTGATCATTGCTAGTAACTTCCCTGGTGTGTGACTAGCAATATAGTTGCAGCTGTACTCTCTGGGAAGCCCGTAACTAGGCAGGAGTTAACATCAGGAAGAAATATCAAAAGAAATATCAGTCTCTTATAAGAGTTTTCAGGTATTTTTCAGTTGAAGCACTAGGCACTTGATAAATTAGGTGTGAATTGTCTTAAAGATATTGATAATTTTGGTATCTATACAGAAATATATACAAATTTGATTTTTGGTTTTGGAAGGTGAAAGAGCTGCTGTGTGTTTATCCACAGCTGTGTATATATTAGTTTGCAGTTACTTTTGACCAGATGTTGTTGTTTTATATTTTCATAACCATATTGCTTATGAAATTTTTTCTGATTTGTTCATACTCAAAAGTATTTTTTCTTTCATTAACATAGCCTTTTTTATTGTAGGTGCCACCTCTGATGCAGAAAACCTATTCAGATCCTGACCATTGCCGTGTTGCAGCACCAATTGATGACAATGTGAGTCTGATGTTTGTCCTTTCAAAGTTGACACCTCTAAAACTGAACAAATGAGTTACTTATTCTGCATTGAGTTACACTTCTCTTCTTTTCTGACACTATACCAGGCACTTCAAAGCAGTTCTAAGCTTTTTAAAAAGAAATTTGCATACTTCCTTTTAAAATTAACATTTTTGCTAGCACGGGGATGGTTTGCACAATATTGGAATAACTGTGAAGAGTGCATGTATTACTGTTTCTGTGTTTTATGGCTGGGGGCTTCATTTTTTTTGGCGTTTTTCTCTTCTCCCTCCAAAATGTTTTTTTAGGCCAATCTGTGTAACATAATCTAGTGAAAAAGTAAAATTATGATCCTTAGTCTTCAAGCATAAAAGCACAGGATAATCATGCAGGTTACAATGATGTCTAAATAAAAATCAGTTCATTGCAGTGAAACGTCACTGTTTTTAGCATCCATAAGAAAACGGTGCTCAAGAAAATCTCCTTCCTGAATTTTTGTCTAAGGCAGCTGGAAGCACAGCAGCCAGGAAGAGATCAGGGACGAGGTCTCTCTTTAGGACATATTTACATGTATTAATTTTATTCAACTTCTGTAATAACTATTGACTTTTGAAATAGCTGCTTCTTGTCAGATTTTAAAAATTCAGTCTATCTGGTTTTATATTTAATTTTCAGTCCTTCTTTGCTACTAATTATGTTATAGAAGATTTAGGGAAGATTTTATATTACAGTAAAATACAGAGTAAAATGTTTGTCATTGTTGTGCTTATACTGAAGTGTTTGACAGATAAAGGAGCTTCTAAAACTGTATGACAGATAAAGTAGCTTCTAAAAGCTCTCTTGAACTGAAATAAAAGTTTACTGTTTATTCTTTTACTTGGTGATCAGGTGGATGACAATATTCCGCTGAGAGTAATGCTCCTACTTATGGATGAAGTCTTTGATTTAAAGGAGAGAAATCAGTGGTTAAGAAGAAATATAAAAAATCTGCTTCAGCAACTTATTAGAGCAACATATGGAGACACAATTAATAGGTACTGCTTTTCTTACATAGAGCAATCATGTGAGTGACACTGTGTAGTATCTGTCTATACATCCTTCTTGGTAATACTAAATTATTGTGCTTTAAATCTGCACGCATTCCTCCTCAGAGAAAATCAATAAACTGAGTGCCAATGTGGTATAAAATGGAGATAAACGCAAAACATTATTGAAAGAAAAATTCCAGTAGCTCTTACATGCCAGAGAACTTACAAAAGAGGTTTCACATGTCGGAGTTCACGTTTCTGTGAATGTAACTTAATATCTACCCTGTTAAAACTTAATTTTTGCCCTGTTTTACCACTATGCCTTTTTTTATTAATATTTTTTATTACGTTCTGCACTGTTTCTACTTGCATCTCTTTCATGCCACAAATTATACACTGGCACTTTAAAATTACATGAACTATACTGAGTTGCTGTTAAGTTTTTGCACTCACTCTTAAAAGATGGAAGTGGGAAGGAAAGAGCACTCCTATTGGGTCTGCTTTGGCCTCTCCATGTTCTTTGTACTTCACATGTACACTTATTCATGCAAATGCGAAGCCAGTTAATAGTGCTAATTAAGTAATATTTCTTGCCCTCAGCTGAGAAATATACAGTTTCCAGGCTTGCCTTCTAATCATTTGTTTCTGAAATGTGAGCAAATATAAACAACAACAAATTCTAGATACACGTTTAGAACTGCATTGTTACTTTTGATTTAGTACCATTAATCAAAATTTTAATTTCTAGATGGTGAGAAATAGTTTCCTATTCCTTTTTTTTAGGGCATTCCTCACTGTATCATTTCTTTTTACCCTTCACTATTATATTTGTGATGTTTTCATCATCACTGTTAAACATACAGACTTGTGGTAGCAGTAATGAGGTAACTATCTGGTAAAATAGCACAGGATTTTTCTCAAGTAATTCCTTATCACCAGTTGAAAACTGTCTTGAGGACTGTACTTCCAAGAACATGCTGCCCTGTTGAACAACTCTGAATGCCTTTTGCTGTTTCCAGATTGTAGTATAAGCAACAGTTTCTGCACAGACTGCTGCTTCCTTGTTGCAGAGATGGCTGTAGCGTAGTACTAGTTTGCTTCTGCATTTAGAGCCATTTCAGATACTCATGGCTTCCTCTGGTCAACAGTCATGCCTTGTCCTGGCACGTTCTTGGGATTTAGTAGCATTCTGCAGAAAAATCATCATTTTCTGTTTCTTAGAAAACAAAATTCAAATTGTGGAAACAGTCCTGGGATTGTGGTGATACGCAGATGCATGTATCATTTCTGTAAGCATTTCTGTAAGATTTGGATATAGAGCTGTGTGTATGGGTTGGTGAATGAAGGCCTGAGTTAGCAGTCTGTATTTCCTGTTAAGGATTGTGAAGTAACTGTACACATTGCAGCAAGTATTTTGAGATTCTGAGTAGGTCCTTTGCTTACAGAAGCAGAACCTAAGAGTACTCTATGCAGAACATGGAGTGGTGTACAAGCAAACCAGTTATCCAATGCTGATGGGAGATGCAACAGCAGCTTTGCAGCCAACTTCATTATCATATATTTACCCCAAAAGAAAAAAGTTCTAGCTTTAGGGGGTGATCACCGAGCTTAGATTTCTATCTTGAGAATCAGTGTTTGCCTTCCTATTATGAAGTATTATAGAACCTACTTACAGAGTTGGAGAAAGTTAAAATTATACTTTGATTTCCCTAGAATGCTCATTAAAATGCTTCACTTATGGGTTGTCTGCTTTAAAAATTAAACAAAAGACTTGTTGCTTTGATTTTAGAAAAATAGTTGATCATGTTGATTGGATGACATCTCCCGAGCAAGTAGCAGATGCAGTGAAACGCTTCAGGTATGTCTTTTATCACAGATGTTAGATACAAGGCACTCACCAATTGGTGTCTAATATCTATATGTCTTCCTTCTCCTCTTACATGAGGAAATTATTATTCTCCAGAATACAGTTGGATCATACACTGCTTTTTACACATGTTAAGTGAGAGAAAACAATTATCGCATGGAAAAGACATTTCTTAAAAACTATTTTTAAGTTTTCTCCTCAACCTTAAAATCTTATTTGTCAACCAGTCTAGAACAGCTAGGGTACAGGTATACTTAGAAATTTCATAATTTATCACTGTAGTGATATATTGTCTTGTTTGCCTTGATGAAGGCATGTATGTGCCTTGCTTTTAAAGGCAAACAATTAGTGCTAAAAGAGCCCTGGCTCCGAGATAATGTTTCACTTTGGATAGATACAATGGAACTGAAGTCTGAATTTTAAACTATCCTAAAAGTTTTAATGGCTTCTACATTGGTGTTGAGAAAGTGTTACACACTTTTTTTCTTTCCATATAATTTGGGGGTTTTTTTGTAGGGGTAAAAGTCAAAGTAGGGTAATGTGTTCTCCAAAGGGTCATACTTTACAAGTGTACTGTTATTCTTTGACTAAACTGTAAGAATGTGTACTTTTTATTCAGGAAAAAAATCATCTTTCACTGAGGCAGAATAGCTTATTAGAGGCATGTCTTTTGCGTTGGACTTTTTACTACACTGAAACTATTTCTTGTCAGCTTTAGCTTGTTGAAAAGCTAACTGCTAGTGTCAAAATTTTGATGAAGCAATTAATAGACCTAGAGTCACAGTAGCAATAAAGCCTGGTAAAAGCAAGGCTTAGGTCTATTTTATGTGAGAACTGTGTGGTGTTTGAATGGTTTTGATTTGCATTTTTTTATTAAAATTTCATTTCTTCTGATTCCTATACTAAGAAAGTATATGGTAGCTACTGATAGGTTGAGTATATTGTATGATAGGTTGAGTATATTGTACTACTTGCTTTTGATTTCTTCATCTTCTTCATCATTCTTCTTTTTTTTTTTTCTTCTGATATTTGAAGTGTGTATTAGGTTGTGTGCAAATTACTTTCTTGTATTTATTTTATGAGATAGCCTTGAGAGATTTAAAAGAGCTTTTCACTTGATAAAATGTTAATGTATTTTGACAGATTTGCTTTTGTTACAGAGATGCTTTTTGGCCCAACGGCATTCTAGCAGAAACTGTTCCACGAAGGGACAAAGCTATTAGAATGAGAACAAGAGTGGCAGGGAAAACCAAATTGCTGGAGGTAATGCCAGGTGAGTGAGTCTGGGATTAAAGCCTAATAATCCATACCATAAATTGTTACTGAAAATAATATCAATATCCTTGTTGATCATTTTAAGTACTGTAAAGAAACCTTGATATATGACCTGTATTTAAATAAAAAGGTTTCTAATTATTGAAGCATTGGACATTTTCAAATGTACTGTCAGTAATTCTCTTAGATCCGCCCCAGTATTAAGTTTCTAGAGGATTAAGTTGTGCCTAAAACTGGTATATTCCAAACCAGTATGATTTCTTGCAAACATGGTTTCCACATGTGTAAGGTAAGAGTGAAGTAATTTTCAAAAATGCTCTCTTCTGTAA
Organism: Euphonia xanthogaster; assembly: GCA_034509185.1. Lineage (NCBI taxonomy): Eukaryota > Metazoa > Chordata > Aves > Passeriformes > Fringillidae > Euphonia > Euphonia xanthogaster. Next base: position 30,063,047 of record JAYDZK010000113.1, on the reverse strand, counting down.
GAGAACTTTAGTTTACTCATGTTGTGTAGAGGCCCTGTTACCTCGAATTTCAGGCTATATGGTTTGAAAGACTTAATAGTCAGTTTAAGTTTGTTGTTAACATGCAAGTAGAATTTAGCTTTTACTTCTGTGTGACTTCTGTTTTTGTAGATGAACTGAAGCACATCATAGGTGCCGAGACTACGCGGAAAGGCATTCTTCGAGTCTTTGAAATGTTCCAGCACAGTCAGCTGAATAAGAGAATGGTGTATGTGTTTCTGGAGAGATTCCTAGAAACCTTATTTCCACAAAATAAGTTCCCTGAGCTGTTCCACAAACTGCATTCAAGGTCAAAGCAAATGCAGAGATATAAGCAGAGACTACACTCTACTCAAGCGCCTTCCTTACAGAAAAGGTGACACTTCAAATCCATTAAGCTGGTGTTTGTTTGTCCAGGATTAATTACTTGGGCAGATTCTCTGGGGCTTCAAACTCACATGCCGTCATTTCTGCACCAGTCTTCTAGTGTCACATATTAGATTATTAATGCATCTGTAAGACCTGTGGATCTTCTCATCTTCACTTGTAGTTCAACCACAACCAGAATGGTTTGTGTGTCTGAAATGATTTGGTGCGTCTTCATGCAACATTGAGAAGAAAACTGGCCCAGTATATCAGAATGCTGATCCCTTCCGTTCCTGAGTCGATGTTTTGCCAGCAATGCAAAGTGCCAGACTGTTCAAGTAAAGCACAACTGTGGTGATACAACTGAAGAAAAGGGTGTTTTGGCACTGGGAGATAGTGCAATGTGTGAGAGTCAGGTGGAATTGTTCGGCGTTACAAGAGTTGAGGCTCTGTAGGGCTATCTTAACATTCCTGTAAAGGCTGAATTAACCAGGAAAGCAGTCTGTGGAATAGCAGGTTGGTAGGAGCAGGGAGAAATAGCTATAGCCCCATCATAAAAGTACATTTATTGAATAAAAGTGGAGGTAATGTGGCTTTTATGCCACATTTGCATCACCTTTCATATTTTGAAAACTAAACTAACCTTATATGTAATGGGGGTTTTAGTAAAAGCAGAGGTGCAGTAGAAACAAACCCTTTATTCTGATTATTCTGTAGCGTTTAAAGGCCATATGCTGCTCTTACAGCACCTGGCATACATTTTGCATGTAACTTCAGTGGAGAAGGAGCATCATATTTATGTTCAATTGGTCTATTGGAACATAAGTTGGTAGTTGTAGAAGGAAAGGAATGTATGGTTCAAAGAGGATAGATATTGTGTTAGAAGATGAGGAAGTTGCACTAAGACACAGTTTACACACAACTCCCCACTAAAATCTGGAGAATTTTTGGAATGTGAAAGAACATGTCCTACTTAATTGAAAGATTCTTTACCTTTTAGTGTGTAAGCCTCATATGGAAAAATGTTAGAATTACTTGGTTCCTCACAGGTAAAAGATTTCATAAGTCATATGCAAACACTTGGAAATTTCTCAATGCATCTCAGTGTATATATGAAAATAAAAAGGAAATAAAACGACAATATTTTTTTAAATAATTTTTTTATTTTTTGCATAGTGTAAAATTTTAATAAAAATTTGACATCAAGGCCCCACATCCATCAGTTTGGTTTCATGGAAGAAGTTCTGTCCGATTAAAAATACAGTGACATTTGAATAATCCTGGTTGGCCACAGCTTATCTCAGTTTGTGTTTTCTTTTTCATAGTCCCCAACTGTTTGAGCACTATCTTGAGTGAATAGAAGGTAATCTTTTAGAGTCCCTTTTTTTTTCTGAACACTAAACACAGGGTAAAATACAGTTATGGATCAAGGATCCCAAGGATCCTTCTTGTAATTTGTGTCTTAATGGGAGCAAATGGTCCTTTTATGCAAGAGAGAAACATAGACTTTTGATGGTAGTGTTCTGAGACAAGATAGAAGGCTCTCAAAGGACCTCGTTAAATTGACTAACACTTCTATATAGATAATTTTTCTCATGGACTCTATTAATGAAATGTAGCCTTTTATCATACTACTTAATGATAATCATATTGTACTGTTAACATTCTCATACAGTATGCATGGGCTCAAGTGCACTTGTTTTTTTCTTTATTGCAGAACTAAATGCTGTAATTTAAATCCCTTTCTTTTCTAATCCCTAGGAAGATAACTTGGTAAATATAGAAGAACCCCTCTCCCTTCCTCTCTGCAGGTTCTGTGGAAGTGTGATGGTTAAATGCTTTTGAATTTAACAAAAATTCTTGAGTTCTGTGTGAAGTAATCAACATAGCCAGCTCCTATTGTTTACATGCCTGTATCTTCCTTTGTCAGGGTGCTCACGCATAACTGATATCTGACTGATGAAAGATCATTCAGCAGTTGTTCTTGGTGATGCAGTAAATATCTCATTAATCTTACCAAATCTAATTTATGTCTTTTAAGTCACTGAATTTGTAAAGCATTATGAAAGTGGGAAGTTCAAATACTGTTTTGTCAAATCTGTGGAACCTTTTATCTATCTGTAGGTACCATGAAAAATTTCAACAGGATAGTGATATTATATAAATTTGGCAGGTTTTTATTTTTTTTTTTTTTTTTAGTTATCTGGTACATTTCTGTACAAAAATAAAATAATATCTCTAGGAATGTGAGCTAAACATAATACACCATACTTATTAGTCATTTTACTTAATTAATTTATTACATATACCTATACACACATTTATATACGCATGTGTGCATACGTATATATGTATTGAAGTTTTGTCTTCTGTATTTAAGTACAGAATGTGGCTTCCTAATTCAGTGGTGCCTGTTGGCTGGCAAGAACCATCAGAAATGAGCACTTTTTGTGAAAGCGAGTTTGTATGTATCTTTCTTTAAAAGGTTTTCCTGTCGACAATTTGAAGTACCCACGCTGTCAACCCATGCAGCCTATTATCCTAGGAAGTCTCCAAAATTGAATGTTAATATACAGCACTTAAGTGTCTGGGTGTATCTTCTGGCCTTTAGGTGCTGTGACTGGCCGCTGAAAATTGTGCCACTGTCAACAAATGCACTTGTTTTAGCCTTAATTATTTTTAAGAGAAAATAAGCAATTGAAGTTTTCATTTGATTCATCCTCAAGCTTGTGCTGCTGGTGTTTGCTAGAACTAAACAGTTAATTTTAAGTGCTACCAGAATGTGTACCAAAATGAAACTATATAAATTCCACAATCTAAATTTTAATTTTGTGCAATATTTTCATTTAATGCATGTGTATTTGAATAGCTGTAAAATAAATGAATTTTTAATGTTCTGAAGTCTAGGTTAAAAATGTCTTCTCAGGTGAACAATTCTGCATTCTGTTGTTACTTTAGTTTATTTAAGGACTTGTTTTAAAAGTCTTACTTGTTACTCCTTTGTTAATTCCTTTGTTCTCAATGATCCTTGCTCTCCTAAGCAAAGCTCATGTATTACAAGGGAAGAATCTGAAGAACACATCTCATAAACTCATAGAGCTGTTATAAATTACTTGTGCATATCATTGTACAGTAAGTGTCAGCTGTGTGCCTAATTGTTCTATTGATGCTTTTCCCCTCCCTTCCCCCTCCTCTCGTTTCTGTAACAAAGAATGAACATGAAATGGACTGCCATGGTCACTTCTACTGAGTGGCAAAGGACTCTGAACTTTTTTTGGAGTTTGCATTTATGTTCTGTCCAATAGAAAGCTAAAAAAATTACACTAATAAAGTATTAACAGGATTAGTATGGGTCTCCATTTATTTTTCAAATAACTTTCTCATAGCAGGTACGAAGGGTTGCTGAAGATAAAACTATTACTGTTTTAATAAAACAACCATTCTTTGAAGTTATTTTTAATGTTTTATAAACTGGGTTTGCTTCTAACAAAATAATCTCTACATTCATTTTTGACCAGTGTTTGCAGAGAGTCCTGCATTTTAAAAAGAAGCAGAAACTGGGATTGTATGATGTAAGAGGGGTTTATATTGCAGGTTTTTTAAATCTTCAGCTCTTTCCCCCCGGGTTTATTTTTGCAGCAGCTGGGTCTACCATGGGATCACAATTGTTACCCTTGATCTGTTTATTCCAGCTGCTTTACATTCATCAAAAAGATGTCCTGAGCTAGAGAGATGTTAGTTCATTGACCCTTGAGTAAAGTGTTTACCACTTTTACTGCAGGATATAGGCACATATTAAGAATTTGACTGATTGTAAGTTCTTATTTGTTGAACCTGTTATCCTAGGGTAATTTCATGGCAAAAATACAGTCCATTATAAACTTATTTTTTAAAAAACATCTTAACATTATCTACCCTTTGCTAACTGAGAGTTACATGTGTCTGTGGCTTATTTAAATCTTCAGTCTATCAGATTATTTAATTTTGGTTTTGATGTCTAATGCAGTGTGATTGCTCAAGTTTTTTTGGGGTTCAGTAGTCAGCATCAATTTTCCTTAACATGACTACAAATTCCATAATTTGGAATTCTTCCCTTGGAAGAAGGGAAATTATGTCATGAAAACAATTAGTCCACTTTTGTTGTGTATTTCAAAAGAAACTAAGCTGTAGTAAACACTTGAAACGTAAACCACTTCAGTGTGTGTCCCTCCTCAAAATATGTTTGACTACTTTTTTATTCAGGTGTCTCAAATAACTGTTTCCCAGTTATTTGAGATATTTGCCATGTCTCTGAATTACTATGGCATGTTGGGCTTGGGATAATCTGCATGGGTCAGTTAAAGAATTTGATACCTGGTTCAGCAAGGGCTAACTGGGTTTCTCATTTGGCACATTAGAATTGGACTAGTCTGCAAATTAATTCCGAGGTTGTGTTTAAGTAGAGAACAAGATTATATTGAATTTGTTGGCAGTCAAGACGTACTAAATGAAAATAAAGAATGTAGATTTCAAAAATTGTATTTTTCTTTCTAACCATAACACTTTTAATCATGATTCCAAAGTAGCCTATTGAGGGCTTTGTGCTGAATTTTCTCAGCTTGAGGTCAGAAAACATGTTAATTCTGAACTAAATTGAGAGATAATGATGAAATTTTTCTGTTACCAACTTCTGGGGGTTTTAGGTAAGAGATTATTTCAAAAAATATTTGAATTGGGAACATTCTTCTTTATTTGGAGCATGTGGAATATGGTTCTACAAGTTACCTGGTAATTCCATGCACAGAATAGCCAGAACTTTCACTTCTTTTGTTCTTTTTCTTAAAATAGGCAGCCTGTATTAGGGTAAATACAAAACTTTGCAGATATCATCTCCCCTACAGGTTGGTTATTTTTTCAGTGTGACAGTGAAGTTGGAATTTGATTATCAATGGCAATGGTTTTGTTATGAAGAACTTCATACAAAGCATTCCCTTGTAGTCTTTTTAAAAAATTGGTTTTATGCCTTACTCAATTTTATGTTATCTATGTTGATTTAAAACACTGGCTTCCCATTAGTCCCGAACATCATTTCTGCAAACAAACAAGACCTGCTTATGTCTAATGTAAAAACATAGGTACCTGGGGTGAAAAGGGGGATAGGACCTCCATGAAATGTTCTTCTGTCTTGTATCAGTGCAAAAGTGAAACTGGGATGTCGTGCATTTGGAAATTCACCAGTTTTGCTGACTTTGTACAGTGCCATGTAAAGAAAACATGGACTTATGGTTCTCTTGTGGATCTCAACGAAAAGTATTTTAGTTTTCTTGTTATTGCATGTGGGTTCTAAGTGTTGCTGAGGCTAGTGGTGAGTAGTTGTGGTAAGTGCCTCTGAATGGGTTGGAGCCTCACTGTTCTGCTCATGAGGGAAGTGCAGCCTGTTGAAATCTGTAGAACTGACTGGGATTCTGTAGAACCAACACATGGAGCTGTCAGCACTGAAAGAACTTGCTCAAGCACCTGAGTGATACTGAGTGATTCCACACAGAAACATTTGTGCTGTTCTACTTGCTATAAAATCCATCTTGTTTTACTTGCTGTCAATGGTATTGCTATTGCCAAGAATATTGTGGTCCATAGAGGATGTGTCATCCTGAGCCTAAGGGGTGTACTAATACTGGATAGAGGGCTCTTTGTGTAGGTGGACTCTTGGCTTGACAGTCATAATACTTTTCTCCTAGTTTTGTGGACTACAGCTGAAAAAAATCCATAAGAAGCAGTAATAAGAATTAAATAAACTTTAAATAATAATTACAATTAATTATTACAATTATTAAGAATAATAACTTAAAATTATTTTAACTGGAAACTTCTAAAATTATTATTTATTTATTCAATGCCAAGTCAAGTGAGCACTTACCTAACTGAGGAAGATGTGGCTCTCATAGTGGGTCTACTAACCCATTTCTTAGAAAACAAACAGCAAAATTTTGTACTCATTTAGCAACAGCATGTGAAGTACAATATTCTCAGTTAATTAACTTGAGAGAGAATTGAATAATCTGAAGAGAGAGCACTGCAGAAGAAAGATTGGTAGGTCAGAAATATCTCTCAACTTCAGATTTATTTTGAAAACGTAAATAAAACCTCTATTGACATCACATTCCAATACTTTTAGCTTTTACGCTGTTAATACAAATTAGACAGTAATTTATTGAAATTTGCAACATAATTGGTTTTTTGTGCATCTCTAATATTGTGTGCATTTGTGCTTCTGAGACTTATGCATTTTATATTGAGCAGTTCACATCAGAAAAATACTAGTACACATGCAATACTTGTTTTCTTTCCCATTGGCTGCTTGTAGGTTTTATCACAGATGAAGGGAAGCACTCTCCAAATGAACTGCCTAGTGTTTGCAAACTGCTTTGGTAGATCACATCAAAATTAGTTACATTTTCTCAGCTAGAAAATACTTCTCTTTTGTTAAAAGGCAAAAGAGACTAAGTACCACCACTAGGAATTGCCAGAGATAATGTTTGTTTCTGCTGATTATTTTTATCAATCAGCAAATCTCATGTTCTTTCTTACAAGGAAACCTAAATCAAGGAAGTCTAATGCGTGTACTAAAACATGTAGCAATAGGTTATATATATGTACATAAGTGTATGTTGTGTGTTGCAAAGTAAAGAACTAAGTACCACCCTCCTGACCATTTTGGGGGAACTGCAGTTTTATCATCAAATATGGGGAAATGAAAAATGATGCTTTTTATTATATTCAAATATAAAATATGCCAGTCGTAATGCCTTTTTTTTGTATGATTCATTAATTGCTGTATGAGCAATGCTTTGACCAATGCTTTTGCCTTCAATATGGTGGCCATTCCTCTAAGTTAAATAAAAGAGAAACCACAGTTAGGACTTCTGTTTCTGTGCCTATTTTTTATGGGCCTGGAATAATTTCATTTAAATGAATCATCTCTCACCTATTAACAATTCCACATGTAAGCTAAATTCCATTCTTAACAGCCTGCTGCATCTTTTAGGTAATTTCAATTTACAAGTCCTAATAAAAAATTGTGCAAGGATAATTACCTGAGATTTTCCATACTTCCACAGTGCATTACCCTAACACATCAAGTTAAAAATATTCTACTCTTGATTTTTTAATTTAATTATGTTTGAAGTAAACCAGACAATTCTAGTATTGTTTGTGCTCAGTAGGTTTTACATCAACAACTGTTTGCTCAATGTAGGAATAAGTTTGAAAGACTGTTTTTTGTTAAACAAATGTAAACTCACAAAAAATGTAAAATATTTCCAAATACAATTAAACCTGCTAAAACACTTCTAAAAATTTGCTCTTTTCAACTCTTTAGTCAAAAATCACCATTTTTGTTGTTGTTGCTGTTCCTCAAGTTGTTTTGTTGTAAAGTACAGGCACAGGATAGTATGTTTCTAAAAGCAGATGTGTTTTGAAGGAGATTGCACAGTGCATATGTAGAGTTGAATGATGCATGTGACAAGGTACTTGTGGGCAGGCAGCAAAGTTACTGAGCTCAGTTAAGAAGTGGAGTAGAGGAGCTGAAACTCTCTTGAACTGTAGAGGTTAAAAAGAGGTCAGGCATTGAAGTTCTTGGATCTGTACCCCTTCCTCTTGTCCATCCTTCTCACTCCCTGCAGTGTTTTGGTTATGCTTTATGGCTTCAAAATTCAAGAAGCTTGTCTCCTGCCCTGATTTACTGCTGACATTTCATGAGAATAATTGGTTGTATGAGATGAAAATAAATGCTTCAGAAATATTTAAGAATTTTCATCCAAGGCTTTACAGCAGCTAGCTCCAGGCCTCTGTTCTCATTTATTCTAGCCGTGAGCCATGTTCCTGGTCTACATTCCTCTTTCTTCACAAAGAGTTTTATTTCTGTGGTTTTTATCAGTGTGTGATGGTCCAATACTGCCTGAGATCTGCTTGGTATAAAGAAAGTGGTTATGTATGTCAGTGTGATCAGTGCATGTGGTAAGGGAGCTCCACTGAGGGAAAACTGACACACAGCAGGTGTGCAAGGAGTAAGCAAAAACATTTTACTATGATAAAGATCATGAAACTAAAGGCCAGAGAATGTCAACTATTTCTAAGACCCCTGATATTTTCATAAAGTGATCTTATGGTACACGCTTGCCATCATCTGTTCAGCTGTGGAGGGTTTTAGAAAAAAATGTTAATTCAATGCTGTTGTCCTTGATAGAGTCCCAAAACTTCATGTTATTGCATAAAAGTCTGTAATCTTAAAAATCAGTGGAAGGTGTAATTTGAAGTGTTTTCTTCCAAAGCACTTGGTCTTTGTGCATTGTAGCACATTTGGGATTGTTTGTGGGAGGGGTCATGCTTTGAACTTTGGTTTCAGGAGCACAGGAGTTTGTGTTCCTAAGCCCCACAGGATAGGGCTGAATATTTGCTGCAGCCAGGTGTGATGCAAGATGGGCACAGCCTCACACAGACAGAGGTAAGCTCTACCCAAGGCTTTTGTTCTGATAATTCTGGTGCTTTTGGCAAGAGGGAAAGGTCTGCTTTGAAAACTGCACTTCTGAAGTTCTCTGTTCCCACAGACCTGCTGATCTTTGTGTCAGAAGAGGCTTTTCTCAAATTACATGGGCTGTGGGGGTACAAGGGGGTTGTCCTGGATTTAGCAGTTGGATATGGCATATCTTCTATTTAACCTTATCCTGCCAAAGGTCAGGGATCTCCTTAGCATCTGAGTCATCAAGAGATGTGTTTTCAGGTCTATTTCATGAAAATCTGCCATAGTTTCCCTCCTAGGAAAGAAGCTTTGAGTAGGAACAAGTTGTGTGGAGCCTGCTCTGAGCAGAAGCCTTGAGGAACATGTGGAGAGTCCCCCAGGTGAGGGTGGGCCAGGCTCAGCACTGAGCCCATGGAAGTCTCCATGTCTGATCAGGAGAGACTGCCCAGGCAGTGAAAGAAGAGTTTTGCACCCCAAAATGCGGTGTGACCAGAGGAATGGCATTCAGGTGTAGTGGTATTGGGGTGGTCTCCTGCACCCACACAGGTAAAGTCTTTTTTCATGGACCCCCAGACTGAGCCTATACAAAATTATGGCTCTGCTTTCAGGGGCACAGAAAGAACACAAGGCTCTGCAGGGAATGATCTGGTCCATTGCTTTTCATTTTAGTCCTTCCCAGGAGCTTCAGTATGGTGCTCATGGGTTTCAGCTTATTCTCTGATTCATAACAAGTAGGATAGCCTTGAATGAATCAGATAAATAAATCCATGACTTTTCCAGCCTGGTGCTACTGATGCCTTGAGAGGCACCATGCCTAGAACAGAGGCTAGACAGTGTTAAAGGAATAAAGTGTTTACTAAAAAGCCCTTCAAAGGATACATCTTGGGCAGTACAAGAGCCTGGCCATGGCTATACCCAAGATGGATGACAGGTCACAAGTTTTCACACTTACATAAGTTTTGGTCCATTTACATGTTGGGGTTGATTGTCCAATTACAGCTTCAGGTTATGAAGTCCCATCCTCCCAGATTGCTCTCCTCAATTCACTGTTGTTTACACTTTTTGGGCCTGAAGCTGCAACGATGTCCATGGTTTTCAGGCTGGAAAAGCATTTGTCTAACTAAACTGTGAAGAGAGCTTGCCAAAACTTTATATGAAGCTCAGAGTTATATCCTAATGCAATACAGAATCTGGAAGATATGAAAGCTAAAACTAAAGGCATCACTACTTTAAAGCTTTTTTATTAAAAAATAGAATTTAACTACTATATAACACCACTGTAGTGTGTAATATATACACCAAAGCAAAAATATAGTGATGTAACTATATTTTTAGTTAGTATATTACACACTATAGTGGTGAAATATAATAAAAATATAGTTACACCACTATATTTTTGTTATGGTGTCTCATCTTGGCCAGCCCAGCTTCACAGTAGTTGGCACTTTTACCCTCTAGGGAAAAAAAAAAACTTTCTTGCTACAGGTGTTTTTCTTTTTCTGTAAGGGTGTTCTAGAAGGTCACAGAAGCATGAAATGTATCCTAATTCAGCTTAGCTGCTAATCACAGAGAGAGAAAGGAAAGTGTGACTGAGTATTGAGTAAATGTCAGTTGGCACCTGTTTTCACAATCTCAATTTGTTTTTCTTCTCACACCATATTACACCTCTTAATTTAATTTGTGACTAGCCTTTTCTCCTTCCAGCTGTCCAGGGCTGCAGGGCACAAGTTCCAGCTGGTGTTATTGGGGGCTTTGCTTAGCCTGAGGACTGAGCTGAGTAAATCACCCAAGTCCTGCAGCCGCCCAGGACCTGAATACTCTCTTGCTGCCTTATCTCACAGGCTGGTAACTTGATTCCCTGGCCCTGAAATGGAATATGCATCTTTCAAATACCTTTAAAAACTCTTTCCCATCCTAACAATGTTGTTTTGGGATTAAAATGGACTTTAGGTAACAGAGTGGCCCATTCATCAGCTTTGCAATAATTATGGTGCTAATGTTGATTTAAGTTTGTTTTTTTTTTTTAAGAGAAAGGTTCCTAATGGCATTTGCAGAAGGGTAGGTTGCCTGGCAGTTGTACTCTGAGTGTGTCACGTGTAAGGGCTGCATTCTCCTTCTCTCCATGTGAATGCACATGAAAAACAGCAGGGCTGGAGAAATCCAACATCTCACTCCCAAGCCCCAGAAAAGTTTAAGGCAGTCCCAAAGTGACTTTCAGAGAAGTAGCAAATTTAATTTCTTGGACCTCAAGCTATGATAGCTTAATCCTTCCTCTCCAGAACAGCTATCTTCAAAAATGAGATACATGACTGTCTGGCAAAATTAACAGACAGACTTAGAGATGATGAATTTGTAAGATACAGAAGCCAAAGTTATCTCCAGAGCTTCTTTTTGTGGAGATCTTGGCATTCCAGGTCAAGAGAGAAGGAAATTGCCCAGCCCTGTTCTCCCTGAGCAAATGTTTCTTGTCTTCTGTCGACTCTGAATTTCTAAAAATTATCATGTGTGTATGTTGTAGTGCATATTATTAAATAGGCTGTTAATTTGTTGTACAGATGCTAATCTGTTACCAGCTCTGACTACCACTGAAATCTGCTAGTTAAGGATACTTCCATCCTGATAAGCTCATTTTTTTTTACAAAAATCATTGTCACAATTTCTCTGACTACTGTTAACAATTTCTCCCATTTTAATTTGGGAAAGTCTTGTAGTTGTATGGTCCCTATATTAAATGATTCTGCTTCTTTTCCTCTCCATAAGTTGTTCCAGAGTGAATACATTAGCAGTTGTCTTTGAATAAGTAGCCAGATTGAAAATGTATTTTTGAAAATGGGTTCTAAACAGAGGAGCTCTGTGAAGGGATTTTTTGTTGACAGTTTTTGTTTGTTTAGTTTGTTTGTTGTTGGTTTTTGTTTGTTTGTTTTTGGGGGGGGTTGGTGGATTTGTATGGAAAAAATAATTGGAAAACTTTTTATTTAGATTTGTTCAGCACAGGCTGTGGTTACAGGTGGTATTGGCAGGGCAGGCATCAGACACATGGTCTTGGAGGTGGGCAAAAACCTCGGTGGTAGTGGCTGTCAGCCCTTCCAGCTCACAGAGGCTGTTTAAGGAGGTTCTAGAAAGTCTTTCTAATTTTCCTGAACCCACATAATTGCAATGCTTGTATTAAAGATGACCCAATATTGAATTTCATTTCAGTAGGTCATTCTCTGTTGCCCTTCTCTATCATTTTCTTGGCTTTGTGTAAAAGCTCCTGGTGGGCAAAGGATGTGACATCTATTGAAATGTTACCCCCATTCTGCATGTATTTCATGGATGTGGGATGGATATTTGAGAAGAAACAATCTTTCAGTCTACAGGTTTTGATTTTTTGTAAGTCTCTGCTTGCACATGATGACTAAAGAGGAATTTTTGGAAAAGTCAGTCTTGTCACAGCTGGTGACTGCTTGAAGCTTGAAACTTAACACATGTGGAGGCTATCACCATATAGGTTATTGCAGCTTGCTTTGTCCCCAGCCTTGACAAGGGCAATCTTACCTCTCCAGAGGACTGCCACAAAGACTGTATTTTTAACTGGAGCTATTATAATTTTCTGCTTTTCCTGCTGTAGCTGTTTTCAGAGTACATGATCTTTTAGCTCCCTAGAACCTGTAGGAGCAGTAATAGGAAAAATTAAGCTGCAGAGAGATCCCATAACAAAGTCAGAAAAGTACACATTGGCAGTTTTGGGCTAATGATATTTTTTAAAACCTCCACATGCTCATTTTGATTTGCAATAGTTTTTTTTTTTTTTTTTCCCAAGAAACTGTCCCAGCTGTACAACTTTACAGTTCCCATAGACCTGCTTCCTGTGTACAGCAAATACACTTTGAGCATATGTGAAGAGTCTGGTGCCCAGGTCCAGTGTGGTGGCTGCTTCTGCAACTGGTAGGAGACCAGTTGGGTCTGCTCATAGCATCACCTTCCTAATCACCCTGGGGCCATGCATGAGATAGATACACCCACCGAGTGATAGAGATTAATTTTTCTTGATTTTTCTGATGTTTGCTCCCCTTGTTGTGCCTGATATTCAGCAAAATTTTGCCATAGAAATTGGAAGTTTCTCTCTTTTGAATTTCCATATTTCTTTTTCATCTCTCCCAGTCTGCAGGTTTGCCATAATAAAATTATTAGGCTCTTTTATTTTCTTTTGCCTATATTTACTTATATTTTGTTCTGATTGTCACTACTTTGAGTCCAAAATGTGCAGATGGCAACACCCGATTTTCACAGATTTCCAGCTAAACTCAGAAAGTAGAAGGTTTTATAAAATGTTGGAAGAGATTTCTGACTTGCTGGCAGTCTTCCCTCTCTCTTGCCTCACTTTTCCATCTTTATTTTAGCCCTTACATTGAACCCTCCCCTTTCAAGAAGGTATCATAGGGCTGATATGTCAAACAACTTTACTTGTGTGCCTATTGCTGATGGCAGAAATGTCAGGTTAAACTTGAGCATTTGCAGGTTAATCTGTAGAGGCTGCTGAATTTCTCTTCCATTCTCTCTAATGAAGGATTACTGCTGCCTAAAACTGTCACACTGAGATAGGGAAAAAGTGAATCTTGGAAGAGAAGTAAACACTGGGAAATTTTATTTGCCTAATTATGCCTTGTGGGACAGGCTGGATTGAACTTCCTAAGATCCTTCTGTGTTCTGGTGAACTTTTATTTTTTTTAAGTGCAGAGAAATTCCCTAACAATAAAACAAAGACTAAAGTACTTGGCTTTAAAGTAGTACCACTTAAAAATAAGTATTTCACTTCTCCTGCAATAAAAGTTGCTATTCTGAGTATTTCAGGCCCAGCACATCATGAAAAGTAATGAGGAGCAACATCCAAACAAAGTCTGTAAGGAGAAGTGGTGCATTCTTTTCCTGCAAGGAGGAAGAGGCTTTTCTTGAAAGGTGCTGCATGTTCAGTCAAGAGAAGGTTTCCTGGTTGAAAATGCAGCAAGATTCTCTACAGAAGAAAATAGATTTATTTTATCAGCTCTGAATAATTGACTCAAATTGATTAAATCAGACTTTTAAAATTATTACCTGTTTTAGAAGGTCCTGGTTATATGGATACTGTAGTGTCTACATGGCTTTCCTGTCAGACCTGAACAAGCCTTGTCCTGTGTCTCTTAAATTGCTCACATACAGCTCCACTCCCAGCCCAGCCTAGTAGGGGAAGAAGGCAGTAAACCTGTTCCTGTGTGGCAAAAGAGCTACAGAGCTGGGGAAGGGTCTGCAGCACAAGTCTTATGAGGAGGGAGCTGGGATTGTTTACCCTGGAGAAAAGGAGGCTCAGGGGAGAGAGACCTTATGGCTCTCGACGAATGCCTGAAAGGAGGTCGCAGTGAGGTGAGGGTCAGTCTTTTGTTTCAAGTGACAGGACGAGAGGAAATGACCTCAAGTTTCACCAGAGGAGGTTCAGATTGGATATTGGGAAAAATGTATTATCCAAGCATGTTGTCAAGCACTGACACAGGCTGTCGAGGGAAGTGGTGGAGCTGCCATTCATGTGGGTATTTAAAGGAAGTGTAGATGTGGCACTTAGGGACACGGTTTAGTGGTGAACTTGGTTAATGGTTGAGCTCTACGTTGTTAAAGATCTTTTTCTATCTAAATGATTTCGTGATTCTCTGAAATCTGTCTGAAGCCTCTGCTGCTGGAGGGACATGGCCTGGGCACTCTCTCATTGGTCTCTGACTGAAGGACACCAGTCCTGCAATATTTCACTGATTCAGCCATCTGTGTTCACCTGGATCTCTTTGCATGTCTAAGAATTAAAATTGGTGTTCAAGGTCTTTTGATGGCAGTACCTAATAACGGAGAGCTGCTGTTTGTTCAAGCTACCTTTGTTAATTGTGCCTCCCTGCCTCTTTCTGTTTGGGTTTTGTAAGCATGCATTTTTAGGTTAGGCATGCTTCACTACCAAATCTACTCATTAAAGGAAACTTTCCTGCCGCTGCTTTTTATGGCTGACCACCCTGACATGAATATAGATGCAGGTTTCCCTGAAGGAACATCTTTTCCAGGCTAATTGCACTTTGCTTTTGGCTGCTGACTCCAGTGCCAGTATCGTGGAGTATAGCTAAGGCAGGAAATACATGACTATGGTTGTTGCCTGTCTTGTACTTCCCTTGTTACTGACAGGCTCTCAGACAAATGAAATGTTCAGAGCAGTATTTCTCCCAATGTTCATTGGCAAATCAGGGTTTAATAACTGGTAATATTTGGGTGCCTGTAGACAGAAATCTATTGACCTAAAAGTGCAATTAATGACTGGAACTTCATTTATTTAAAAAGTTAATCTTTTATGTAAAAAAATCCTAAATAATACTCAAACTGAGGAATATCAAGCATTCATTGAAAGGTGACCTATATTTTTCATGTGCAACTGTGCCTAGTCTAAGCATACTGAAATATAACAATATTTTCTAAATTCAAGGGGAGAAATTGTATTGGGTTTCTTGCAAGGTTTAGCACAGTTGTGGTGTTCTCCCAACATTTCCCCTCACTGAGGGATGGCTGCAGAGCTTTCTGGCAATGCAGAAAGAAGTATGCTGCTGGTTTTTTCTTTTCTTATATTTACCAAGAAGGAGTGGCACAGTCAGCAACCATAACAAACTTGAGCAGAGGGCATTTCCCAGTGATCTGATGACTGACTGGTTTTAATGACCCTCAGCTTTTCTCTGGGTCATTAACTCTCCTAGGTAGTCGTTAATCCCCAGGAAACATCCTGGGTCTCAATGTTCACTGTTTAAAGACAAGACAGTCTCTTGCAGATATTTTTCCTACAGGACATCCAAAACACATATTCAACTATTTTTTTTTTCTTTCCAGATGTTCCAGTGTTTTTCAGTCTCCAGGAGGAATCTTCTCTTATCTTAGTGATTTATTTTGGTCTTATGTTGCATTGGTATGCAGCTAGTGTACGTCTGTGAATTGGAGGCTTCCACACCCTCTGGTCTTGGGGCCTTTACTCTCATTTCACTAAATGAACTGCAAATGCCTGTGCACAACATAATGATTATTGTGCTTTGAAACATATAATTTATTGACCTAATTCCTGCTTTCCGTCCTTTACAGTCGCTGTGCTGTACTGGTGCCCAGAACATCATCCCCTTGCAGAGGACAGAGGGATTGATGCTGTAACAGGCACAGACCCATCCATTAACTGTGGGAGCCAGGGATGAGGAGCCCTGGGCCTCAGCAGCCACAGCATGCCTTGAATGGACAGTGTCTCAGAGCACCAGAAATTCTTTGGTTCTACTCTTGTGTGCTCTTATTTCCTTTAATGTAGGACTGCTTAGAGTTATCAGGATGGTTCTTTGAAAAAATTTACATGATGATGACATGATGATGTCATCATCATGGAAGGCACAGCTGAGTCTCAGAGAAAAGAGCCCATTTCAGGTGCTCACCTGGGAGGTGCAGCCATGCATTGGTGCACCAAACACCAGACCTGGCAGTGGTGGGGATCTTGACACTGAGCATGTCATGGGACAGTGCTGAGAAGCCTCAGCTCCTGGTGCTCTCTTTGAACGAGCTCTTCCCTTAGTGTTGAATGTTTTGGAATCTGCAACATCTGAAATGAAATGGTTTGTAACTAATGGTAGACCTCTCTAGGGGCTGATCTCTTGGTTTTACACACAGCTTGCAAGATGATGTTCTTTTCTCCAAACACAGAACTTTAAACATTTCTGGGGTGAAAAATACCAGGTTATGTCATGTTGCCTGTATTAGAGTAATTCCTCCGGAGAGCAGAAGCGCAGCTGTGATGCCTGTGAAATTCCCAGTAAAACTGTTCTCTGTGATACACCTCTGTCTCTTGGTGTGTCTCTGTCTACACTCAGGACCTTGAAAAGCCAGAATAGCCAAACTTTCCCAAAATGCCAGAAATGCTATGGCAGAAGACTAGAGATCAGGGAGTGAAAAATCATCCCAGTCATGTGTTTCCTCCTGTTCAATAGTGATCACAGAGTTTGTTGTGGTAAATTTTCCATTTCCTTCACTGGGCAAGCTGTTGGTGTGTGGGATCAGGCACTGTGTGAGAAGTAACTCCTTCATCTTTATTTATAGGAAATTGTCTTCATTTTTTTCTGCAGACCAGGGCTGAATTACTTT
The DNA here is from genome assembly GCA_034509185.1 of Euphonia xanthogaster. Lineage (NCBI taxonomy): Eukaryota > Metazoa > Chordata > Aves > Passeriformes > Fringillidae > Euphonia > Euphonia xanthogaster. The sequence goes on along the minus strand of JAYDZK010000113.1, from coordinate 30,046,018 downwards.
ATAGTGTATGCTTTTTTTTTTTTTTTGAGTATCCGTTCAAATAATGGTTTTGTGTGTTCAGACACCTATTAATTTTTTATTTTACTCCAGGTTCTTCCAGGAAGCCAAATTTATGGCATCCTTCCAATACCGAGCTCTTCTGTGCTCATTTTGTGAGGAAGGCAAATCCCACCTCCTGTAAAGAAAGAGCTTTCCGTTGAATCTACTTCCACTTTAAACATTATGCCTTTGAAATAAGCCCATGATCAGTTTCTCCACCATAAATGCAATTATAAGTAAGAGACCTGTTGCAAAATAATTCTACCTACCAAGAACAACGTTTAAAATTGTTATTTCCAGTTGGAATGCTCAGCTTTAATATATCTCTATTTCTAGAGATGAGGAGGTTTTTTTTTTTCTCTTTTGATGTTGTGCCTATAATAAGATGTAGCTGCCAATTTAAAATTGAGTTGGTTTTCATTATTTATTCTGCAGGCACACACAGGTCGGAGTCCTGATGCTGGAGTCTGGCTGAAAACAGCACAAGTATGAAACAAGATTGCCACCTCCTGGTTGGAAACTGAGCTGAATTGGATGGATTACAACAAATTTAAACAGATTTTATGCGACAATATTAATGCCTGCTTTCCTGGCTAGCTAACTGCTGCCTGGTGAACAACTGTGATGAGTCAGGATCCCTGGGAGAGGTTGTCACACAGGGAAACCACCACAGTCATGTTTATTACCTTTAGTCAGCTCTGTGGCCCCTTTTAAGCCCCAGAATTCAGAGGGGCAAACATAATGAAAAATTTAGAGACATTAGGTAATTATAGCTGTGGGAAATCCAACCACTTAGAGCTGTCTTTTCTGCATTAAAAAATGGAAAAATAATTGTAGTGCCTGAGATATTCCTGTGGGGACAAGACAAGGCAAATATTTAAATACTAGACCTCTTTAAATTATCTCTCGGAAAAAACAGTGGTGGGCAATGTGGATGTTTACCAAAGTAGTGCTTTGTTTTCAGAATTTTGTACTAATTCCCCAATTTGACGTCTGGAAATTAAGCTAACAAATATTGTTTTAAGCACTGTTAAATATCTCCATATTTAATGTACAATGGTATGGATAAACATTTGCAGGCCTATTGAGCTCCAAACCAAGGGTGATTTCCTTAACAAGTAGGAACTGAAATATCAAAACTGAATCACTTCACTGATCTGGTATTTTTCTAGTGGGACAAGCAACAAAACTTCTCTGATCTGGTATTTTTCTAGTGGAACAAGCAATCTTACATTTACATTCCTGCTGCACATACTATTTTTTAAGACATATATTTAGCTGTTGGCATAAGTCCGTCTAAAGAAACAGACGCTATAGACCTTAAGACACAATATTTTATGAACAAACTATATCCCTAATGATTTCAAAGGGAGTGTTTTTCCAGAACTGGCTGGCTGGGACCACTGTGGGTGGAGAGCCTTGCTGTGGGTCCCCTCTCTTGGCAGGTGCCTTTGCCTTGACCCCATGCAGGGGGGGCAGTGGCCAGTCCTCTCCCCAGCTCCCAGTTATGTGCGTGCTGGTTCTGGGCTACTGGGTCTCCCTCTGGACACTAATAACAGAGACAAACAACACTCTTGGTTCTTTTGCACCATTTTCATTAAAACATAATTTGTCTTCTTGTCCTGTCCTCTCAAAGGGTCACATTTACTGTCAGCTGTTTTCTGCCTCACAAATGGCATCTGAAATGGCACATTTGCTAGAACATCATAATTAAAAATTATTTATGAAGACTGAAGTTCCTTGACCGTTTTTCAACTGTGAAGGAAGACTTTATGGAAGTTGTATAGACATACATCCAAACTAAGGATAAATCCACTTATCCAAAGTGTATGAGCAGTGGTTAAATGCTTTATCATCCAAACAAAACTAGGTAAACTCCATTTATTTCAACCACACTCTAAATATGTTTGATATATTGTGCTCTGTTTTAACCTCATGTATTTAATTTGAACAAGTACAAATATTGATATATGGCTGTAGATTACAATGCTTCTTTTCAGGTTAACTGAGCTTGTCTCTACTCCCTACAGCCTACTGAAATTATCTTACATTTCTACCTGGCCATAAGGAAAAGCTGCAGAAGAAAACTTATCCATGAGAGAAACTTTTTCAGTGTGCACTTTGTTAAATGGGGTCCAGAAAACGGATGTCGAAATAATACTGAGGGTGCTAATTACTTATTATTGCTTATTGCTGAAATAGAGAAGAAAAGAATTCCCTAACTTTTGAAAACTGGTCTATTCCAGTGCTCAGAGGTGACTCTGGTTTTGTCCAGCACTTTTTTCTGGAAACTGAAATATCCTCCTGCAATATCTTCCTTCAATGTGTGAGGTGCCAGGTGTCCTATCTGAAAGAGCTCTTGGTGTTGAGCAACTGAGCACAATACTCTAAAATGTGTTAGCACAATACTCTAAAATGTGTTAGCACAATACTCTAAAATGAGTTTAAACTGGGTGTTGAAGGCTGCTAATGCTCCTGGGCAGTTTGTGTGGCAGGACCATCCAGTCCCAGAGCAGCTGCAAGGTCTCGGTTGCAGGGTTAACCTCGCAGCTGGTTGTGTGCAGCTACAGCAGGACAGGGCTCACGTGCCCTGCTTCCTTCCCAAGCCTGGGCAAATAGCTGAAGGGGAGATACACGGTGTCATTTATCTGCTGGCAGTTGGACTGAACTGAGTCACTTAGCAGAGGTCATTACTTGGAGATTTGCAGCTGTCTCAGTCACATTGCTGGGAGGAAGACTTTAGACTCTCAGCCATGAAGTACTTGCAAAGTAATGCATTAATTCCTATTAAATTCAGCACTTGTTCTTCCTTTTTCAGGGTTTGCTCGGTGAAACAGCAAAATGAAAGTGTATGCCTGGAGACAGAGCTACAGCACTAAGCATTACTGCTGAAAATTTGAGAGCTGCCAACTAATTAACACATCCAAGCCCCTAAGCTTTCCTGCTGAGTTACAGCTGCCAAGGGACTATTCAGGGAGCTGGTTGGGAGCACAGTGGTGCTCTGTGCCTTTTTCTGAACTTTTGATATGTGAGCAAGTGACAAACTGGAAGAAGAAAAACATTCAAATAAATAAAATATCCCAGGAATTACTCATAAGCACATGTTCCTGTGAATAGTAATATATGATTTTTTAAAAATGTCCTGCTTGGAAACACTGAAGATATGCTCAATACAGAAGGGTTGATTTAGGAGGCAGGGATTTTCTTCTTTCATATTTATGATTCTGACACCTTCTAAGAGTCAGATTTGCCCCATCTCCTATTTCATCACCTGAGATCCAGATTTTCAGAAGTAGTCAAACTGGTAAGTGTATTTGGAAACATAATTCTAAAGGGCTCTTGGTCATTTGGAAACCCAGTGTATGATTTACTCTCTGAGCAAGGCTGGAATTTGTCCTGTGGGAAGGCTGGGACACACATGTGAATGGGCCTTTCTTTTCTGTGGCACACAAATGCAATAGGAATTGTGTCCTTGCAAGGGGTTGTGCACCTCCACCCTGTGTCCTGGGTACCTGTCAGACCTGCCCTGGCATCCTGGCCCCTCCTTTTCATGTCTCACATACCTGTCTGCCATTAGCTCTGTTTTGTAGCTAGACCACAGACCACTTGAAAGTGCTGCTCATGAAGGACATGATCTTTATTCCCAACGGAGCAGGCTCTGGCCTTCCATGGGCAACCACTGGGTCTTCACTTTGTCAGAGCAGTGCCACAGCTGTTTCTTATCTTGGCTTTGCTTTGCTTTTTCTTTGCTTTTCCTCCCCATGGGCTGGTGCTGGACACAGACCATGCCAGCTCCTGGCTGCACCCACGGCATCCACAGCCCATGGACAGACGGGATGGGTATTCAGGAAGAGAAACCCACCAAGAGTGCTGGAGAAACAGCACAGGCACACAGCAGGGCCTGCTGCTCTCCTTTGCTATCAAAACAAAATTGGCTTTTCTTTCCACCTTTCTTTTGGTAACCAGCCTAGGGAATCATTGGCCTGCTGGCCAAACCAGTGGTGGAGACCAGAGCAGGTTTCAGTGTGTTTTCCTGTACCCTCAGTCCTGCTCCAGGCTTTTGTGACAAACCCTTGGGCTGGCACATCCACCCTCCCTGAAAGTGTGTCACCTTCACTGGAAAGCACTGGATGTTGTGTCCCAAGTTATTAGCTCTTCAGGTTAAGAAAAGTCAGGCTCCAACTTCAATTCCCACCATTTTCACCTTTTTTTTCTCAATAAAATTTAACAAACCTACTACATGGACTATTAGTTTAAGTTTTAGTAATCAGTAAGTAAATAAATACAAACAAAATAAGTACTATCTATTATTACTATTATTGCAGCTCAAATTCTCTATCTAAACATTTAGAAGTGTCAAGCTTAAAGGCATAAATTTTCTGTTTCTTTCTCCCCCCATGCTGGATCTTTCCGTTTATGAATTTTGAGCACCATTCAGACCAATACAAATATAAAGTGATTTACATGGTGCATTTTGTGGATTTAATATCTTATGGAAAAATTGCTTTCCTGCTTAACATGACAAAACATATCGAGTTAAACCCCAGAAGAGCTCTTAAAGAAGGCTTAAAAAGATAATACTGCTTTTTCAGACAGACATTTGCAACAATTAGAGTAGAAAATACTGATGAGCTTCAAATTCACTAGTGGACTCATAGTGCCACCTAGTGAATAGGGAAGAATTAGCCACCTTTTACAACCCTCTATTAAATGAATTTATTATTTACAAATATGTCATGATGTTTGAAGGAGTAGCTTTGAGAGTAAATACACTTTCATTGGATTTCAAGCTTAAAATGCTCAGACATTAAATACACATTGTACTTAGCCTTGTGAAAAGGCTTGTCTCCTTGATAAAGTATTGCCAGTGGGTGATATAGTTCATGTAATGGACTTTTCCCAGATATGTGATTTCCCAGAAAGCCTGTGCAAGTTATTTTTTGTGGCCTCTTGAAAATTTTCCCCTTCTGTGTCAGTGTAAAGCTGTTTTATGCTCAATCCTGATCACAGGGGTAACTTGTGCATTTAATATTTTTCCTAAGTGACATTTTCACCGGATGGATTTAAGGATATGACATCAGAAAATCAAGAGCAGGTGAGATATTTTTCTATTTATTTGGTTGGGTGGGTTTGTTTTATTTTGGAGTGTTTTCTTTTTTTGGTTCGGTTTTTTTTTTTGTTTGTTTGTTTGTTTTTTGTGGTGCAGGTTTGGTTGTTTCTCTGGATTTTTTTTTTTTTTTGAAAAGGGAACTCTCAGATTTTGATTTGCACTATTAATCTGTATTTTGTGTCCGTCATTCCCAGGGTGACGACTTTCTGCTTTGTGCTTTTGTTTCACTGAGATATGTGCTGTAAATATTTGGTTGTACACACAGAGAAGACATGTAAGATACTTAGTGGTTTGCCTTTCTTGTATATCACTGCTTGGGTGAATGCAAACAGGTTTTAAAAGGTATTTGCTTTAAAATATGCAAAGAAAAAAATGGAGCATTTCAAGTAACAGGGAAGGAAAAGCAAGAAAAATATGGTATCTTTGTATTTGGCAGAAGTATTTTCTGTAATCTTTAAATTCTGTTTAAGCCATCCAAAACAGACAAAATTCTTACCGGAAACAAGAACATTTACCATCAATAACCTTGATGTGTCACAGTGTTTGCTTCCTGCTTTGAGCTATTTGTCTTTTGCAAGAAGAGAGACTCTTAAAAAAGAAATTTTTTTGTAGTTTTTCACATTCCCTTGAATTATTTGGGGAAAAAAAGTCTGTATTTCATTCCTGCATTTTTGTTTATTTTGGTAATATTTACTGTCATTTCCCTCATACCATTGTCCACATACTAGGAGCTCCCTGCCTGTAGCTGATTGTAACTAAAAGCTCCCTTGTGGCTTCCTTGTATCTCACTGTTGTGGGATAGCTGTGATTTAGTTGTGTTTTATTTTTGGGGTTTCTCCCTCCTCTGCTCTGAATAGAACCCTTTGGTTAATTTTACAAGGATGTAAAGGTTTGTGATTGCTCTGCTTGGAAGTTCATTCTCAGCCAGAAATGATGGAGGAGACACTGTCCTCAGGTGCCTTAAAAAGCACTTTCACATTGCATGAACCCCTTTTTGAACGGGGCCATGGCAAATTGTTGTAGAAAGGAAATGCAATTAGGGAAACATCAGCCCGAGCTCTTAGATATGAGTCTTCAGGAAAAGCAACCAACAACAGATGCACAGTCTTTTGCTGACCTCCAAGGTCAAAAAGTGGCACATTTAAGAGAAAAATGCTTTGGTGACTAATGGAACCCTTGCAGTAACATCCTTTCCCAGCCCTGGAGACTGGCCATTTCGGCTTTGTCAGAAAATTGCCTCTGAGTTGTATCACAGCCCTGATAACTAACTCTTTCAGAGTAGAAACAAATTCTAAAACATTCAAAAGCATCTCTGATCTTTATTCTTTATCCATACTGTGGTGAAAAGAGCGTGTGCACTCAGGGAACACTGTGAATAGGAATGCAATGAGCGTGCTGGCAGGTACTTTTTTTCAAGGAGGCAATTCTATTTAATGCACTGAATCAAACTCCTATGACATTAAATTTCAGATATAAAACTAAAAAGCGGGAATTTTGAGGCTTGTTGTTTCTTTAATAACTCCCTTGTGAATAATGTGCATTTGTTTTAATGTCAGAATCTTTCATGGCATAATCATGTAACACTGACTAGACTCACCTACTAATATATTTGATGATACTGATCATCACGTAATTTTTCCTCTTCGACGTGTATATTTTTAGGGTGTAACAGTGGTCTTCCAAGTTCTTAAGATCTCAAGTTCTTAAGGTTTTTTGAGAGTTTCAAAATGAAACTCTCAATGTAGGATTTTTATTTAATATTTAAGCAATGCTTAACTAAAATCTGAGGTTCTTGTGCCCAGACAATACCAGAAAAAAGTAAAGTAGAAAATGGTGAGGATCTCAGGCTGGAGAAAGTTTCTGGCACCCAATGTTTATACGCACAGCACGGAACAGGCAGCTCCAATGGGACAGAGACAGATACCTTTCAAGCCTGTTCTTACTGAGCTAGCACAGGCCCCGGTGTGGGATCACACAGCTCAGACACTCAGAGAGGCAGTATTTGTTTGGATGCAAAGTCAGAAAAAGGACATTTGCTTGTCCATTGATGAGTCAAACCAATGGTTTTCCAGGTGTTGTTGAATTAATGACAGCTTCCCAGAGCTGGGGAGAGAATCTTGTGTTATATCCCTGTTCCCAAACACCTCTTGCATCCTGTCATTCCTACCCTGTCCACCATCAGGAAAAGTGTTGTTTGAGCAGCTTCTTATCATGGCTGCATAGAGACCTTACTCAGCAAGTACAAGTTCCTTCGTGATTCCCCCACCCAAAGTGGTGGTGCTTTTTTCTTTCCCTGTTTGGTGCTCTGGGTGCATCCTGGAGGAGCAGGTTCACTCACCAGAACAGCATCTTGGCTTTTAACATTAGCCCTGCAATAAGTCCACTTCACACCAACATAACTTTATCAATCAATTACTAAATGAAGGTAAGTTAATGTGTTTGAGGTGCTCTGCTGTATTTTACTAGTTTTGCTACTTTTGGTGCTAGCAGTAGTTTCAGAGGCACCTCAGCTCTCTGTGTCACCTTCTGTTTGGTTAGCTGTGTAATGGCTGTCTTTTTGGAAGACAAAGGAAAGAGAGTGTCAATAAGATTTCAAGGCCATTTTATTTTTGCCCTTGCCAGCTGAGATAGCTCTCTTTAGTCCTTAACAACTGTAGTCAAATGGCAGCTAGGGACTGAAATAACTTTTACTTTGAAAAATATACTGAAGGTCATGTATATTCAGCACTGGTTTCAGGCTACTGTAGGCAGCTTGCTTCAGTACTCTTCAGAGGGTCAAAATCAGAAGCCCAGACTTTCAAATGCAATGCAGATGGATACAGATATTAACTCTGAATAGCCACAAACAGTCACTAGTGCTGATGGGACTCCAGGGAAAATTAGTCTTGCTTCCTTAACTTTGACTTGTATGCCAACTAGAGCCAAGGTTTCTGTATGTCTTTCATGTTTATATGCACTCTGTGTTTCTATTCTTAGTGAAGGAACAGAATTATATTTTTGTAGTACTGCATTTGTTTGTCCTGCTGAAGCTGGTGCTAATGGTGGAAGCATGTAAAGATTCCACTCATTTTCCTGAGCTGCTCTTATCAAGCAATGCTTCTGCTTTGGCATCCAGTAAGTGCCTTGATACATACACTTATACTTCATAATAATTCTCAGTGACTCTTGCTGAGAGGCTCTCAAGAGCTATTCCTACTGGACCAAGATTTGCAGAGAGATGTTGGGAACATCAGCCACTGGCTGCTACCATTATCCTGTGGGTGCATGTCTGTGCATGCCTACACTAGTTGGTGGCTGAAAGATAACTCCTTTTCCCCTGCTAGATAGCATTGTGTCTTAGGGCAGAAAATTCTGCACAACTCTATGCTTAGTTTTATCAGCTCATCTTTTCACTTGGTTTTAGCAGCTGGTTTTGTTGTTGTTGGTTTGGGGTTTTTTTCCCAAACATAACATGTTTTTGTATTCTGATGCAAAATACCTATTCAGTTAAAGACATGTTATTGCTATGGTTCACAATATGGGGGAAACCACATCTCAGATGCTTTATTTATAATCACTGCTTTCTAAAGGTAACTTGCAGCCTTTGACTTGAAACGTGGCTAACTAACATTGTGCTGATGAGCAGAGTTGTGCTTTTGGAAAGCTTTCATTCTGTTGCAGAACAATTCAAAAAGGATGACTGTTCGAGAAGTTTATTGGGAGGAAAAGATGACTTGGGTACTTGAACATGTACCTTCAAATTGAAGTCATCCATTCACACATCTCATATGATTTGGCAAGCTAACATAGAAGAGCATTTAGCTCAAAACTAACCTTGCCCCATTGAGGGCTGGGGTGGGGAGAGAAAGGAAAAGTTACACAAGGAGAAAAGCAGAAAATTTATGGCTTCAGCTGACAGAGGTTTGGCACAACAGCCTGACTTCAAAGTGTACTAATACTCTGCAGAGATCAGTAAACATGATTAATATATAGTCTGTGGGATATTATTTTCTCTGTGTGTGAAGTTATATAAAAACAAAACCAGCTTTTATATTTAATGCCTAATGTGTTCCATATGAGGGAGTGTGTATCAATATGTCCTTACTAAGGGACAGACTGGGGACAAAATACACATGCTGAGTAGTAACTTAGTCTGCAAATAGTGCAACAACACTCTTCTAATGAGAAAATAATTAGCATATGAGTTTAAATCTCCCATATCAATATGTTTAGAAAACCAGCAACATGTTTCTCCAAGTTTTCTCCTCTGTAGTCTCCTATTGGTCTCACATACTGGTTTTCTATGAATTTTGTCCCTGGGGTCTCCTCTTGGTCCCCTTTAATAGGCAGCCTGGGGAAACATGTAGCTCTGATATTAATTTTTATTCTGTGGTGGGTCTGCTGTGTCTATGTGGTCTATGCTACTCATGCAGGGGTGGCTTTAGTGGAAATTCTTTCCCAGAACCCACTCTTCCTTTGTGCATCTTTTTTTTAGCTTAGTGGGTGATACATCTTCTCATCAGCGGATGTTATGAGCCTAGAGCAGTGCACTCGTGGGCCTGGTGTCTCACATGGTAATCATGCTCTGATTCAGGTGTCCTGAGTCATCTCTTCACCTTCCTTAGCTTTCTTTAAATGTCAGAATTGATGCTTTTTGTGAATTTGTATTTTGTAGACTTAGAAGCGTCTCCTTCAGATATTGTAGAGCAGTTAAACTCCAGCTGTTCTCCTACCTAGCTAAGGTTATAATCTGTTCTGTTATCATCGGTCTTTCAGCTGCTACAGAAATTTGGTGTCTGTAAATGGCCATGTCATTTCCCTGCAATTCTCTTACTTCCTTTTAAAATGGTGGGGGCAAGGGGGAGAATGTATGTTTAATGCGTTTGCTTTTCTCTTCTATTTCTCCTTGAAATTATTTGTACCAAAGCTATATGCTGTTAAATTGTAAAATTTCCATGTTTCTCCTCCTTTCCACTGCAGATGCTAAACAGTTGGCAGCCAGCTGTAGCTTAAAAGGAGAATTTTGATGGTGTTTGTGATTTTCTGCTGGCATCAAGGCCAGCTCTGCTTGCAGCCCCACTTGGGTTTGCTGGGCTTTGTGCAGCATATGTGTGCTCCCTGGGCCCTAACTACTGTAATTACTGTGAGCCTGGAGAGCACAGCCTTTTCCCACTGTTATATGAACCACCTTGGCCAGCCTGTGTCAGCTGTCCCTTCATCTACAGGCATTGCTTGCCATGGCCTGCCAGTGAATGTAGTGAAAGGCGCTATATTTTTCTTCATTCAACTTTTGTAAAAAGCTGCTATCAAAGGTAAGACATTAACTTATGAAAATTAAACACTGAAATACTGTAGATCCCAAACTGAAGTCCACAAAATGCTTGTATGCAATGTGCAAAGAATTGCCCAGTTGTGCAGTACGGATTATCCCCTTGTCAAAAGGCAAGGTAAATTTCTGTTCTTTCTAATAGGAATGTGGCACAACCAATGTTTGTGACAGCAATAAACAAAAGATCCTTTAATTTTTGTGACTATTATTTAAAACAAAGCATTTTGAGGTGTAAATCTGCAAGTGTCTGAGAGAAGGCAAGCAGTTGGGTTTTTTTGATGACTTCAGTCCATTCTTTACCTGTACACCACTCTGACAGGCCAGCTGGCAAGGGTGGCAAGACTGGGATGTGGCCCTTTGTTGTGATATCCAGCCACTGCAGAAGAGATTCCACTCTCTGACCTTCACCTGTCTATTTAGAGACGGGCCATGGATATCCTGGATGTTGGAGCTCCCCCATTTTGACTTTCATACCAACACTGGCAGGGGAAGACATCCAGGGCTGAGATTCTGGAGAAAGACCCTTCTTTATTAGGCTGAAGGCTGAGATTGCTGTGGAGCATGGCTTTCTTGCAAGATGAAGAGAAATGACTTAGGGTGTTTCCAATGCTGCAGAGCTTCCAGGAATTGTGAGGTTTTAACCAATGCTGGTGAGGCATTATGTAAGGAGTCTTATTTCTGATCCATGACGTGGAGTTAGAATTACAAAAAACAGTAAACGTTTGCAAAAATTTGGGTTTGCTAGAGTTGTTTTCATTTTTTGTCAATTACTGAAATTTGTAACTATTTTTTTATGGATTTTTATTGTCCTGTAATTTGACCATGGAACAAAAGAATTATACCTAATATATCATGTGCTTGACAGCATTTTTGGACTGGAAATCTGTTTAAGATCCATTCAGTGTGCTAAATTCTTATATCAGGTGCTTTACTCAACAGCAACAGTCAATTAACCCAGAAGCTTAATAAATGCAACTTTTTCAATGGGATTTCCTTACTTGTGCAAGCAGCAGCATGCATCATGCTTTGACAAAACACATCTTTGACAAGATCAGCAGAAAGTGAATATATGAGGTTTCTGCTGAGGACAGTGAGCTCTGGAGGGAAATATTAACCATATTCCATCAAAACCAAAGTGATTAGGCATACAGTATTAGTGTGAGAAATATCTGTGTGCTCAATGGAGTAGTTACTTCTTCAGTGGAATTCTTCTTTTGAAGGTGGAATTAAAGGCTCACAGCATTGGATGGAGAGAGATCAGGCAGTGAAGTTTTCCACAATCTGCAGGAATCTTAAAGATTGAAATCCATTCCTCTTTGCCACTTGTTATACTAATCTTGATTTCAAAAGCCTTAAATGATCCCAGGTTGCAAAGAGTTAAAGATGTTTTCATTAAGGATTTCAACGCTCTGGATTTCACAGTACTCTATCAAAGAGAAATACCACAATGAACTAAATATTTTGGAAGAGATTTCTCCTCTGGGAGAGAGACATCTACAGAAATTCCGTACATGAAAATGTCAAATGTTACTCATCTTCTCTGTGGCTTTTCTTCCCCTTTTTGAAGTATATTTACTTCCACTTGCTAGCTGCGGGTGTCACTGCTTGTTATTTGATATGTGGAACTGGGGCACACAAAAGGATGACTAATCCCATTTACTGGAATTTTACAGTTTTCATCAAGGCCACAGTTTCCATTTCAAGCTTTATAGTAAAAGCAAAATGTCAACTGGCAAACTGACTTCTGGTTATTGTTGCAGTAAATTAACATGGATTACTATTAAAGTAAAAGCGCTCTTTTTGAAGGTTTTTCCTTGAATTGAAAAGAAACATTTAAATATTTTCTCAGGGGCAGTTTATAGTAGCTACATTGACAGTACAGAAGGTTCCCTGTCCTGTTACCTGGCAGCATATTGAGTCCTTTTGCAAAAACACAGGCTCTCTCTTTCTGTGTCTCAGTCTCCCTCTCTCTCTCCTTCATTTCATGATTAAAATTTCAAGCCCACTGGTTTGCATCCAGGGTGAAATAAACTTCTTGTTATAGCTATGTGACTGTCATATTTATCAATGAAAAATGCATGCATGCCTTGTGATATTTTTTCTTCATAATTCAGCAGATCTTGAGGAAAAAGACCTCATAGCCACTCTCTTAAGCTGTTCCTTGGAAAAGCCTTTTCTTCCAGTTTCTCATGCTTCTATTGCAGTGATGTTTCTAGAGCCTGAGTGGGGGCAGCTATTGCAAACTGTTCAGAGCTTATTGTGACAAATTTGACTCCTCATTTTTAAAAAAGAAATCAAATGTTAAGAGCCACCAGTTTGCATTCCAGCACTAAGACCCTTTAAATTATGCCACTGTGGTGAAGTCTCTTCACTGGGCACAGATCATACCTGCAGCTACTCCTTCTTTCCCTTTCTGCTCCCATGAGTCCCAGTGAGTCTGTTTTTTGTTTCCTTCCATCTCTCCATATTACACCTATTGTGCACCACTTTCTGGCCTCCTTTGGAATGGGTTGCTACAAAACAGCACAGCCTTTGGAATAACAAGATGAACAAAAAGAGATTAGATTTATATAGAAATACAATCGGGTTTGACTCATTCTTTGCTTTATTGAAAATCCTACAGTACATGGTATTTTCTAAACCCCAGCTGCTGCAGGTTTGTGTACCTAAAGACCTTACCTGGGTGAAGCTGGAGGATTTAACTAAATAAATTCTAGGGCTTGGTAGTTGCAAATTTGGAAACTTCATGGGTTTTAAAGCAAATCTGTTTGGATTGATCAGTCCTGAATATATGAATTTTTTTATTGCTCAGTGGATTTTTCTCCTTTTCTCCTCTGGAAACTGGGTCTCCATAGCAAAGTCGCCTTTTTGTGATCTTAAATACATTTTTTTGGGGAATGGTTAACTTCCCTTTCTGATGTAATCAAATAAAGAAACTACCAGCACACAAAGGATAACAGAAATCTTTGGAAATAAATGAAAAATTGATCAAATGTGCATTGGAAAGATCTCTGTTGTAAAGTCCTCCATCTCTTGAAGGCTGAATTCCTCTTTTGCTGGCAGCACTGGGGCAATTTTCAGTTTCTCTAGACTGAATGCAGGTTTTGGCCTCGTGCTGGTATCACGTTGGGACCAGAGAGATGAATTGTGCAGGCTGAGCTGCTTTGGAGGTGGGAAATGTGGGATGTCCCTCTGTCAGGTACATCAGGTACAGCCTGTCTGCTGGGTGGCAGGTCCCACCACACCACCAGCCTGCTCCATCTCTCAGGGAGGAGAGCTTGGCAACTGCAGCACCCAGATGTGTTTTGCTCTGGGCTGAGTCAGTGCCAGCCAGCCCTGGTGGCTTTGGGCACAAGGGTCTGTCTCCTGTGAGGACAGCTGAGCTCACCTGAATTACTTCAGTAATTGTAATGACTCTTTCCCATGTAATACAATTTCCTCTCCCACGCCATCCTGTGTCCAAACTAAAGGTCAACCCTCATCTGGCTTAAATCATCATGGCTGTGCTGATTTCATGCTTGCATATATCGCTAATGAGCTGGAAATTTACAGTAAGCATTGTTATACAAATGGATGGAGACTCATGGCACATGGGTCATCAGTGACAACGTGAGTAAGGATGTTGAGACATTTTAGAGTTGGTTCTTGTGACGTCAAGAGTTGCGAATTTGGAAAATCACCCTGCCGTACTTTTTGTGGGGGCCTAACAGCTCTGTTTTCAGTTAGATTTCAGCTTTTTATAATAAACTGTCTATACTCCTACACCATTCTTGCACAAGATGCTCATCAATGTAACTCTGCTAATGAGCCAAACATGGCCATCCCCAGATCCCAGATCTTCCTTCTAAAACTTTCATTTGCTTAAATGGCAGCCAGCCTCAAAGCCTTCCTTTTCTCTAAGACACAACAGAGCCACTCTTTTGACAGTGTATTGAGAGTGATCTCAGAAGCTGCTGCTGATGCCAGTGTAACTCCTTTGTGTGCTAAACATTGAGGGAGCTTCCCAGAAACTGGAAGCTCTGCCATGACAGTAGTTGTCAGCAGCTTAACTGCTCTCTAGAAGTGGAAACTGTGTTTTAACATCTTCTGCTACTCTTCTCTAATGAACTTTGAGGGTTTTTTCCCCTGCTTTGCTTGCCTGATCAAGCAAGTTGCCTAATCAGCTGAACCTGTGTACTGCAGCTATTGTAGTCCCTTAAGGGCTTGGTATTAACACAAATGTCTCTCTCAGCATATAGAAATATTTTTAGACAGTATTTTAAACAGAATAAATTTTAATCCAGCAAAAGTAAGTACTTCTAATTTTATTTTTTTATCTCTGTGTGATGCTAAGAAGAATGATATTATGAATACCCTACACTTTAACGCCATTTATGGAAGAAAACAAACATGAGCAGATTAATGACACAGCAATAGATTTGTTTTCTTAGAGGGGGCTGAAGTGTAGGGTGTCTGTAACAGCACTGTGCATATATTTGAACATCGAAAGTCTGCCAGGAATAAGTGCTCCAAAGCTGATCTGCGTTGATTCACATCTGTCCCCCACACACTCTCTCTTTATGAAGCAGCTTTCCCTCTCCTCCTAGATTTTCCAGAAGGTGTCACTGTAAGGCAGTGATGGACAAAAGTCTGTATATTTAAAATTAAATGAGTGAGAAGTACCTAATAGCTCTAATTTTCTTGCAATGATTATTATTTAACTCCTAATAAATCAACAAGAATAGTTTAAAACATTAGAATAAGAACAAGAATTGGGAGTGTCAAAGTTTCCATAGTTTGAATTTACAGCCTGTCTGTTTTGTCATCCCAAACAAAATTCAGCTGCTCAGGCCATTGGTTCAAAGCTGAGAGTGCAAAACTACCAAAATGACTGAGCAGTTTTAAAGCCTGCTCTTTTAATGTTCATATTTTTTGTGTGCACACAGGGGTACATCTGAGAAGCACATGTGCACACCAGTGGATATAACTTCATAAAGAAAACCTGGAAACAAAAATATCTGTTTTTCCAGATATTCAGTGAGATGTGATTTGCCTGCTGGTTTCAGCTTCCACTGCTCTTGGGGGCTCAGCACATACAGATTTGGAAAGGATGCTGTTGTGGGTAGAAGAAGTGGAGGGTAGCACTACAAGAGTAGATGAGCATGAGGTCTCCAGCCATCTGAAGGTGATACACGTATTAAAATGGAATGCAAAGGCTCAGACTTAGGAAGAACAAGCCAAAAGTTTGTCTGTAGGCTACAAGTGAGGAGATGAGAAGAAGGCTCAAGTCACACTGGAATTTTTATATCTAGAATCAAGGTGTAGAATCAAGGGGAAGAATTTCCAGTGAAGCTGGAGGAGCTTTAGCACCTCTGACCTGAGGCTGGCTGAGCACTCACCTAGAATGTTGCACCCAGCTCTAGTCCTTGGCATTGGGAGGGTGGTGAGTGTGGGCTGAAATGGAAAGAGCACTGGCATGCCTGGGGGCCAACTGTAGCATGCCAGAAACACAGCTTAGTGTGTGGGAAAGTGGCAGCACAGACTAGTTGGGGGATAGTGGCCATTTGAGCTGTAAAGTAGACAAGTAAATAGATTTTTGTGGACAGCACCCTTTGATTACTGTAAAATTAACTATAGATTATATCATGTCCATAATTATAACTCAAGACTAAAGGTAACAGTTGTGGAGTTGCCTGTGTCCTTCCTGTTTCCTCACGAGATAATAACATGCAAATGCTGGGTCATTCATTCCTCTTCCTCCTGGCAGGGGGTGGGTGCAGCCCCAGATGTGATGCTATGTGACCTATCATCTCTTTCATACTATCCCAAGCATAAACCTCTATGGACTGCTGTTGGGGAGGAGGAAGAGGAGAGCAGCCTTTCTGTGCACACCCTGCACAGATATTGGTGCTGTGCTGGTTTACCAGCATGGATATGAGCCCTCCAGGCTTCTGTCAGTCTCCTTCACTGGTTGCATATTTAAAATGGAATCCATGAGACAGGACAGCCACTTTGTTCTGGTCTTGGCAGTTTTCCTGGAGGAGCTCTGTCTTGTGAAAAAACCCTGTAGGACGATCAGTTTTGGGGCAGGGGGGGATTGGCGAACTCCTGGGGCTTCACTGAGTGGGAGGGGAATCCCTGCAAAAAAACCCCAATGGATACCACAACAGTCCTGGTTGCACTCTGTGCAGACTTGGTTTGTGGGTCCTTTGGAGTAAAAAGCTGACCTGAAAGGTGGGCATAAAGCCCATGATGCTCCTGTGATTTCTGCTTC
This sequence comes from Euphonia xanthogaster, assembly GCA_034509185.1. NCBI lineage: Eukaryota > Metazoa > Chordata > Aves > Passeriformes > Fringillidae > Euphonia > Euphonia xanthogaster. The sequence goes on along the minus strand of JAYDZK010000113.1, from coordinate 30,029,308 downwards.
CCCAGGACAGTCATCAGAGTGGAGAGAGGAAGGGAGAGCAGGAGAAAGTGGGGGGGGGGGGGGGGACAACAAGGCAAATCTTGGACTTCTGTCCCTGAAGGACCCCACTGGGGCAGACTTTGAAGCATTCATTTTTACAGCGCATTCTTCAGCAACAAATTTTCTATTTAACCAATGTGTTGACAAATAAATCCTGATTTGAATTTGTACGTTGCTTTGGTTCTTCAGGCAACTCTTGGATATGTAGCCAGATTCTTATTATAGAAGCAACTGGAAGTAGGTCATTTCCGCCCTTCAAATACCATTAAAAAGTTCCTCTCTGTTATGGAAGAGAGGGAAAAGTTTTCCCTGTCTTTTTATCTTCCTAAGTTTCTGCTGTGCAAAGCAGCCTATGAAAATAAATTGGCATCAAATAAAAGTTGCTATTTCCTTTTTCCTTCGATTTTACTCTTCATCAGGACAGTTTTAATGAAATCCATCTATTTAGTTTGTGGGATTCTAGTAACGTACCTTCTCATTATACCATAAATAATGGCAAAGTAAGAATCTTACGACTATTACTTTTAAATCAAAGTTATGGGTTTCCTAATGGATTCCATAATACAAATTTCAAAGTTTACAGTAGTTTAACCATACACAAACATTGTATCCTCCCCTCCTTTGTAATTCAGCTGCTCTTTATTTTCTTCTGCAGCTTCATATGGTTTAAACATCTGGGCTTTGGGAGCCATTCCATGCCTGCTTGCCTTGTTAGAGGGTTTGGTACTGAATGCCAGAATCCTTCCCTTTGTGCTCCTCAGTGACGTACGCACGAACTTTGAGGTGGTGTAAGAACAGAAGGATTCGTGGCTAATAAATACTTCATCTAAATGGGTGAGTGCTCGAGCTGGGCTGTTAGCTTAATTCCAACCATAAGGAGAAATAACCACAGCATACTTAGGGTGGGAGAAGATATCAATCACTGTCACTTTTCAGCAGAGGAAAATGAGCAGAGAGAGAAGAAGCTGGGGTAGATTTTAGCTTTTGGAAACCAGGATGTAAGCTTCTCATCCAGGCTAATTCTCCTCTGGGTTATTGGTGTTCCTAATGTTTCACTTCAGTAGTAACATTTCTCCTGTTACTAGGTAAAATAAGATGATTAATACATGTATTATGACTGAGGCTGGCTACAGTTATATTATTCAATTGTGTTGGATCTTAGGAAGACCATATTTGTGCCTGGGTGTGTACAGAGGTTTTCAAAGTAACTCCCTTGACATACCAGAACTGACATACCTCTGCTGTGCTCTGAAGTTTATTCAAAATTATTCAGCCTTGGGAGAAGTATTGTGAATCTTGTCACAACTTAACATGCTGCCTAATCAAGCATACAATAATTTTAGAAGCTTCTTTCTCATGGTCATTTTAAGCTTAATTTACAACACCATTTGTAGGCAATGTAAAGATTTGCTTTTAAATAATCATGGTATGTTTTTCAGGGGGAGTGATTCCCTAACAGAATTCTTTCTGAGGTGGAAATTATTTATTCCCTTTAGTAAGTTTTGCATTCTCTATTTTAAATACAGAGGATGAACTCCTGGCCCTGTAGATGCCAGAAGTTTTGCCTTTGACTCTAGAATTTCAAGACATCACCTTCAGTCTTCAGTGCAGTCTGTCTCCTCATAACCCTCATTTCCCTGACAATCTCCTCGGCATTCCTATGATTAATAAAAAAACTCATTGACACTGTCGCTTCCTATTTGGTTTTCGGACACTGTGTGCATCCAGGGAAATCTCATTTTCATCAGCAGCATCAGTGCTGTCACTGGCGTGGGGAGAGGGGCAGCTGTGACACTGCATTGCTGTCTGTGCCCATTACCAGCAGAGGAGAGAGATCTCCCATATGTCTTATTCATTTAGAAGGGAGCCTTTTTCAACTGCAAAATTTCAGTCTCCTAACTATAATTACCATAGATGTTTTTTTCTCACAGTCATATTCTGCCACGTTGAAGCAGCTGAGTCTTTTTGTAAAGAAAATGCATTTTTCTCTTTCTTCTGGGAAACTGCTGGCATTCAGATGAGTTGCTACTTCTCTTAAATCTCTCCCTCTGCCAAGCTTGAGAGCCAGTTGAGTAACATAACAATGCATAAATGAGAATTAAGTGAGAAGGGCTTTTGCTTTATATTTCCCCCAATCATTATTACTCTATCTGTGTCAGCTTCAGATTTACACCAGATTAAATTTTGAATAGAAGGAAAGCTGACACAATCCAGCAGGTTCTCCTAATTAAACTCTTTCGGTTGTATTTCTTCCCTTTTGGTTACAACTTTTCAAGTTTAGTGGCCTGATCAGGTTGGAAATGTTCTGCTTGTATCTTTTGTAAAAGCATAGATACCATTTCTGTACTTAAATTGTTATATACAGTTTTTCTGTTCACTTCAGTGGAGCTAAGAATTTTTATTTTTTTTGTCCACAATATACTGTAATACCCATTGATAAAGGTAGAAGGAAAAGAAACACATTGCTTTTTAAGTGCAACAAAAATAAAGGTTCACCATGTAATTTTTTTTCCAAAAAAAGTATTTTCTAAACAGAATTTTTAATTTAAAATGTTGAGGGTTTTTTTCACATTTAATTTCATCCTGGCTGATAAAAATATTGTTCATTGAAGGTTTTCTCTTTTTTTAATACTCTGTTGCTTTTTTCTCTTTTCCACCACCATTTCTTAGAATGCTCCTTCTACTGCAGTTTGTTTTGTCTTCATAGTGGTTTCCGTTTTTATTTGCTTATGTATATCTATATGTATGTATATGTTTTGTTTCTTTTGCTCTTTGTATCTCTCCATTATTGGAAGTCTACATTCCCTTCCCTCCCCTATCAGCTTGTCCATGCTTCTGCTCCTTCATACTGAGGAAGTGACTAGAACCTCAAATCTATGTTTAAGATGATAATTTTACTCTCTTTTGAAAAACTGAGTTCCTTAGTACCTCCATCTATCATGCAGCTGCTAAGGAAGGAAGGTAATTCACCAGACAGTAATACCTATGGAATGGAAATGGAAGTGTAAAGCACAATTCCTGGGCTGGGGTTAATAATGTGAGTGTCAGAGGAAGAGAAGACCACCAAACATTGTACTTGGCCTCAGCTGTGGAGACACTCAGCAAAAGGTGGAACTCTGGTGGACACCTGGGGTGTGGAAATCCAGCAGAAGCCTGGGAAGATGTTGAATGGTTCTACTGGGCCTTTCTGAACACATCTGTCCATGCAGAAAGTGGTAATTTGCATTGATAACTTCAAAGCTGTGAATAAATACATGGTGAGCAAGATTTGCAGTAGTAGGAAAGCAGAAATTTTGGTGCATATTTAGAAGATGGAGAACTAGAAATATGATGCAGCTCCCAAGAGCATACCTGATGCAACAGCTCCTGGAAAGGACTGGAGAAAGACAATCTCAGTCTCTTCAGCTGGTGACTGGAGTGTGCACCAGAAGCTCATCTGGTTTGAGTAAATTCCTGTCAGTAGCCTGCCTGCTGCTTAATGAGGTTTGGGGTCAAGAAATTAGACTTCTTCTTGCCTTAGTTCTCGGAAAGTTTTGTTTCTAGTTGTGTGATTTCTAGGGCTCCTAATACATAGTGATCATATAGGATTCATCTTAGCACATTGTGTGTGTGTTGAGCAGTCTTTTGAATAATAGCCAGAGTGCCTTTTCAGAAAGTGGGAAATTTGGATTTCAACTCAAAAGGTTTTTAACAGCTCTGTACACATAAAACTGTGCTCTAGTGATCTTGTCTAAGTATCCTGATAAAATCTGACCCATTTTATCAGTGGAGTTTTGCTTTATGCAAGTTATCAGAATATTTTTTGAAGCACAGAAAAAAATTACTTTCTAGCCTCATAATTTGGTCCATTCATTTAGGAGATTGGAAAACAATTTTCAAAACTGGGATTATTTCCAATTATTGTCCTAAGTTTCAATACAAAGTGAGGAAAAGAAATAGGAGTTTGAGGGTACCCTCAAAACCAGTCTATAAGCTGGTTGTTCAGGAACTAGATTATGTTGATTTAAAACTCCTTAATAAATGGAACTAAAGTCCCTACAGCTTTAAACATTTTTTTAAATTTTATTTTTGGCTATTAGGAGAAAGCCCTAATAATTTTAAAATATAGGGTTTTTTTCACAGACTCTTACTAGAGACACTTTGGGGTTGTACTGTCTAAATCAAAATTTTCTTTCAGTCTATGAAACCTTCTATGAAAAGTTTTTTTTCTTTAAGCCAAACCAGTATTTTTATTTCTAATTATTCTGTTCCATTTTATTCAAATCAGTTATCAAACTTTTCTGATTACCTGCTTAAATAATTCGCTTTGTGGACATAGTAAGAGAAGCAAAGACTGATTGCTTTGAAAAAATCTGGTCCTTTCTTCTGGTACACAAATAGAGGTGCCTGACCAGAGTCTGCTCTTATTCTTGAAATTGTTCTCAACTAGGAACATTCAGCACTGTGGTTGATGTGACAATGTGTTGCCACTCAAGAATAAATGTCTCCATGCTTACACTGTAAATAAAACTCTCCCTGCCCCAACTGCCCAGGTACCCTCTGGATCTTCCTTACTAATCAGACACAGAAAAGTCAACACTGAGAGATGGAGCTGATTATGCCAAAGGGAGAATTCAAGCCACACACCTACAAGTTGTCTGGAAATAATTTTAATGTATCACTAAACCTGAAGACTACTTGTCTTTGAATCTCTCGTAATTGACCACCCCTAATCCCTTCCAACTAAATTTTAAAAAAGATTTTGCAGTGTGATCTTGACTGACTTTCAATTCATTAGTTTTGGAAGCATAAGCTCTCTTACAATAATAAGGAAATTGATCTTGGCATCCAAATTACTTCTGCCTATTCCACACTGGATCTCTTCAAATGACTACTGCCACTAATGCTCTTGTAATTCATATGAGTTACTACATATCTTTTAATCCTGTTAAGAAGAGAATAGTGATTATTTAGTTAAGGAGCTCATTGGAAAAAATTATCTAAATTCTGCTCTGAATCATTAAACAAAGCCCATAACTGAATTTTGTAATACTGTAGAAAAACTTCTGTGATTATTTCAGTGGGTCAGCAATGAAGATCAGTTTTAAATGTATTAAACTTTGAATGCAAGTATGAAAAAGGATGTTATTCTCTGTCACTGTTTCTTATTTTTATCCATGTCACTTCTGAATTAATTTAAAAATTTGGGATTGGATGGGTTCTAAAAACAATACTGTCACCCAGTTGTAATTCTTCTGTGCAAATGAAGCATCTGCTAACTCAGAAGGATTACAGTGTGATTATTCACCTGCTCATAGATGTAGTCCACTTCTTGGTGCATTCAAACACTCAAACTTTAGTCGTATTTTTCTATCACATATATAGACTTCATTGCTTTTTAATATAAAAACTGATGTATTGTTTCTCTCTGAAACCCCATTCCCCCCAGTTCCCTAGTAGTTTTTCCACTGGAAAGCCTATATCACTCCTCACCAAGCATCCAGCAAAAGTCAAGACAGTTGAGGAACATTAAAGAGGAATGGTGAAAATCTGAAGTTCAGTGGTGAGTTTGTCTCTTGAGATCTGACCAGTCTTGCAGGAAGAATATTTTTCTATTTACCTCACACCAAATGATGAATCAAACCCTGCTTTTAACTTTGCTTTTCTAAGAATATTGCAGCACCAAATAACAGAACAGACATGACAATTGGTTCTTTAAATAGCTATTTTCAACATTAAAAAAGTTATAGGAATTTCTTTTTACCTGTTTCTTAAATCAGAAAATGTTTCTGGAACATGGAGCCCTCTACTGAACCTACCTTGTTAGGTAAAAGAGAATTCCTAAGTCAGTGTTAATGCCATTCTTAATGCTTAGCCATACATCTTTAGCAAAATTATATTAGTCATATCAAAGCAAAAGAGTGTTCAAACAAGCAAAAAATGTAAAAACAACTTCACATTCTCCCTCTCTTACTACTTTGAAAGAGCAGTTTCATAAAGCTGAAAACAATTAGGAGCTAAATCTTTGGGGGAAAAGCTTTTAAACAGAAAAATGTGAATGGTAATTGGGAGCTGCTTGGGAATATTTTACCAAATGCTTCAAAAGCCACAAATGAGAGAGAAGGCCATATTGGTTTAAAAAAAAATACCACCCAAACAAAACAAAACAAAACAAAATGAAGCCCTGGCTCAAAGGGAAAGTGGAAACAGATATGAAACAAACAAACATAATAAACCCAGGAAGAATGAAAATTTATACAAAAATGGAAGAAAGGCAAATTTGATAGCGGTACAAGTCAGAATCACAAAATCATAGAATGGTTTGAGCTGGAAGGGACCTTAAAGAAGGTGGGAATTTTTCAACAGTTGTTAAGAGGGAAAAAAACCCCACAGAGACAGAACGTGTAGAGTGTAAGTGAGAAGTTTTAAAATATGTTAAGAAAAGTTGCTGTTATATTGTTCCATTGCTAAAAGGAAGTGCTATTATTGTCTATAATAACCCAGAGAGGCAGAACTGCTCTCTAAGTAATCATGTCATCCAGTATTTAGGGACATCAAACACATACCATTCAAGTTAGATTTTCTAAGCTAAATTAGTTTGATAAGCCTCCCTGTAAACATTTATTCTAATTTAGAGCTGGGAAAAATTAATACTGTTCTAATGTTTTAAAGGGGCAAGACAGTGACTGCAGTAAGTGGACGATTTGTGGGAAGCTGCTGAAGCACTTCTACACGAAAAGTGGAAGGAAAGTCCTAGTGTCAGCATCAATCGACATAGGTTTGCAGCAAACAGCTTTTACTATCTTGTTTTGAATAAATTGTTTGGTTGTTAAAGACAATGGCAGTGAAGTGCTTTTCATTTGGAATTTGGTCAAGACATGAAAGGGGCAATTGGCAATATAGCATAAAACTAAAACCTCATTGTGGCAGCTCACATTTTAACCATTTCTGGCAGGTGGTTCCTGTCTGATGTATCAATGCAGAAAGAAAGAGAATAATTTATTTTTGTATGGGAAGGTTTTCATCAAAGTATGAAACATTGTAGCAATGCAACAGAGGAGATAATGACTGAGGGAAAGTGGTGACAATCCTGTGATCAGGATTAGAGGATGGCTCTCCTGAGACATTTGGTTTCTGCTTTTCTATCTACAAAAAGTTCATTAGTATAGCCAGCAAGTATTGTCATAGTTTGTCTACTGCTGCTATTCAAGGCAACTTTTTTAGGACTTAATTGCCTGTGAGAGGGTCAGGATAGATGGTCCCTCACAATCGATGAAGTTACAAAGGAAGAAAAGACCAACCAAACCAGGAAACCAATAGAGGGAAGGGGAGAGAACTACCCAGGTTTGAAAATACTGCTGCAGATGTCACAATTCACAGAACATTTGGAGAGTTTTACGCTAATGTAATCCATCTCCTTAAAAATGACACATCTGTTTCCACTTTCTGTTTCTTATATTATCTTTGTAACATCACTGTAGACTCCATCTGGAACTGAAATTGTCTTTAATTTTTTTTAAGCAGCGTTCCTGATAAAATCTGGCATTGTAATGATTTGAAGGCAAGGATAAGCTTGGAAAATGGAACATTTTCTGTTTCCTGCCCATGCAACTATGGTTCTTCCCTCTCTGCAGGCACGCTGGTAAAGATATACAGAAATATGAATGCATTTACTCTGCATGTGTACTGTGAAGGGAAAACCAATGCAATTAGGCTAAGATGATAGATCCTTCCTTTTTTTGTTGATAACATTGTTCTAATCCTAAAGATGAATTAAAATGTGTATTTGGAGAACTGTTTTAAATATTAAAAGGCATGATTCCTAATTTCTTAGTATTAATAATTGTTGTACTGTTCCTTCTTCTTATTACTCATGTTTTAAAATCTCACTTGGCTTTGTAGTCAGTCCAGTCTGCTGGGGCTTGTTCTTGTCTTACTGCAGTTTAAAGGAATTTTGTCACTGATTTCAGTAAGGGCCAGCTCTACTTTTACTTTTGCTTTGCAGCCTCTTTTAATTTCCTTTACTGTGCACATTATCCCAGAGGTAATACTCCCAATCCTGTTACAGAAAGATCCTTTTAAAATTTCAGCATTTAACTATTTCAGTGGAAGTATGAATAACATTTGTGTATGTGTGTTTTGATGATTAATACTGAGAGGAACTATTAAACTGTATCCTCAAGCTGTTTATCTATGCATTTAACAGTGCAAAATATATTTGGAAGTATAAAAATTTTCTTGGTTAACATGGAGTAACTGTGGGTGTATCTTATTGCACTAGGAAAAATGAATAAATGAGATTACTGGAAAACCTGTTTAGTCTCATATTATGTTTCCCCTAGAGGTCCCAGTACAAAGTCTCCTGGAGTCAATGAAGGCTTGGAGAGCAAGCATTCTTCCAGTGCCTTTGATTTAGCAATAACAGTGGCTTATTAATTTTCAGTTGTTAGACAAGAGTGGATATCTTTCCAGGAAAAAATGAACAGTAATACTTCACTCAGGGAAAAGAAGGAAAAGAAAAGCAATTAAAAAAAAAAGAAAAGGATTTTATTTTTAAGCAGAAAAATCTATTGAATCCCCTTTAAACTGAGACGGAGATAACCAGGAGGGTTTTCTGGTGACTTAGAGGTCTCTCTGTGTCTTTTACCTGGCTGACTAATCAGGCACTTCAAACTTTTTGTTGGGCAGGAAAGGAAAGAATTACTAATACCAGTCGTGACAAGACTTGAACATAGAGTATAAGAGGGCAGCAGTTTCAAGGAGGACTGAAGACAATTTCTTGTCCAGGTTCATAGCTCAGTTTAATTTAGATTCCTTTTTTTTCCTTGCAGAGGAGAGGAAGTATTTTGTAGTGTCACATGTGGTTATAATGGAACTATCTTTGGGCTTCTCTTTCTCCTTTTGTTTCCATGCACTCCCATTTCCTGCCTCAGGTTTGGGAAGGAAATGCACTGCAGCCCCAACACAATGCCTTAGTCCTTCACAGCATGCAGGAAAGGTCTGAGAACTTGTTCATGGTGGTGGCCTGGCAATATCCTTTCTCTCCCTTTGAGAGCTGGCACTACATAACTCATCCTTATGACTTCACCCCTGCTTTTTCCCAGCCCCTTTATCAATGTGACAACAACACTCAAAAGGCATTTTGCCTCATAAGAGTCAAGAAGCATCTTGAAGCTGTGTGCATTCTTCAATTTTCCCATCAAAGACAGAGAGGGTTTTGAAATGTTTTTTTTTTTTGTGTCCCAAATAAACAGTTATCCAGAAATGATGTCATCAGTACACTCTATCCATCTAGACTGGTAATTTTTCTCCCTCTCTCTCTCTTTGTCCTAGGCATGTACTTGCCTAATCTGGATAATCACCTCCCAGATTTACCTAGTGTACACTCTGATGGATGCAAGTAACCAAGGCCACCACAACCCCCAGCTGAAGTGCAGAGTAGATTTATTCCATCACCCTGCTGGCTGGCGGATTCCAAAACCAGGAGGAAATTCATGCACTGCTAAGCTCAGTCTGTGTTAGCAGGCGCAAAAAGCCGGGAGCACGTTCCCACCCTCAGCATTCCCAAGGGCCTGGGGCATGTGCAGTACTTCACAGCGCTGTGCTTTTGCTGTGCTTTCCATAACCCCCAGCTCCTCATCTCTCTTCCAAGCCTGCCCATGAAGAGTGCCTCGAGTCTTTGACAGCTTTCTGTAACCCTCTAGGAAAACTCCACCTCTCGAGACAGACAGAAAACAACCCAAAGCAAGTACAATACACAAAATTTTCCACACTGGATATTCTTAGCATCCCCTGGCTGCAAAGTCATCTTAAATAAAGACTTTCCTGCCTTGCCAAATCTTCTGCTTTCAACCCTTTCCTTGCAACACCTAGATAGATAGATTGGTAGACAACTAAGAAAACGAAGGATTATTTTAGTGGTTTTCAAAACATCCCAGACAGCAGTCCATGTTACAGTTCATGGGGGTATTTAACCTTAAATTCTGTCTTTCAATGAAGACTGAGAACAGAAAATGAAGTTCCAAATACTTAACAAAGAAAAAAAGAAATCAAGAAGTAAACCCTCAAAGAGTGGGAAGATTTCTCTTTACTGTAGAGGAGACTAGATCAGCTCTCTGGCCACATCATGCAGTCTAGACTGAGAAATATCCATAATAGTGTTGAAGGTTACACAAGACAAACTGGGCATAAATGTATACATGTCTTGTGAAGTTTTAAAAAATCTTGGTTGGAAAAAATCTAAATACCCAGCAGTTTAATTTTGTTAGCAATTCAAATCAGGCTTAGACTGAAAAGTTCTGAAAGCTGTCAACATTGAATAAAAAACCTGAGTTTGCAGTAGTAAGGTAGTTGCAGAGAGGGACCCATCACAAAAACTGCCCTGAGAGCCAACAGTTTTCAGTAGAGGCATTTGCTTCTGTTCTTGAGTAGAGAAGAGGCACTGTCATTCCAAATCACAAGGAATTAGCTCAAGGACTGCCATTTTAACTCCCTTTTGGCCAGATGTGAAACACTAGGTGGTGTCAAAGCTGGAGCCAATAGGGTCTGGCTGACTGCTCTGAACTCTATCTGCTACAAAACTATCATTACCATATTATTGAAAGAAGTTTTAGGTCAGTATCACTTACATTTACAGTTTATGTTAAGATCCTTTAGAAACTTTCCAGGAGGACATGGAAAATCAAAGTGAAGATAAATTAGAGTGAACTGAGTACACCTTAAATTGCTAATTTTTTTCAAGCAGTGAAAAGAGTACTCACTGCAAGTGGGAATCTGTTGTCTTTAATCAGGACTCAGGTGTATAAATTTTCTGTAGAGCTGCTTGAAATTTTCTCTGTTTAAATGAGAGAAATATTTCAGGAATTGATCAAATTTTCTGGACCCCATTATTCATCTGTAATGAAGCAGTCTGAAAATTTTAATTGATTTTAGTGTTTGAGCAAAATTGACCCATGGAAGGAGAGTGTATTATTACTTTTTGTACTCTCACATGCTGAATTCAGTTGTGTACTATATTAAACTGTTTGCCTTTAATTCTTTTCACCACAGAAATGGAAGTGACAACTTCGTGTAAGATTTTCCCATTTGCAGAAAGGACAAAGAAAAAATCCATAATTTTTAAGTTTATTTTTGATTTATTTAAAACTTCTCTATGTTAAAAAAATTAGTCTCAAAATGAAAATAATTTCTCACCAAAATGCCAAAAACCCTTTTCTATCGGAAATTTTCGGTCAGGCTAAACAAAAATTTGCAAAAGCCTTGAGTTTCCCAGAAGTTTTCATACAGCTTTTGCAGCTTGTCAAAAAAACTAATCCAGTGTTAGTCTTAATTTGCTCTGATATGAGTGTGAGAGAAGAGTTAGGCCACATGTTTCCATTTGCTCATTCTAAGCTCTTTTATGAAGTGTCCAATTTCAGTACAATCATATCAGATTTGAGATAGCCACAGATACACTCTGGGATCTGCAAGCTGGAAGTGTTTTGGCGGGTGCTGATAGGTGTGATTGTGCTCACACACGCACACCTTTGGAGGCTTCCTTTGAGGCTACAAACTGTGATTTCATCCAATCCCACATAAGCCACTGAGTTTTAATAGAAGCTTTGATCACTGATAGAAGAAAATAGTTTTCCTTACTCAAACTTAGAATGCAGATGAAGACAGCAGCGAAGTGTGTGCTCAATGCTCACATCCCCATTTCAGCCCCAGTGCGCTGCTTCCCTGTGCTTTTCCTCTCAGCACAAGAACATGACATTCTGTTCTAAAGACTGAAGTTGATAAGACATTAAGACATGTCTTTCAGTAGATATTGCACCCAAAAGCTCACTGTTTCTCAATCCTACTTTGAAAATTTTCAGGAGTCATCAGTTGTGGAAATGCTCAAAAGCAAGAGCTGTGACCTTACAGAGAAAGATTTCTTGTTTAAAATGAAGGAGAATGGTCATTCAAGGATTGCCAAGGGCCAGGGAACCATGATACAATTTCATAGACAATGCAGAATGGATTTTTGCTAAATTAATGGAATAATAATAATAATAATAAATAAAAGCATTTTAAAATCTCTTAAAATTAAGAATTTTATGATAATGAATCTTATGTTAGTTAAACCATATTAGACACTAGCAACAGAGTCAAATAGCAAGATATTGGCATGACAAGATAGAAAGAAAATACGAACGGAAAGACCTGGTCTTATTCCCTGCTCTGCTGTTAGACCAGTGGATAATCTCAGCTCTGATAAAATCAATGTTGTTTCGTATAAATTCATATTAATTCAGTTGATCCTTGGATTTTTCTTTCTCTGTTTTTTCACCCCCAATGTGTAATGCATGAAGAATTAAATCTGTATTTTCACCCATTCAGTGAAGAAATTATGACAGTAGCAAATCCCCTGATGTTTGTTAGTCTGGTGATAATCTCAGTGGAAGAAAAATTACTCAAAAATTAAATTAAAAACACCTGTAATTGTAGGAGTCTGCTCAATAGGGAAAAGCAGGTTTAGATGGATTTCTTATCATTAACTGGGTCTGCATATTCCAAAATATATAAAGATCCCTGTCTTTTCACAGAAGTCTTTGAGTATGAGGTGATGCTGGAGTTTCAGCCATAATTCTTGATTTCTAGTGCCTGTATGTATACAAGAAAGAACACTAGCGTTGGGTTTTGTAGCTTTTCTGTCTTTGACTATGTTTTGTACAGCATGTAGTCAAACAGCCAGGTCAGAGTGTAAGGAGATCAGCCTCTCTTCCTTTTTGTTTCATATATGGCAAGTGTCAGCAGAATGGGCACAATATGAGGGCTGCCAAGATGTTTGTCCATGTTTCTTCCAAAAAGCACTGCTTCTCCTGTATCTTCTGAAGAGAAATCACTTGCATTTCCAAAGGTTTGTGCTTATTGCTGTGTAACAGGGGTTAGAAGACACTATTGCATACAATCATTTTCTTCAGAGTGGGCTTTCTGAGCTCCTCAAAGCATTTCCTTGGGAGCCTGCTGCTAACCCAGAGGAAGCCAGGCAGCCAACCAAGAGCTGATTCAGTATCCCTCAACTACCTTGTGCCACCAAGTGTTGTTCATTGTGCTTGTGCTACTACACAGTGCCATAATAAGCTCTGACAAAGGAACAGAATGAGTGCTCATCAGCTCTAAACATGATATTCTTGTCTGGCTAAAGTTTTTTTAGCTTTCATTCTTAAGAAACTTCAAAAAGCTTATAAAGGTGATGGATAGGAGAGACTTTCCAGGGAGATTTATCATGTGGTTAAACTATATAACCACCCTCTCAGGTGGTTTTGGTTGTAATGGGGACCTTGTGTTATGCTATAGCTGCTTGAGTATTCTCAGTATTGGACCTGCTGTGATCTCAGAGCTCCTGACCAGAAGTCATCCCTTCCTGATGTGACCCCAGGGGGAGTGATAGGACCTGTCCTTCCAAGGATCATTGCTGGTAATTCCAGTCCATCTCCTTTCTGTTATCAGGATATTGATCTCACAACTCATTCACTAGTGAAGCAAAGGAAAACCAACTGCTTCTGAAACAAGTTCCCTGTTATGCCCACATTCTGCAGTTTGTTCACTCCAAGACAACATTACACTGACCAAACTGGGGAGCTTTCAATGGGAAGAGATCCAGCTGGCTCCTCGTGTGCTTACACCCCTTCTGGCCAATTGAGCCAGACTAGAAATAACCTACTGTAAAATCCTCTTTGCTAGGTGAAGAAGCTGGCTCTTCAGGAACAACTTTGTTTCTCTAAAGGTCTGCTCCTATTACAATTCATCACCTGCCAAGGCAGACACAGGCAGATCTGTTTCTTGTTGTGAACATAGATATACCTTGGCATTTGCTGTAAACTGATGACAGAGCAGCTTTCCTTGACAGTGTTTTCTGTGCACAACTTTCCTCCAGAGCTTGACCCAGGCACATCCACGATTTAAGCATGGATGCTTCCCTCCTTGGCTGCTTCTCGTGACTCAAAGCGAAGGCTACGGCTTCCTTCCTGCAAGGCAGCAGACTGACCAGCTGCCACACCTCTCCGCTGATGGATTGAAGTGTTTGCAGGCCTGACCTTGCATTCCCTCCAGCTGCTTCTATGTATACAATTTTTACTAGGTAAGAATAAAGGGATTTAAGGGAAGAAGGAATAAAAGTGAATTTTCAAAGGAAATCCTGCTGTTGGTTCCCACTATTTCCTTCTATTGTTGAATGTCGCAGATGCTGAAGTAAATGTCTGCTGGGATGGGAATCCCACATTAACTATTGTCATCCAAGTTTGGTCATGGCCAGCAGTTAAATCATTCTACCTTCTCATTTGAACAGCTGGAGTCTTCAGTGGTATTTCAGATATTTTTATGAGTAAGCATGCATACTGTTTCCCACAAGTCACTGTCCTCTGAAATGGGCCAAAAAGATTGAAATAAAAATGTTGAACCTTCCATAAACTCTCTGGCAGTTTCTATGGAATTGCAGAGAGCAGGATGCTTGCCAAAACAAACAACTTATAAGTGCCTTTTTTTTCTTTCTCTTCCCTATACTTTTAATTTATATGGAACACAATTGAATCCCTCAGTGATACTGCTGATTTTCTCCCTGATGAGATGGCTAGAAAATTTCTGAGAATCCCTTCCAATCCTAAAATGCTCAAATCACTTTCTTTTGAAGGCATAAATTCAGTGTATGGGGCAATCTCTGTTTTTACATGCTGTGCTTAAAAGAAAATTTAGAAACCTCATTGTGCATCTCTTCTAATGGGGCTATGAGCTTAAGGGGAGTGCATGGGCTTCTTCCACTGACCAGGCATGACATTATCCTTGCAGACCTGGTTGTGTTTTCTCTCTTTCCACATGAATTCACTTTACTAGGGAATGTGGGTTACAAGTATTCACTCTGGTCTGCAGTTCTGCTCACAAAAGACACAATAATGATCCCAGTAAGAAATCTCCCAAAGAAAGAATGCAAATAATAGAATTAGCTATAATGCTTGCTAAAATTTATAAATTATTAATGCTTGTTAATACTGAAGATGCAAAGAGTGGACGAGTAAAGAGACAAACATCAACCCAACTTGCAAAGTGATAGACAGTGTATTTAATAACGATTTCACTTGAAAGAGGGTAAGAATTTTAAAGCTGTCTGAATATGGCCTGTAGACATCTCCTTCAGGGAACAGCCTCCTAGCTGTGTTAAATCTGCTGGTTCTCTGCTTCCCAACCCTCCCTCCCCTACAGTAGTCAGCAGCACAGGGTCTGAAGTGGGGCCAGCTGTGCCAGGACACGCTGTGAGCACAGGATCCATCTATGTCAACCTCAGCCCTCTGGCTGAAATTACTCAAGACATTGGCATTGCTGGAAAGGTTTGTTTTAGAAGTTTCCAGTCACCCCCTCTGCCCTGGTGCCTTGTATCTCCTTGCTGGTGTTTACCATACCCTCAGGTCGCACTTGTGTGACAAATTAAACAAAGCTGAGTCAGCAGTCATGGTCCCATCTTCACGCTTTGCTCTGTGTCTCTCCCCTCCTCTCTTGTACTGCTCCTGGCAGCAGAGTGCCAGCCTACAGAAATTTCTGGAAGCTTTCTGTGAAGCCCTTTGATCCAGCTCTGAGCCACTGGGAACTGCCAGTGCCATCAGGAGAGGGGTGGAGATGGCAAAGGAAAGACAGGGATGTTGGTGGCAAAGTTGGTTTAAGCTGTTGAGAAACCTCATCCCCATTGCACAAGAATAGCAGCATATGGGGCTACTCAGTGAGCTGAATTACTGACATGAGCAAAACAAAACAAGCAACCCCCAGAAACACCCAAATCAAAATCCGCCTTCCCGTAAAGGGCTGCTCTGGTGCGGCTGAAGGGGTAGTGAACTACTGAGGAGTTCCTTTGGGGTCACCGAGGCTCTCATTTCACACCATAAATTTCATCCCATAAATTGCCCCCAGAACTAAAAAGATCATAAAAAAAGAAAGTTAGAAAGCCTTTTTTAAACTGAAAGTGGTATGGTTTTATTTGAATTGGAGTTGCTTAATTAGAATACTGAATTTTAACAGCCTGTTCAAAGTTATTGAATTTATGTGTTGATATTCTGCACCACAGTTGAGTCAACAGAAACCTGTTGTGCCTTTCAGAAAAGATAATTAACTCTCCTAAATGTGTTTGCCAGAAATATTGGGATAGAAATCATCCCAACAGAGTGGTTTGAACAAATTAAAACCACTCTGTTAGAGTGACAACACGCTTACTTAGTTCAAGATACGGTAATAAGCTCTTTGATGTTTTTCTAACTGAACCAGATACCCAAAATTATTTTCTACATTTAATTTTAATGTCTTTAATTATGTTTCTATATCTTACTGAAATAAAATTCCATGTGTTTTGTATTTTTAGATGCAACACCACCCATTTTGAAATATTTTTGGATAAAATATTTAAAATTTGGACAGAATTTTAGGTGGTGGATTGTTATGCTTATTTATTTATTTATGTGAGGGATAGAAGACCTTTCTTCCTTATACAGATCATCTGAGTGGCTGAACAAACATTTCCTTCATCTTTGTTTTTGGACATCTCTGTGTAAGGATAACATCTTGTGTTAAGAGCTGTGTTAATAGTTAAGTGGATCTTTTAACATTGTACATTTCCACTTCCCAGGACAGGCAACCCAGCAGGACTGTCCTTAGTAATGTGCTGCATCTTTTTCTTTTGCTGTTTATTAAAGAAGGATGTTATGACATATCACCTGCCTTGCTGGGTGCCTAATTATGGATTTTACTCTGCTTGTTCAAGGGTCTGTGCATCTCTCCAAGTGTCATTTATTCTGTTCCATTAATACCCATATAATGAGATGTTTTAGTTTCCAGAGGAACTTTCAAGTGAATTTCCAGAAGATGAAAATGCTCCATGATACCTATTGTTTAACTATGCTGGTTTGGTTTGACTGTATGGTTTTATTTCTTGAGTACAGCCATTCCTTTGTGTTCCTATATCTTGACATTAAAGCAGAGCTGCCTGTCTTTTGTAGAGCAGAGTGGTTAAAACAGCTGCACTCCCACTGGAGATGACAGCAGCACTGTATAACAGGTGTGGGCATCAAAATTCAGATAATTTCATGCCTTGCACCTTTTTCTTTAGGAAAAATAATAGATGATCACGATGTTAGTAGCATCTTTAAAAGAAATAGCATAATCTAAAATGAACAGAAGAGGGCTGTGCCTGGTTCCCATGCTCTGCAAGGAAACCTTCAGAAAAAATGGGATTCATCACAGGGCACAGCTATGCCCAAATCGCTTCCCTGCTCAGATGATTTCAAGGAAACAAAAGAAATTCAAAAACCAGCCTTGTGGCACAGTGAGCTGGAAGAGATGCATTCTACTGAGATTTAGGCTTATATTTGGGTAAAAATTCTTTCTGTTCTCTGTCCTAAAAGAAACATCAGCTACACTTACATGCTGTGGGTGCTGGCTTTAGAGTATTCTTTCTTAAGTGAGGGAAGAACAAAGAAGAAACCCTTAGTGGAGGTGAGAGAGGATGTGAGCATTTTTAGTGCTTTGTATTACGTTTGTTTGCTAATTGTCAAGCAATCCTCATTCTTGTTCTATTCGTAGACTACTTAGCAGAAAGCAAACTGTAATAGCATCTGAGAAATCCATAGGCAAAATAGGCTGCAAGGCTCTTTTGAGCCAAACCATATTTATTATGTTAATTTGAATTAATGCATTTTGACAAAAAGCTTCAGAGTTGCAACACTTTAAGTGGAATAAATAACAGAGGCTTGTTTTCACTGTTTCTAAACTTCTGATGTTCCCAGAAAACACAGCACTAGAGAAGAAAAGATTTTTCCCACACCCATTCCCAGTTCACACTTCAGAGCAAAAAAGTCTCTCCAAGATAACTCATAGTCTGTGCTTCAACTAAATATGCAATAGAAATTGCGCTGGATAAGCTAATTACCAAGTCTCAGGACTAGAGTTTAAGGTGCTGTTGTCTAGATCCCAAACCATGGAATTTGTCTTGCATGTGTCAGAGCATGGTATCTGTGCGCTCCCATGTTCCATTGAGGTGGTTTGTCAGATGACAAAAGGGTTTTTCTGTAGAATTATGCTATGGAAACACAGTGCCTGTCCAAAAGCAATGGAGATTCACTGGTTTGCTTTATCTTATTATTGTAATATTGAACAGGTTCTTCATCAATTCTTTAATGTGTGTTTTCTGTGTGGCAAGCAGGGCACCTCTAGAGCTAATGCAGATGTGCCAGTTCCTGCAGTTGTCCTCAAATGCACATACATCCTAGGAATTATCCTTCTCCTATTTGACATAAAATTGTCATTTCTAATCTTCATTTGTAAAATTTTTATCATTACAGTTATGAATTAAGATTACAAATAATACATTTTTCAGAAGTTTCTGCTGTCCTAAAGTGTAGAAGAACATTCAAAAAATTACTGATGGAAAGTTACCTTAAAGCACAGCAAAACATACTTCATTTCCCTTTATATCATTGCTTTTATACATTTTGGTTCTATATAGTACTTGCTGTCAGTTTTTGAGATTTATTCTGGGAATCTTTTTATTTGAAGCAACCAAGACAAGATGGTAGCACTCAGCCTTACAGTGCAGAGCCAAAACTGTGCCAGGCACAGCTTCATGAGCCTTTCTGAATTTAATTTCTAAAGGGCTTGAGAACAGGCAGAGGAGAATGTAGTCTCTGAAGTTCAGTAGGACAGGCAGTCACCTGAACCAAGAGTCTGTATGCTGTTTGTGAAATCTGAGGTTAAGGTGCTGTTCTCTAATCTGCCAGAAGTGTCAGTAAGGCTCTTTGTTCCTTATGTAATTTCTCTTTGATCTGACTGAACTGAAATCTGAAAAGCAAATAATAAAGGTGTTCCAGATAGAAGGAGATTTGCAGGAGGACCCTTCGAGTCTGTGCTGTGTATCGTTGCACACAGGCATGTAGCTGTGTATGAGCTTATGCCTGCCTGTGCTATGAAATGGAGAAGAGTTTGAAAATAATCTTCAGGTGTAGCACTTTTTATGGTGCTCAAATATTGATGTAAAGTGAGGCTGACTGTGTCTTCTACCTGCAGTTATAACACAGCAAAGTTACAAGGGTAAAAAACCACAATAGCTGCCTATTTTCCATGGTGTTTTGACCCTGTTGGCTGCTGCAGCTTTCACCAATCCTGAATAAACCTCACTGAAAATTCTGATTATTAACTTGAATAAAGGGGTCAGAATCCCACCCCTAAAGACTAAAAGATAAAACCCATAGACTGAACTGCTCAGTTCTTTATTGAGCTTGAGCTGTGGTGACATTTTTCTATTAAAATCTTTGCCAGAGTATGCATATATGAAAATGTATTCATACATATTTCACATCCTGAATATTGTTCTCCAAAGAATGAGATACTTTTGCTACAACAGCAGAGGAAAGTAATTGATGAGGTTTAGATGTTTAGAAGATTAGCTGCCAAAATCTGTTTTTAGTTAAACCTCTAATAAAGAAAATAGTTCTATATTTTCCATGCAAGAATTTTGGTATGGGTGCCCAGAAGGTACCGTGATGTCTTTTTTTTTCCCTTTTTTTTTTAAACAATCTTCTTCCCTTGAAACTGAAAAACCTGACAGCTGCTATTCAAAGATAGTATAAAACAACACTTAACATTCAGTGAAATATTCTTAGCACCAAAATAACTCTTGTTAACATTAGCACTGACCATGTGAAAGATCAAGAGAGCAGGGACATTCCGCCTATTAAAAAAATCAGTGCCACTCAAAAAACAGGTGTGTGAATCTTATGAAAGCTCATCTCAAATCTGAAGAAAGAATATGCATTAAGATATGGTGCTGAGAAGCTTTAACTGAAAATTATAATTATGTACAACTCAGCTTGATGACTGAGTCCTGAATATAATGTCTATCTTTTCAACATATGATTTTTTTGCATTTTATTGGGAAATTTTCTGCTTTTTTACACATGGCCTAATACTGTATCCATTGTTTCAGGGAGTGGTGTTTAGCCATATAAATAGCTGGGATTAAGTGCATGCCTAAACACTGATGTTGAACTACTTGCATAAGGAACTACCACTCAGTGGGAATAAAAGAGAATTGGGTGTAGAATTATTTGTTTATTACTCATCAGACAGAATTACTTGACCACCCAAATGGAGTCCCTGAGGCTGTGTCTGAAAGCCAGTAGTTAAAAAAACCCAACCAGATTACTCTCTTGTAAGTGGTCTGTATAGTGGATTTTTAATTTAGCTTTGTTCTGGGGAGATTTTGTACAGTTTATTGATGACAGTGCTAAGAAAAGAACATTTGAACTTAATTAGTGATTATAATACATATAATTACAGTATGAAAAGAAGTTAAAATATCTTGGTACATACAGTGGCTGTATCTATTCCCACAGTAATTAGCCCACATATAAAAGGACTTTTCAGGGCAAATTCTTGAAGTTAGTGACAAATTTGGATAGCTTTCTAAAACTATGAGAACCTCACTGGCACCATCCGACTTCCTCTGAAGTCAATGGAAATTTTGCCTGCAACTTCACTGGAAGTAAACAACAAGAGTTTGGAAAACAAGATGAAAGTGTTGCCATTAGTGAGTCATGAAATCTGGAATCAAGCTCCTACAGTCTCCACGTCCTTCAGTTTCCATGTAAGCGTACAAAGCAGAACTTCAGAATTTTTTCTTTTCCAGGAGGGCTGAGATTGAGAGCAGTTGTGTAGTACACTCACATATGTGAACCCTTAAGCAAAGGCCCAAACTGTTTAACTCAAAACTCTAATTCTGCATTCCTGCCTTTTTGAGCCTTATGCATCTCCTGCATGGCCAGAGATGTTCAAAGCCCAGAATTGTGCAGAGGTCTGGCAAAACTATGGTTGCCTCCATTGATTTCTCTTGTATTAAAAGAACTAGAAACAAAAGTCATCATTTTTATTCTCTAAATGTTTCCTAAGTAGCTTTTCAGTAACCTGAACAAAGAAAAACTGTGGTCCATAAAATTTTGAGAGAATTCCTTGAAATAAGCATACACATAGAACATGGGATTAATGCAATTAACAACATAATTTTTCAGAGTGAAAGAACTTTTCTTTGTAAGGTATAAAGGGAGAACATTTTCCCACACAAGATCCCTTGTTACTCAGAGGGTGAAAAATGCTCACGTCAGGATAGAAGACAGGAGAAAACATGACTGGCATGGAGTTAAACCCTCTGTGAAAGTACTTTGGGAAAGGCCACTTCAATAAGTGCACAATTGTGCAAATAAGGATTTCATCCACTAGTCTGCCGTGGTTCTCTGAATACAACAGGGGTTCAGTTTGAATGTATTGTGCATATACTGCAAACTGGATGTCAAGGCTCTCTCTTCAGACAAAGCCTTATTGTTTATTAAAATGTTTCATAAGTCCTTATTGAGGGAGCCACAAACCTCTCCTCCCCACCAAAGCCAGATCCCGTTCAGAGCACGATTTGGAATGCATGTCCTTTTTAATTTAAAGTACAGAATAGCCTCTCTGTGGTCTGTGCTAAAAATCCATCTGAATGCAATATCTTTTCCCTAAGCTTAAATGGGCCATGATGTTTTGTGTCAAAATAAAAGCATACACCGACCCTGATGGTCTGCTCTGGCCAAACCATTTTCTGTCTAAAACTGGAGGAGGATTTAGAAAGAAAGAACATTCTTGTCTACTTCTTAATCGACCTTCTTTTGCCCATAGTATAGGTAAGTACAAGTTTATTCAGGACTCTGCTAAATTTTGCTTCACTGTTTTTTCTCTAGAAGATGTTGAAGCAGAAGAATCTCCCCATACATTGGATCTACCATAAGCATCATCATTGCAGGCCTTCTGTACTGGGTCTCTCAAGTGGGCAGCACAGAGGTATTGTGCTCCTTCTTCTTTGTCTGGGATTTTGTTCCTTTGCAGCACCAGAAATGCTACAGAAGCTGTAGTACAGGAGATTTAACACTCAATTTTTCTCAGTTTTAACCTTTTAAGTAGAAATGTGAAGCATTTCGTAGAGATGTTATTTCATCATAGGTCTCCTATAATTACTCAGACTCTTAAGACTATTTTCATTGTTCTGGTAGCTTAAAATCTGTTTTTATGTTTTACTTACAGTAGTTAGATATATTAATTCGTGTGTATTAGAGTTAAAATCTTGTTTCCATTGGAAAATGGAATTTATTTATGGATAAAATAATTTCACAGGGAATCAGAAGCTGTAGAGTGGCTAAAAAGTCTTCTATTTATTGTAATGTTCAATACATTTGTATTGAATCATGGCCCACTGATTCCCTTACTATTTACTAAGAGAGCTACACTTAACACTGCAGACCATGGGTTAAACAGCTTCCTTGCTGCTGGAGAAGTGGTATGTATAAACTCTTGGGTAAATGGCATTACAATTTTAAAGGTTAAAAATATTTTCATGTAATTTAAAATAACTTACTTTACCTAAGAAAATTGTTTGGATTCTTGATTTCACTGTTTCCCAAAGTCTTTTGATCCAAACCAATTCTGTAGGTGGCTGGAGCTTTATCATATTATCCTATTGTTTCCTTGAGATGAGGAGCATTGCTCAAGACAAAATAACTTCTCTGTTATTTATTTGACAGGGGGCAAAAGGGCAGCAGAAGGTGAGGTAGGAAAAGGACAAATAGAATCCCTCAGTGGCCTGTACCTTATGTTTTAGGTCAAAGACTTCAACAAAAAGATACAGGACAGCAGGATAAGGAACTAAAAATTTAACCATAAAGTTCATCTTGGCTAAATGTATGAAACAAAGGATTCCGCCTTTTCTTCCTCTGAAGTAGATTTTAAACATAAATATAAACCAGTGTTTTTCTTCTGAAAAACCTCAAACCTCAACACAAGCACATTCCAAAATAACTCCTGAAGAGAACAGCCCAACATAAACAACAATGGCCCACAAAAAGCATTTTTGGGCCCTTGATGAACTTTCCATTTTTCTTCAAAATTACAGCTTGGGAGAGCTTCCAGTTGTGTTGATGTGTGCAGCTTATCAGCCAGAGAAGGAACACTATCATGTATCCCATCAAAATGAGAATGTATTAGCCTCAGCTCCCAAAGTCTCTTATGGACTTCTGCACAGAAAATGTCCATCCTTGAAAGCTTGCACATTTCAGCCCAGATTTCTGCCTCTCTGGCAGCACTGTGTGACTTCCCAGTACAGCAAATGTGTGAGGGACTGCTTGCTACTGTGGGAGAGCAATGTGCTCTGCTCCCTGCTGAACTGTCTCATGGCCAAAGGGAAGATTACTTACAGGTTAGCTTTTCTTTTTTTCTTTTTTTTTTTAATTTCCCATATCTCAGCTGTAGAATCACTGTCTAGT
The DNA here is from genome assembly GCA_034509185.1 of Euphonia xanthogaster. Lineage (NCBI taxonomy): Eukaryota > Metazoa > Chordata > Aves > Passeriformes > Fringillidae > Euphonia > Euphonia xanthogaster. The sequence continues at coordinate 30,005,951 of JAYDZK010000113.1, read as the reverse complement.
GTTTGTTTTTTATCCCAAGAATTACATAGGTTTTGATTGAAATTAATAGTTTTCACCAAAACCTTTTCCTTGCACCTTGCAGGAGGCTGTTTATATCACCTGTTTTACTTTGATGGCTTACTCACCTGAGCATTAAACACTTGCTTGCTAAACTGGGATTTGTCTGGCTCTCTGTTTTTTTTCATCCTTCTATTATCTAGTAATATCACGGGACAGACATGAACGTGTGTGAGTATGAGTAAGTACCTGGGCAAGCTGGGTGTGGGAATGATGCATTCTCCTGGTCTCAGTGGGAAAATGGTGTCCTAACTTTAGTAGCTTTTTTCTTGGAAGTGAATAAACTTCTTTTTCTTAATGAAATATGTGCCCTTTCTGCCCTGCAAACCATGTCTGGACAACATTCCTCATGCTATTAGCATGGAGGGTGCTGAGGAAGCATATCTGAGGGGGAGCTGACTTTATTCTGGGCTTTTGAGGCCAACTGTAGTGTTTCTGCCTTTGAGGATCCAGCCAATACTGTCACAGTTCCTTCTTCCACTACACGCCTGCTTTCCTCCTGACCTTTGCCCAGCCAGAGGAAGGAGAGGAAGGGAGTGGCAAGAGATCTTCATACCCAGAAAACATTTAATAAATCACCAGAGCTTTGTTTTCTGCATTGTGTCTGCAGAAACATCCACAAAATGAGAATCAGCTCACTACAAAACACCACAGGAATCTCCTGTTCCTGTACAGTGTATATAAATTGGCTGTCTTTACTTAAAGGAAAATTAGGGGTTCATAAACTGACCTTCACAATCACTCAATATTTCCTCCTGAAAAATCCTACACAATATGAGTTTTTTTAGTAAGGCATATGATATTTTATGAACAAAGGAAGTTTTTATGCTGGTGTGATTTAAAACTTTTTCGTGAGCATTTTCAATCACATTCCTTGCACTTGGGAAGGCTCAAGAAAATACAATAAGAAGTTAATATTTACCGTGGCATTTATTAAATGAAATGCATTGAGAGAAGTTTCAGCCTAAGAGGTATTTGAGATGATAAAGGTGAGATTATAAATGTGAGATTCTAATCTGAGACTAACTTTAAATGATGAGAAAGAGCCATGTGTGTGTCCAAAACAGCACAAAAAGCCTTCATGTTGCCTCTTCTCCACTCACCAATTCTCTCCCAATGACTGATGCAGTTGCAACATCCCCGCTTTGCCCTGCCAGGTACCAGTCCCAGCCTCTCACATCAGAGGCTGTGCCTGTTCAAACAGAGCTCCATGTGCCCCTCTGTAATAAATGATGACAGCTTTGCAAAGGGAAGGAGGGCCTGCAGGATGGGCTGGCCTACAGCCTTTAAAGCCTTTTGGCTTATTTACACAGGACATTTTTTTCCTGCCTACTTCTCTATCAGAGGGGTGAGTCAGGCTCATATGCACGTCCGTATCGTTGTTAGGGCAGCTGCCTCATTTCCAGACTGTGGATACAGGACTGCAGGCCTTGACTGTGATGTGAATATCCTTTTACACATCTAACTGTATGTCTTGATCTAAAGTGAGATTCCTGTGTTATTTGGGGCTTCTAAGTGTTACTAAAACAGACAGTGAAGAATATAGATATCTCCTGGTCTGTCAAAATAAAAAAAGAAAGAAACAACTCACTGCTCTACCAACTCAGAATTAATCTTGTATTTCTGGGAAGCAAAAATGGTTAAATATGAACCCGCCAAGACCATATGTTCCTAACACATGTGCTGCTTCTCCATCTAGCTGCCAAAAACATGTCTGTGTTTGACTCCAAAGGTGCTGAATAGTTTCTTCAAAGACTGAAGCATCTCATATGAGGTCTTGAGGATAACAGTTTTGCCAGGTCTCATGATAATAGAGAATCAAGTCAGGGCAGCTGAACCCTTCTTCCTGCAGGGTCACTGGGATAGCAAATTCTGATTCTGGTAACAGAAGAGTAAGTTGAAAATTTGCCATCTCTCTCTAAACCAGAGAATTTCACCCTGGTGACACTATGTTAGGCACACATAACATTTAACTTGTCTCAGCAATGGTGCTTTTGTGTTCTGGTTTGAAACTTGATGTTGCCAAGGTTTTGTGTGTTGTACAGAGCTGTGGGAAGGGAGTTAAAGAACACTGCAAATATTTACTATAGGCTTTGCCAGCAATTAAACTTTATATTAGTCCCTCCTTCCTGAGTAGTGTCAGTTCATAAAGGGCCTGAAGTTACATTCTAGCACTGCAAAATGCGCAGAGCATGGGTTTTTGTCAGCCATATCTATTTTATGCAAATACAGACTGGGACTTAGATAGAGGTGGTGAAACCAGACAGATGGAACACTTTTTNNNNTTTGTCAGGAATATTATCCTGTGTTGTAATGCCTGCCTTAAGGGTTAAATTCCTGTTGCAGGAAAGAAAGCAGAAGGCAAGCTCCCCTTTATACAATGGCCTTTCTAAAAGTCCCAAACTAAAAACAGTGCAGCATTTCTTCAAGGACTGGAATCAAGACCAGGCACCAGAAGCAAAAAAAACTGTGAAATTTTGTAATATGTTTAATGATACCATTAGGTTATGCTAGCATTAAGATAATTGTGTTCAAGACTTTATTTTTCTTTATATTTTAGATTTAATAAATGTATTTTTTTAAATCAGAAGTTATCTCTAGTCTGGAGGTGTAAAGGGTAAAATTAATAGCTTTTTGAGTAAGATGAAATTTATATTAATCATCTCTGAGAATGCAAAGAAGATCTCTATCAGTGGCTGATTAGGATGAGGAAGGGAACAAAACCTGGAAGAAATGAGGTTATTTCAAAAATATTTGTAGAAGAAATGGAAAGTCAAGGGCAAAAGAGTTCTTTGCTGGCCCATTACACCACAAAGCCAGGCCCAGAGCACTCCTGGCTCCCCTGCTCTGATGGCAAATAGATTTGAACAGGCTATGACCACACCAGGCAGTAGCAGAGAGGACTCGTACAGAAAAACCTGCTACCCTTCCCCGCCCACTGTTCTGGCACAACACTGTCCCAATGCTTCTGTGATTCCACCTTGTAAGCAAACTTAGGCACCATCCCCCCTATTCACTTCCCATCAAGCCCACAGTTTTCCTCCAAGGAATGTTCTTACAGAAGAAGCAGTGTCACTATTTACCATATTCAGAACATTGAAATGAAGAATAGTCAGCATGGCAAAGGTTTTGCACTAGCCAAAGAAATCAGTGTATTTTTCATCTGTCAGCTTAATTCTACCCTTTCTGCCACAAAAATACATTTGTTAAAGGACAGCTTGTCTATTTATTCTCTTTAGAATTACTCTCAGCTATCGATGACAGCAAATCTAAATTGTTTTTTGCCAAATGAAATTAAAGCTGCTGCCTAAGGCATTAATATACAGATGGCCTGACCATTCAGAAGAGAAATGCCACATCAGCTGCTGAGAGCTCTTACCACACATAGAGTTAGAGCAAATTATCCGTAAAAAGAAGCCATATGACAGAGGAATATTAGTTTTAACTTTTACTATGGTTTCTTTACTTAAAATCAGACTTGATAGAATCTTGCTTTTTGACACACAAAAATTTCCTGTGATACCTGCAATGAGATAAAAAAAATCTTTCTTCAGAAATGTCTCAGGACTAATATCTTCTGTTTACAGGTCCAGCAAACACCTCTACATATCCTGCTTTGCATGCTCCTGCAGGGACCTCAAAGAAGGGACTTTGTGTGGGTAATTAGGGTGTGCTCTGTCCAGCAAGAGGAGAACATTGCACAGTAGCATTAACACAAGCTGGTCATGGTGGTTTCCCACAGTTCTTCCCCCATTACAGCTTCAGGGCTGATGTTTTCTGCGCTGTGCACTGCATAGCTCTTTCTCTTCTGCTTTTTGACACAAATATCTTCTTTAACTCACTACTGGCATTCCTTATGTGGTGCTGCAGCCTAACAAAAGAAGATAAAATTTAATATTTTCAATGACATGCCATATACTCACAGTTTGCATGATTTTAAAACCAATGGCTTGGAACACGAAAATTCCCAACAGAACAGTGTGTTTCCAAAGGGTGCTCTCCCTGTAAAAGAGGTTCTTTCCACTTAGCCTGGTCCCATCCTCTCCCTGTTGTTGTTCCAAAATCTGCTTCTCCTCATAAGATATGTCCTTATTTATGCTTACATTTTCTATTATATCTAATCATAATAATATAACCACATAAAATAATAATATCTAGCTGTAGTTCTACATCAAAAAGAAAGCTTTTTGTAACAGAATACAAATTTTCAGTTCAATAGGGAAATGAAAACACAAGCTCACTTGAAAGAAAATAACATTTTTGCTTTGTTAGCTATGAATATCTACTAGTACATTTAATGACTGATTTTTTAGAGTTTGGCATTAGATTGAGCTGTTTAGCAGGCAAGTTTTTGTTTCCAACATTCAGCTGAAGCTATACCAAAGTTAGTTAAAAGAATATTGGACACTCTAGCATTCAATAGAAAAGTTGAAAGTACTTAATCAAAGACACATCTTGGCTGAGAAAAAAAAAAAAAATTGAATAAATAGCTATTTCCTGCTTACCTGCTCCTTGGTTCAGGATGAAAAAAATTGTTACTATGCTCAAGGGCAAAATTATATAGGTTTGGTAAACTTAAAAGGAAATATTTTTAAATGGTGGGGGGCGGGGGAAGAGAAAAGTTTAATTTGAATAGAGTTGGGTTTTTTTTTGGTGAATGAGAGTTTTCAATCTAAATTTAGCATTTTCTTCAGAAGCATCCTGCTCTTCTATAAATGACTAAGACTGTGTACACACAGGCCTTCCTGAGTGGGATGTTTACTTGCAGATGCCAAGATGTCCTTCAGACAAATATCTAACACAATATTATAGAAAGTGGATGCTTGCTGTCAAGGACAGCCAGCTGGCCCCCATGTGTCCAAGCCAGAGAGAGAGGGAGGTCCATCCTTCCCAAACTGCTAAGACTGTGAACATCTTAAAAAATTCCTCTGAGAGTGGTTTTGTTTAGAAATTCAAGCGTTTAAGATTTGTGCTTTTAATATGTGAAGTGACTGTGCCCAGAGTGTCAGCACAGAGTGAAATTCCTCTCTGGAAGCCAAATTAGATTTAAGTGGTTTAAGCACAAAAGCTAGAAGCTGTTTCTTGAGTGGTGACAACATGAAGCAGTGAAGGAAATCAGGTCACAGAGAGTTGAGATAAGGTTTTGATATGGAGGGCTCTCTATTCAAGGCACAAAAATTAGATCTGTTTTTGGGAGTGGCTGAGAAGCCAGAAGTGCAGCTCCAGGAAACAGCAGGGCAGCCTTTGAGGAGGTCAGACCCAGAATGTAGCATACACTGTGCTGCTGTGTTTTGCTTCAATGGTAACAGAAATCTAAAAACACCTTTTTTTTTTTGTCATCCAAGTTTTCTGCAAACACAATCAATTAAATCTCTATCTCTTGCTTTCTGATGCAAAAACAGAAGCACCACACTTTTAAGGCACAGAGATACCAGGCTTGGTTGCAAATTCTACAATGTTTGTCAGAGAGCATTTTGTGGAAACCCTATTGAACAAGTGTCATCTCAGAAAGTGTAAAGTGGCAGAGGTGATCAGACCTTAGAATTCATTTGCTTCTCCTTTGAGAAAACTTTCTTTCCCTTTTCCGAGCTCTAAATGTGAGATGAAATTTACCAAGGCAAAATTGTATTTTAAAAAAGAGATACCTTCCTCGTCTTGTCAGTATCTGTCATGTTAATATTTTTGATATAGACACTTTACAGCTGCAAAGAGAACCTTGGAAAGCAGCCCCAAATGTCTTGGGTTTGGATGTCAGAAATAACCTGATCAAAATCTCAACCACTGGATCTAAATATTTCTTGCTGATGATCTCCTAAAAGAGCTCTTCTACAGTATCTGATCCTGTTACTATAAACTCCAGAAATAGCCAACATTTCTGTCTACAAATAGCTATTGAAACATAGAAATCTAGTGTTTCATCTTCGTGCAGTTATTTTAAATTTTAAATCCTTGCTTCTGAGTCAAAAAAACTAATTTTTTTACTGAAAGTATGTTTACATTTGATGTTCTCAAATTTTTTTTAACATTGCACTTTATGTTCTCAATAGTTATTATTATAATACTTATTGTTAACATGTTACTTGTGTCTTTCCTTTTTGAAAATTTGCATGTTTTCAAAACTTATGTGGCTTAAAAAGAAAAAAAAAAGAATAAGTAAAAATATCCCAGCCCCCCTAAATGGGGAGGGAACTATCTTCTGTTACACTAGCAATAGTATATTTTCGTTTTTTGTATACTATATTGCATATACTAAGCTGAAACAGGCTTGTTCCATTCTATCACAGCTAATTGTTTTTAGACTTCAGCTTTTCTCCCCTCTTCTTACAAATTTCTCTCTATTTCTTCCTTTTAAATTGCACCTTTTAAACACCTAGTGAGATGCAGGTGGTTTGTGTCTGATTCATCTCTTTCATACACATCCTTCAAAGAAAGGAGTGATTGCTTTTGCTTCTCCATCCCCTTCAGCTAGCTCTTTGCCATTTAGGATTACTCTTCCTTCCAGCTGCTGTTCTGAATATTCTCTCAATTTCTAACATTAACCTCACCCCCATTCCTGATTTACATCGTGTTCTTTGGAATCCTGCATGCTGTTCTAATTTTCTGCTACATGCCATGCCCTCACTTTCCCTCTGTCTGCAAAGCCAGGTTTAGTGAGCTTCGTGAGATCTATTTAATCACTAAAAAAACTGTGCAGTCCAGCAGTAAATGTAATATGTATTCCAGAAAACCTACAAACAAGTTTTACTTGGCACTCACAGCAATGAGGTAAGAGGATAAAATGAGTTTGTGGTCACATTACCAGACCACCAGCAGAGAGTTATGAGAAAGCTGGACCCGTTTTAATTAGGAAAAATATAAAAAGTTTACATGAGAGCCATCATTCTGGTCTTCTATGAACCACAAGCTGTAATTATAAACCCAAAGTATGAATTTTCTTAGCTTTATACTTGGATTTTAATATCACTGTGTGAAACAAAAGTTGAATTTCTTTAGGTTGTTCAAAGTATGCCTTTATTAAAGAAACATCTTTTTCCAAAAAACCCGGCAGGAGATTGGACTTGATAATCTGCATGGTCTCTTTTAACTCCAAAATTGGTCCATGCCATGCTATAAATCTGTGCAGTATAGGTTTTTAATGATTTCTATGTAGGTAGAACAGCACATCTTGAAAATTGAACCCTTTGTCTTGTGTAAGGGGGGAATTAAAATTTCATCATTTCTCTGAAACAGTCATGTCTTGAGGAGTTGTTTAATTTTTACAGTGATCTTATGACAGGATTGACTGTTGCTTGTGCTGAGTGAAGGTGATTTCTTACGATGCAGAAGTTAAATGCAATTTTTTAGTCCAGTATTGCAATGACAGGATCAAACTTTTACTTTGGGGAATTGCTCAAAAGATTATGAATTTGATAAAAATATTCTCATGTAACACAATCCCTGGTATTTGTTTACATCAGCTAGATGGAAATAATTCAATGCCTTGTTAGAAAGCCAAAACTATCACCAAACTAGTTGGTATGAGTCTGTGGCATGGTGCCACACCTTGCTCAGTCATTAGTAGCCAACTTGGGTTCCAGTAGGAATGTAGCTCAGTGAACATGATGGAATACCTGAATTATTTAGCCTCAAAACTGAGTTTTCTGATGATACTGGGCCTGTCTTTGTTTTCTTTGAAGCAATAACTGCTTAGCCATCTTCTGCTTAGCAAAAATATGGACCTATGCTTTCTAAGAGATGTGTCATCTCTTTGCCAAGTACATCTACACCATAATCTATAGGAAAATATAAAAGAAGATCTGAAAAATCATTACTATGGTAGATTTAACATCTGAAGCAGTGGAATGCAGGACCTGGAGTAAACTTGGAGTGGAATACTGGCTATTGGATGTAGGGGAAAACTGCCCTGAAGGTGAAGGGGCATCACTATTGGACTGCCTTTCTTGTGTACCTGTACCTCATGTAGTGGCTGTCATGATACTACACTGCCCATCTTTAATTCAATAATTCAGTGATTTGGACACTCATATGAATGCAAGATAACCAAACTCATTTCCTCCTACTGCTTGCTGAATTTTGGGTCTTTGCCAGCTTCCAAGTAAATGCAATGAGCTTGTGATAATTCTGCCAATGTACATAACTGCAGAGGAAGGGACAGGCAATGACTGAAAGGAACAGAAATCTCCTGTTGAGGCTGTTTTACTTCAATTAGACATTTGTGGTCTCGCAAAAGTGACTGCCATAAAGATCCTCAATGTCACAAAATTCTGAGAATGAGGAAATCTGGATTTCCTTCTGTCAAAAATAATTTAGGTTATTCTACAAGATGGAACAGGTTTAGGAACGGGGACTGAGAACCATGTTAGGAAGACTTCTATTCAGGATGCTACAGCGCTTGCTCAGAAATTTTGCCTGTATGTACTTGGTCTTCTGTACTGGGTGTCTTGAAAAGCCTTGTTGGTGCAAGGTTCTGGGTGACCTGCTCAGTCAGGTGCCATCAGCAGGTTCCATTGCTACAGCACTTCTCCTCTGGCTTCTCCCACTGGTGCTTTCACTGCCCTTGAGGGGTAGGATTTTTTAGAGTAACCTGGGATGCTCATCAGTATGACTGGGAGCTCAATAAAACCCTAGGTCCATTAAAGGAAAAAAATTGAATTTTTCTAAATGACCTTTCAAAGTATGATTTTTTTGATCTTGCTTATGTAAATTCATTTCTGTTCACAACCAAGATAAGCTGCTAAGAGCTAAGAGACTAGTCTAAATTGCTTTTCTTGAAGAAAACAGAGAATGCATTATCTAAGGTAAAGAAATGGAATCCTAAGACTTACTGCTTAAAAATTACATTAATTAATTTCAATTACTTATCTGGCGGACAAGACCAGTAATTCTGAAAATGTGGGGTAATCCAATAGCTGTCTCCTTCTTTAATATTTTTCTCTACTTCAGGCTAAGAAATTCACACTTATTTTGAAAACAGGTCTTGCTTCCTTGAGTTGTCCTTGGAAGATAGTCCTTGGAAGAATTAGTGTTTTGCATATTATAGTTTCTTAAATCTTTAATTATTTCCTTACACTTCTGTCCCCATATATGATCTGTGGTTTTACCTGTCTTACTTACATTAGCCAGAGAACAGATTTTATTTTCTAAGTTCATTCATTTATGTAGCTTTGGACAAATTTATCTGGAGAGCAGCAGACTGACCGTAGGAAAAACCATAGAAATTATTAGCCTAAAATTCACTAGTCCTGATCTGCTCATTGAAAGATTAGTGAGTAATCTCATCAAAGTCCAAAAACTAAATGTTGTTGAAAACATTACCTATTGGAGTAAAGTTTGATGATTCCTTATCTTAATTTCTGAAAGTGACATTTCTTCTTCATCATTTTTTTAGAAAATTCTTAATATTAGAGCTCTGATCTCATCTGGTCCAAACATAAATCATTCTATGTAGTCAGTTAGACTGATTTAGACCAGCTGAGCCACTCCACCTCCTTTAACATCCAGGTTTTGTGCCTGCTCTCTGTGCTTCCAGCTGTGTGCTCCTGTGTATGATGGCCTCCAACAGCTCACTAAAAGTTATTTAAATTTTCGTGCTTTTCTCCCATAAAAATCCTCATGGATGAATGTCATTAACATATTGTAGAAAATTCTGAGCCTTCCTGACTAGAAGCAACAGCTTTGCATCAAGTTTCAAGCAGAGCATTGTGTGTCAAACTTGTGTCCACCTTGTAAAATCATGAGGTCTACCCGTGAGATCTACCATTGATCTTGGCTTCTACCAGACCATAATTCTATGGTCAGTAATGGGAACTTTTACTCTTTCGAATTGCTTATTATTATAAATTTGATAGAGCTGTGTCAGGCAAATTCCAGACTCTACTGGCCCTCCTGGCAGATGCAGGGATGTCTACTCTTTCTTACCATGGGGCTATTTTGGGAGAGCTTACATGGAGTCCAAAATATTTGTGACAAAGGAATTAGTGAACATTTTCAATAGTTATGGAGAGGTTTATGTACTATACATGCATATATATATATATATATATATATATATAAAATCATATGTCCATATCTCATGAACTATATTGTAAAGATACATATAAACACTTCACTTTGAATTATACAACCATACATAGTTTTGGGACAGAAACCCATGCTGAAGAATTTTCTGACAGATTTAATACTCATGTAATTTAGAGAATGCAGAAAATGCACCTACTTTGTGTGCTTTATCTGTAATATTTCAGGAATAGTCAAATTGTGTGGTTAACTTTGTCACTCAGCCAACATTCTCATTCCTTGCATGTGCTGTAGGTAAGAGTTGCTTATGGATTCCTTATCCATACAACTTCCCAGACTTACACAATGTAATTTTCTGTTTATGGGCCAACTAACCCTTGATTGCAGAGACTTACAGAGTAGTTTCATGGCCCACAAGGCATGGTTTAGCATAACATGGTTTAGCAAAATGAATACTAAAATTTTGCTCATCATCATTCCTCTCTTTCCATCCATTTGACAGATGTTTAAAAACAGTAGCAATTTTAATATTAAATTTTTGCCAAAAATCTCTGTAAAAAGAAGCTTTGTTGACTGGTTATCAGTTCAAGATATCCTAGAGAACTCAGAAATATTTTCATAAATGTAAGCAATTACTATATTTGGTTTGGTTGGTTTTTTATATCTTATAATTGCAGTTTATGAATAGTTTGATGGCTCTTAATTGCTCACTAAAAACACCATGAAGACTGAGAGTATGGTGAATATTAACAAAAATTCTCTGAATTTTTTTGGCATACTGGTAATTTCCTAGTTCTGTTGCTCTAGCGGCCCATGCTGTTTTTCAGACCTATTAACTCTTTTATCCAGACATTTTTTCTTCGTGAAACACACAAGAGTGAATTCTCATATGCATGCTTCCTCCCTGCTGAAACCACTTCTGTGAAACAAGCCCAGAAGAGATTCCAATTAACTACAGTTAAATTTAGTTATAAAATACTTCAAAAAAAAACCCTTACATAAGGGGTTTTACCTTGCCCCTTACCCCCAGATCTAAATTGGTCAGGTAATAATTGACAGTCCAAAGTATGAAAGTGTGTTGGGTAAAATATTCATGTCTTTGAATATAAAATGGGAAATTCTGGCTTGTGGTAATGTAACTATGAGCAGCTGCCTTGTCTTGTCAGAATGCCTTTAATCCATCTCCTTAAACTCTATCTGTTTTTATCCCCCCCAAAAAAAAGCTTTAGAAACAGATAAACTTTAAAGCACTTTACAGGAAAAAACTTCTGATCATTAGCGGCAGACATACCTAGTCTAAAGAAGGTCAAAGACTTCTAGAACTGGAATGTACCTTGTCCTGTATGGAGAGGGAATACCTTTAGCCTTTTGTTACATAACTTTTGCTCTTATCAGTTTGAAAAACCACAACCACAGGGGGGATGATTTTTTCTAAATTGTCTATGTCTTTCTTGCAGCTGTGCATAGGCAAGCTCTGAAACTTTTCACTCATGGTGATAGTTTCTCTGTGGGAAATAACAAGAAAGTTCATCTACTGGACACTAGAAATAAAATTGCCTTGCTGTGGCAATATTTCAGAATAATTTACTTGTTTTTCAAAATTGTATCCATAGTTCTTTTCCCAGATTTTATCACAGCCCCAGCCCTTAAAACTAAGCTAGTCCATTATCTGCTCCAAGGGTAAGTAGCTACGGAGAATCACATCCCCTGTTACATCCTCTAATGTCTGCTGACATGAGCCATAGTCTCAAGTAAACCAGAGAGGCATTTTCATGCTATTTAACTGCATTTATCTATTTAAGTAAGGGGTTTTGTTTCATCTCACTTTGGATGTCCAGAAGTTGGTATTCTGAACAACGTGTCTAGATGTCATGTCTAGGTAGTCAGTGGAGAAAAGAGTAGGAGGATTTTGCTTCTGGAACTAGTGATTTATGGCTCCTACCCCGACATTAAATCAATTCTTTGGGTGTAAGGAGCTCTTTATTAATTAGGACAGCGAATTTAGCTAAAAAGTTAATTATTAAATAGTGGAAAATACGTAAGATAAATCCTGTTCTCAATGGCAAGCTCTGAAGGCAGAAGCTATGTAAGAATTGTTTTCTATGAAGAAAATATTAAAGGAATTGTGATCCCAGAGCACCAGACCTTAAGTCTCTGCTCTCATGGACCATTTGCATTTCTGTCCCTGACCATGGCATTGCCTTTGGTAATGCTTTTAAACATTGACTTTCTGACTTATAATAACAGCGTATGTAAAAATAGCTTGTGGTAATTTGGTTTAAAGTACTATTCCATTTATCCTGTACTGCTCATGTGACCTTTCATGAGATATGGATGTAGAAGTAAAAAAAAGTTGCACAGTACCCTAGAAATTCAAAAGAACAGGGAGGAAAAAGAGAACTATTCTAAACATTTACTTGAAACACTCAAAATCTTAGTTATAACATTTAGATGGGCTATTTTATAATCATACTCAAGGGCTGGCTGCTTCCTCTCATTTATTCCCAGTGATGCACAGTTCCCTGTCTTCTGAGCTGAGGACAAGCTATGCAGACAGGCATGGCAAGTCTACTGCACTTTTGACCTGCTAGTTGCCTTTGTTTTCTGTCTACCTGCATTAATTTTGGTTCATTTGCACAAGTCTTCATGCACAATAAAATAAATACAATCTCACAGTGTAGCTTCTGCCTGTGATTAAGTTGAATAATTAACAAATATCTCTCCTTCATTTCTTTATATAGCTTTTACATGCAGAATAGATATAAAAAGCAAGAATAATGCCAGAGATCTCACTGTTCTAGGTCATATGGCTTTTAGACTCTGAAGCTGGCCTCTCTTGGGAAGGTCTGATGTCTTCCAGTAGAAGGCAGGAGGAAATGAAAACAACCCTGTGGAAAAAGAAAAGAGGAGTATTTTTCCTTTCTTGCTGGATTATATTCCCTTAGGGCTCAGCAAAAGTCTGTTCTGCATACTGAATATGCAATAGATGATTTTTCTATTACTAATTCTGCAGTAATAACCCAGGAAGATAAAAAGCTAATAGGTTGCCCATGTGTTTAAAATAGTCTTCCAAAAACACATTTTAAAAATAAATGTATACCAGAAGATGAACTAGAAAGAGACATTTTTTTATATCCTAATTAGAAAAAAAATCCAAAACCTACATCAAAACTGGTGTGAGCTTCTCTACTGAATTCAGTTAGAGTAGAATTTTAAGAAGCAATGCTTGAGAACTGTGTGGGACATGTCTAATATTAATGCAGAAGCAGGTTCATGGTAAATCCAGATACCTGTGGGCTATCTGCTTTTTCACAAATATAGCAGAACCTAATAAGTAAGTACTGAATAACACATGCCTACATAACTCTGTTTGTGAATTTCATTACATCTGGATGTAGTAAAAGGTTTGATGGATTTTCTACCTAAAAATCCCTGCATTGATAGGTCTTTTTCTGCCCCTCTATACCAACAAATACCAGTGGTATCATCTTCTCCCTTTAGAGTTTCCATTCACTTCTGTTCTCTTATAGCTTCTTCAGCAGGTTTTGCATTCCTTCTGTGTTTTGCCTTCCCTACAATCCATGTGTTCCTTGTAAATGTTTATGTCAGCTTTTTCTTGATACCTTCTTGTTGTGGTTTTTTTGTGGCAACACACGGACTACTCCCTGCTCTGTTTTACATTTCAGTAACAAAAGTCTCCATCTTCCCTTATTACTAAAGTCCTTCCACTCTTCTTCCTGCTGTCTGTAAAGGTGTTTTCTGTCCTTTTTTTTGTCTGTAGACTTCACTTTCCATATTTTTTACTGCGCGAGATATCGGGTACAACAAAAATACTAATTATGGTTGGATAAATATAATCCACCATCTGTGGAATTTCTGTTAAAAAGATAGGCTAATCAATGACTGACAATTAAGTAGAAAGGTATTTAGTAGTTACATAAAAGGAGTTAAAGTAAAGGTACTGTCTGCATGTCTATGTCCTTATGGGTTTTTTTTTAAAGTATTTTAGACTTTCATACATAAACAAGGGGGAAGCCATCAACCATTGTTCAACATTGGGGTCCAAAGTGAGCATTTTTGCATGTGAATCACTGTCTCTTTTGTAGAATTTTGTTATGAATATTTTTCCTGTTACTATTAATTTTCTTATTTCATTGCTTTTTCAAGTAATTTGTTCTTATCTCAGCCCTTGATCTTCACCTTTTGTGCCTCCAATTCTCAATTCCATACCACTGCAGCAGAAAGGGGGAGTGGGAGACCAGTGTGTGGTAAGGGAGAGTCTTGGTGGGGGCACTGATTTGGGGAGTACAATTCCTAGACCACAGTACCTGACTGCATAAACTGCATAGGTTCATATGTAAGCAACAAAACTTGCAGACTATATTATTCTGTGTTCAATTTATCATAGTATTTGAGTGACTTTGGGATGTACCAAAAGCTGAAAGGTTAATATTAATGGATATATTAAAACAAAATTTTTATAAATACACCTGTATTTTGAAAGGCTTTTTGTCGAGTCATTAGTCTGTATTAATTACAGTCACATGACCAGATTGCTCATAGTCTTGCCAGTTCAACAAATGAATATGATTTAATTTTAATTTGAACCATTCTAACATTTTGGTTTTTGATCTCCCAGTACATTCATAGCATGCTAACAAAAAGAAAACTGTTACTCTAGAAAAATGAAATGTGGTTAGCTTTTCTCATACGGATGCAATAAAGACCAATTCTGGTGGCTTGACATTGCACAGCTGAATAGTTTTTGACAGGGAAAATAACTACAGTTTAGTCTGAGCTTTGGCAGTACTACAAGTTATTAAATATTTGCAGTAATCCAGTAAGTGAAACTTTATTATAGGCAGGTTGCTTCAAAGTGTATTATCTCCATAGTTACAGACATTTTCATTATGTTGGCCTTTTTCTATTTGGAGACACTCTTTGTTTCTTTATTTTTCTATTGTTTCATGGACTGATCAATGGTCTTTTAGAAGTTTTCGACTCTCCTTATTTCTCCTCTTTTATAAGTAGGTTGAAGTTTTTGTGAAATACATAGAACAGAATAGTGTGGCAAGCAAAAACCCCAAAGCTCAGAGCTCCTGTTCAAATCAAGCATATTTAAGCTCACTTTTAGGCTTCTTTTTCTTTCAATATTGAGTTTTATCAAATTCTTTCATTACTTTATTTCACAAATATAGTACAGTGTCACTCTGCATATGTTACTTTAGCTGTCCATTGGGTTTCCAGTTCCACACATGGTAGTTCACCAGTCTTAATGTACATCTCTGCTGCTGCATTTGGGAATTTGCCTCCAAGTGCAGATATGGAAATGGGGACATCTGTGTAGGAGCACACAGCACCCAGCACAGATGTGGGGACACCCTGGGGCAGTCTGAACAGCAGAGCTCTGGCACTGCCATGGGAATGGCTCCAGTGCCACATGCCAGAACTGTTAAGGGTCCCTGCTGAGAGTTGTGTGGCATCCTGTGGGTGCACCGCCTGCTTGAAGTGCTGCTCTGCACTCCAGCTCCACGTTGGTAAATCCATCTCCGAGCGGACAACCACAGCCTCTGCTGCTTCCCTCCTGAGTTGCAAATCACTCAAGCTGAAGGTCACTAAAGCACATGAAAGGACACTTCTGGTTTTGACCAATATCTGTCCATGCCTGTTGCAGAGACCTGACTCAGTAAATCTTGCAGGGACATCTCAACTAGGTGAGCTCTACTCTTGTTCCAGGTTCATGTCTCAGGAATAGAAATAAATGCCTTCACTCTTTGCAGAGAGAAAAATGAAACCCTTTTCTTCAGATTGATTGCACAGATAATGTGAAAAAGGAAAGGATTCACATGATGGGACTTTCCTTGCTAAAGCAGGAGAAATCTGTGAATGAAGGCAAGACAACTGTGATTAATATACATACATGATAAGAGTAATGAAGCATATTAAATGTGAAATGTCCAAAGCATGGTGCCAACATATTTTACCAAGTTCTTCCCCATATAGCCATGTGTTTCCTTAAATAAAATCATTATAGTTAATGTCTCTTTGTAGTGATGGTCAATAAACTCAATTCACATGTAGAATGATATTTTTTCAATAGATGTTTTTTCCTTAGTAAATGCAGTTATTTTCTGTCATACATAAATGTGATATGAGGTGTTATTGAAGGTAAAAGAAGAAAAAGGTGAGGAATGATCAACTTAAAATTCCAGCAATGAAAAGTGGGAAACAGATTAGAGAGTGATGGAACATTTTTCAGAGTATTATTATTTTCAGAAACAGAATAAATTCCCCCATTAGGCATTTTCCTCATGTTTCATAGACTCTGATATGTTTTATTCTACAGAGAAGCCTCTTCTCTAAAAACAGTAATGGAAAAAAAATAATAAATTGAATTATATGCAGTGAAATAACAATGCTGGAAAAATTGCTGAAAGCCACTAAAGTACTGCAAGCCATCTTATAAATATAACAAATTAAATATGAAAAGCTGTGTGATCTTATGAATGGCAAGTTTTTTATAAGGTAATTCTATATCAAATTTTAAAATAATGCGCAAATAATTCATTCTGTTTCTTACGGTAAGAAATTTTTTTCTTGAGCAAAAATAGTTTTTAGCTTTATTCACATTGCCATGGACATGACAGGCATTTTCCATAATTATCTATGAAATAGATAATGCTAAACTTTCTAATCATTAGAATAATCAAATATTTTTCATACAGTGGAGTGTTTTACATAACCCCAGTCTAAGAACTTCTATTGTAGAAAAGACCATGTAATTTTATGCTGTCTATTGAGGCATTTTAAAATTAATTATCATGCTTATGGTGCAAAGTTACTGTTTTTTCTTGGCATTCAAAAGGGGCCAATATTAGCTTTCCAGACTGGAGCTATAAGAATTTTTATTTAGTTGTAATTGTCACAATTTTACAAAAGACAATTAGATATTTAATAGAGCTGCAGAAAATTTTACAACTGTGTCTAAATTTTAAGAGAGTTGCTTATGTTTTCTATTATTTTTAACAAATACAAGAAAAATGCTTACTAATTTTGTAAATCCTTAATGGATTTAATGAGGGAACTTAGCATGACTCATAGTACCACAAATCTAAGGCTTGACTATTACAAAGGAAGGCACCACTGCAAGAGCACTTCTGCCAGGTACCTGGCAGGTGATAAATTGAGGGATTGGTTAGAAGAGGACAGGGCTAAGCTTTATGGCATTCATGATGAGAGTCGAGGGATGCTGATCTCAGTCATGCAGAGCAGGGTGAGGGAGGGGAAGGTGAACCTTTGTACTGAGCTGAGAGACTGGTGCCAGGTTACAAAGGTCAAAAGTTTAATAACACTATTTTATCTTACAGCTCTATTCCATGTTTGAAGGCAGTCTAGTAATCCAGCTTTGATAAGGAAAAGGCAGAAACACATATTTTGCTGTGCTTTGATTTTGGATGTTTTATGTTTCTTGACTGTAATACTACAGCCTCGAGGAGTTCAGCCATGTTCCTGACTGAACAACCTAACACAAAATTGTGATTTAAACATCTATACTGCAGTGCACTGCATTGAGGGGAATAAAGGAAGAGCCAATTCCAGCTATTGCAGTTGCTCTGGACTCCCTGGTGGTGGGCACAGAGCCATTTTTTTCTATTCTGATTAGAAAAATTGCTTACATCTACAGGAATTTCATTTCTCTGTAGGGACTCTTCCTCACACTCAGATAATATCTAGTTATGAAAACACAGCTGTCCATCAAACATTATTGAACTAATGCCATAATTAACTGTAATGGGTTTGGCTGAGGTGGAGTTAATTTTCCCACTTTCCCACAGCAGCCCTCACAGTGCTGAGCTTTGTATTTGTAGCTAGAAACGTGTTAATAAGACATCAGTGTTTTGGCTGTTGTTGAGAAGTTCTCACTCAGCCTCAACATGGTCTCTTCAACATTTTCCTCTTAGCAGTCCACAGGTAGTAGACATGATTTTTGGAGGCAACATATCCAGGACAGCTGGCCCAAACTGCCCACAGGGATACCCTGTACCATGTGATGTCTGCTCAGCAACAGAAGCTAAGAGAAAGAGGAGGGGGCATTTTTTATTATGACATTTGTCTTCTGGAGAAATTGTTACATGTACTGAGACCCTGCTTCCCAGGGAATGGCTGGATATTGTCTGCTGAGTGGAAGTAGACAATAAATCTTTTGTATTTCTTTGCTTCTGCATGCGCAGTGTTTTCTTTTCTTTATTGAACTGTCTTTTATCTTGACCCATATGCTTTCTTCCATCTTATTTTCTCCCTATCCTAATGAGGAGAGTGACACAGCAGCTCAGTGGGCAACTGGTCCAGTCAAGATCAACCCAACACATGTTCTAAAAATGTGTCACATATGTTTATGAACTTCTGTCCATTTCTCCTCAGCTCAGAGAAAAGCCACCTAGTGAAAGTTGCATCCAGACTAGAGAAAGGAAACAAATATTTAAATCCTCATCTTCCAGGTAGTAAACAGAGCAATGCTTCACTGCAACAGGCAATGCTTCTCTGAAGGTCATGATGGAATATATGAACACAGGAAGGAGCAGAAAAAAACCTGCACGGAAGTTTTGTCTTTCTTGGAATTGCAGTAAAACCCTGTTGGCTGCAGAAGCACCTGCTTTTTTTTTTTTTTTTTAAGCTCCTCAGCAGTAGATTGGTGTTCCTACAGAAGACGTATACCTGGAAATCTGGATGGTGTCACCTTGAAATCAAGAGGGGATGTGTGGGCTCTTGTTTTGCTTCATCCTGTAGGAGACCTCATCTCCACTAGCACAGTGAATCCCTTGAGATTAACAGCTGACTTCAAGACTTCTTTTAATTTTTTGAAATGGAATTACCATGACAACCCCAAATGCTGCAGTCACCCTCTATTCCCTCAATGGAATTACAATGGTCCCATCATATAAAGATAGATTGTGTGTTCATATGGGCCAGAACCAACAATTCCTTTGCATATTTTATACGACCTAGCTCAGTGGATCTCTATGCTAGCTGATTTTTTTCCAGATTAATGAAACATAAATATTTAGCCACAAGTAAAATATCTCTAGCATTTTATGATGTTCAATTGCATGTGGTTTTTTATCAGTTTCTTGAAAAATGGCAGCATGGGATCAGTATCACAGGTCACATCTATAAACAACAGAACACAGCTGTGTGAAAGTATTCAACACTTGTGCAAATCAGCAAAACTGGGAGACTTTGTGCTATATGAATGAATATTATTAACCCAGATTTCCAGTTAATTTACATTTTGACCCAGTAAGTTTGTCAACACCTTCTATAACCATAGCTAGTTTTCTACACTGAACTAATCTGTGACAATAGATTTACTTAGAGAAATGAATCCTTGCCCAACCTTACCATATATCAGCCTGTTTATGGAGAAGAGAGGGAGAAAAGGAGAGAGGAAAGTGCATCTGTCTTTGTGGCTGAGGACCCCATTTGCTGTTATTGAAGTTGGCACCATGTACTTTTATTTGCTAAAAACTCTTTGACCTGCAGACTAGAACATGGCTGTTAATAAAAGGTCATGAAACACATCTGAAATGGTAACAAAATGAACGAGCAGAAATTGCAAACATTTTACAAGAATCCTTTTTTTCCTTGATAAGAATGAAAAGTTAATACTGAGAAATATAATCATGTGAAGGAAATGCATGTTTTAAGGCAAAAGCTTGTTCACTCACTAAATTTCCATGTCTTGAATCTTGACCAGATTTAAACTTTCTCAGGGGTCTACAGAAACAAGTAATTTATGTTTATGTGAAGAGGAAGGGATTCTTTGCACAAGCACAGTGGTAATAGCTCTGGTATGCACTTCGAGGTCTGCAAAATTGCTTTTTTTGGGGGGGAAAGCAGTTTATGAAATTTCCATTGCTAAGGCCAATTTGCACAATCCAAGTAAATGTCTTGGCTTATTCTCTGAGGTCTAAAGGGCTGAATACACCCAACATACCTCATCCCACCAGCAAGCAGTCATGGAGGCCCAGGATAATCAGTGTCTGCTCTTACAAATCACTTCTAAGCCCATATTCATGCCCTGTTCTTACAGAATTATAATTAGTAATAATTATTATATGTAACAATATTGTACCGCTCAATAACACAAAGGCTACATGCAGACTGATTTCCAGGGAATCAGATTAAGATCTGCATAATCTTTAGGGTGGTGACAAGTTCTTACACCGTGGGTATGGACTTTTTTCCCAGGATTTTGCATTATGTTCCTCGCATTCCGTACACATGGGAATTACACAACTTCCCTCCCCACTATACAGCATTAAAAGACAAATAGACCTTCATTTTTTTAGCTTTGCATTAAGTGTTCAGCTTTCACCTTCCATATTGTCCAACAATCTGCTAAAATTTCCAGCAGCTACGTTTTCCAGTGAAGCCAAGTACAGGATGAAGTTTTCCAAAAGGTGAATGAAACAATCAATTGAAAATGTCAGTCAGAAGCCAGAAACGGAATTTTATTTGGTTTTTTTTTGATCCTTGTTCATAATTCATATGATTAGCATGTGGAGAACTGTAAAATGAAGTGGAACAAAAGCGCCTGAAATAAATTTCACCTTGACCTGATTTCCACTTGAATGAATTTGTTGTAGTAAACTGGTGACACATAGTGGATAAACAGTAACACATGTCTGCATTCAGAAAAGGAGAACAGATGGTAAACACACTGATATAAGGGCTGTTACACAAGAGCTCTGTGTATAATTCAGAAAGGTCAAATCCCCTGAAAGACGAGACAAGTTTGATAAGGGAAGGGGATTCATCGACAAGAAGGAGTCAAGTGGGCACAACCGAAGCAGACAAGGCTTCTGGCTCCTCAGTGGGTTTCACTCAGAAAAGGCACCTGGCCACATCTGTGTTCTTGTGTAAAACCACTGCCAGAGGTGTCATTCAGTCGCTCTGAAAGGCGCTTCCTCAGAGGGTAGCACTGCCGGTGCACTGGTTGAATTTGTGCCACTGTCCTAAAACCCACCTCTTCTGAAATAGTAAAAACTATACTTTTAACGGTTTGGGAATATATTTTGAACGTCCAAAGACCTTGATTCCCTAGATCTTGTCCTCTGCAGCATAGGTTATCTGTTCCCACTTGTGACCACAGCTGTCTGTGACTATGTTGGGTAAAGGACTCTAAGCTGGGTTTGGGAAGCAACTGTCTTTGAATATCTTCCTTGCCTGCATGTCCACTGGAGCGCAAGAAATGTTATTGTCCTTGTTCCTCATACTGGGAACAAACAATTTTTCCAGTGGCCACCTGGGGTAGAGTAATGAGTAGAACAGAGATCTGAGTAAATTCCCTGCACACTCAACTGCCTTCTATCAGACTGATGCTTAAGAATTTAGTCAAGATGGACTTGAAAATTAATGAAGCTACTCAGCCTCACATATTGCTGAAGCATTCATGGCCAGCAAGACCAAAGAGGGAGACAAAGGAAAGATGAAAACCCAAATAAAAAGTCATAGGCCAATGGTGGTGGTGGGCCTCAGCTCCCAACCTGTGCTCCGGTAGCAAGTCAAGGTACCTAAATTTAAAAATTATGTACATGCAAATATAATTTTATTTGTAAGCACTTATATTTTATCTTGTATGGTTCTAAAACTGGAATTTTTGCATCTCAGAAAGCATCAAAATATATCTAATAGGGGACACAGATAATAAGTGATTTAGGAGAAATAATTTCTACAGATTATGAAGATGTTAGTTTTCAAACATATTCAGAGGAATTCTATTAAAATGTACTTCATGTAATAATAGTTGCTTTACCTTTAAGATACTTTCTACTGTTAAAAATATACCTAGAGAGCATTATTTTTAAACCACATTTTTTTAATCAATTCCTGGCAACAGACTACAGATTTAAAATTGATGTTGTTCTGTTTAAGGACTCAGAGAAAACAGAGATGGAGTGAAAAATTAGGTGCTGAAGTCAGGCATGTTGAATGTTCAGCTTGTATCTGTTTTCAAGAGTTAGCAATGCCAAAGTCATTTCACTTGTGACTTATTTAACAGCTGTCTGCAATTGGGGATCCAAATTTAGTCTCTTATCACATCTTTTACTCCAGGGGCTACTTATTCCCTTAAAACAAAAGCAATCCAGGCCAAAAATTTTTACAAACATTACAAAATTTTCTCTTCAGCTAAAGCAGGGACCTTGCCAATGTTCCTGCCAAACAAAAACATTCTTTTACTCTTCACCAATGTGCTAAAGGATTTGTGGCCTTGATACTTGTAGAACATAAGATGGGTAGACATGCTGTTCTGTTTGCTTCCCAGCTACTCAGATGTATTAAAAATCTCTTTATGTACCCTACATCTCCATCACTGGCTTCTGTTGGACATATTTCATGGTGACTTTTACATATTACTTGGATGATCCAAGAGAAGGCCACAGTGCCCTGAATATGGCACATCTATGTACTTCCTGGAAAACTTGCAGAGGAAAAATAAAATGTGCCTCCCTGTGCAATTCTCATGCTACAGCCAGCCTGAATTTCCTGTGCACCTGATTAGCTTCCAATTTAGCTGCATTAATAAGCACCCCTGTACTTGAGCAGGGGTGCTTATTAATGAAGCTAAATTAGAAGTTGATGAGCTCAATTTGGCCTCTGAATGAAAGCACAAAAAAATGCCAAATTGTACAAGTAATTTTATAAGTGCATTTGTAATCTAAACTGAACTAGATCATCATTAGCCATAGCTTTAGTCACAAGTCCAAACTTCAAATAATGAATATTAAAGAGTTTGTTGACAATTCTTTGACTGAAATGTATTTATGCAGAGAAGGTCTTAAATGGGAAAGCAAATCATTACAAATCTATGTCTGCTTCTGAAGGATTTAAGGATACAAGGACTACTGACTTTGTGTCATAGTTTAAGCCCAGATTGAAATAAAGCACCACACATTGTGGCTACCAATGTACATGTGAAATCAATTCATTGTCATTATCAGAGCAGCCAGCACATCATAAAAATCCCAATTCACTTTCTGATTCCCCTGGGTGGTACAGGTGAATATTTAGACTGTTACATAAAAATCATATAACTCAAATATCAAAACTACAAGCAGTTGCTAAAAGCTAAAAGCTGGCCATCTGAGAAACAAATCAGCATTTTTATACAGAGAAGAAATTAAATAATATTTAAACTCTCCAAGATAGAAGTATTTGCTCTGAGTGAGCATATGTAGAATGCCTCGAAATTAGAAAATATAGAGGGCCTCTGGAATCAGACATGTATTTACAACAGCAATATGGTCATATTTCTGTAACAACAAATTAACCTGAACATAGTACTAGAGGTAGCTTTATTCTATTAACCTCGAAATATACTGTGATTTTTTTTTTTTTTTTTTTTTTTTTTTTTTTTTTTTTTGCCTCAAATGACATTTAAGAGAGAGGATCACTAGGGTTACCTGAGTGCTGCTCTTTCAGAACTGCTTATCAGTTCTGTCTTTAAAGGTCACCAGTAAAGGGTAAAGTTCCTGGCTTTTTGCTTTTAAGAGTATTTTTTCCTTTATTTTCACTTAATGGAGAATATTTCAAGTTTCTGAATGCCAACATAGGGATTTAAAAAACCAGGACAAGGTAAATGGCTGTCAGGTTTGCCATATGTTTTATAGAGGGACCCTGTTATCAGTGTATCATAGAGATTGTTGGCTGTTTCCCAAAAAGGATATATCATTGAATGCATATTTTTTTGGTTCAGCACTGGTGTTTTCAATCTGTGCATCAAACATCTCTATGGCTAGGTTGAATTAATTATCCTTGCAGGCATAATCTTATAGTAGGGAATATTACTGAATTCCTGTGAGGCCACATGAGAACCACATTTACTTTTCAAGTAAACCTTATCTCTAAAATTTGTTGATTTGGAATAGGAATCCAGCCTGGACAGAGAGAGAAGACAGAGTTCTCAAAAGATTGCAGTGCAGTATGCAGCCGTATCTGGTATGCAAGAACAGCAACCCATTTGGGGAGTATCCCAGGAAAAAGGCAGCATAGCTTGAAATGGTTCCAACAGAGATTCCAAAAATTTAGGACAAGGCAATAATCTATGGCTTAGAAAGGAACCAGGATATTTCTGGAGGTTCATCAGGGCAGGAACTCTGTGTCTGTACACTTCAGTTCCCATTGCTCCTTCCTGACCAATTTAAGCAGCTGCTTGTGACTCAAAGTTACTATTTTTTAGCATCTAGAAACTGTTGAGGTGAGAAAATACTTTGCTATCTGAGAAGAAGTAAGTTGACATCTCAGAGACCTGGGAAGGTAAATAGGAGATTTCCAAATTTTCCTTCAAAGTCAAACACAAATGGAATAAATTTTGTCACTGCCACTCTTGTATCACCATCATTGCATGCAAATGACACAATCATAATTTTAAAAATATCAAATGATAGATTAAGTCATAAACCAACCACTAACACCTCTGCCAGTTCTTTATTTGATCTATATAAAATTATTCTTTTGACAATCCAGTCTATCAAGTAAAGCTTGATTGATAACAGTAATTCAGTTGTTTTCCATTTTGGAGATAGCTCATACTCCAGTGAGGCCCAGATTAGCAAATGCTTGCATGAAAATATAATATATGTGTCCATGAATGAAGCAAGTAATTAGTGAAACACACAACAAAGGTTCAACAGCTGGTTACCTTTCAGATGTTTGCTACATCCCAATCACAGGACACCAACAGATATACTGAACATGTTATATTTCAGCAATTTGGACATGTACAGCTTTAATAACTTTGCAATTTAAGGGTCATATCATGAGGCCATTAAACACCAAATTCTGAATAGTAATGGTTATAACCATATAGCATGCACATATCATTGAAGGTGCACGGCATATATATCACCAACCTTATTCATTAGGCTCAGGCACTAAGAGTCTCTGACCTGTGAACACATAACTCGAAATTCTGTGACAAGTGGTTTTTACAGGAGCTTTACTAGTCTGCTTCATACCTGCTGGTCAAAAATTTGAAATAAAAAGGCTAAAAAGCAAATGTATGTGTGGAAAGAAAAACTTCCATTATTATCACAATAGTCAATATATTTATACCACTAAGAAGGGCTTTACTCTATGCTACCATATCTGGAATCTTTGGAATACTTAAGAAAAGCTATTTTTCATTAAAAATAGTGTGATAACTTTTGTTTTTCTAATAAATTCCTCAATTTTTCATATTTGTGTATTGCATTCTTATTTATTTTGGGAGTTATTGCTAGTAAAATAAAAAGAAATGGTCTTTAACCTGCAGAAAATTATATAGTTTTATTATAGACAACAACTTAGCAGAAAATGAAATTAATTTAATATGCCTGTAAGAAGAACTGTTGTGTTTTAACTTCTTCACTTTTTAACAAATGTGAAGACACCTTTGTCTTCTAGATCTGTGAACTGAGAAATAAATATGTTGCCATTAGGTATTTGACAATGACATCTACATAAGCTCTATTTAAAGAAACCCTGTGTTGCAGGAAATGTGTTACCATTCTAAATGTTTTCCTTTCTTCCCTTTCTCTTTCTTACTCTTCTACTGGACCTCTGCTTATAGTAGGGCTATGTTTCTACATGAGGCCAGGTAAAACATATGCCATAATTAAAGAGGAAATCAAATTCATCCATAAGGTAAAAAAGAAAGCAAATCAAATATTGAGGGCCTCAGTGGGAAAGACAAGAAGAATATAATGCTAGAAAGTTCTGTGTGTAAGAATTGGATATCTTGTCAAATGAAGGAAACAGCAAATGCAAAATGTCAGCACTTAAAATCCCCAGCAATTTTTGTTCCATTTAAAATGGCAGACACAAAGGATAAGAAGGTTTTGTTGAGGAATGACATAAACTGGAGAAGTAATTTTTACATTGTACAAAATCATGTACATCCTTTTTTTTATTATTGTTATTATGTGCAGCTGTGATCTTCAGTACTCTGGGACAGTGAAGTCAAGGTGCTGACATCAACTAAAAACTCTTCATGGATACAGCAGCTGCTCTCTGTAGAGGGATTAAACCAGCTGGGATTCCACCCTGCAGAGCTGAATGCTGCAATGCAGTGATAGGTTGAGTGCAGTGAGATTTGATAAAAGCTTACACAACTATGAAGAGAGTAGATAAACAAAATGGGGAACTGTTCTTCACCAAATTTTACAGTGAAAGGACAATCCAGAGTAGGAAACTACAAAGGGAAGTGGATACCAAAAGAAAAGTAGGGAGAGATTGCAACAATTCTGAATTCTGGAGAGAAACAGAAAGTGTATACCACAGAAAGCACCCTCAGTATCAGGTGTCTGATTTTCCTCTCACTGTGGTTTCAACTCAGTTGGACTGACCATAATGTTTCACAGGAATACAGTCTGGGGAATCCCATGAAAACATTATCATGGGATTCACACAGTAAAGCTGTGTAGATGGTTCATGACACTTCCCTATTGTAGCTCTATTCTGTTATGGTTTTCCAGAAAAAAATTAACATGCCTAGAGCCACAGCCTTCCCAGCCTTCCAATGCAGTGTTTTTTGTATGTAAGCTCATCTACATTTCTCACAAATTCAGTATTAATGAGTGCTCTTATGGAGGTCTTCTACATTCTATTGACTGTATTTTACCTTGTGGAACATTATTAATCTCTGTAAAAAGTGATTATCTAGAACACCACAGTAAGTTCCTCATTGTGAATCTACCTTGGTGCTTACATTCAAAAAGAGAACATAAAAAAAGAAAAGGAAGGAAAAAAAAATCCTACGCCTGAAAGTTATTTGGACAGATTTTTGAGAGATTTATTGGAAGTCTACATAAAAGCCCAAGAACCATGTCTGCAGGAAATTAGCCATGCATTCCAAAAGACATTTTAAGTGGAAATTCAGAAATAACTCCTCTCTAATCTACTGTACGAAAGTATAAGACTAGCGAAACTTCCTGCCATTCATCCTATCCACTTAAACAGAAAAGAAAAAACTTGACAAAGAACATCTTATCTAATCTTCATATGCAGTAAATGTTCCTTCAGTGTCTGTCAAAGGTCTAATCAGCAGTCTGACTGCATCTCTGTGTCTTTAATGTAGACTTATAAAGATACTTCCTAAAGTGGTGTTACCCACCCATCAGAGATCTTTTTCTGTTTCTGAGGACAAGATAAAGTGCAAAGGCTCCTGTAATGCTCAGCTGGGGTTGCAATCCTTTTCAATAAAATCCATAAATATGTATTCTGCTCGTGTGTATATAATGAATTGAAGGGGGGCAAAACAAAATAAGAATAAAGTATGTTTGGTGGAACACCAGCATTTGGAGTACTGAAAAGGGAAAAATTTAAGGTACCAGTTCTACCATAATTGTTCCACCGAGGAACTCACAGATACCAGCTCTCTAGGCAATTCAGAAAAGCCCTGACCTGAGTCCCAGCAGCCTGCAATACTCCAGCCTCACTGCCCCTAACCCAGAGTAATAACAGGACACACATTGCTCACCACTTCAAGGCAGACCTCACTCCTCCACTGCCTCCCTCCTTTCCCTGCCCATCCAAGTGCTGGAGAGGACTAGCTCTCTACAGCTGGGATCTCTGGTGTCTCTGGGTCATGGAAGGGCAGTGTGTGAGGAGGGGGAGTTGTCAAAGGCAGGAAATTGTGTCTGCTGTCATGCAGCTTGGAAAAGAAGGGTGCAGCAGGGCTGAACAGATCTGCAAAGATGATTGGCAGAAAATAGCATTCTATCTGCAGCCTTCTGAAGCATCTTTCCTTCTCAAACATCTCTCCTCTCCAAGCTATTTTCCAAAAGATTTAATATTATTGTAACAGATTATGATACTGGGAAGCGTTTTTGATATTTCTAAACTGGAGAAGGCTCATTTGACACTGCACATTAATTTTTTTTACAGACTTAACTTGGCTGCCTTGCTATAAAGTCAAATGTTAACTCCAAATTATAACTGTAAGGATCAATTCAGGCTCTTACCTTGGGGACAGAGATTAATTTCCCATAAATTTGTAAGTTTGTAAAATCTTCCTGGATTTTGTAAAATCTTTCTGGATCTCTTTCTCTGGGTGCAGATGCATCTTTACATCAAGTCTAGCATCATAACCCATGGATTTGGAAAAGACATTAAATCTTCATGTCAGCCCTATACAGGCAGTTCAGTTCACTGGCTTACCCTGAAATCAGGGACAGGCTTGTGGCACCTCAGGTTGTACACAGTAACAGGCATGTAGGAGATAAAAAACACTTTTTCTCTGTTTTCAAATATACAAGATGTAAATACATTTGTCTTGTACTATCTTGTTAATACTTTACTAACTTCTAATGGCTTTGTGTGACACTTCTCCTAAATCCTGGTTTAATAATGCACATGAAAGCACAATTGTATTACAACTGGTTTGAGATTCCTGCTAGCTAAGAGGAATTTAGAGGTACCAGAAGTAAAGATTGTATCCAGTATATGGTAATCAGACTAGCTAGTGGGTTACATTTACATTCACTGTAATTGAACTCCTCTTCATTGTATTCAAATAAACATTTTATCTGCTTTAACACTTCCCTGTCACCAGTCCCCATTAGTGTAATGGCACTGCTATAACTGAGATAAGATCGATCAAACAGCTTGAAAAGATAGTTCAGACCATTGTCCAGAACCTGTGCTCCTGTAGCAGTGCACTGGAAGCAAAAACAGTTTTTAATAAGAAAAAATGGAAACTGATTGCTGTGTCTGTATAAATTCAATTTCGCATCTTCTGTTAGTAACTAAAGCTGGTTTGGTGCAATTTCAAACAATTTTTATATTCTTTTTGGCTTAATACGTGTCTTGTGGAGACAGATTGTTAGTTTGTTGTAGTCATTGTCACCAGCATTGAGAGAGGACCACAAAGGAATGAATGGAGGCTCTACAACAATCTTGGCATGACTTACTTGCCAGGGTGCATGTGTGGCAGGTTAAAATCAGAAGGTTTATATTTGCTACTGAGCAAACTGACGAGTCAGTTACCACTAATGAAGACCACTCCTGCTAGCAGTGAGACTCCACAGATATGTCCTGGGCACTCTGGGTGAGCTGGATCCATACTAAATGGTGGTCTGGGACTTTCTCAGCAGAGCTGACTGTTAAATGTTCACAGCACACATGCAGTATGTTGTGAAGCACTAGCAGAGATGGGAAAAGGTTGGATCAGAAGGTTTATGATATAAGGCAAGATTAAATAGAGCTGGCTACCCTCCAGCTTTGTGTGACAGTCAGGAGCAGGCTGGAATGGCTGAGGAACAGATGGCTGGTACGGATGTTAGAAAGGTTTGTGTTTAGGCACCCCACGATAAGCCAGCTAATCTACTTCACAGATGTCCTTGCTTTTGCAGCTGTTTTCTTTAAATGTCCTTGAAAATTCAAGCTCTGATCTAGGGCTACTCCTAGATACACCTGATTTGATTCCTATTTCATGCTGCTTTCACAGAGTGACAAAGCCATTGTTCAATTAAGTACTGCCAAGTTGTAGCATGATGATCGTATTTGGCCACAACCTATCACTGGTCCTATCACCTCTGCAATCAGAATTGCATCTATGGTTATCTGACAGAGCACTTATATCAGGGAGTGGATTTTTTTCCTATACAAATTTAAAGAAACTGATACAATTAATTAGACTGTATGAGCATAGGAGATTTCTTGATTCAGGCAATTGTCATCAAGTTCAGCATCCCATCAGTACCTCAGGGTTTCTGGGGGAAGTGTGAGTTAAAGTAAGTTTATAAGGAATGAGGCAAAAGTAGCTAACACTCAGACCAGCTGACATGTTGAAAATAAATAACCTCTATAGACTGGCTCTGAAGCATTTCAAGATTTCTAGATAAATAAAAACTCACCCCCAAAAAGGAAAAATACAGGTTGGGATTAGCTCAGTTAGTTAGAGCGTGGTGCTGATAACACCAAGGCTGTGGGTTCAATCCTTGAATGGGCCATTCACCCAAGAGCTGGACTTGATGATAATGTGGGTTCCTGCCAACTCAGAATATTCTGTGATATCTACAAGGTTTGAAGCCACCAGGTTCACCTGGAGCTGTGGGTGCAGGAAGGGTTGTTGTACTTGTGTTGCCAAAGACAGTATGCTTTAGGGGTGGAGGGCCCATATACAGTGCCATTTTAAGTTTTATTGCAACATGTAGCTGTCAAAGTGCAAAGGTATCTTTGAGAAGAGGCATACTGGACTGCAGCTACATGCAAATATTGGCTGCTACTTATCCATTCAGATGCCAAAAGGCTATGGAATTGGAATTGGCACCGGTGAGTGAAATCTGCAGAGATTGTGGTATCAAATTTAAGCACACATCTGAAAACTGTGAGGTTTTATGGATCCTGGATTTTCAAGGCTTTGCTTGAATAGTGGAAATATTAACCATGATCATAGTTTTTACTGCCTAATAAGTGCTATGCTCTTTTTCCCTAGATAATCTAAGGAAAACAGGCATTTGTTATATGAAGCGTAGTCCAGTATTTACATCTGGGCATGTACTAAAAATATCTGTCTCATTTTTCCTTTTGGAAAATCTCTAAAGAAAAAAAAATCCCAAATTTAAGAATCTTGTAGGATATGACGTCTTGATGTCTCTTTTTTTACTTCTTCTCCATGGAAAGTTGGAAATACTGGTGCAGGATTTTCTAGTAAAGAGAAAAAGTGTAATAAAACAGTTAATGGTAGGGAAAGAATACCTTCCTGCCTGCAATTTTTACAGAAACTGTAGTGCTTCCTCAGGTCTATGTGAGTGTGGCCTGCCCCTGGTACCTGAAAGAAAAACTACCATGGGCCTTGGAACACACTCAAAAAAGTGATTTGGACAGGAACTGAATTTTGACAAAGTGAAACACTTCCAAAAAAGACTACACGTATAAATATATATACATCTACATATATATCAGGATGGTTTTTTTCAGTATTGATAGTCTGTCAAATTATTTCTCTTTCTTTTTGTTTGGATAGATGATTTAGGTGTGTCCCATTTAGGACTACTGGAACAGAAGTATGTGACTGTGCTGGTTTTATCTTTCACCAGAACTAAGGAACTCTGCCTGTTTTTGAGGTAGCTGAAAGAGAGAACTACAGTTGTGCTTCCATAAATAAAAATCCAAATAAAATTCAGACTATCTGTGAGGCAGGATGTGGCTTAGAATTGTTTTGCTAAACTGTGTATGCAGAAAAGAAGCTTCTCAGATGGAGAATAGAGAAGTAGACAAAGAAAGGAGCTTCAGAAAACAGCAAAGGCCTCTTGCAGACAGTGGGCTTTGGGGTGGAGGTGTTGCCTTCAGACTAAGTGTTTGTTTCGTTGTATATCCAAGAGAGAAGGATTTTCTACATTTTTTGGCATTTGTGTCAGCCTCAGAACTTTGTAGGAGGCAAGGACTTCTTTTGCTGTTCCAACCACATTAGAGGTGCAGCACTTCTATTACATTCGTGCTTTTCATTGCTGGAATTTAGCAGTATTGTTCCTGTTCTAACTAGAACTCCTTCAAAGATACTAGCACTGCTTCAAGTCTAACATTATCTTTTTTCTCTTAATTGAAATATCCCAGGAAAACCAGCTATTGGTTAGACACTGACTATAATAGCTGCTGCCTCTAGCTTTATGACAAGATTTTTGCATTACCTCTTTCACCATGTGCCTAGGAAACTGCACATGTCCTTGAAACACTGAGAAAAGTGGGAATTGTCTGAGTGTCTTTGAGTATTTTCTTCTGTATGACTGAAGAAATAAATTACATTAACTTCTTATTATGAGAAAATTGGATGGAAAAATGAACTAAGTTCTAGTTTTCTGAGCCAAACCAGAAGTTAGAATTTTTATAAAGTAACTATTTAGCTGCTGGTCAAGAGGGAATCTTTAACCTTAGCTTAGAAAGAGGTAGTTCAGATAATTGAGTTTTGACAACTGATACATCCTTTCCTTTCATGGGTTTATATTGCCTGTGTCACTAAATTCTTTGAAAACTCAGATGTCTTTTCTAGTCTTGCTCCCTGTTCTCAATATGGTCACTGTAAAGAGAATTTCCTCAAAGATTTCAGGGAGCCTGGAGTGTCCTGTGATGACTCAGCTACCAGGAGGTGCAGCACTGCTGAGATGTAAATAAGCCAAACGAACAAATTACACCACTTATTCTGTAGAAAAATTGCATTAAATTTCTAAAATCAAGAGTTATCAGAGTGACAGCTTAAAATCTTCTCTGAAAAAAGACAGTAACAATATAAGACAAGCTAGAGAGATACGAAGTAACTCCTAGGGAGGAG
Source organism: Euphonia xanthogaster (assembly GCA_034509185.1). Taxonomy (NCBI): domain Eukaryota; kingdom Metazoa; phylum Chordata; class Aves; order Passeriformes; family Fringillidae; genus Euphonia; species Euphonia xanthogaster. The sequence goes on along the minus strand of JAYDZK010000113.1, from coordinate 29,973,568 downwards.
TGATACTCAATAGTCCACAAAAATGAGTTTTGCAGTTTTTATTCTTTCATATTTTTACCAGGGATTGATAATGCAGGTGAGGCTCCTTTTCTTCAAGATGAGAAGAAAGGTCTAGCGTGAAGATGAAAGGAATCTTGTCTTTCATGTTTTGGATCCAGGACCTGCATATGACAGATGAAGAGGATGAATGCAGCTTTCTTACCTGCTGTCTAAGGACTCCAGCCCCAATCCATCTAGTCACTCTTACATTTTTCTTGAAAGCATGGCCCTGCCAGATGCTGCTCCTTAATGCAGAGCATCACAGGCAGAGGTGGTATGGGTATTCTCAAGCAGCCTGCATAAACAGGCTGCAGACCAGGGTGGAGAGGGTTTAGCTTAAAATCTCTGGAATTTTAGGGGTGCACCAGAGAGAGCACAACTAGAACAGCACTACTGGGACTCACTAACATGCTGCATTGTTAACCTGCCAGGCATGAAATCCAGTTTCTTGTAAGGTGTTCATAAATCCACAAAATTCACAGCAATTTTTGGTTTTAACATCTGAAGGGACTTTGATGTTTACAGCACAGGTTTGCTTATGATCTGCTGTGAAATTCACCCCCCTGAGATATGTTGCTGGCAGGTATGACCTTTGGGGGAAGCTGGTAGTCTGGTTTAATGCTTTGTTTATATCTTCTTCAAAGCTAACAAGTGACACAAAAAGCTGTCTGCCTTTTCTGATGTTGGAAAAGGTTATTTTGTTTCTTTAGTATGGAGAGTTGATTTACTGCAATTGTCTCAGCATTGCTCTTACCAGCAAAGACTTCATAAGGTAGGGTGGTTTGGTTTGGGTTTGGTTTTTTCTCAGTATGTGAAAACTGTGATATTTTCTCAGTAATTTTTTACTGAGTAAAAAATTTCTCAGTAATTTTTTACTGAGTAAAAAATTTTTTACTCAGATTAGGAGTATTAGAGCCAGTCTCCTGATTGCCCCCTCTTGCTGTACTTTGGTGAAAAATGATTCTAGTACTTCTGAAACTGGACACTTTTTGGATGAAACTAAACAATGATATGCCCCAGGAGCAGAGCTGATGGGATCCAGCCATCACTGGGTATTCAGTCCACTGAAACAAGCTAGAGATAGGCTGAAGTAAAAGGTGTCAGAACATTTAACATGGGCATCAGGTCCTTGTCACCAGGTGGGGGGATCAGTTACTCAGCAGACCCACAGACCCACTCCTAGCAGTCTGTGCTATTTCCTAATGCCTGATGAGTCAATGAGTCCCTTACAAGACTAACGTTACTTGAACTCATGTAGAAAAAACCAAATTCATAACTTTTAGAGAAAGAGCAGCTTGCATTTAAATCAGCTGTAAGAGGACATTTAGGATGCAGAATTCTAAGTTTTGCTGAAGAATTTCACATAAAAGAAGCACAGATAAATAAATACTGAGTAACAGTACCTGATAAAAACTGTACATTAGACAGCTAGGCTATATCTCTCTAGAAGGGATTATGCCTGTATTTAAGAATAAAATGTAGTTCAGATATTTCCATTGTCACTTAGGTACCTTAGGCAAGCTGTTGCACCATCAAGTAGGAATGGAAACATACAGAATACCAACCTGAATTTAAAAGAGACCCTCTCCATTCCCCTGTGTCTGTCATAACATTTCTGGATTAAATTACCCTAAAACATGATAAAATACCACACTTTTCTTTCTTCAAGATAAAACTGCATGTCTGTTAAAGGATTTTGTATACTTCAAACATTAAACTTAATATTTTATCAAAAACAATTTGGCACAGACAATAGAGCTACAGAAATTCAGTATTTGGAACAATTATTGAATAAAAATTGGGGACTGGTATTATCATATGTTTTAGATGACACAAATGTTTCCTTTGGAACTTAGTACCTATGAAAATGTTTTCTCATTTTCCAACAAGTGCAGAGGGCTTAAAACTTCACATTATCTCAGAACTTGTCTGAAATTACAAGACTAAGATCTGCAAAGAAAAAGCCATGCTTACAAAATATGCCAACATCCTTATCCTGTCTTTAAGAAATGGCAGAGCAATAGCTGGCATGAACACTACATGCAATGCATTTCCTCAAATGCACGTTATGAAAAGCTAAATATATTAAAATCTAATTTGCCTTTCTTTACAGAAAAATGTCCTTTTTATCAGCAAAGTTGTCCTTTGTACAGAGACTTTATAGGGTGCTGTAATTCCTGGAGTTCCAGCAGAAATCAGGACTTTGTGATTAAACAATTCCTGTCTCAGTGCCTTCAGTCTAAATTCAATCATGACAAAAGAAATCAGTGCGATGAAGAGATGTGCACAGGGTTACACAGAACATCTCTTCAAGTGCCAGCTGGAATCCTGATAGTATTCATGATAGTATTCCTGGAATCCTCATCATATTCTGATACACTGCAATCTTTGCTATGCATGGAGGGATTGTGGGACTACCAAAGAATTTTGACAGCAGTATGCTTTAAAAAAAGCAAGATGGCATGAAATACTATCTGTCTTCATTTCATTTCAGGGGTAGAGCTTTTGCAATGCCAACAGCGCCTTCTGAAAAAAAAAAGAAAAAGATAAGTCATTATTGAGTACCACTGCTCACTCAAGATGTCCACAATTGAATTTCTGACACTCTTTGAGAGCTGTTGCTTTTTTTCAGATCACAAAGTTTTGCTTTGAACCATATTAAAGCTAACAGAATGTAATGAAAGCATTTATTCTAATGCATTTGGATTGACTTGGAAAACTGCTTAATAAACTTGGTGTAATTGTCTGCATAGTAGCAGCTGGAATGAAAACAGTAATGATGTAATAACAGTAATCAGCTGAACATGGTTCAACATTTGTCTCTCAGACACCACAACCCCATGCCCCATAAACATCTGCCTCAGTTCAATACTCCTTAGATGTAAAAGCTGTATTAAATATTCTTCAGATCTGCATTTATACTCCTAGATGTTTTTTAACATGGCAGAATTGCACTCCTTGTACACAAAGATGAGTATTGTGCTTCGTACAGCATGAGATTGCACTATTTGAGGTCTATCAATTGTGTCTGACGTTCTCTGAGGACAAATGATAAATTTGTCATTACTCTTGCCCTCCCAAACTCCTCCAGGTTATGCATCCCTCTTTTTTGCCACCTCAAACTGGTTTTCTGCCTCAAAGAACTCATGTTCAGATTTGTGTGGTATTTGTATGTATACAGAGTGAGTGTCTGTGTGAATTTCTTCTGGGTACTCTGACAGAGCTGTGTCTAATCAGTTAAACCATCAACAATCTACATAAGTATGTACCTATATCTTTGTCAGTGATTATTAGGTAATTTGGGAGCTGATCATTTACTAGAAATTCATTATGATACTATCTTCTCAGATGCTGTCATAATATACACAGCCATGAAATTTGTGTTTATGTGTTATCCAAGCCCAGCAAGCAATACTTGCAAAGCAAGAGATAAACTCCTAGAGTGGAGAGAACTATTCTTAGTACGCAATTGACTCAGCAAATATATCTATTTTCTCTTTTTGAGATTTTGAGTTACCTATTGGTCCCGGCTCGATGCCTTCCAAACCCACAGAAGTGTTTCTAATAACTACTGCATACCTCTGGCATCAGAATTTCTGTAAGCACGTAATCATGACAGCTTCTCATCCCAAAAATAACTTTGCAGATAAAATGAACATAAAGTTTTAGAGGAAATGAGTGTAAAGTGACTTTCAGTGCAAATTACTCCATTACAGCCTGTATCTAACCAATTTTCTACAGCTATCTATTTATGATGTTTGTTACCTACAGAATACTAAAATAGTTACACAAGAATCATCCAAAATTTACTCAAGTCTACAAGAGTAAATGGGATGTTGCTGCAAATGTCCATGTCTACACACAGCACTGGAGAGTGCGTTGGCAAACGTCTTTTGTACTGAAGTAATGCAATTAAATGCTCTTATTGTGGCCAAATCTTGCAAAGCAAATTTTAAAAACAGACTTCAGAGTGGTTCTTTGACTTTTAAACCACAAAATTGTGTTTCAATGTCACTGTCTTTGTCTTAGAAGTAACATTGAACACAGTGGGCATACTCCAATGAAGTATTAATCCTTGCCGCAGTGGAAAGCTTTTTATTTGTCAACTGAGCTAAATTCCTTACTTTGCTCATGTAGTAAAAAAAAGATCTGTTTTCAGGATATGGCACTATTTTGGAGCTTAAGCTGTGACATCAGGGTGCCAGAATTTCTGCAATATGATATTGTCTTTTTTGTCTGTCTCCCCCCCATAACACCCTCTCCTTCTCTCCCCACCCTCCTGTCTCCAGAATTTCTCTCTTGCGTGAGGGGACAAGAATAATAGAAAATAAATGGTAGCAAATGGAAACAGTTCAGCTAACCACAAACATGGCTGATTAGAAGATTAGGGAAAAGTGTCTTACTCTCAGGGGCTTCTGTTCTTGGAAAACAGTGGGGAAGCAGGAGACTGTAGTATGTTTGTTATTCATTTATTACATTAAAATAACTATCCCATTTTTGTTTGTGCCTCAAGTCCAAATGGGTAGCAGAGTACAGAGAATGAAACATGCAACATGCAATTAAATATGCAAGCCAAGTTGGCCATTAATGGTTCAAGCATCTGGATCCTGAATATACAGTTATACAAGTTGAATTAATATGGTTGTTTACTCGCATTCTTCCGGAGCATTTGCAGCCATCAGGCCTTTGCAATAATATTATGCCCAGCCAGGCTGGAGTCTGGTGACTGGTTATTCTTAACCAGATCCCTGAGCAAGCTCCCGAATGAAAAGATTAAAATACAGTATTTTTCCTTTTCACTTCTGTCTCAGATGTAAGTAATGTAACTTAAAGTCCATTTAACTTTGAGTTATCTGTGTCCTTAACAGGTATATTAAGTATACTAAAAAGTTGCCTAGCACAGCAATGGTTTGAAGGTATTTTTATATTCCTTCAATTTTTAACTCCATGGACTTTTCTAAATACAGCCTGTGTTTCAATTGTTAATTTTACTTGGAAGCAAAACTGAAGCTTATTCTCCACATGTAGAACTTAATTATTTTTAACTTTCCTGGATATTTAAAAAGCACCATCCTGATGGGGGAAATTCAGTCAAGGCCACTTTGTCCAGCCTGAGGATTATATTTGAAAGCCCTCTACATGCAAATTCAGCCACTGACACAGTCTGGTTTTATTTTACTGTCCATTTTTGTTCCACATTTGAGAGCTTTCTGCAGGGCTCCATACAAGCTCTTGTTTCACTGGGCTTTCCAGCTACCATTAAAATTTTAGTTTGTGTGCTAGGAAGCCCTTACATTAAAATGTTTCACATTTCCCTGGAAGGTCCTATCATTGGAAAGGAGTGCTACGATTATTTGCAAACTCAAAAAACTCAAAATTGTGTGATTTTCTTCCCAGTGGAATTTAAATCTGAGATCCACAGACAACATCTGAAGACCATCTATTTAAAATATCCAAATGTCACACTATGTCATATACTGTGTCACAGTACATGCTTTGATCTAAAAAAGGAGATAAGATGTTTCAATCAGCACTGAATAACAGCTGTCTTTAATAGTTTTAAAGATAGGATAGACTATTTCAACTATTACATAGAGTCATCTTTAACATCTCAGTGTTAGAGGTGGTGATTAGAGAGCCATGACTGTAAGACACATAGTACGGTATGAGGTGAAGTTAAAATACTTCTCTCAATATAGAAACAAAAACAGTATTTGAGATGAAGTTTGGAGATTCTGAAAAGAATCTTTATTCTAAAATAACCTTTGTGAAAACCTTTTTTTTTTTTTTTTGTATTTTCTCATGAAATTTCAATTTTTGAACAAAAATTATGGAAACTTCAAAGTTTCTCATTACATAAAAATTCCAAACAGAAACATGAAAAAAGACAGCTGCATGTCAACTTTCACTCCAACATTGTAGGTAAGAGAGAAGACAAGGATATGTGGACAGAAGAATCCCAAGTTGCTGTGGTGTTAGTAAGATTAGGACTACAGTGTTATAACCTTTGAGTTAATATTTCTTGGGAGACAGAGTTCAGAAAAGTGCTTCTTGTGAGGACCATAATCATAGCAATCTATCAATTTAGTTCTGAGCAGAGGTTAACAGTTAATTTAGTTACATATATCTGTAAAAATCAGGATTTTTACACTGAGGGGATCTCCAGTAGGGCTGATGAAACCTTATCAAGGTCACATAACTGCAAGGAGTAACATGAACGATTCAAAGATAAGGAGAAGAAATTTGTAGTTAAGACTGATTATTGCACTGGCACAATTTTGTTTTGGTGCAGTCCCAGAAATATTTAAAAAGAAATTTGAAAATTGCCTTGAAAGACATTCTGCACCCTCTTTGCGCATCCTCATACTTTACCCAAAGTACCCTGGGTACTTTGCAGGCGCACTGAGAAAAGCTGAGGACAGCCTTTGCTGTTCTGCTAATCCAAAATTGTTGAGGGATTTCAGATCACTCTGGGGATACAGGAGTGATCACAGAAGGAATTTTTTTTCACTGGGGACTGGCTTGCACTATAGTCAGTGACAGCAGAAATATCATGCTCTTCCCTTGCTTTCTTCTTCAACTTTTGTCCCTAAGGGAGGGAAATTTTTTTCTCATCAGATTTGTTCACTGTTTTCTATGTCATTTATGATGACATTAAAATTTCAGTGTTTTTTCTCTTGAAAGCTCCCATGTTCCCTCACACATTCCTTCACACGATACATTTTTTACAGCCCAAACACTTCCTCCCACCTTCCCTCTCTCCCCTTTTCTATGTTTTCCTTTGTACTTGAAGAACAAAACACCCCACAAAACAAAACCTTCCTGTTTGCAGCACCTTCTCCAAAGTGAAGATTATGGCAATTTCTTTTTTTCATGAATTACTGCAGTTCTGCACAGTGTAATGCATTTGCTACCTAGGCCAATTTCCTGAACAGAGAAACACAGCAGGAATTTTTTTTTTATGATACAAAGCATCATCCTAATGACATTTCTTCCCAGAGGGAGAGAGGGAGAATTTTCTGTTTTCCTGCTTCCAGCTTTATCTACTTTGGGATCAACCATTCAATCCAAGCTTAATAAAGTAATTAGGTCAGTGTGAGGCAGTTTCCCAAGGGCAGAGCCTTTTAGAATTTTTTGTTCTTTCTTAAATGTGGAGATGTTATCCAATATAGCATGGTTCCTACAATGTTGTGTAATGTACATTTAATTTGTATATATAACACAGCACTGTAGCAAGTCCTGATTATTCAAACTGAACCTGGAGACATTTCAAGTCCAATTTCTCTTTCCCATTTTATTTTTTTCGCTTATTTTTCAGGAGCCAAAGAACTTATTTTTCTTGAAAATATTCTTTTTCTCTTTTGCTACAAGCAATCAATGGAATTTTTCTTTACCCTGAGGAGACTGTATTTGAGCTCATTCAAGTGCTTTCTCACTGTCTAAATGTGTACCTTGTGGCAGCAAGTGACCATCCTCCCTACACCACACTGTGCACAAAGTTGTATCTGTACAGGATATGACAAAGAGCTCCATATTTAACTCACAGTGCCTTTAATATGTTCTCCTGTTACTAAATTATATACTTGTCCCATGACATTCTCACACTGCATTTTTGTTTCAACTGTATTTTTGTTTTCTTGATACAATTAACAGTCAACTACTGTTTCTGTACTGTTTTCTGCACAAAGTAGAAATGCTACAGTGAAAAGGATCCTCCTACGTCAGTTTGGCTATAAAGATTAATTGCTGGAAAGCCATAAAATACTTCTGTGCTAGCTAATCAGTTTAAGTCGCAATAATCTCTCTGAAACTAGAAATTCATTAATCAATCATCCCAACTGTAAATGCAGTCTTGGCAGAAAAATCAATGGAAACCCCAACCACTCTTTTAAGGTCAGATGTTATCAACCAAAACCCTGCTGTTTCACTTATGCAAGACTGCACATCTAGTTAGAGATAAGGCAACCACTGCTAAAAAAACTCTGCATATGCGATGAAGAATTTTCATAAAGACCTGGGAAAAAAAAGTCTTGTATTTTACTGAGCTTGCTTTTACCTCATCCTTCTCACACTACTGCTGTTACATTTTGAGCACAGAACCAATAGCAAAGAACTGAGTAGGATTTTCACTTAGCATAAGGAAAAAGGGCAGTTTTGGTCAGTGGGGAATTTGTAGTTTTAATAGTTACTATTCTTTGGAAGGACCTGGAAGATTTCCCTTAGTATGAATATAAATTCTACTTGGTGAAAAAATTCACATATGTTCTGAAACTTCATGAATGATTGAGCAATAAATTATTAACTGTTTTTCATAAGAAAGGATGGGGTGGGGATACTCCAAGATAATAGATGTAAAACCAGCTAAAGACATTATTTTTCACACATATGATTACAGTGTGGTACTCCGTAAGATAAGATGCGCTCGGTACTGAATCCTAAATTGCTACCAGATTTAGCTAAATCATAAAGATTTATTTTACATGAGAATTTTGAAAGACAAATCCATCAAGGACTATTAAACATATTAAGCGTCTCAAAGACAGACATTTTGCAGACACAAGACATATATTCTTATACTTTTCATGCATCCTTTTCATAAATATCAGCTTCAGACCTTGACAGAGGCAGGCTCTTTGGCCATTAGTCTTTCTTTAGCATGGGTATTTCTTATTTCCTGCCCTAGCTTTTGTGTTGTGTGACTCACTCATCCATATTTCTGTCAGCAGATGGCATTACTCAACATGACCCATGAATGTAAACAGAACAAAAGGAGGTTGACTGCTTCAGAAAAGGAAGTCTTCATCACAGTAAAATAACAAAGTGATCTGATCTATTTTCATTTTGGAAATTCTGCTTCGAAAGTTAGGCAAAAGAGAATGAAATGGTTCTGAAATTTATTGCATTGTGTAAAGCAGGAAACTAATTTTCCAGGAAAATATGTGAATTAGAATTGCAGGATTTAGCTCAAGTCTTTCCTGTAAGGGTAAATGTAACAAACCTCCCCAAATTCTCTCTCTCAGATCTGTAATAAAAGATTCTTCTGATGAAACTAATACATATTACCAACTTAAATAATTTATTACATTAAAAAGGTAATTTTAAAGAATCCACTTCAGCAAATTAATGACTCCTTTACTACTCATTTTACAAATGTCTTTCTGTATGAATGCACCAGATGAAATGTATGTGACTACTTTTCCAGATAATGATGTGTGTAGATTTCATTCCTTTGAAAATTCCCAAAATAACTCTGATTATCAATGGGGAATGGCCATGTGAAGTGGAGTAAATAATCTTTTGGAGGCTTTTGTATTTTTCCAGCAATACTGACAGAGATTTTATGAATATGTTGATTCCCAAAGAACAGACCAACTCAAAGCCCAGAAACACAATGGCAGCTGAACTGCAAGAAGGATTGCATTCAAAGCAGTGCTAAACCAGTGTAGCTCACCTCTGCCTAGACTGGCACAACAGCTTGTGGACTTTGAAAGAGACAAGGAAAACTTACGACCAACCAACACCCGTTTGTACAAGTAATGACCAAGTGAAGTCATTACTCTGTTTGTGAATCATTCCCAGACTTTCTGACCTCTTCTGAAATGTCAGAAACTTTCTCAACAAAAGTGCAAGCCCCCTGCAAATTTACAGGTTTGCATAAACTACTTTTTTGGAGAACAATACATTCATAAGAAACTTAAATTTGCTTTCAATCTGTGTTTCATCTTTAGTATTGCCTTCTTGGGATATTTGCATTTGACATTGTGTTGAACACCATCAGTGGTTAAACCATTTCAAACACCTAACAGGTACCACTCCTCATCCCGCCCCTTTTCCTCTCCCTGCCATTAGAAAGCTTTCACACTTTTCCCTTTAACTATGAGGAGAAGAAAATCTTCTCAGTTTGCTGAAACACACCTAAGCTGCACACCTAAAATGAGACAAAGCTCATTTGCTATGAAAATATTCTTTTTTGTAAACAACCAGTGTAGAAAAAATGCAGAGCAATCCCTTTGGAAAAATACATCATTAAGAACTGACAAATCTCTCTCATATCTCAAATCTCTCTCTCTCTACTCCCCTAAAAGAAAATTCTTTCATTGTGACGATGTTTCCAAGCAGCTTTTTTTTTTCTCATAAAAAGACTTCATTGAAAATTTAATGGAAAACTTTCAAAAGGATTTACTTATTTATGCTGTATATCTTTTCAAATGTTTTCAGAGAATGAGCATGTTCAGCAGCATAATGCCTACAAGGGTGTTTTTAAAAATTCCTGGGAAAAACTTTATGTGACAAATCATTAATGTCATGTTTAAAAGCAGAAAAACTCTGACACCTTATCTTTGCTTCAAGCTGGAGTTCTGCAGCTACAGATGTTATGCCATTCATAATGCAATTTACTTTCTTGTTGAAGTCCTCCTTGCACAACTGAATGCATTTAAGACTCCAGCTGGGAAGGATGATTTCAGTCTTCATTTAAACTTCATAAAAATTTGCATTAAAAATGCATCCTTACTTCAGGAATTTCATTTTGAAAAGGTTTTTTCATTGACTTTGCATCTAAGAATGAGATACAATTTTTTTCTAGATTAGTATAATGAAAAGAATTGCTGCTCTGCTTTTACTTTTCTTGAAAAAGGGGCAATTTATTCAGATGATAATTTTATGTATTTTTGCTAAAACTGGAAACACATTGGGAACTTTTATTGCACCTACTTCTGTGCAGTTTAAGGGAAATAATTTTATAGAAATCTTTCTCATCAAGAAATAACCGAGAAAATTAATTCCATTCAAACATCTGCAGCATTTCTGCATATTCCTAATTTGGCAATTCTTGCAGGGGTGATTTTCATAATGTGCTTAGCACCACCCTCAGGAAATCTTTTAAGATGTCTCACAAAAAACTGGATAAATATCATATCACTACTTCCTAAAATATTTGCTTATTTCTTTCAGGGAAAGCTAATTATACGTGACGTATGAACAAGCATGAGAACTCATGCATATTCCAAGTTAAAAGAAATCTATAGCCTAAAAAAAATATTTCCATAGTGGGTAAGATGAGCAGCAGGTGAGAAAAAGATGTATGGGGGAGAATCACATATTATAGCTACCCATAGCTAATTGCTGTTTAGATGAAACATGTGCATCTGTTTTCAGCAATTAGTGTGGAGATCAATAGAAAACATATATATTTAATTAGACATATGGTTCATTTTACTATAATTGGAACCCCATGTCACTTCTGGCTCTCCATATGCAGTATGGTCTGAAATGTTTTCTGGGGTGTTTCCATCATACGGAAGGTGAAGCTCAGACACCAGCTGATACTCAGACCCCATTGTCTTGTGGTGCTGTTAAATGTAGGCATTTACGGTGATTTAACCAGACCAGAAACCAATAAAACTTTGATTTTGAATGTCATTTAACCCTTTCCCTGATGACTGACCACATTGCATCTCTCGTAACAATCACAACTGTCAATGCCACATCTGTTCACCAGTATTTGAGCTTACCAGTATTCTAAATTAAGCCATTTCACAATCACTAAAAATTAAAGAAACTTTATAACTCCTCAGAAACAGATGCATTCAGAATAAGGAAGAATGGTCGTGGAATTATGAAATTTTACTCACTGAATATCCTTTATTCAGTGATATCAGTAAAAAACTCAAATCAAACCAAAAGAAAAAAAATCACAAAGATCTTCAAGCAAATTTTGAATTCACAAACCTACCCCAGGTCCCCAAATGTGTGTATTTATATAATACTTGGTTACTGTATGGCAGTAACTTGGTTACTCTATGTCGGTCTCATATATATTAAACTGTAAATGAGAAGAAGCTTCATCTGCAGATACAAACAGCAATAGAATGCAAGAGGGAATTAATAAAGATTGTTCTCAATGCCCATACTTTCAATAAATGTGTAATATCATAAAATGGGTTCATAGGCATTTTGAGTGTTTAACTCCAGTGTTCATCCTAGACTATTTTATATGCTTATTTAAATATTCCAGTATTGCTTACCAGATTTTTTTAATAATTTAGCAGATATAAAATGAATTAAACTGGAACAATTTAGTGAAAATCAGAGTTTTCATATAGTTCTAGCTCAGAATACCTCACATTGTAAACATCTGCCTGGCACAGGCTAATGGATCTATTTTAAGCAGAACTAGCTAACAGACAGAGCAAGAAAACTCTCTTGGAGGGGGTAAGGGAAATGGCAGATGGAAAGTTGCATCACCAGTAGTCGACTTACATGTTAAAAATTCTGTGTTAATCCTAATAAAGGATGCAGACACCAAAAAATGCAGCAGTGAAAGTACTCTTTGAAAGACAAATGGGTATGTGTGACCTATTAAATGACCCCATATCTAAAGCATACAAACAGAAACTAAGAGCTGAAGTAAATCAGATCTTTCATCTGGATGAAAGATTTCAAAACCACATATCAGGAGAGCAATTTTGCAACCAGATATGGGATATTCTGGGTGAGGGAACTTCCTGGTTTTATGCTCCGATAGTCAGGAAAGGATTGCAGTTTCATGTGGAGAGAAGACAAGCAAAAGTATTAAAATACTGAATCTTAACTTTGGATCCCTTATGTCTGCATTTTCTAAGGTGAAAAATTCAATGTGCAATAAAGCACTTTTGTTTCCAAGGTTATGTTTCAGGAATGAGTATCTTTGAACCAAATGTTATAAACACTGGAGTCAAAATTTCCTCCCAATGCACTTCACTAGAATATTTGACCATATGCACTAAAAATGTTACTTTTCAGTCTAGCATGACTATAAACAAACAATGGCTTAACTTTTCCTTAATGTATTCGCCTAAAAACCTCAGCAGTTGCTATGCAGCCCTTTTATACAAGGTAGAAGACACAGATTTTGCAAGCCTCAAACTGAGGAAAAAGGCTAACCTTTCCTTCCATTTCTCGGGGAAGCATTCTAAACTAGTATTAGGCAACATCCACTATTTTTGAAATGAAGCCTGGTTTTGCCAGGGGAGGTCTGGGAAATTGTTACTCTCGGGAACCTTAAATTAAAAGATTTCCCTAATTAATTTAGGGAGAAATTAGACAAAACACTCTTCAACGCAGAGCAAGATTGAATTTCAAGTACCTGAAAAATGTTAAAGATCAAAGCAGTGGTGGATTAGAGCAAGTTTATCACAAGTTTCTAGGCTGCAATCTTGGGTACAGATCCTGAAACTCTGATATACCTCCTTTAAAAATTTAAGTCCTTTTCTTCTTATACACATCCCTCTTCAACTATACAAGCTCCCTAAGATATTTTTGGGCTCCCTCTTTCCTGTCTTTATTCACTCCATATTGTTAGAGGAGTCCATTGACCCAAGAAAACTTTCTTCCTAAGGCAATAGCTGTATAAAGACATATTTCCAACAAACAAAGGAGCTGCATTTATTTTTTTTTTGCCAGAAAGTTGTTCTTTATCTTAATTATATAAATGGGCTCAGAACAGGACATCCAGAGAACAAGTGCTAGAAAAGCCAAGGAATACAACATAGTTTCTTTCTCATGCATTGCTTCAAAACTCCACTTTGTCCTGCTTAATATTTTTTTCCTTCTTGACCCTTAAAAGTGAAAGTGCCCAGAACAAAAGTATTAGTCTTGGACTGATGCCGATGTATATTGTCAGTAATTGCAGGAATTAATGGGAATTTTTAAGTATTGTTGCCATTGAATAAATTGACATCATTATCTTTGTTTTACAAGGGGAAATTTCTCTCATCAGTATCTAAGTTCTTGCTTACCTTATGCTGCCTCAGATATTGGTACTGGACAGAGGCCTGGGCATGGAGTGCACTAAAGGCCAAAATAAAAAGAAAAACAAAAGAAGTGAAAAAACCCACACTGGTCCCTCAAGAAGTCCATTGAAATTGAAACAGATTATGAAGTTTTGTTTTTGCAGAGTTGGCAGAAGTGCAGCTGGTTCAGCCAGAGAACAGAGGGAGCTGTGCTGAGCTCTGGTGTGATGTCTTGTCTGCAAGAGGAGGAAGGGGACAGCTTGCATGACAGTACCAGTCCACTTTGCGAGAGATGCCAACAGCTGATTTCATCCTTCCCTGCTTTGTTCAAACTGGTAGCATAACTCAGGATAGCATCAAACATTCTGGCTGACGAGGCCAGGTTTATTGCAGGGGACACTTGGGATACCTTTGCACCAAGAGCATGTCCCTACCCAGGATTTGCTGGGCTTCCCAGCTGCATCTTGGCTGTGCAGCAGAATGTGTCCCACAGCTGGTAGACATTATAAAAAAGCATAATCAGTCCCAGATACATGAGCAAGTGTGTTTTTCCGAGCTCTCAGGTGGTGACTAGCTCAGTGGTGTTGATGAAAGCACTGCACTATTTTGGAAGTTGCTTCAATGGCAAGCCATTTGGCAAGGCAGAAGGGAAGTTTCTGCGTGAGCAGTACTGCCAGTGTCTCTCTGTGTCTGTCAGGAGCCCAGACCCTCCAAAGCTTGGTTCAACACCTTCTGTAGGTTACCACTCACACAAAGATTATGCCTCTGTTCAGACTAAAGTGATTATGTTTTATCCCACACTCTGCCCGGGAGTAGATGTTGGCAAATAACTGATTTTTGTGCCTAGCCCTACTCTTAAGAATCAAAGACAAAATAAGTCTAAATAAAAGTTTGTAACACAATAATGATTTTTCACATTTTATGTGTGAATTATAAACTTTATAAGGAGTAATGAGCTTATCATCTTCTTTAAACTGATTTTAAAGTCATTTTGTCATCAGGAGAGTAGGTCAAGGACAGGTAAATGTTTATGGACATAACTGCATTGCCTAGAGATCAGAGATCTGTGCTAGGGAATGCAAAACCCCTGCTGGCAGCTCAGTGAAAAGCCCACTGCTCATAGTCATCTCACCAGCAACTTCTGTAAAGCCTTAGCTGCTCCAGGGAAATGGGAAAATGCCATCTCCTCCCAGCCTGCAGTCATTTAAATGCTCCAGTGTCAACCAATATTATACTGCTTTTGTATTTTCTCCATTAGGCAGCTGCTGGATCTGCCTTTATGGGAAAGCCACCCTTGAAGTCACTTGACCTCTTGATGCCTCAGTCAACACAGATGGAATATTGAATAACACCAGGATGTTGCTAGAAATCATATGACTCATTTGAACCAGGGAGGGAGGGTATTTTTGGGAATTGGTTTGTTTGGTTTTTTTTCCTCCTTGGGCAAATGAGAGTTTGGCTTATCTAATTATATGCAAAGGTACACAGATTCTGTTTTGCAAGAATGTATTTTCACAGTCCAGTAGTCATCTTTAAAAGGTCAGCAGTTGTATAAGAAAAAGCAGCACACATTTTGATTTGAAGCAATATCCTGTACTTTTATTCAGATCACTGGATCACAGGATCACTGCATGGGAAGTATTAGCATATGGATGATATCTGCTTTATGTATCAAGACATTTTCTAAGTCTATTTAGAAGCATAACTGAATTCTTGTTCCATATAAAACAATTTAATAAATGGAAAATACATTTTTTTTTCCTCAGAGATGAATAATAATAAATGGAAAATACATTTTTTTTCCTCAAGATGCCACAATCTACAGTGATGACTTTTTTTGCTATCATGATCCAGCAGCCTCCCCAAAGAGCTGCCAGCAATTGCCTGGAGGTCATGAGCTTGTTTCCTTCCCTTTTTTCCTGGCCTTCTGCCAAAGCAGGCTTGTTCAGACATCAAAACCAGCTCTACTTGCTGCTTCAAAATGCCAACAATACCTAATAATCATCCTGCTCTGCCAAATCATGGAGTGGATTTACTAAAGTACCATGGGAAGTAGGACTAAAGATATCGTGTTGTAATGAGATTCATTCAAATCAAAAGCTCTGGCAACACAGGTGGAAGCAGTAAAGCTTGAAACCTCAAACTGGAAAAATGAGCATATTATCTATTAGTCCATCAGAAGGACAGTTTATAACTATTTTTCTCTCATCTTTTTGATATATATCACTTAGGTATTTCATTATAAAGTACCTTACTACTAAGAAGAGGCATTTGAATATTCAGTTTATGTGAAGCTGTCAAAAGGTGAGCAATTCCAGGAGGCTGACTCTTGCATTTAGATGTTTGCAATGCAGAGTGAGAAATTTTGGAGGAGTATAACAGGAATTCTAGTACAACCTCAATTTTTGACTGGAATGCAACATTCTACCATTCTTCATTATTGTGACACACTGCTAAGCAGTGCATGGTCAGAAGTTTCCCTCTCAGGATGCCACAAGTTCTTTCTTCAACTTTGGCAAAGTTTTGAGCCTTTTCCTCATCACTCCTGATACTTTCATTTAGCTTTCACATTTAATTTAATGTCAAGATCAGCAAAGGTTACATTGAAACCATGACATTTTTACAGCTGCACAGGACTTTTGGGACCACCAATACATTATGAAAGGTTTGTGAGCTTAATGGGTCAGTTGGTGGTCCAAGTCTGCACAATCTTTTGAACAGGAATAGATGAAATCAGGATGATCTCAGGATACCAAAATGTCTCTGATGCCGTGGGCCTCTTAAAATTCTGACATCCATTCACTGGGAGAAATAAACTCTGTAAGAATGGTAGTAAAATAAATGTCTGCACACACAATATGAGAAAACTACATATACTGTATTACTTGAAAGTTCACAAAAGCAGCACAGAAGAAACAGATGCATCAGAAAATCAGGAAATAAAGGGAAACAGTCAATTCTAGAAGACAGGATACAAAGGCAGTTTAAAGACATGGCTGGAAGCCCAAATTATAAGAGAAAGCCTTTGTAGAAAGGATGACATTAGTTAGCATAGCTATAAAGTAGGAACTGTGTTCAGTCTTGGGGTCTACTGGTTTCTGCTCACAGAAGGTGTTGATGGTGTCACCGAGAAGGGACCAGCCCACTAAGAGGGACAAAGAACAGGCTTGCAGCTGGTGCACACTCCAAGTTCACACCACAAGCTCCGGAGCCTTGGGGAGCATTTTAATCTCACCAAACTCCTTCAGGGAAGGTGTAACTCAAGATGGAGCTGTGCCTAAGCACAACAATTAATCTCTGTCTGAACATGACAGATAGTCTTTATGTTAAACATACAACACAAATTGTATGGATAAGGCTTCTTGTTATTTAAAGTGTACTCCTCTGAATCCCAGCTTGTCTCAGTTAGTGATGTGACCTGTTAAATACCCCATTCATAAGGCAAATAAAGTTATATTGACTATGACCACGTGTTTGTTTCATAACCCATTGCCTATTGTGAAGCACTGGTAGAGCTGTGTAATCCAGAGACCTCCCTCTTGACCTATTTCAGTGATAGCTGCTTTTTGTTCCATCCTTTGATAAACATTATTTCACATCTGGAAGACAGTCCCAGATATTTTAGTATCTGTAACAGATGTTTTGTATATAATTTAAAAATAGTGCTTAAGTGAAAGTTTAAAGAGATGCTGCATATTAGTTTTATTGTTGTTCTTATTTAAAACAAATAATTTGTAAGTTTTCTTCCTCCACCATTACAGCAATAGAAAAGTACAATGAAATTCATTTAAGTACAATAGAGTTTACCAGCCAGAAAAAGTAATTTTAATTATTTTTTTAATAACACTATTATTAATCAGCAATGCAAAATCCTGCTGCAAAACTGCACCCCACACACATATTAGAAGCTATTATCTCACACTAAATCTCCTTGTAAGTTATTAAAAGCATTTGTACTCCTCACAATCTGTAAGTAACCAAAAGTAATTGTTTATTTACAAATTTCAGAAGTGGCTAAAACTCTAATGTTAATACTGTTACAGGATTATTTTTTGTGCAGACATGCACTCTCTAGGCATAAAACCTCCAGTAGATTTCACCCTCCATTCTCTTTCATTTATACTGTCTCTCACTAACTTTTAAACCCTTTTTTTGTGTGTGTGATTTTGCTTCAATTCCACTCAAGGCATAACAGAAATCATGCAGGAGATGACGCCAGTAGGCCTTTCTGTTTGAAGTCTCAAGGATGGGGTAAGTGTGGGAACAGCAGTGTTATGACAGACCTATTTGCTCTCCATAAACCAGGGCTGAATCACACTAATCAGTGGCTCTGTTGCTTCTGCTCTGGCTTTTGAAAAGAGTTTCAATCTTCAGTGGGCTATAGATGACAGACATTTTGAGTGAATTTTTGAGGAAACTCATTCTCACCCAACAGTGTAAGAGTCAAGAAAAAATCCTCTCTCCATGTTAGAAGCAGCTAAACTTTGTTACCCTAACCCCAAATAGGATTATTCCCTTTATCTGCATCTCTGTCTCCACCCAAACATATGTCTGCAGAAATTTCTGGTCCATAAAGTTGCTGCATTGTTCATTGAATTAGTCAAAGTGATTCTGAACTTTATTGATAATGGGACTGAAATCTTCACAATCCAAATATTCACTTCCTCAAAAAGAATAGGAAGAATAGAAATAAAATAAATCTTAATTTTGCAACAACAACAGCATGAATATACGCTGGGAAGTTTATTACACTATAAATTGCTGTTATAAAAGAGTTTTCTTTGGAACAGTTATAAAATAAATTAAAAGATAAACAGACTGATTCATATGTTCATGTGAACTCTGCTAAGCTACTTATGAAGTGAATGTGGATTAGTGGTTTGTAAAAAGTCTCTGCTTTCTTAGCTACGAAATTTTGGTGTTTGACAGAAGACTCTGATTGAAAATAATGACCTCATCCACTGATTTACAATTGGCCATTCTGTTATTAGGGGTATGAAGAGGCTTTCTGCTAATTATAGCTTATTTGGGCTCATTAGGTAGAGACTGACATTTCTCATACAATAAGAGGGTGCTGGAGACATGTGTGTCTCAGCTATAGTCTGGAATTCTGGTACCATTTGAGGGACGCAATTTTGAAAAATAACTGGAGACCTCATGGGCTGCAAAGAGGAGGAAGCAGACAGTATAAAGGCTGGGCACTGTGCCACAGTAAATACAGAAGTGTTTGCCATCCATCACACTGCTGGTCTGGGCAGTACCCAGAGATATGTCTACAGGCCAAACTCAAAATCAGGTTTTGCAGCTCTCAAAAACAATTAACTGAAATAGGTATTTTTTAACCCTTTATTGCTTATGGATCTTATACGAAATGTGTCCGTAGATGAACAAAATCACGTGTACTGTCTGATATTCATGTAAACTAAAGAAATTAGAGTGCAGAAAATGTTCAGGTTAAGAGCTGTAGTGCTGAAAAATGTTTCTTACTACATGTGGGAAGACAGAGATAAAAAAGCAGAATTTGATCCTGAAATATTGCAAAGAGCCTTCTATAACCTATAAATGTCCATTTATAAAAATGGTGTAAGGTTTTCTTTTAATCTTCTGGTTTCATAGGCTTTTTGACACACTTCCAAAAGTTCTGCAAGCCCAGTGAAGTCAATGAAGCTTCTCAGTTATAACTGCTTTTGAAAAGAAATCTTTTTGAGCTCAGTCATGATTTTTCTTTTGAGGGTAAATGTAGACAACCACAATAATCAAAAATTCCTGTCAAACCATCTGTATACCCAAATGTTTTTGTAATAGTTGCAAACAACTCTGTGAAGTTTTGGGCCTTATTTTCTTCTGATGTTGAGGAATGGTGCGTACATAAGGTACAAATGTATCTCTCCTTCCTTCCTTCTGAGTAAAACAATGATTAAACATACATTCCTTTTCCTAGCTGTGGAGAAAGAATATCTTGGCAGATTTCCCACCTTCAAGCGTTTTTGTCTCAGAGGAGGCATGTGGTCTGAGAGCACCTTTTAATATTAATACAAGCCTTGCCATAGCAACATGAGTGTTGCCACAAAAAGGTCACTGAAATCCCTTAGAAAAATAATTTGAATTACTGTGGGGAAAATTACAGATTAAGACCAGCTTCCCAAAACTGTTGTAACACACAATTGTTGTAGTCTCACACTCTGGCTTGGTTTTGCATTCTCTGTCCATTTGCAAGGAAACATGGATTAATTTTTCATTAGATATAAATAGCAGGAAGTAAGAATATACAAGACTCTAGATTTAGTTGTCAGTAATTTACAGCACTAGGTAGTGATTTATACTGAACACAGATAATCAACAAATTTGGAGGCCCAGACCCTCAGAAGATGTTCTTTCCTGTCATGACAGCTCTCAGCATCTGTAAAGGTGGTAAACCTCCTCCAGGTGTTCAGGGCTTTGGTGAAAGGAGGGAAGAAAGAATTCAGCCCTCAGGATGACTTCAGTCAGATGCAGAAATCAACTGGTTGCAATTGTCAGTGCTTTAGGCTGATCCATCTGATGCACTGTAGGACACAGAAGACAGAATTCATAATAAATGGAAACCAAATTGTGCACCAACAAATCTACCAGTGCAGAGCTGAGATTTGAGGCAGGCAACAGGCAGTTCTTGAACCCTCTAAGTGTAGCTGACTCTCTCCTCACATGAAAGCAGGGAACTGGTGTTCTATGTGAGTCTGGCCATCATTTCCATTACAAAAGTATTAATTATAGTGGAAAAGGATAGCACAGGTAGATAACGAGCAGTTAAGATATTTCTTTTAATCTGTCCCTTCACTTACTGTCTGTTCTGTATATCACTGGCACAAGATTTTCCACATGAAAAGTTAATATTCCTTAACCTGAAGAAAATAACACTGAAATTTTCCAAACACATCCTAATCACTCCTAAACACTCTGTGATCCCTGAGTTCAGGCCAAAGACAGACAAAAATACAATGAGAAAACATCTCTGGTTAGGCCACACTGTCATCCCTTCTTCAGACCACACTGTCACTCCACAAGCTAAAGTAATTGGCAAAGGAATATTCAGTGTTCTTTTAAGTTTGATCACGTATTAAAAACAGGAACAGAGGAGATATAAAAACCCATAATGCTACTCCAGCTGTACTCTGAGCTCTTCTTCTCTGAGGAAACAAGTCCTTTTATGCTTTTTCTGGGAGAACTCTAAAGAAGAATGAACAAACTTGTTTTTAAATGAGATGCACCCCACAATTCAGCTCTTTTTTTTATGCTTTGCAAAAACCCAAATACCTTCATAAAGAGAGAAAAAAATTCTGGGCTTTTCTTGTACAGAGAGTAAGTTTGGATTAGTTATTATGAAAAAATTCTTCACTGTGCATGTGGTGAGGCACATGAACAGGCTGCCCAGAGAGGTTGTGGATGCCCCACCCCTGGATGGAAGTGTTCAAGTCCGGGTTGGATGGTCTTTGAGCAACCTGCTCTGGTTGAAGGTGTCCCTGCTCACAGCAGAGGGGTTGAACTTGATGATTTTCAAGGTCCCCTTCAAAATGAAACCATTCTATGATTCTGTGAATCAGAGAGTCTATTCCCATTGCTGTAGTTAGCACCATGGAAGGGCCAATTATAAAAGCATTATTATCTGAGGGAATATGTGGAGACCCTCCTTTTGAGGGACCTTGGTGTTGAAAATTGTCCTAAAATGACCCTCAGATAACTAAAGGAAGACATCATCCTGAGTCTAACACATAATCAAAGAATCACAGAATAAATTAGGTCGGAAAAGACCTCAAAGGTCATCGAGCCCAACCTATGACCAAACACCAACTAGACCATGGCAGAGTGCCACATCCAGTCTTTCCTTAAACCTCTAGGGATGGTGACTCCACCATCTCCCTGGGCAGCCCATTCCAATGTCCAATCACTCTTTCTGGGAAGAAATTCTTTCCAATATCCAGCCAAAACATCCTCTGGTGCATCTTAATGTCCTCTCCTCCTGTTGCTGGTTGCCTGAGAGAATAGATCACCAACAGATCACCTGGCTACACCCTTTTTTCAGGCAGTTGTAGAGAGTGATAAGGTCACTCTTGAGCCTCCTTTTCTCCAGGCTAAATTGTCAGTGCTTCCTCAGCTCCCTCAGCTGCTTGTCATCCAGCTTGTGCTTCAGACCTTCTCCAGCTTCATTGCCCTTGTCTGGACATGCTTCAGCACCTCAAAGTCCTTCCTGAACTGAGGGCCCAGAACTGGACTCGGCACTCAAGATGTGGCCTTACCAGTGCCAGGTGCAGGGGTAGAATCACTTTTCCAGTCCTGCTGGCCACACTGTTCCTGGTGAAAATCAGGGTGAGATTGGCCATCTTGGCCACCTGGGCACATGCTGGCTCATGCTCAGCTTCTCTCCACCGACATCCCCAGGTCCTTCTCCACTGAGCCACTTTCCAACCACTCTGCCCCCAGCCTGTAGTGCTGCATGGGGTTATTGTGTCTCAAAGTTTTGTCCTGAAAAACAAGCAAACTAGAAAAGTACTGAGCTGGGATGTTCTTAAGGACGCCAAATGAATCATGCAAAAGAATAATGTAAAACACACACATCCCCACTGAGTATATATGGTAATAGGGATTTTAACTAACTAGTTTAACTGCCTCCAAGAACTGATGACTTGTCAAGTGTACAGGACAGCAATGAAACAGCTCTGCTGAAGTCCAGATCCTCCAATATCTTGTCAGTTGAGACTTAGAGCCACAGAGCTTCCACTGAGCTGGGAAATCTACTGAGGTATCCTACATAGGCACTGTGGTCCTATGAAGTACAGAAAAAAACAAGGGGAAAAAAACAGTTCTGTCCTGACTAGAATTTAAACAGTTTAGAGTAGAAACACTGGGGACAATACACAGAAGAAACCAATTTTTATAAACCGATTTACCATTCATCCTGAGCATAGGACAGGGCAAGGGTGGTCCAGGGTCCTATCTTGATGCATAGGCACAAAAAAGCTGGATTGTTGTCACAAAGATAGCCCTTAAGTCTATTCCCTAACTTCTGAATTATTTAGCTTTAGATATTTTCAAGATAGGCTGTGTGTCTATAGTTTTACTACAGAGCTGCCAAATGAACAGATCCAGCCTTTCTATAAACCTGTGGAGAATTTTTCTCTTCATTGAAATGCACAAGAGTCTTTGCCATAGTTGTTTGTTTGTTTGTTTGTTTCAGTGTCAATTTCTCACTAGAGAACATGACTAAATCGAGACATCTTTTTCTGCTTCATATTCAATCTGGGAAAGTCTGGAGAGATTGATTAATCTTACCTTTCTGTCCATTCATGTCATACTCCTCCCTGACTTGCCTTTGATACTCACAATTTCCAGGGTCTAAGTTCTTACATATTTCTGTCTAAATCTTGACATCATAAGATGAGTCTGTAACTCACAACTAAGCTCTAGCATGTTACAGAAATATCTTGGTTTGCCTTCTGTCTCAGCTGCCTTTAGGACCCTGGGTGATTCTTTTCAAACAAAGCGCACTGATTCAAGTCCATGTCTTCCCCTGTCATTCACCACTGAGAAATCAATGTTGGGAGGGCTTAAGCAGGGTGGGATATCCAGCTAGAGATCTCTTCTCTGTCTGATCTGTGAATAGGATTTAAACCTAGGTCATCTAACCGCTGCAAAGCAAAGCTAGATGTGTTTGGTTCTGATATCCTCTCAGTCGCTCTTGTCCTACTGTGCAAAAACACTTAATTATTCATTGAGCTTAGAGAGAGTGTAAAAATTACTATATTTAGATCACAATCTCTGCTCATACATCTACTGATGTGTGTGTCAAGTGGATCACCTTCCACAAACACAGACTTTGCTCAGCTTATTCTAAGTGTAAGGCAGCTCTCTGGGGAGGAAAGCAATTTTATTTCAAGGCATTGCTCTAAATCAAATTTATGGGGACTTGAATTTTAGGATTCACTGCTTTGAATTCAGCTGGGATAACAGACTTCCTCTTTTGTCTTTTTTTAACACTGCTTTTGCATCTACCCTGCTTCTGGAATTGATTTGTAGCTGTGAAGTGCATGTTAACAGAATCCTCTGCCCCTTTATTAAAAAATCTGCAGAGGAACTACCTTTTAAAAGAGAGCTAAATCCTGCTCTTGCCTGGGAATCCCCTGTTGGCCAGCTTAAGTTACCTCACATACATCTGGGTGTTTTTTCTGGGCCTCCTGGCTTCAGATATTTAAATGCACTCTGTCAATTGCCTGGCACTAATTTGGCTGTTGAGAATTGCCCATTTGTGCAACTGGGATCCATTTCTGTGTGTGCTCAAGCCAAACAGGAGGAAGGGTGATGGTTCCAGGGACACTTTGAAGGTTGTGGGGGCAGCAATGGGGGACACTGCCTCCTTGGTGGGGTGGAGAGCCTGGAGACACTGGGAAAGTTGCACTGGGCCCCAGGCCAGGGGGAGGGCACAGCCAACCTCTCTTTGTGACACCACCTGGGGCAGAACCCAGCCCTCAAACTTCAGGCAGTTGGGCAAAAGCCCAGGAGAAAACATATGGAAAGAATGAAACCAGGGAACCTTATAAAAAGACTGCATTTAGAAAGAGGAAAAACATGGAAAACAACCTGAGAGGCTTTGCCTGAAGCAAAGGCTGTGGGGACTGCCAGCCTTTTTCTGTGCAAATAGAAACCCTTGGCAAAGATTTGAGGTATGAAGTAATTCTTAGCCATGTTATGGTTAACCAGTATCAGATTGGTACACTTGCAATATTCTCATTTTAGAAGGCTGGATTTTAAGAAATGGAGTGAGACTTCCAGAATTTCTTGCACTTGATAAATCTACTGAAAATAATTTGGATTCCTCGGAACTGAGGAATTGACAGTTTCCTCTCCGGTTCCCATCCCTTCACATTCCCATAACAAACTGTGGTCTCCTAAATAATTTTCCGTATGAAACCTTCAGCTTAGGCCAGGTAAACTCTGTCAGGATATTATGTCCCTGTTTCACTTGTTATTTCTCATTCCCTTTATTTGAAGACTGAGAGGAATGTGTCCCATGTGTTTGCCTCAGGGAAGCTCCCCACCACAGTACAGCAGAAAGACAGCAGTACACCTGAACCAGTGCAATCAAGTTCTTCTCAAAACAATTTGCTGACCCACCATTTATGGCAGTGTGTCTTGCACCTTTTATGGTGATCACTGGCAAAACAAGGGATGGCAAAGGTAGCGTGCTGCTCATGGCACATCTGCAAGCACAGCCATCTCCTGTGTCCATGAATGTTTTGTTCTGTGTGCATATTGCGAATATGGGTGAGGAAGTGTCCTTCTCTGAATTTGATTGTTAGTCACCCTTCAAAGCATAAAGATGTTTTGGGATGGAGTAAATTGTAAGAATGAAATTAACTGAATTATTTTTGTGCAGCTGATTTGCTGGTGGGATTTCATCCATGCTTATATTGCACAGGCTTTCATTTGCTGGTTTATCTTTGCTTTATGATCTGTAAATATATCACAAGGAAGACCATTGCCAAGGGATACATCAAACTAACATTTTCTAATTAATAAATTAAGAATCAATAGCAGGTTATACTTAATCTTTCTGAGAATTGGACTTGGAACTTTTAAAGTTGCTAAATGTACAGCATCGGTGAGCAAAGTTAACAATGATTCATTCTCCTCAAATAAATCCTGTTTCTCTTCCACAGGCAAATGTAAGATCTTTGTTTATATAATAAGAACTAAGAGAAATTATTTATGAAAAAAAAGATTAGTTTTTGATAAAATACCACACATAGATTAAACAAATGAACTCATAAATGAACATATGTTAAAGAAAATGCAGATAAATTATACACTCCACCCCCGCTTCCCCAAATTATTAAAATTGCGAATAACTTGTTCAGGCCAAAATATATTTCAGTCCTATTCTGTAGCAGACTTGAAAAGAACTGGGTAGTGTCAACATTCAACTTTCAGCTGTTGCACCTGAAATGCAGAAAAAATATTTTGCTATTATCTGTACCTGTCTGAACTTGCTGTATTTGCTACTCCAGGGCTGCTTTCCACACTACTATGTCTGATCTCTCTGCTCTGAAAGAACCCGCCTGTGTTGTGGGAAATAAACAGGTCTGTGGCACACCTACTTAATTCTTTTGTTATGCCTGCATAATTGGAGAAGGAATGTACACATTACAACCTGTCCTGTTCTGTGTTAATGGAGAGTGACTATAGAATTCTTTTTGCATTACTCTGCAATCTGCAAGAACAAGCAATTACAGTAGGTACAAAGTATTACCTATCAAACACCCTGTACCTATCATGTAAGCACTGAAGACTTACATGATAGCCATACTCTGTAACTTACTTATCTAAAGCCCTGTTAAATGTTTTAAAGACCCTTTCACAGGGTTCCCCACCAGTATAAAAAAAGTAAAAAAGAATTTCAGCAGATGATATGTCACAGCCATATTTTTAGCAGGACTGGGCACTGAAAAGCATGAAAGATAATGGTTTCTGAGAGAGACCTAAAATAACTCTTTGATTAAAAGAACAGTGGCCATTCTGTTTACTCAATCAAAACAAACAAAAAATGTTTGCATCAATAAAGTAATTAAAAACTTTTAAAAAAAGGAAAGTTAGCAATCTAAAATGAATGCAGGCCATCTTTGATTCTCAGTTGGACAGTTTAATTCCGATCTAAATTAATTCTGATCTAAATTAATTCGAAATTAATACTGGGACACTTATTTTTTATACACTCTACTTTTTTTCAATTAATTAAAAATAGTCATTAATAATCACTTTACATGTTGAAAGCTGAATATTTATTCTTGCTTTATAGCCAAATCCTTCCTCATGATAGAACTTTACCATTTATGCTGTTAAGCCTTTGTTGAATTAATATTAACTCATTATTTAAAATATTTCTCAAAGGGTATTTGATTATTTATAGGCTATTCCATGATTTTTCTCAGCCACCTGAGAAAAAGCAATCATTCAGCAATCATATTTTTGTACATATACAGAGATACGTCTGATAAATTGAGCTTCATTTTCCATGTGTTTGAGATACAAAAGAGTAGTTTAAACACAGTGGACAGACTCGAGGCATGCACGAGGGATCAGACTCATGTAAAATCACTTTTCTGCTGTCCTAGGAGTTGTCAGAGCCTCTTCTAGAACATTTGTAACCCTTTAGACCTGTATTTCAATATTTCTTCACACAGGCGTATGTGCTCTGGGACTGGCAGGGGATTGGGCACAAGGAACCGAAAGATGTTCAGACAGAGAAGAATAGAGTAAGAACAGTTTATCACATTGTCAGCAGCTGATGGAAAGCTTGATCTTGCCCAGGGAGTTCTGTGTCCCCTGTAAAGCGCAGGCATAATACCAAATATAATGAAAAAAAAATATATTTTTCAATGGAATATGATGCATAAAACACCCATTCTTGAGACTCCACTGGATAAAATCCCAAGCTCAGCATCTCATCTTTATCTCAGATGAGATAACATCTGTCCTTCATTATCTTCACATGCAGACTTCCCTCTGATGTGTTTGTGAATAGCTCTTTTTTTTTTTCTCTGATAAACCTGGCATTACAGGACTCTCACTTACATTAGAAAACAAGGGTTCTTTTTGTTGAATTACTAGTAGTGAGTTTTTCAGAGTTATGTTTTTAATGAAAGTTTCCATGGATGGGGGATTTTATTTGGATGGCATTACACTTCCATAAAAACAGTAGGTCTGTATTGTTTCCATATATACCTCTTATAGCTGTTTTTTGAGCTGGTCACAGGGAAAGCTGATGTCATGTAAATCTTCTATGAAGGGACCTTTCCAAAATTTTTTGGATCATTATCACAGAAACAGAATCAAGAACAAAAGTTTCTGAGAGGCCAGAGGAATTTTTACCAACCCACCTTTCTTGTACTGAGGAACAGGCTCAGCTTAGCTGCTCTTGGCCATCCTTACACTCGCATGAGCCACAGAAATACCAGGGAGCGTGGTGTTCTCTAGCCATGATTAATTTTAGAGCTAGGCTTTAATTTCACCTATAGTGTCTGAAGATCTCTACACATAAAACTTCCAGTCATCTACATATAATGATTTCTGGGACAATGTGTAGCACGAACATAACAGCGACCTAAGTCCCATCAACTTCCTATTCCCTTGACTAATCCCAGGATGAGTCTCATCTGTAGCTTCAGTTGAGCACTAAGCAGGTGTGATCTCAAACTCCGTGTATCTGGAGAAGATATCACAATGTTTTCCAAAGCTTCTGAAGATACTAAAACAACCGCATGAAACAATTTTGATGTTATTAGGCAAGGATAAGAATTGTCACAACAAGGTGAAATAAGTGACATGAATGAGGCAAGTAGAAATGCTAATTATACCTTTTCCCTTTCCTTGAGATGATGTTATATACATATATAAATATGTGTATATTTCAGCATGAGTGTTCATGGTACTTTGCAGACATAAGACAGCCCTTAGAGAATTTACCATTTAAGGTTTTTTGTCATTGCTTTACATGAAACTACTAAACTTGGCAGGATCCATATTCTTTTCTAATATTATGAGGGATAAAATAAGCGGCCAGGGATCCCATAGACTGAGTAATGCTAAAAGAAGGTGTTTTATACTGTAAATCTGGCACCCTCCACTTCTGTATCTGGATGCATCTGGTCTCAAGATGGGCTGGAGTGGAAGTGGACATCATGGTCATGTAAAAAATTCCTCTATCTCAGCTTGAGAACTTGGCTGCTCCTGAGCTGCAGGTGGTCCTCTGCTGGGGACACTGTCTCTTGCCAAGAGCCCTTAGCTGAGATGGGAGAAAGGAAAGCTCCAGAGTTTCCTGTTTTTTTTGAACTGAAGTGTCAATGACCATTATTTATTAACTGACAAAGGGGCCTTTTTTTCCTCTCTTTTAATTAGAAACTACAAAAACTTGTTTTTCGAAGCTGAAAATACTTGAAATGATCCCAAGTAATATTCTAAAACCACCAGCCTAAAGCTGGCAGTTAGAAACCTAATGAAATCTGATCGACTGGCTGAGCCCTCCTTTTCCTACACACATACTCACATGCACACAAACTTGCCCCCTGCCCCAAAAATACAAAAAAAAAAAACAAAAACCTAAAACAGACAAGGCAAGTGCATTCCTTTTTTACAGTCATCTAAATTTGTCACACATTTAGTGGACATTTTGGGATCTATCCATAAGAGATTACACTTACTGCTTTGAGAGGCAAAATCTCCTTCATGAAACCTCCCAAAGCAGAGGAAGAAAAGTACATTCATTTCACAGGCTATATTTAATTTCATTCCAGGCTCATCATAGGGCTTTATAATCCTCTTCTGTGCAGAATATCTTCACGGTTTGAACTCCTCTTTAGCAGGACAGATTTAGCATTTGCTGTGGGAGGGGGGGAAATCTAAATGAAGCTGTGCTGAGTTGCAGCAGCTGCTCCACCACAGGTTCTTTTTTTCCCCATTTAGCATGATCTCTATTCCAGCTCAGGCCTCTGCAGCATACACAAACACACACACCAGCTCACAAGATGTGAGGGTTTTGTCTTTAAATGGCAGAGTCTGACAGGCAGCTTGCTGCTGAGGTTCAGCCAGATACAGCTAGTCAAAGCAATGCTGCTCATTTACATCTGTCTTCCATGCACTGAGTTCTCTCAGGGTTTATTTGTCATGGATGGAGTTAATTGTGAAATGCTCAAAACTGAGAGAATATGGAAGATACAACATAAAACAAGCATCTGTTCTGTGAGAAAAATGAAATGCTGACACAAAGCAGAGCTAAAGCTCAAGCAGTTTAAATGGCTGCATAGGCCTGACGTATTTGAGGGCTCCAGTCCCTTTCCTAGCAAGTTCTTCTGTCACAGCCTGCCCACAGAAACAGCTTTTGAGTCTGTATTTGCACTGCTTTGCATCTCAAGAGGGGCTTGAAGATTGTGACCGGACAGAAATTATTATTATGTCACAGGTGTATAAAGAGCAACCAGTTTAGAGATGCTGTATGACTGGAATGGTTTGAGGAAAGGGGACTTGGGATGGTGAGTGGGCAGAAACTGGGGAGGTGGGATCAGATGTGAAGTTCTTCTTAAGTTTGCCTTGAAGAATGCCCACATCACCTCAGGCCTATCTGGTATTGCTGGGCTGTGCTTCTTTTGCAGAGGAGGGCCTGTCTGCACCGTGCTGATTCAAACTCATCACATCAGCCGTGTGTTGTCCACCTGCTCCTCTCCAGCAGCAGCAGGATCACTTGTTAGCTGGTCACAGAGCCTTCATCATATATTTGCCACCAAGCAGAAACTAATGTTTAAGACTTTTCTGAAGACATTGTGGTGCCCAGAAGTTTCCACTGAGAAAATATTTCATCTCTCTGAACACAAGGGAAAAAAATTCTTCTCTATAGATCTTCAGTCAATGACTGCCTCTAGGAAATGAAGGTTTGTAGGAATATAAAATTGATATGTGGTGCTTTTCACTCAATGTAGAGACTTTTTTTCAAAAGCACAGATATTTATGAGAAATCATGTTTCATTTCTATTTGCACAATGTTTTATCATGTGTTCTCTACAGCTACGTTTGTTTACTTATTTGATGTCTCCTCCCATGAAAGCAAATCTCAAAAAGAAACTTTCAAGGATAACCCTGCTCAGTATAGTTGGGATATACTTTTTTCTATGCTGGCTTTTATATAGACACAAGAACATCAGCGTTTTCAAAATATTCACAACACATATTGCATATGCAAAGAGATACACTTAAATCTTGTTGATTCAAGAGTGACTTCAGCATTGTAAGTTAAACACACACTTAAACTCTTTGCAAACACTTGCTAAGATGTCCTTTTTTCATACCAAAGGGTCCTAATAACGTGTAGTTAATGCTGCCACTCTAAGTACTTTGATCTATGCAACCAACTCTTGTTGTCTGCTGCCCATCTGCTCATCTCCTCACCCCAGTTGCACTCCATGAGAGCCTGTGGGCTTTCTGAAGTCTAACTTATTTAGGGGGATACAGCAGAAATTCAGTCCTGATCCACCAGGAAGGCTAAAACATCGACACTCTTGAGTCAGGAGTTGGAAACTCTATCAGATGTGAAGAGGAACAAATTGCAGCTAATTGTAGAAAACTGCTAGCAATCTGTGCGAAGAGGCAGAACTCAAACAAGAAATCCCACAAATTTCAGGAACCTCAGAATTCCTCTTCCCCATAGTGTCTTTACAGTCTTTCTCTAAACTCATCCTCCTATCCTTTCAATGGCAAGTTACCTAGCCCTTTCCTCCTTTTTTGTGTATCATTCTTTGCCTTTTTTTCACAATCCCCTTCCCATCCTCCTCCTTACCTCCAAAAATATACAAACAGATAAATAAGCAGTGACTGTGACCTCTCCCTGACTTTGCTCTGCTTCCAATAGAAACATGGTGCAGGTTGATGCTTGAGCAGAATTCATTACACTTTTAATCCTTTTGAAACAAATGTTTCAATGTTTTTGTCATCTGGAGCCCTAGGATAAACTTTGGAACAAGAATTTTCTGTCTGTATTTGTTTGCATAATTTTCAAGATCTTTATGTCTATTTGGTTTTTATTTGTATACAGTATGGTGTTCACTACCAAATAGAGGCAGTGGAGTCTCTGTGGAGTCAAAGCTGTCTGTGGAAAGTCATTCAGAAATTTGGAACTGTCTCCCATGTTCAGAGAGTCAGACCACTTCAGCAGATCAGCATCACCCTCTTCCAGGCCATAAAAAGCAGTATTAAACCTGTCATTATCACTGACTTTTCTAACAAGAAAAGGTTTATCCTTTTTCTTTGAACTGTCATCATATGGAAGTCTGTATAAAGAGTAGATTTTATTCCTAAATTTTCCCATTCCTTTATGTCAACTATTCTTCATCCTTTGTATTTGTACTATTTCTCTTACATCAGCAGTTCCAGAACAACAAAATCTGCCTATTAATATGAGAAAATTTGCTTTTTCACACCAATCAAGCACTTGATACATGGTAGGTAGACAGTTCCAAAAGGTGTCACACACCAAAACCCTGTGACTGAGCAAAAGGCTACAAATATTTCCATTCTACAGAATTCAGAACTCCATTCCAAATGCAATTAGTAACTAGTTTTGGACAATCTGCCATATGTTTTCCAAAGGAACTTATGGATTTGCCTGGAAGAAGTGAACTGAATTGCTAGACTACATAAAATATTACTTTCTGTAATCCTGCATTGGAGTCCACATTGTGAGTCTATGCTTACAGGTTCTACTGCAAGATAAAGGAAGGCTAGGTCCCAGCTTCTTCAGATGGTAAATGTCACCAATATTTACACCTTTTTGTCTGCATTAGGAATTTATAACATTTTCATTTAGAGAACTTTAATGTAAGTACCTAATACGCACTGATTTCTTTGGGCCCATAAATATAATTTATTTTTTTTAAGAAAACAGAAGTATTAAATAAATACAAGTGTATAAATGTGTTTGAATTTTCCCATGCTTTAGTAGTTGAAGAAAGAGCTTCAAACGAGTAGTTATTTCTAGGATTTGCAATACCAAATCTGAGATTAAGCAATTTTAAAGAACATAAAATTTATTGGAACCACATTGTGCTTGCTCTTAAAAAACAGTATTTTGGCTTTTTTGTGGGAAATTAATGCTTACTGCTAATAACTGGATACCATTTCTAAGAAATCCAGGAACAGCCTTCTGATAAACAATTAAACATCATTTGTGAATTTATCGCATGGCCCAGATTTAAATTTGATCAGGCTCTCTACTGTCTTCATTTGCATTATTGAGAGTTAATTCTAGAATTAAGTGGCTTAGTTAGTTGCAAATTTTTGAAGGACAGTGATGATGTTGATCATTGCACGAACAAAGCCTAGGATTTTTGAAGAATTTGGGGGAATTAAAGACCCAGCTAGCAGTGGAATGTAGACACCTAAAGCTCCTAAAGCTTATTTATATTATGACGAAAAGATGTTTTGTTACAGAGTCACCTCCTTACAGATTGCAGTGCTAACTCTTGGTTTAGTTTTGACCTGAGACCTCTGTTGTAGGCAAGAACATGAGAAGTGCATGGCCTGCATGTAGCTCTGCCCTTCTGGACCTCCAGCCACCACCCATTAACAAAAATTCCAGGCAAGGCAATGTGAAGAAATATCCTGTTTCAGAGAAAATCTCATTTTTTCACATCATGCTGTCTTAATAAATCACAGATATGAGAGGAACAAGGACATCAAAGAAGATGAAACCTCAAGGTAATGGTCAGTGGGTGAACATGTCAGTTTCTGCCACCTCAGTAAGGGTGTTAATAGTATCAGTTCTTAGAACGTGTTACTGATACTTCTCCCATCCACCAAGAGCTGCCTCAACAAAACCTTGGGATGAGATGGAAATGAGAAAATTAGTAGTTTAAACATGAGGGAGTATATAATAGAAAGGCCTTCCATTTTTCTTTTTCATTTGACATGCCCTTGTGAATCCTTAAGAGTTTCTTTTAGCTAAAAACATAGCATTGTGCAATCCTGTATCTTGGGTATTTAAAAAAAAAGAAGGTGTTTTTTAATATCAATTTTAGTCAGTTTTAGTAAATCAATCTGTGGCATTTCTGTCTGGAATATTACTGCAACAGCCTTCTGCACACCAGTTTGTGGTGCCATTCAAAGCTCTAAAACACCATTATCCTAAACTGTGCTGTCCAGGGCAGTGGGAGAACCATAATCTGGAACCTGATAACTGCTAGCAATGCACATGGATGGACGAGACTAAAAGAACAAAGGTGTTCTTCCAGCTGTTCCTCTGAATCTTGATAGCCAAGAAGAGACACTGCTTAGGGAAGTTCAGGGTTAGGCAACATTTCAAAATGTGGGGATCTGAAGTAGAGAGGGAAAATTACTTCCATGGGTGAATAAATTTGGTGACTGGAGGCAGGAGTGTGAGATGAGTCTTCCCACTGCCATGTAGTATAAAATTTTTTGAGGAGGGCAAGCTGTGCAATGCATTGCTTACTGCATTAAATTTAGCGCTTAAGTTCACTAGGATGCCATATGTAAACTTATGGTATTACTCAGCCTACACTCTCCCATAAAAAGGGACTTTTTTAGCTGTAACTAATAATTATAGAGCGTTAACCTGGAGCTCTGGTCCAGATGACAAGGATCTACTAGCAGTAGCACCCTATGATTTGGCCTGGTCTGTGTTACTGATTGAAAGAATGAATAGGCACAATCAGTGTTTTAGACACATATTTAGATCACCCTTGGAAGCCCCCAGAATGGTTAACACACACACACACTCTCACTTCAGATTATGTTTCAAATGGAACTGACACCTCTCTCTTTCCATTTACTTTCAAAACAAGTAATAAATCTTTGACATCTCAAATGAGAAGCTGGCTAGCCCTATTATTTTTCTTCAGATGAACAAAACCCCACAAAACAAAACCTAATAGCCAAACAGAACTAGTTTAGTTGCAGTACAATTGACTAAGTTTTTGGCTGTAAACCCTACTTGTGGTGCACTAAAATAGGCCAATAACTCTTCTTGGATAAGACAAAAATGGATATGGTTGTTCTAAAGCATATACACACAGATAAAGCCCCGAACCTTATTCATTTTGGCTGTATTTGTGCTTATCTAACCAAAAACCATGGTTAAAACTATTTTGGCACTGTTACAGTGCATTATATAGTTTATTGCTCTTTGTTTTGGAAACTGAAAGCTGCTAAGATATTGCGGTTTGGAAGCTGCTTGCAGAGCATGCACAGCGCTTCTCACAGGCACACACTTTCACTGTATTGTTGTTTTATCAATGGATTACAGACATCTCAATCAGTTAGGCTTTTTTGTACTTTTTCAAAGACCCTTAAAAAGCGTAGGTGGACTCTCCACTCAGTTTAATTTGAGTCACTCCTATGGTATTAGAAGAGTTATGTGTTATATCATAGTAAATACAATAAAAATGCATTACACCACTCCAGAAGTTGTTGGTTTTTATGGACTATTGTAACAGGTTTTGATTTCTTACTTGCTAACTGAATTTGTATTAATTTTGCCTTTCCTTAAGGAGGGTTTCCTACCTATAAAAATATTTCCCTTTCTGAAACTTATTGAATAAATAAGAGAATGGAATTCCACAGTCTTTTTTTTCCCCTATTGTGTGTACTGTCTGATGCCAAGACACACTAGGAAGTAGTAAATGGAGATAGAGGTGAATAAAGAAAAGGAATTAGAAGGGAAATGATGTCAGGGTTGTGTGATGGGTGCTGATTCTGTAGGATTGCAACAGCAGCAACAGAACTAGTTTTATATTGAGAAGGATCAGTGTTTATGGCTTAGGTTATTTTTTGAGGACACTGGATGTACAGAGGGGTAGTTTCAGGATAGAGGTGGTGCTTAACATTTAATTGGAATTGAGAAATCTGTCGAGTAGCTTTTCATATAGGGACACTGCGGCCATCAGAGTTGCATCAGAATCCTGCTTTACCTGGAGACCCAAAATGTGGCCTGAGGCTACCCCTGGAGTGTTGATGGATTGAATACATTTTTCTCACCAGTACTTTCAGCTCTTACAGTTGTGTTGTAAATACCTCTCATCTTTAAATCAGGATTGTTCTGGCATCCACTGTGCTGGGTGGACATGGGGAAACTCCTCTATTTTGCTGAAAATGAAACCAAGTGTGGTGAGATTGCAAGGATCATTAGGGTAAAAACAAAAGGCTTCTTTCTAAAGGTTACAGCAGGGATACAAACCCTGTCAGGGGTCCATGGGCCAGATCTCTTAATTTCCCATCATGCTCCCAGTGGAAATTCCTAATTTGGGATACATAAATTTAGTCTGAGGAAAGTTCCACAGAGATTTCTGTTTTCGCCCTTTTACAAATAAAATGGCAAACTACTGTTTAAGTCCATCTCAGTGTCTTTTTCATCCTTTTTACCTTCCACTTGTATATCACTATGAGAGGAAGAGTAGCTTAAGCAGAATTAACAGCTTTTAAAAGTGATAAAAAATTTATTTCTTTGTTCACTTTTACCTCAGGACAGAAAGGCTGATAGAAGTGCAAGGAAATAAATGACTAACTTATTATGATGCTTGTCAAAGAGAAGAGCTTCCATTTTGCATGGTCCACTATGTGAGCTGAGAGGAAGTAGGGAAATATTTTTCTAGTGGAAAAATACTGTCTCCAAATAGTCATGACAGTGAGCAGAGGCTGAGTGGTGCCCAGTTTCCAGCATCCTCCCACCACAGCCACGTCTCCCAGGCAGCTTGCCTGGCTTTGCCTGGCACTGTTCAACCCCAAGCACGCTGGGGCAGGCACCCCAGCTTTTGGGCTCCAGGTATGCCTGGAGCCACATCTGAAGGCACATGGCACATGGAGAGGAGTCTGGCCATGAAGAAAAGCCTGATGCAAGACATGTACAGGAATTCAGAGCTAGAGTACACAACCTGAGGACACAATTTTTTTAAGACCCCAACACGCGGTGAAATACAGAGTGCATTTATATGGGGTGAAATAAAGCACGTACTTTATAACATAATCAAGGAGCTATTGCAGTGGTTGTACACACAGCGGTTCTCACACTATTCCTTTTTTATTGCCTTCTGTTACTTGTAGCCATGCATTGACTTATAACAAAGATACGTTGGTGTAATAAATCTTAGGATGCTCTCATTTATGGCATGCCACTGAAGGGAGTAAAATCAATATAAAAAGAGATTAAAAAGCAAATTAAAGGCTGAAGCTTTAAATCAACATTGTGCAAAGTGTTGGTCAGATTTATTTCGTGCTTTTATTGTGAAAATGCATAGCAATATGAATTGGCTTGCATGGGACAGAATAGCAGGCAGGGCACACAACCACAGCTTTGCTTTTGCTGCCAAGGTCTGCCCTTGCCAACACAACTATGCTCTGACTTACTGAAAGTCTCCTTTTTGATGTTAATGTGTCTTCCAGCACCCTGACACCTGCACTAGGGTGGGTGTCCCTGGCTGTTGTGGGGGCCAGCAGAACCCTGGCAGACTGCAGAGAAGATGGCCTCACAGCAGTGCTTGCAGACCATGCTGCCAGGCTGGTTCACCCTCTATTTCACAAGAGCATCCTCCTCCCTGTCTCCACCATGGTGGAGATGTCCAGATTCCTCCAGGTCTGTACCACACACTGCTCCAGGTGAGACCCACCTACTCTTACAACAGGTGGGGCCCACATACTCCTGCAAACTGGATGCAAACTTATTTCCAGCATCTTTTCCAGGAAACATAGTTTTCCTGCTGGCCTGACTAGGAAGGGTAAGTGTCTAGGCTGGGTTCCCAGATCCTGAAGATGACTGCTGGGGAAGCAGAGGTGCTGCTCTGCAGCTGGGGTGAGGGCTTTACCCCCTCAGCGAGCGAGAGAGCGCTGCCAAAGGGACGTGTCAGTCACCAGTGCCCTCAGCGTGCTCTGCAAATGCCTCTCCAGGCACGGGATTCAGGGAGAGGAATGCCTGCATCCCCAGCTCCCAGCTGCTCAGCCCTGTCAGAAATGGGCCCGTTCTGGCCATGTGCTGAGATGTGAGCCCTGGCCCCAGGGAGCTGTGGCGAAAGAGGAAAGCATCTCTGGTGTTTATGTGTCTGCAGGCTTCTGCAGCAGCTGTGTGCTCATATTTGGTTCCTCAGAGCTGCATTCACCACTCAAATCCTGCTTGAGACCCCCAGGTTGAATCCAGGGTCTGGAACAGCCCCACTTGGGGTGCATTAACTGGCACACAGAGTAATCCCTGCTCTTTCTAAAATGGGTCTTTTCTTCTCTGTCTGTTTATCGTCTTTTGTCTCACCTCTTGTTGACTCCAACCCTTTACCTAGCCCCTAAACTGGCTCTCCTCTTTTGATCTGCACATCTGATCCCACCCTGACAGGTCCCAGTCCGACCTGCAAGCACTTTGTCCAAACCCAGATTTTTCCCTCAGCCTCCCTCTCCAGGGTCTTTCTTGGCTCTGGCCAGGCACCACACCTGTGGCTGTTCTGCCCAAACACCTCCAAATTTCTCTAAGGCTGCAGTCAAGGTCCTTCCGTGATCTACCAGTCCCAGTGACAACCGCTGCTCTCCACCAAAACTGTGGGGCAAAATTTAGTCTCCATAAGAAGAGTATGATTTTATGTGTGAACTGTAGATTTTTTTTAAATATTTTTTTCCTTATTACTTCCTTCCTGAAGGTCTTTTCTGTGAAGGTGCCCACAGGTAACACACAATGGTGCATTGCGTAACCTGGTGCAATTATGTGTTTGATCTGGTAAACAAACAGGGTGTAGAACCCAGCCAGTTCCCAGATTTCATACTTCCCCCAAATGTTTTTGCAGGAAAGAATTCACATTTCACTTCCTCTATTATTGCAAACGTTCAAAGCATTCATACTTGGCATATGGTTTTATTTTATTTAGAGCTTTATTTATCCTTGTTTTCCCTGAGTATAGAAGCCACCATAACGAAACTGTTCTGTAATTCAAATATATGTATAACTACATAGTGAAAAAATGAAAAGGGAATTTAAACAAAAAGTAAGTGAACTCAGCACTAAACCACAGCATATTTCCAAATTAAGCCCTACAGAATCATTACAATGCCTGTGTGGTGGGATAAAATGAAAATAACCTCCATGAATTTTTTTAGCAAAATGACAGCCACAACGATATAAATATTATTTAAAGACTTATCTGTCAATATATAGATATAACATAAAATTGGATAATATCACTTGAACTTTATCCCTCTCTAGAATATCCTTGTTTACGCAGTGGTTACCTTTTATTTATATCAATCTGAATGAGAAAAGGCATACCTACCACTTACAGACAGTCAGACCATCATAATCTTAAATGTAACCTCTGTAACAAACATGTTTTCCATTAATTTTTTCTTCTTATATTGAAAGCTTTACTTTGTATTTATATCTGTTTGAGTTTTTGTCTTTCAAAAATTATTCGAATGTGGGAAGAGTGACTGAGCTAATTTCAACGGCTGTTGAAATTTTTAAAATTAGAAAAATATTCATTATGTATTATAGCTTTGAACTAAACAGATAATTATGTCAAAAATTCCTATTTTTGAATTATTTGGAAACTGTACGTGGCAAAAAAAGACCCACTTCAAACAAGATCAAAATAGATAACCCCACATTTTACCTTAGATTTTAAAATTTAGGGGAAATCTCTGTGTGAAGTAAACTCCATACATTAGAAAGAGAATGCTTTTTGGTAAAAATATTAGACATGGGATTTATTAGTGCAGGCATATATTAGTCATTTACCCTAGCTGTTATTACTCCTTTGAAATGAAATGCTCAATGTAGATTAATAGAATTCTTAGCAGTCACAGAAAACACCACTTTCCAACTGGAGAAGAAAATGTTAAGAAAATATAGGAGTGTCATAGTTAATCTCATGGAGAACAATGAGTTCTTCAATAAAAGAAAGGGAGTATCTGCACTGCAGTAATTTTATATCCCCCATTTAAAATGAAATAATGATCAAACAATTTGCTGTGCAGATGCATTCTCCTTGCATTAATTGTGGCAGGGTGAACAAGTTCCAACAATATGGTAATTAAAACTGATCATATTTCAATCCAGAGATGGAAGGTTTCAGTAGATTCGTACTTCAAGACAGCATCTTTCATCTTTTTGTAGCTGACTGGAGTAACCCAAAGTTTTTATTGTCTTGAATAAAGATCTACTGGTCTGTTTTCTTGGTGAAATGAAGCAGCAGTTTCAGTTCCATGTACCAGTGCAGTTCCCACTGTCATCAGGGGCTTTGTGGCTGTCCCAGCACACTAGCAGGAATTCAGCATTCGGGCCTGCGAATTTAGACCTCACCCTCAGGACTATTTAACTGAAGGACAGGTTGGGAGAGCTTGCTGTGGGAATGTCTGAAGGAACAGAGTTTTAAAGTCACCCAGGGTAAATTAACATGTGAAATATACAAATTGTTTCACATACTTGAACTTCTTTTATTTGACGTGTTGACACCTGCTGCAGACCTGCTGAGCATCTTTAGAGGCTGCAGGAAATGTGCTCACTCTAAGTCACATGCTGCATGAACTTAACATCAAACTGCAAAGCGTAGGAGGACTCTGCTTTCTCTGCACCTTCTGCACTCTTTTATTGGTTGGTCTTTTGCAGGAGTTATATTAACACTCAGTGACAACCTTACACTGCTTGTGTCTGAATTTGAACCAGTCAGGAAAAAGTCTGTGCTATATTTAGAGTGAAAGCCTCGCTTTCTTTCTTTATTTATGTAAATGATTTTGCTCTGAGTCAAGAGCTGCCAGACTTACAGGAAAAGATAAATAGGCCTCTGCTTTACATGCAGGAGAAAAAGGCAAGAGGGAAAACCCCTCTAATTTGTTTGTTTGGATGATAGCATATCTCTTTTGCATAGTGCTTGAGGTAGTCTCGTTGAGGAGCTGATGATCCAGTTTTGGAAATGACATGCTGTAGTGAATCTAGGCAGATCTACAAAGATCTACAGAGCTGGTGGCAAACAGAGGGATGGCAGAAGGGCAGGAATAGTGCATGTCCCTGTGCAAACAGGTACAAGACTCCTGCCTCAGCAAAATATAGTCTTCGACATGGTGGACTGACTGAAACAAATTTTTCACCTTATGTTGAAGTTCCCAGGCCTATGTAGATGTTATTGCTCCTGCTGAGAGCTTCTCTGTGGGACTGCTCAGGCAATAGCTGAGTTAATGAGTTAACTTTCTTTGTTGTCAATGCAACAAAGAGAGTACAGGTCAGACTCAGCCTGCCTCTTTGAGTAGTCTAGACAAAGAGATATATAAAATCAATTTGAAGTGAGAGGGAATTATTTTCTAATTGCTCTGGAACTAACCAGTTAAATTTTTGGGCTACATGTCTGATACTCATTTTCTTCTAGCTTCAGTTTCTGTAAATATCTTCCCAAACAAAACAAACTTGTATTCCCACAGATCTAAGGATGATTTCAAGGAATTACTGAAAAACATCACTTGTGGAAAGAACTGCTTATGACCCTCTGCCCTCCAACTTCAGTCTGAATATGACCCTGCAAGATTTTCCCATGTGCTGAGAAAATCAGAATGCTCTAGAGCAGACTGCAACTTGCACTTTTGCTTTTGTTTGTGTCATGCCACACCAAGTGCCCTGATGACCAAAGTCAGGGTGGGCTAGAAAGTTAGTCCTGTAAATAATATATATCTTGCAAGTATCACAGGTAGGAGCCTTAGAGACAGATTTTCGCTTCTGCCCTTGAACACTAGTAAAAGAAAATTTTGGAAAAGAGGATCTACTTGATTACTTTCAAAGTTCAAAATGTATTTTTGGGGAGTTGGGAAAAGAATAATAATAACTCCAGGTTCAAGACATTTAATCTTTTGGAATATAAGCAAAGCTCTGAAAGTCTTGAGAAACAAAGAGGTTTTAAGAAATATGCCAAACTGATACAGAAATATTTTTTTGAAAGTTGCTTCTCATGCTACCAAAAAAGATAGGAAAATCAGAAAGTCACTTTACACACAAGACTATGTTACTTTCTAGCAAGAAACTGCAAATAGAGGAAGACTTTTCGCCCAGAAGGCAGGAGTCTGAAGGTGCCTTTTTATTGTGAACACAAGAAACTTAACCTTGGCAAGGATGAATTTGATTATAAGAAATCTGACTAAAAGGCAATCAGAACAATTAAAAGGACACAAATTAGAACTGTTCTTTCTGCAAATGAACCACATTTTGAAACTCTAATGGATTCTGGTTTGTCCATAGTGTTGTGTGCAAGGTTGAATTGTAGTGTTTTATGTACATGTAATGGTAGGTTAAAGTTATGTGTTTATTAAAATGAAAGCTACAGGGCTTAGCCAATATATGATCATCCTAGATAAAAGCTGATTCACTTTGGCCCAAGGGCAGAATCACTGGGTTAAATCCTACTAAGCATTAAAATCAGAAAGAATCAAAGCTACAAATCTGGCATGCAAGAGCTTTAATCTAGAAGCACTATATACATTGTGTTATAGTTTTGATTTTAATGTACTCATTGCTTGAGGAAAAACCATCTGCTTTACATTATGCCTGTGGTGCAGAGTACATAGATTTCATCACATCTCTGTACAGAATAACTATAAATGGACTGTGAACCATTCTTCAAATATCTTCTTTAAGAATATAACAACCAGTATAATATTTCAAGGTATGAAAACACAAAGAGAACGAAACAGAATAACTGCAAAAATGCACTTTGAAAGAATGTTTCAGAATGGTCTTGGTCATGGTCCCTTAATTTTATTGTCCATTTTGATAGTTGGCCGTCTTCAGCTGTCACTGAAAAGATCGATTCAAAACTTTCCCTTTATTCCTGCTTTAGAGATACTAAAATAGTAAAAGAGTTCTTACATTTGGAAGATGTATTTATCTTCTGCAACATGAAAAGTGTTGGACATGTTCTGTGCTTTTTTTTTCCCTCACAAGAAAATTATTAGTTAAAACACTAAGGAAAAATGTACAGAACGTCAGATTTTCAAGAATAGATTTTCAAGAATAAGACAGAAAACTTTTCTAGGTTTTTTTAGGCTTTAGAAATAGCTGGGTTTAGAAAAAGTTGTCAGGTTGATTTCTGGAATGGGACTTCCATAACAAAATAAAGAAACCCAAAACAAACAAAAGCATGGTGCTTGCAAGTGTTTTCCGAAAGAAGTCAGTAACCTGGTTTCACACTAAGTGAATCTAACTATCAGGAAGTGTCAGAAAAGCAGCATAGATGTGATGATGATCATAATGTTATACAAGCTATATAATTGTGCAAACATTATCTACAGCATAAAGTGACATACATGGTTATTATGGTCACCAGCCAGCACAAGGAAAGTTCAAAGGATGAAGAAATGAGGTAAAAATAAATACAAGTCAGCAGTGCAGTTTTCTGCTGCTTGGATGAAGAATGTATGCTTGCTCCATGCAGTGCAAGGCAACAGTACTACAGCAGGAACTCATCCAGAACAAATGTCAAGTAAGAGCCTGAAAGATCAGTAGCAGCCAAAATAGAACTGATCTGGGATTATGGGGCTGCATGGTGAGAGGGGCAGGCCCTTAGGTCCTGTTGTTCCATCAGTGTGGATTCCCCTGCTTTGGAGGATAAATGATCATTGCCCAACCACAATTAGGCCAGTAGTTAGAAAATTTGTCCCAGCTATCAGAAAAATGCAGTGGTGCTTGATAATTTTTTCTGTGGGATGTTATGACCATATTCCTTTACCATCAAAGATCTAGTGCTGGTGACCTGGAAGTCCTTCTCAACTGATATCAGAGAAGCCTTTCTGATTACACCAGACTCCAGTGTCTGACTCACTCTCCAGACTTCACTTGACTGTAGGTTGAGATCTTTGCTGATGATAATAATTGAAGTACTGACATTGGGCTCACAAGTAGATTCTAAAATTAGGCTGGTGCTGACTCCACACCCTTTCAGTCTGCTGTTGTTTCTTTTGCACTTTTTCAGTGTGTGAGTCAAGACAGAACTAAATAATGGCCATGCAGACTAGCTGGCACAGATCATTCTGATTCATCCATGAATCTGTAAATCAAAAGAAGTTTTAAATGCTCAATAAAATAGTCTCACTCATATGCTGAGGTCTGCATACATAGAATATGAAAACTTTTTTTTAGCTCAACTTCAATGAAATGAAAGGGACGCATATTTAAGCAGGGAATCTAGAGAGGAATTACATTTTATCACTGGGGTAATCTCCCCTGCTTTGGGCCAGCCCCATTACATGACTCAGTGCTTCACAAGTGAGCAACCAAGAGTGCAGGTCTCCATTTCCTTCAAGATCTAGTCATACTTATGGGAGAAGGGGAATGGATCACTTTGGAACAAAATCTGCCACTGCAAAGGCAATAAAAGAAAACAAGTAACCTTTTCCATGGGAGCCCACTCATTGTCCATGCTCAAATCTGAAAGGTCCACCTCTAGCAGCTTCTATGACTGCATCTGACTGTGTCAGGGGAGAATGGACCAGAGCTCTTCTGTGAGTACATCAAAGAAGTTACATTTCTTTGAGTCTATTTTGACATATTTGCCAAGACAGAAAAAACAGGACATGTATAGCAAAAAATTAAATATAGGTAATAGGACTCCAAACTAATTTACATTTACATTTATTATTTTATATTTTAATCTGTGACTGATTAAAATCCAAATTATTTGGATGCAGGAGATCACAGAACCATAGGGTATCTCAAGTTGCAAGGGGCACATAAGGATCATGTTATACCCCAAGCCTTCATTTTTCCTGTTTGTGGACAAAGTACACTTCTTCCACTGCAGGAAGCAGAGGAAATGACCATACATTCTAGTTCCCTCTTTGGTACCTAAAAGAAGACTATGAAACTAAATGAAATCATGCTAGCACTTTGTCTGATGTGACATTGTGTATATTCTTTTCTTCCCCAATGTAATTCAGTTGTTCTCAGCATTCAGCAGAATCCAATTAAACATAATAAATCATGATAAACATAGATTCAAGTAGGAAACGGGGCTTCCCCAAAACTAATCAAAGCAATAGGAAAAGACTACTAAATGGGTCAAGGGAATAAAGCAAAATATTGCGCTATAATTACACTAAATACAAAGAAGGAGTCAGAAGACTTGACCATACCTGGCATCTGCTGGGACTCAGATGTCAGAACATATCTATAATATTCTGCAATTTTTAGAGTCTG
Organism: Euphonia xanthogaster; assembly: GCA_034509185.1. Lineage (NCBI taxonomy): Eukaryota > Metazoa > Chordata > Aves > Passeriformes > Fringillidae > Euphonia > Euphonia xanthogaster. The sequence continues at coordinate 29,929,030 of JAYDZK010000113.1, read as the reverse complement.
GCACGAGTGGTCAGTGGCTCTAAGACTTCAAAAGACAGTCATCCCCAAGCAAAGTATGTTGTATAGAAAAAAAAAGCCCCTTAAGTAAATGACCTTTCTGGAAAATATCATGTTGGTATTTCAGGTAAATCAGACAGTGTTTATAAAGAAAAATGCAGTAAAACTTTAATGAATGCCTCTGCATTTGGCAAAAAGCCAAAGAAAAATGCTGTACCATTGCTTTTCAGAGAAAGTGAAGTTATTATTCACTTCATGGGTGTGGGATAATTGTTCTGCACTTCTTTGAAGCCAAACTTTTTCATCAGCAATTTAAAGCATCAAGTAAATTGCATGTGTTTTGAAAATAAAATACCTCTTTTATTGACAATACAGACATTTGGCCAGGAGGAAATCTATAAAAGGAGCAGATTTATTGGAAGAAGCGATAGGAGGGTTTTCTAAAGATTAGAACTCTATAACATGCAATTATTTGTTTTTGTTGATTCTTGCTGCAACTATTCTAACAAGATTATTTCAGTGGTAATTTGGTTCCTATGTATGTATGTATGTATGTATGTATGTATGTATGTATCTATCTATCTATCTATCTATCTATCTATCTATCTATCTACCTATTTAAAACTGTCCGATTCCCCTATCAGCCCAGACCTTGGTAAAAGATAATTCTCAGCCTTATTCGCTTCATCATGGAGATTCTCAGTACACTCTTTGAAACCTCTCTGCTCATATTTTAGTTTTATTTAAAGTTTTCTTTTGGATCGATAGTCTGAATGATTTAATCACTTGCAACAGCTAATATGGGGGTTTACATTCTGCCCATGTCCCAGGTGAGTCTTTTCACATAGTTCTTGGAATTTTTTGAGTCATGGATCAGTTAGTTTGTAAAACTGTGAAGAACTGTCCACAAAATTTTTGGCCTGGTCAGCAAGCTTGTCTTTAGCCAATTACCTCATCTGCAAACAGAAAGTCTCTTTAGAATGTGAAACAGAAGATAAGAGGGGAACAGTTATGGCAGAGCTTCTATTGGAGAAGTGGATGCACCATCTGTGAAAAATATTCAGCACTGTCCCAGCTAGCTGATACTGCCCAGAAACATGCAAGACATAATCTTAGGTGATTGCAATCAGCTTTAAAAACTTTGGTTGAAAAATACCTCTTAAAAATGTTCTTCCTCCTCACCAGGCCAGAGATCTGAAGAAAAAAGAGTAAGCATAGAAAAGTAAGCTGAGTGCCAGCACTTCCAGCAGAGATGAAGTGCTGGGATCACTGTATCTGGCTTTCATGCCTGCCTAAGGCAGCCTGCACTGATTGCTGTAACACCCACTGGTACTGGCAGACGGCCGGATCCCTGTCACTGTAAAAGCTTTCTGGTCGACTTTCATATCCCCTGTCACAGGGAACAGGCAAGATGCCACTGGCAGCAACAAATGGATGGTTCCCAAGGACTTCTGCTCACAGAATGCTTAGAAGCAGGATGCAACCTAGCTGAATGTGCTGGATAATTGACAGAGTGAGTTTATACTGAAGGCTGAGCACCAGGGGCCAGAACAGACACGCTGTCCTGGGGTCACATTTGGACATAAATTCTGCATTTTCCCGGGTGAAAGGAGATTGGCAGTTTTTTGTACATAAAAATATAAGTTGCTTCTGCATTCCAGATGCTGTGGTAATACAATTAAGTATTTCCAATTTTAAAAAGTTCTATCGCAACAACATTGGCCAGCTATGAGCACAAAAGGACATTGACCTGGGGATGGATTAAAACTAATAAGAAATTAAATTCAGTCTTGCCCTCTTGATTTTCATGTCTATGAGATGGTTTGTAAATCAAACTGACTGCCTATTAACATGTTAAACAAATCCACACGCTGATCATGTCAGAATGTAAAAGGAATGTAATTATTTATCAACTTTTTTCCTCTTAAGTGCTTCTCAACAACATGCAGATATGTGGTGGTGATTCCTATAACTGGAATAGGCACCAATCTCCCCTGGCCTACCAGCTGCTTCTGTAAAAGTTGTGGAATTGCTAATGTAGATATTTTGGATAGCCTATAGCTAAAATGGCACTAGATGTCTGTATTTTAGTCCTTGAATATCTTCCAGTGAGTCATTCATTGATGTGCATAGGAGATTGAATTTAAGAGTTCAGAATTTCAAGATTTGTGTAACCACTAGCTATGTATACTCTGAGTAATTAAATAGCTGATCTTGATCTTACATCCTAGTCATGCTCTTGATATTCTGAAAAATACAGAATAAAGCTACATCTAGCATTACATCTGGTAACAGATCTGTTCCATTTCCAACAGTGAATATTTCAAATAGTCACTTTCCATTACTTCAAGTTAAGAGTAAAATGGATGATGACATTATCGCTGAGCAAGGAGGAAAAGATGCATACCAGTAAGACTGTGTCAGTAGATTGCTAATTGCTGTGTCAGTAGATTGCAAAGGTTTCAATTTCTCAGAGAAGGGCAGGGACTACATTCTTTGAAACTACACAGATGCCAAAGAGAGGCCGAATGGTTGAGAAAAAACAAAATAGAAAGGAAGAACAACACAAAAGCTGATTTCTCCACCTGAAGAAAAGATAATCTTCCAAGGGTGTTTAGAAAATAAACTACATTTTTTGTTCTATTGCCTCAACCTCTTCAAATAGTATATCATCATTTATGAAAAATATCTGCCAATTAGTGACAGGAGTGAATGTGGAAAAATCTGTGGTTTTGTTCTATCGTCAATATTTTCTACCTTCCCTTCTTTTATGCCAGAATAGTTGCAGCACAGGTCAGAAAACTAAGGTTAAAAAAACCGCACAGTGAATTTTTTCAAAGCTATAAATATTGATTTGTAAAATAAGCATAAGAGCTTTTCCCTGTTTTGCAGGAATGACAATCATCTCCAGCTTCAAAGGCAGTAACCATTCCTGCTGGGATGGGAGAAAAGCTGGGAGACCCAGAGGTGACATTCAGAGCCAGGGAGTGCCAGAATTGTTTTGGTTGTACATGGACAGTACAGTTATTTTTGCAAATATGTTCTGTGTTTTTTCTACATGAACAGGCAGAAGTGATCTCTATCCTGAGGCACAGAGTTCCTAAGTAAGGTAGGCCACATCTAAACTCACCTGACAACTTTAAACTAGGTAATTTTCTTACTTTACAGACTGAACTAAATCCACTGTGACTGGGCCTCCAGGTGGGGAAGAACACTCAGGGTACAGACACTGCCAAGGATAGAGGATAAGACAGAAAGTGAGCAGATTAACCTATACTTATCTTTTTGCTTGTTTCTCCCATAGGCCAAAAAGATTCCACAAAACATTGTCAGAAATATTTGTGAAGTGGCAGATAGAGGATTTCCCTGCAGTTTTTGCAAATAAGCCCAGATAACTTATGCTGCAATTTGACAAGTTCCATAAGGTGGATAAATATCATGAGCAAAGAAATATGCATGTTCAGCTGCTGTGAAAGCATCTTGATGATAGCTGAGAACACCTGCTGCAGGCTGAGATATGATACACAAAGGCTGTCATCTAGGGAGTAAACACCTTCCTTTTCCAATTCTTCTGGATGGATTTTGAAATGTTTGTGTGAGTCATTTCCAACGGTTTTGTATGAATTTCAAAAACACATGAAACCAAAAAGAAAAATCAATCTGGCAGGCAGCTATGGGCTCTTTAAAAGCACACAAGCAAGCATCCACTCTTGAGCTGTGCACACATGTTTCTCCCACAGAATGAAAGGCCCCAGTCATGGACCAAGCAGAGTCATGAATAAAAGATGGGAGAAATCCAATAAGTTATATAAATTTTTTGCAGAGTAAAAGCTAGCTCAGTCTAGGTCTGAGTGTCTGACACAGTGGCACCTCGAACTAACACCCATGGGTTGGATGTCCTATTACTCCCAAAGCTTCCTTAATATTTTGGTCTTTCTTCCACAGTTTTATCTAGCAGCTCCCTGTTGCATCCTCTTCAGTCAGGAAAGATGCCCCTTTTTATCTCATTTTTGGGGAAATGCAGACTGTCAACTCTTCCAAAGTATGAAGAAAACAAGGAATTCTTAGTGATGGAGAAAGAGACATTGGATAGGCATTTGACATGAGTTTTCAACATAGTGTTCATCAAAATCAAACCAATATAAATCTGGCATTCATAAGGAATTACCTCATCTAAAAAGGAGGCAAGAGATTTTCTCACATATGTATGCCTCTAATATAATAAACAATCAATTCAACTAGTGTCTCTTTGTCCAGCGCTGACATAATGGACTGCATTCACTTTGACACAAAAAAAAGAATAAAAACAAAAAATCCCAAACCCCCTAAAAACCCAGCTTGTTGAAAGAAAAGGATTTCAAAACACAATAAAAACAATGGGCTTGTGTTACAAGGGGAGGGAGGTTTTTATTGAAGAATTATCTTGTAAAGAAAAAAATACTAGCCAGTGACCTGCCACTTCTGCTGGATCATTCTATTTCTTTTTACTTTTCTCTTCATACAAATTATTTTATAGCATGGCATATGGAAATACCAGTCCCTGAATACATACTGTTCCAATTGACTGAGGGTGATGATCAAGAAATATTTTGTTGTGTGCCTCTCTGGAAGGCAGCTTCTTGAGATAATTATATAAAGACTATATAAAGAAGAGGAAGAAATGAAGAGGAGAAAAATAGAGGACAAATGAAGGGAAATCCTTCTCACAGGGAGAGCTTTTACAGGCCTACTGAGATCTTGCATGCATAGGATGTACCACAGTCACCCTAATCAGACAGACGAAGCTTTTCTTCAACAATGAGGAATCCTGTTCTGTCGGTGCAAGGAGAAAGATGATGTAAGAGATCTTTGCATCATTCTGTGATCCATTAGTAACGTTTCTGTTTACTGATGCAGTTGATTGAAGTTAATCAGATTATGTACTTCTACTACAAGCTCTGCAATGAAGTAGCCATTTTGAAGGTTCCTGACTGACAAGCAGAGATTGAACAGTTTGATGACAAGCTATAGAAAACTATAGGTTTACAGCTGTTTATGCAGCTCCCCAGGAAACACTCAGCAGAATGATGACTTATCATGAGCAGGGTAAAGAGCACCATATAGATGTAATTCACAGCACTCAACTATTTTTAGTTTCTAGCGCTTAAAAAGCAGGCTTTGAGACATTAAGAATCAAAAAAAAAATCAGAACAGGATGCAATTTATCCTGCAAGGCCAAAAATGTTAGCCTAAAGATCTCTTTAATGTGATCTTAATGGCACTGTACTGACATTCATCTGATGTGAATGATTTTATTTAGGCAGACTAACAAAAAAAATCTTGAAAGCCACAGAGCCTTCACTGTGGTTACAAATTAGCATGATCCCAGAAGCAGATAAGCAGCTGATTTGCTCCCAAATGTGCAGGATCTCAAAATACATTAATGGTGTGTGAGACTTTTTTAATCTCCAGCCAAGAGTTACTATTTTTTCTACTTCTGCTACTATGCAAAATGTGCCTGGACGTTTTACAGTGTGTCATAAATTAAAGAACACCAAAGGGACCTTTTTTCTTTATTATAGCAATCTACAAGAAAACCACAGTCTGATTTTTTATTGTAAATAGAACAACATATCTGGTTTCTAATTCCAGCAAGCTGAGCAGCTAGTTGTTAATGTGGCACTGAAAAAGCATTTCATGCATGATTTAAGAAGCTGAGTGTAGGTAATTGTATCTGAAATTATACCACTAAAAATATAGTATGGTAAATGAAAGGTCAAATACTAGCTCTTGAAGGATGGAAGAAGGGTCCTTCATCATTTATTGCATGCAATTTTTAAAGAAGTGTTTCTCAAGTTTTAGGTTACAACTAGGAAGTTATAAAAGGCACCAAAGACGTAATGGGTGGAAGAAGTATGTACAAGTTCTCTTCCTCTAATGTGGGGAGTGACAAGGGAACATGAGTGGGCTGTAATAGCTGGCTGGGTATGTTTATCTTAGCCAGAGAATTGCTACCTACCTCTCACAGCTGGCAGTGGCTTGGTTTCTCCTGGGCAGGAGAACTGACTCAGGGCTGCATGAAGATTGACAGCCCAAAATGTTGAGAAAGATTGCTTTGAGGGAAGATGTGACTCAGAAGCAACTGGAAAAGAGAGAGTAGAGCAATTGCCATGTTCTTAGCAGGCAGGGGGCAGGGGAGGAAGAGTGATGACAAGGGACAATCCCAAGACAGGTATCCTACTTGCCATGTCTGCTGTAAGACAGATGGTCAAGGCCTAAAAAAAAAAATATAAAAATCAATCTCTCTACTAAAGCAGAATAGAGGACTGACAATTCCCTTTCTGCTGCAAAACAGGAAAAGCTGTTTAAGCTAATACACATAAACATGTATGTTAGTTATCTATGTTATTTTCAGGGCTCTGAGCTGCTGTAGCAGGAACCACTCACTAACGTGCCATGGGTAAAGACACCAGCTGCCAGAGAAAGGAACAGAGAGCAATGACAAGTTATAGAAGAAGAATTGTAGCAAAGAGGTTTGGAAAAGCTACAAAAAGCAGACAAGCAACTTAGCAGCTGTTCGAATTGGGTCATGTTACCCAATAGATATTATCAATTGAGGGCTGCTGCTTAAGTCGTACCTCAAAGTGGACAAGAGTTGACCTAGCAGTTGCCACATCAGAGGAAAACATATTCTAAAATAGCATGGTATTTGCTCTAGGCATCAGGTGTTATAAATCATCCTGTTTTAAAAACCAACTGGGAATTTTCTTTCTCACCTCCCCTCCCCCTTCCCCCTTAATAACAACGGCTGGGTGATCTGTGTCTGCAAGCACGGGAGTCAGCTCATTTAGAACATCCCATAATTCCAATCAGTTATTCCAAGTTCATGGGTGGAAGCTTAGCTGGTGTATTTGTTGCAAGGATTTGCATTTGAGTGCAGTGCTTCCTGCTGCCAGTTGAGCCCTGGCAGAAGGCTCATCCTAGAACGACAAGGCTGTTGCATAAGGAGGAGTCACCAGTCAGACAAGTCTGGTCTAGGAGCTTACAGTTGGCTCTGGGCCCTGTGGTGTGAAGAGCACTCAGCACTGCAGATCTCCCCACAGTGCCTGTACAGGAGTTAAGAGTCTTGGCAGCAATTCTGAGCCATATTTGTCCTTTGTGTATCCTATTAGTAACTTCAGCTACTGTGCAGTGCTGCTGCAGGAGTCTGGATACCTTGTTCCCTGACGAAACAGGCAACTGCTCCAGCCATGAAGCAACTGTTCCTGCTCTACAGGCTCCCACAGGCTATGTTCTTCACCTGCCTTTGCCATCTGTCAAAGTGATTTCAAGAGTATACTTCAGCCCTTACTGCAGAAGCTACACAGTGGTCTTCCTTCAGAACCAGCAGCGACTAAAAACTAATATCTATATCTAAATAATATCTAAACAATAAAACAAACAATAAATTGGTCTCATTCTAATGGTATCTCTTGGAGCAGGTTCTCTAAGATTTATATGGCTCCTGAGAGTGGGTATGTAAATATGTCCATTAATACAAAAAAACTCTAGTTCTAAAAATAAATAAAAACAACGAAAAATGTTCCAGTGGTACATCCACTCAGATCTGGATCTTTTGCCTCATGTTTTACTTTTGTCCAGATTCTAGCAATGGTGAGCATGCTGACTTCAAAGCACTTTGAACTTCCACAAGTTTTGAAGTCACAGCTGAGTCCAAAAATTTGTGCCTTTCTCATCTGTGGAAAGAAACATTTTAAATGCTGGTTTTACATATCTGCAAAAAAAGGAAGGACTGGAACAGACTTGACAAAGTCACTTCACAGAGTTATATTTGAGGGAAAAAGTCAGAGCTTAGAAGCATTTGATGAGGTTTATCTACATTCTTTAAACTGATCATTTCCACATTTTTGCTGCTTAATAATAATATTCTTGGTCTGAAGGACCTACGATTGTTATTTTACTTTGCAATATTAAAATTGAAATACAAAGTTAGCAAAACTTTTCTTTGCCTGAGAACTTCCTTTTATTTATTTTATTAAGAACTATTGAAGGACTGAAAATAGACTTGAGCCATAAAGCTATGTACATAAAAGCTTATGTACTGATTATAAGTCTAGGTCTGAAGTTTAACGCAGATCCTTCTTTATACTGAACGAGGTGTCACAGGCTCCTATTAGCCTTTCAAGTTCTGATTAGATGCCAGTATAATTAAAACATTCTTTGGCACACCATCCTGCGCCTTCACGATCACAGGCTGCTCTGTGTGCATGCATGTGCACGTTACACAGCGCTGCCGCTGCCACCACCCACCAGGGACTCACAAATTCAGTAATTTTAGGCACCTCTGCCAACAAAGGACTGCTCTATTTTTTATAGTGATTGGCAGTACTGTGAAGTCCTGACCAGCTCTTGGCACCGTATTTGGAGCTCCATTGGCAGAAAGTCATTCTGCACTTACTCTACAGTTCCATTTATAACTTGGAAGAGGAACTTGCATGTTCTGTAGAAAAACCTCTGAGAGACAGTTATGATCATAATGTTGAAGAGAACTTTCAATATTTGTGCTTTAAAAAACATGTATGCCAGTATGGACAGCTAAAATCAAAGAGAATAAACTCTCCAACGAGGCCATTTGTAACAGATTTCAGCTGCAGAGATCCTTCATCTACTGCAGGTGTAAAACCAAGTATGAAGCTAGTTTTTTATGTTTGCAGGCTTTTATGTCTAAACCTCCATCCAAAATTGATTACATTTCTTCCCCCAAGAGAATGAAAAAGATGTTGATGAAGAGCTGAATGAATGTCCTAATTGCTGGTCCACAGACTATCCTGGGAATTCAGCACCTCCTCCTGAGGAATCCAATTGTCTTAAGTGCATGTCCTAGATCCTAGACCAAAGGATACATCCCTTGCTCTCTCACTCTCTCCGTTATTCATGAACTACCTGTTCCAAGTGGAATGACTTGAAAGGAGAGACTTTTTCATTTCAGAACATCCTATGAACCACTATGGAGACTTTTTCTTTCACATCCAAACTCCAAACAAGGTCGAGGATGGAGCTAACTTCTTTTGCTTGCACATTATCTCCTTTCTGGCTGCTTTCTGTTGGACAAATTTTCTCGGTATGTTCTGAAAACACTTACTGGTTTGGGCCCCACAGAGATGCAGGAAACACCTGACGTGCAACTTTGAGGGCTTGGTAGCCAAGTAGCTTGGTATTGCCAGGATCTTAGCAGTTATGGAATAATCAAGGCAGCCAAGTAAGGACGCTGAAGATTTAAAATTTGCTCTTTATAAAAGCACGGATTATGACTTAGAAAGTAGAAAAGAATACAAATACCTTCAAACATCCTTTAAATCCATTGAGATTGACATTATCCTTTCTCCTCCTACACCCCCCCCTAAAAACTGTAATAACAAGCATTACAAATTACCTTCATAGTTTTTCTTATTTAGCTCTTACTTTTACTAACAAGAAGTCGAGTTCTTCATACTCTGTACCAACAGATGGCCGCTAGTGTGTGTTGTGGGAAGTCTAAATGTCCATAACCAGCAAAAAGAAGAAAATTTGATCAAAAATTTTCATTCTGTAAGAATGGGAGGAACTTCCACATTTATTATTATTATTACTATTATGCAGCATGAAGGATTCCCATTAGTCCAAACACTCCTCAGGCAACCTCTACTGTTTTTATGATTTTTTTATAATAATGAAACTTCTCAAACTTATTTTTATAGATTTCAGACATCCAGATGGTTATGATCATATACAGCCTTCAAAATGTGTTAAAATATCTGTTGAAGTTATTAATTTTGAAGTTAATTTAGTAGTTAATAAAAGTTGTAAGCAGTGTTGCTTATATTTTTATTTGCATCCAGGCCAGATTCAAGAGAAGATAAGAGCCTGTTAGCTTCAGCATAAATCATAAAAAAGTTTAAGTTTGAGAGAGCTCTCCTTTTCTCAAAGACTGCCTACTTTGGAAACTAAGTATATACAGCTTTATTTAATACTAATAACATTGCATGTTGGACATCAAATAGAAAAGTCAGGTTATTAAGAAGAAAACTCATTATCTCCTAAGACTGATCACATCTTTGATTTCACATATTTGGTTGGACCTTCATAATTTTTTCAGATACTGACGCCTTAATACTATAGTTCTTCTTCACTTGTCAGGAAGACAAACTTCAAGAGATAAGAGGATTTATAGAATGTGGGTTCACCAGAAAAATCAATGCACCAGAACTTACTAGAGTGAAAGAATGGATGTCTCTCTGTAGACCTGGCTCAAATTCACTGATAAGCAAACAAAGCAAGCATTGCTTCCTGGAGGGGGCAGGAATGAAATGGGTAAAACTGAACAGAGCTCCACCCTGGAAATTACATGTTGAGATTGTGCAAGGTACACAACGGGGGGAATTTCATTTTTATTTTTAGATGTCAACTTACATTTTGGACATCTACAGATGTTTCGGTCTTGTATTATTTAGTTAGAACTACAAGTGTCAGCTAGTAGGGAAGCATGCCTGGGCAGAGAGGAAAGAAGGCAGGAAAATAATTTGCTAAATTAATCAATGACAGAATAAAAATATTAGAAGTAGAATCAGGCTCTTACTCTAGATAGTGGAATTAATTCTACTTAAAAATCCAGTTCTCAGATAAACAAAACCATCTGAGAACAAAACAGCTCTCAGTTTAAGTGTGCGAGTGGGAAACACGGTTCCTCACTAGGAAGATCTTCAAAATAGCTATTTGGAAAAGCTCCCCTCTGACAGAGCCTTGAGTAAGATTATGACTTCTACCAACAAATTGCCTGAGATTTTGGTACAGTACTGCTTGTTTGGTATCACCATGGTTGTTAACTTTCATGCTGATTAGAGCAAAGAAGAAAAAACTTCATAAATCTTTAAGAAAATGGCTTTCTCCAGAAGAAAGTATCTCCTTCCTTCAAACAAAAGGACAGTAAGGTCCTATACTTCTGGGAACAGGGTGATATGTGGCTTGAAGTTGTACTTTTAACAAATGCAACAGACTACAAAGAAAAGGATAACCAGTGTTGCTTATATTATTGCTTGATTATTTCCAGATGTTACCTTATAGATTTGCAGTCTTGTTGAATTATACTTTTACTTTTGCATGTCTCTGTGCAGTGCAAAAAAAGTAAACAATAGTACTGACATACAGAGTTCATAGCCTTGTATTGATTCTAGATAAGACATTTGTCTTAATAGACTTTACAAGACAATGGTGTAGTTCCAGCCAATTAAATTATTGTCCATCATGTCACTAAACTGAAACACTATTGTAAATTTGGTAAACTGCATAGGGAAGTATAGTGAAACATTTGATTTAGCATTACAAACAGCTTAAAAGATTATCATGCAAAGCCAAAAGAGCACACAGGAAACAGTAATATTAGCAAATATCATTAGAAAGAAACAAATTGTTTTCTTAACTTAATGTCACTATGAACTAGCAATAAACAGTAAATACCAGTGTAATGTAAGTACCAATGGCCAGCTCCAGATCACAAAAAAGAACATGCTTCTTTTCAGCAGCATCAATGCAGAAATCTGTTCCTGCCTCAGTAGTGTTCAACTGTGAATTTACTGTGAGTAAGCAATGAATGTAAGAGCCTTCCAACTACTAATTGTGGCTTGCTATTTACAAACTTTATTTATAAACTCATTTTCATGCAGGTATAAAATACTAATTCCATGGACAAATACACATTTGTTCACCACTCTAAATTATATACATTGTATTTGCATTTAATATTCAGAGAAGTGCAAAGTCCACAGTGACGTAAAGAACAAGTTTTGTAAACTATTTTAGATGACAAGCTCTCAAAAGATATTAGTAACCATACAATAAGGTATTTTTTGTATACTGCTGAAATCAAACATTTTTGTAGTAAAAGAACATACATTTCAGCTACATTCAAGTGAATATTTTATTACCATGTATTATGTCTTACAAACTTCAGTGGAGATGAGCAAGAGCGCTACAGAACCATACCTTAACGCAAGAGGTGTTTTGCATGGTATGTGCAGGCATAGCTAAGGAGAGAGGAGAACTGGAAAGAAAAAAAGGTAAGAAAACTTGTACAAAAATGGACAGTAATACTGACTAACACTGGGTTATAATCTTACTTATAACAGACCTGAAGGGCTAAGAGAGATCCAGTTCAGAAACACCTGTGCACTGTAGGTACAGTTTGGTGCAAATCAATACAGTCAACAGTGCACTAATACAGTCAACGTTGTACGCATAAGATAATGCACAAAATACGCTGATATGCATTTCAACAACTAACTTGTTTACATTAAGTAGGGCAGCACTGCTGCAGTACTGCATCCTTGGCACTTAGTGATAGGACAACATGTATTTGGTTTAACTAAATTCATAAACAAGATATATAATGGTTTGTAAGATGGAACACATATTATCCCTTTCAGCCTTCTGGTTTTACAGCATTTTTCTAATTTTCCAGTTCAAATGCAAACATGACACACTAGCTAGATATGGAAGACATTTCAGATGTTGGCTTAAATCATCACCTTCAATTTACAAAAGACAGAATCAAGGATTAATTCAAAATATAGAAAGTGAATTTGTTACTATTGTCTTGTGCAGAAAACAAAATCCAAAATATGGGGGGGGGGGGGAAAGTGACCTTATGATAAAACCCACAATGTCTTTATGGGCTTTTCCTGAATAGTGACTTCTTCCTTAATATCCCTTTCATATATGCTAATTTCACTTAAAAGAACTTCTGAATTTATTAATCTGAAAAGTTGTAACTGAGTTAGAAGTTTGGCATCATGTATCACATCACACAGAATGGAAGAAAATATGCTCTTCTTCAAAGAAAGCATGTTTCAGCTATGAAAGGATTCCAATTTTAATTGATTGTCCTTTATTAAACAATATTAACAGCTATCTGGAGGGAGCCCATTTACTTTTGCCTGTTTCAAACAAATTGGTTAAATTACCATTTTACATTATATATAACAAATGCAATAAAATTGTTCTTAACATATAACAATGTAATACTTTAAAATTGACTGTTTAAAATATTTTACAAAGACACTTTATTATATATGAACTATACAACACACAAGAGTATGAAATATTTTGAACATATACACATTTCTGTATTTTTCACATAGATTATTATTTTGCACCAAACATTGGTGTCTGCAATTGTACAGTCCTCAATTAAAAGCAAAACAAAACCCCAGAATGTTTAGTGGATATGTTTAGTTTGGGTTTTTTCCTGAAAATTAAATCTATTGCAAGGAGAATTTCTCTAATGATTTTTTTTCTTTCCCCGATTTTGTAGTTTGCACAAAGCTTTCCAAATGGATCAGCATACACAAGAAGAATAACCTCTCTGTTCTTTGCAGTGCAATTTGCCAGGGATAAAACTGAGACCAAACTGACCCTTTCCCCACTATTAACATTGAAAATTGCAGCCAAAATAATGTCAATGCCAATCACTATTGAGACTTCTTTACCCCTTTTATTGAAAATGCAATCCTTTTCAATATCCATTTTAATGAAAATATTTGCATAGAGCAGCCTTGTATTATTTCTAAAGAACATTATGACCGTTTTAACACAAGATAAGGCACATGTTTTTCAGCATTAATAATCTAAAACTAATCCTGAGGATCTGCTCCTCCCCCTCAGCAAAATCTGCTTTTTTAATATACCCTGTATTACCTGAAGAAAGCAGGAAAGCAGTATAGAATAAACTCAAATTCTTTAGCTGAACTAAATTCAGAACATTAACAGCTCCTGATAATAGTGTAACAAATCCACAGATTAATAAAGTCACTTACTAAACAAATAATTGTTAGATGGAAAGAAAAAAAGACACAGCCAGTAGCACTGTTGATGTTAGCTAAAAGTTCACATACTAGAGATGACATTTATAGTGAGTTTTGCTAAAATAAGCTC
>JAYDZK010000113.1:29898449-29914989 GCA_034509185.1 Euphonia xanthogaster | reverse complement strand
AATAAGCTCCCATCAGAAACAAGGTAGCTAAATTGTGAGGCACTTAAGGTTGACATGAAAAGGAGGAATGCAAGGGGTCAGTTTCATAGAAAACCTGAAGTTGCATATCATATCCTTGTATTAAGCCTTCTATTAAAGTGCTAGAAATGGAGACTTAAAACAAAAGGATTCAAATATAAAATAAGTGATTACAGAGCTTAGTATGCATTGAAATTAAGTGCTTTTGATTCTCATGAATTTAGAGCTTTTTAATAGTTTTTAAAAAATAAAGTCTGGAAATAATCCACATGTGAATCACCTTCCTTGTGCCATCAATGCTATTTGTAAAGTGCCCAATTATTTTCTAAACCACAAAACCATTTGCCTTATCTTATGTTGTATAGCCTGACATAGTCTGTAGTATGTATGTAATCCATACTGCAAGGACACAGTCAGCCTGATGGAAAACAGCACATGCATACTTTAAATCAGAAGATTTAATTCCACCTGTCATTCTAAGAAGCCAGGTCTTGAATTACATATCCACCCGTATATAGTGCAACCAGCCTCATATTCTCAAAATGTAATTTAGCCGTTCAAGTCTGACACTCAAAGAGAGACGTATCAAGCTTTTCCTCAGCAACCTGATGCCCAGACAAAATCACAGATGGAGCTCTAGGTCTGAATCACATAAATCCACTAGATGCCAAATCTGAGAAGGATCTGGGTTCTTTTGGATGATGAAGAGGCTGAAGATGTGTGGCAGTCTGTGCATTACTGATCACATCTAACTGAGAGGGATATGATTCATTTACATTTCCTCCACTGAAACCATTTTGGAACTGGCAGGAAAAAAAGAGAATATAAATGGTTAGTATAGGAAACTAATTTATTAATAAGTATTTAAAAATCCTCCTAAAGACACACTGGATGAAATAATCTTAAAATATATTGATTAGCTTTAATTGGTTTTTTAAATTATGATTAATGATAATGTCATTTGCATTAAAATAGGGACTGAATCATCAGTGAACTTTACCCATGTTGAAGTCAATGGGAGCCCTACTTCTGGCTAAGCGAAGAAATAATTTTATTATCTAAAGTGCAATAGAGTTTCTATTTCTAGAAAGTACAGTCTGAGAACTCCTAATTGTCACATCCAGCTGTTACATTTTAAAAGCAACCTATTTACATCTTTCCATGCCTGCAGTGGGATCCAGACATAACAGCTCCTCCAGGAATGCACATGCAGTCCTATCCATAAGCTGAAGCATACTGTGTGCAATCCACTGGCTGAAATGTTGCAGGGTGGGCTTTTTGACAGTCTTCATATTGACAGTGCCAAGTAAGAGCAATGAATGGCTTTCATCAGTCTTAACATAATTGTTCACAGGATTATTTTAATCACCTAATGTAATGCTTCCTGTCATGCTGTGGACTTTGTCTACAAAATACTCCATTCGGTCATGCAAAGAAAATACAACAAAGTATTTTAAGCATTTCCATCATCTCTTTGGGAGTAGCTTATATCATAAGTACTCATTCCTTCAAGGTTTGTCTTTAAGAACATGTCTTATACATTCATTCATCCATTCATCTATCAAATTATGCTGGGTATTAGTTCTTTTTTCCTTCTATGCAAACATTGAAATTTGACTAACTGTGCACAATTCTTCTAACTTTTAAACAACAAGGCTATAGCCATGTGAATTATGTTTTCAATCAAAGCTGATGTACTTTTAAGAGTACACACAAAGATTGCTTCTGACAGAAGCAGGTTATTTCAGTATTCTTCATTAACAAGATGGCCACGCTCATTAAATATTTTAAGAATGCTCTCAACATAGAGTCAAGTACTTAGGAAGGTTTCTCCTGCTTAATAAAGGTATACTGATCCTAAACAAGCAGCCAAATGACCACAGGCCTTTCTGTCGTTCTCCGTCACTGAAAGTGATTTCAGACTGCACTGGCTATGCTCCTACCACAATTACAAGATAGGCAGAAAGTCAAGGCACATGACCACAATAGACCTTTTGGCTTTCTAATTCCCTAGTCTTTTCATAGAGAAATCAATGGGACTTAGAAGTCTGAAAAGATACCGGTCATGGCTTGTATAACAGCATCTGTCTTTTCTCTGGACTCTAACAACTGATAGGGATGTGAGTGTGCTAAACCCAGGCACCAAGACTGCCCTGCTTTGGTTTGGCTGTGTGAATGTGGGCTCAGACAGCAGTATCCTACCTGCTTAGTCACATGGGGCTTCTGCTCATGCAGTGCTACTCAGCCCCACACAGCACAGGAATACCCTAACAAGAGGGGCTGAATTTGCCTCTGAACAACTTAAGTAAGCACAAATTATCCACAAAGTGGCCTTTGATAGTTTTTTTTTTACAACAAACGAAATGTCCTATTATTATTGCAGCACAGCTTTCTAGTAAATAGGAGGTAATAGACATAATTTTTTCAGAGGTGCTGTCTTAGTAATTAAACTTTTTATAGAGAGATGTGAAGTAAATGCAAGAAAGAAAATAAAAAAAGGGTCATGACAGCAATTATTAAGGAAGTGTAACAACAAAATAATCTGCAAAATAAATGCAATTAAAACCAGTCATTAAAAATAAAAAATGGAATTGCAAATGTAACGGCTGTTCAAAATTGAATGCATCGCATTAGTACAGCTTTTGTGCAAAGAGTAATTTTTTATTATTATAAAGACAAACTTGGATGGCCCCGGAGCAGCTCTGCAACCCTATTAAGAAGCACTCTGAAAGACTAAACACCAAGCACAGCCAGGCAAGGCACAGCCAAGTCGTGCTCAAGTTTGCACAGTGCAGTTCCTCAAAGTCACTTCATGCAATTTCAACCTCAGGGAGAAGCCATTCATCATGCTGAACTGTGCTACAATTTAGGTAAATTTCTGCAATTGTGCAATTGCATTCTTTTCAGCAGTGAAGCAGTTTTAAAAAGGGAATGTTTTCTACTTTTATTAAGCATGTAAAAAATGGATATGTTCTAATTGCACTCCTCACCTTTGTCTTGCATAGGTTAAATATCACTTAATACTTTAATTCTGTAAATGCTTATGCATGTGCATAAGCATTTGCAGGATCAGTACTTTAGAACATTAACCCATTAAGATACAAAAAAAAAAAAAAAGAATTGTGCCTCTGTACTTTGGCAGCGTTAACAGAAATAAAGGGTACAACAGAAAGTACTTCAACAAGGATTATTCAGAATCAGGAACTAGCAATCGAATTTTGTTTCTAAGTTAATCTTACCAATGAAGAACAGTATCTACAACTGTAGTCTGTGCTACAGCCAGGATCCTCTCTTCTATGACTTTTATTGTGCATTCTCCTTGGTGAAAAAGGACCAGATTATTTTACTGTGACTATAAGTTTTTTCAACTCTTTTTTCTTCTAGAGTTAATTTAGACAGCAGCTTGAGGAACAAGCTGGCTTTCACTTACAGAAATATAAAAAAAAAACTTCTTTTGGCAGTAACATTGTGTATAGGAGTGAAACAGTTCATCTTTCAGGCCATTTTTATGATACTGTAACCTAATACTTTCACTAATCCTAAAATCATTGAGGTATCTGAGTAGCTAGACAATATTCACACTTCAAAACCTTTTTTTTTTTCATCCTCACAACATGTTTAATGAAAATGAGTGTGCCCAGCAAACTCAACTCCTCTCTAAAGGGTTTATTAGCAAATTCCAAGACTTGGAATACTTTTCTTCTGCTCCTATCAGGAAAATTACTGGCATAGTACCACAGACTAGTTAATTCACTCTTGATTAATACTGCTAAAGAAAGCTATCAGACTGCAGGTACACGTATACATAAACTTGACCAAATGCAACTCTTTTCACTCTAATGAACAAATAAAGCAAAGACATCCACACACTGCTAAGCCATCCATGTCAAACTCAGCAATTCAATTACAAAAAACTCTGCCCCCCAGCAGTCACCGAAAACAATATAAACTCGATTCAAAGTGCAAGCAGTGCAGCAATGCTGTTTACTATACCTTGTTCCCCAACGTTTGTTGCTGTTGATTTGTCATCATAGGATCATATTGCGTTTGATCCACGCAGCTGGGCTGTGCCTCCTGTGTGCACGGGTACATGGAAACAGCGCCTGCATAGCATGTCTGAGGAGTCAGCATAACTGACTCAGAGTTTATCCCACACTCAAGGTTTTCAGGGACTTGCTGCAAACAACTGAGAAAATCCTCAAAGCTGGAAGAAGCAGAATAGGTTGATCCATCAAAACCTGCTGCAGGAAAATCCATTTGAGAAAAATTAGAAAACTGTGGCATCATTGCTGTGGGTTGCTTGTAAGGAACAAAGTCTTGCCTACACTCATAAGGGGAAGTGCTAACTTCTGATTTGTAAGAGAACTCAGATGTACTGGCTTGCATGCCAGGGAACATGTATTGCTGGGGCTGCTGCTGTGAGCAGCTAAGAGGCATGCCAGAGCTCCAGTTTGTGAACATCCCATTGACTTGCATATGTTTCATCTTTTGACACAGCTGCTGTTGCTGCTGCTGCTGCTGCTGTTGGTGTTCCACAAGCTGCTTCTGGTGCTGATGAAGTTGATGTGGATCTAAGTCTTGCTGTACCATGCAACCTTCATTCTGGACCAAGGGCTGCTGCTGGTTACAGTCTGAATATAAGAAGTCAGATTTATTTAAGGAATCCTGAACATAAGTCAGGATTTCATCAGTTATGTTGATGTCCCCAATATCATCCACATCAGATAATTCAGTTTTAAAAAACTCCTCATCCTGCTGAATACACTTTAGATCTTCAAAGTCAATACCAAGATTTTTCATGATGCTGTACAAATCACTGGTTTTGTTATCCTGAAAGAGTGCTGCACTGTCTTCAGGAAGAGGAACAGTACTGTCCTGGGAACACTCCATCAGCTCCCGTTTGAGAATGTTGTGATTTCCAGCAGGTAGGAGATTGTCTGTCCAGCCACTGCTAACAACACCACCCAGTTCATCCCTACTGTCTGCAAAGAAGTTCCGCTCAAAAGAAAGTTTATGTGAGGCTGGAGGGCAGAGGTAAACAGACTCGTCTTGCCTTAACATGACACCTAGGAGGGAGTTTGGATCCACAGAGTCATCGTGTAGCGTTGCTTTGGCTCCTTTTCCCACTGTGCTTTTACTCTTCGGTTGAGAGGGGTCCATAAGGCTTGACATAGGGAAAGATACCTCATATAACACAGCCTCACCAGTGGCAAACATGAAGGGCAACTTCATGTTACGCTTCCGTAGATGTTCTGCCCCTTCTTCATCTCTGAAAATAAATCAGATATGTAGCATGGTTCTGCAGTAATAAACAGTTATTCTAATCTTTTTGTCCCATGGAATTAACATGAAAAATGAACTATTCTATTTGTAGGCATTTTTCGAATTCCTACCTATTCCAGCTCAACTTGGCTGAGTTAAACCAAGAGGCAGATTATGAAATAAGGAGCTTATGACTGTAATACCACATTTACATATTACATTTGTAATTAAATCTAGACAGCATACACCATTTTCTGTGCATTATGGGCTGAATGAAAACAAGTGGGCTTTGTTCCATGCATTAAGCTTTTCTTGGTATAGCAAATAAATCAATACTTGAAGTATCAGTTTTTCTCCATTTTACCAACTCCTTGGCAAAAATTATTTCATCTATTTAACAAGGCTGAATTCCACATTATGCAGAACTTAGTTCAGCAATAAAATTCAGGACTGAATTTATTTGTTGCTCCTTCTACACAACTGCAGTTGGATTTCTCAGGTTTTGCTCATTGGGATTGAATACGGTGCATGAAATAGCTTCATGCTTCTGCTGCTGACCTTGTTCTTTATAAGAAATCAATTTGTCTGAAGTTTTATGCAAAAGGACTACGCCACAAGTTCTGAAATACCTGAATTTTCTACATCTGTTAGCAAACTGAAAGAATTTGGGAAATTTGGAAGATAAAGGATAATAATTTAAAAACAGAAATTCCTTTGTGAATATAAACAGCCTCAAACTAGTTTTCAGTTTTGGAAGCATACTACTTTATGAACTGGTGACTTACGTAAGAGGTCTTTGCGTGGCAATGATGTAATCTGGTCTTCCATTTTTGTAGACAAGCCGTGCATTTGCCTGTACCCAGGCCCATCGATTTTCTTTGGTTAGAAGCCTAAATACAGTCATTCCACTCTCACCTGTCTTCATCACTAAAGAGTAAGCATACTGTTTACTGTCCAGCAAACAAATCATGAAAGCATGCCTGTCATGAAAGAAATCCCATCTGTAGAAAAATTTTACAAATCTCATGTCCTCAATCACCCAATTCAGTGTGGCACTAATGCATTCCTAGTGAATCAGGATGAAGGATCACTTCAAGATGTCTAATTTACTCATAAAATAGAAGTCGAAACTGCAAGATGTCTGCTACAGATCGGCAACATTCTATATGGGGCTTTGTCCATTATTTGTTCAATAACAGAAATTAATAAATACTAGAACATGTAAATGACAAAAGGCCAAGTCTCTCTCACCTTCATAAAGCAGCTATTACATTAACATTTAGAAAACACATTAGTTCTGAATGCAATCCTTTCACATTTTGACTGGTTTATGCAGAGGTACTTAAAAATCCTACGTTTCATTCCCACTACCATTAACAGTGCTTGATAAACATACTCAATTTTCACAGTACATTTCTGTATTGGGTTGGTGTGGCCAGGTTTTGGTAGTGACAGGGAGGGCTACAGGGGTGGCCTCTGTAAGAAGCTGCTAGAAGCTTCCTCCATTTCCAGCAGAGCGAATCCCTAGCAGCTCCAAGGTGAACAGGCTACTGGGCAAGTCTGGGACAATTAGAAATTGTGAAAATGCCTCTGTGGTAACATTTGAGAAAAAAAAAATTGTGCAGATATAATTGTGGCCAGAGAGGAGCGGGTTGAGAATATGTGAGAGGAACAGCTCTGCAGCCACCAAGGTCAGTGAGGAAGGAAGAGCAGGAGGTTCTAGAGCTGAGTTTCCCCTGCAGCCCGTGGTGCAGAGTCTGTGCCATGCAGAACCATGGGGATGCAGAGATCCACCTGCAGTCCGTGGAGGAGACCCATGCCAGAGCAGGTGGATGCCTTAGAGGAAGCTGTGAACCCAGGGGAGGCCCATGCTGGAGGAGGCTCCTGCAGCTCTTTATGGAGGAGGCTCCTCATATGGAGGAGGCTCTTTATGCAGACCCATAAAGAGAGGAGCCCATACTGGAGAAGGTTTTCTTGTGGAAGGTGTTTTCATGTTCTTATTTTACTTCTCATTATCATGCTCTTTTGTTAGTATTCAATTCAATTAATAAGCCCAGATGAAGTCTGTCCTGCCTGTGACAGTAATTGGTGAGTGATCTCTCCTGTTCCTTATCTCAACCCATGAAGTCTTCATTATATTTTCTCTCCATTGTTCAGTTGTGAAGGGCAGAGATGGAGAGGCTTTGGTGGGTGTCTTGCATGCAGACAACCCACTAGTCATTTTGGTGCCAACACCCAGGATCATGAGTGTTGAGATAAGGATAGTAACCAGGAGAGGTAACAGGCAAAATGAGTACTGAACAATGTTAGAGAGTACAATTATTATGAGGAAGTTTTGTTGTAATTGTGGTGAAGGGACAGAGGGTGGATTTTGTCCAAATTGTCCAATTTTGTTCTGTATTTTGATGAAGTTATCTTGGTTTTTGTGTGGGGAGCTTTAGTTTATTTTGGCTGGTTTTGTTGTTCTAAATGAAGGTTGTGTGATGAATGTGGATTTTAAAGATAATCCTTAAATATGTGATTCACAGAGGCGAGGGGTGGAAGTTATAAAATTGCTCAAAAACCCTGCATTTGTAGACATAAAAATGAAATAAGATGTATTAGGAAAGTCTAAAGTCTAAGCAACCAAGCTTGCTACAAAACTTATTTTCTTTATTTTAATCTTAGCATAAAAAATGTACCAAAACCAGTTTTAAGACAAAGTTTCAAACCATTCAAGTTTCATCCCCTTCTGCTCTGGAACTATCTCTTTGTTTTTCTTCATGAAAGAAACAAAACCACTGATAAGCAACAGTGAGTGAGCTACACCTGAAGCAGAAAATGTGCTTAAATAGGCTGAGAACAATCTGCTGAGGGGCATTATCCAATTGTCTATGAGAGAATAAAAGAAAAAAAAAACCTGAACATTTCAAGAGAAGTCAGTAGAAAAGAAGTATCATAATATTCTGAAGATGATTCTGTTAGTTCCAAAGATAACTCTGTTATAACTAGCAGCAAAAGTAAAAACCAGAGTCCCCTAAACAGTTATACATCAGATAGCTGGTGCTTATTTCCTCAACACTATACTTCTCTCCATAATTGTTACTTAAACCATCTCAAGCTGCCAAGAATCAAACCCAGAAAAGTTTCGATGCTAGCATGTTAAATCAGAGATCAATTTGTGGAAAAAAATCTTACACCAATATCAAAAGAAAATGCTTTATTTATCTTGTTAACAGGAAAGCTATCCTTGGTAGTCCCCTTGCCCAAAGAAAGTTCTTGAAATAGCAGAAGTCAGGCTGAGCAGAGAAGGAAGTGAGAAGAGCAAGATGTGACAGAGACTGGAATATTTATCCTAAAAGGGTCTAAATAGGAATATTAAACATTTCTTCCACCAGTGTAAGTTTTTAGAAGGACAGGTAGAACATATGAAATAAACAGTGTTCTTTTTGTTAACAACCTCTTTTTTTTACTGTAGTTCAAATTGCATTCATACTGAAAAAATACTCCATGCTTTGATTTTACTGCCTTTTTTAGGGAATGAAACTTACTTCGGATGTGATTTTCAGCACAATAAAGCATGTCAGCTGCATGAATAAACTGGTATCCTGTTCCTCTCATACACAGCTCTGCTTCAGTGTATCCCAGGACAATCTTTCCTCTGAAAGGTAAAAAGAAAAATTGCAACACTGCTGATGAAGCAACTCACAGAATGAATGTCAGCAAGTTAATTATGGCTAGAATATTTCAGATGCAAGAGCTAACAACAGTTTGTTGCTATATCAATTGTACACAGAAGCAGAACAGCTCCAATAAAAAACAGAGTCAACAAATCATAAAACTTTAACTAGTCTGCCAGGTTGCTTTCAGTGACTAGGACTGGGTTCACAAAATCATTACATCATAAAAAGGAGTGGATGCCTACAGCCAGACTCTCAATTCCTACTACTGAACAAATTCACTCCTAGCAGGCAGATCCCATTAGTTCCAAACAAAGATACAGTTTTTTTAGCCCTGATCATTTACCTATAGGTGCTTGTGTGTAGAATTAAACAGGGGTTTAACTTCAGTCATCTAAAACTTCTTGCCTAAATTAGAATTTTTAGTAACTTAAAGTTCAAACCTAGATGTATCTCAGAACTACATCCACTTTGCTTTCGAGTGGTATGAGACCCCCGTGTTTGCATTTAAACAAGACATGACTCAGAGGACCACTAGCAAGAGTCATGTTTGACCCTGCAGCTAAAATTAGAGTACTTCGCTAGAGGCTGGGGAGATGAGACACTTAACAGAATTCACGTGATCTCTGTGCGATACCTGATAAAAAGACATAGTCAAAGAGAGACCTAAACAGAATTTGAAACAAAGACATGGAGATGCAAAGACAAAAGGTAAAAATAGGGGGAAAGCAGAGATGGGGAACAATATACATAAAACTATTTTTTTCAAGAGAATAAAAACATCAAACAGAGAAAAGAAACACTTGTGTTAACATTTCATTGTTTTTTACTTGTATCAGCTTAGAGAAATAAAACATTTTGGTCTCTCAGTAGACAAAACACCAAGAAATTCAATTCTATCCTGTAAGTAGGCATGGAAACCCATGTGAGAGACTCCACTGAAAAATGAAAGCATTGTCAGTCAAAAATAGGAGGGAGAGGAGAAGGAAGGAGGCCAGAGGCTCTTCTTTTGATTAAAAAGCATCCTAATGGTCTTCTTGCTGTGTTGAAACATTATTTTCATCTAATACTGCAGTAGTATTTCCAAATTTTACACAGGGTGGTTACACAAGAATGGTTTGGAAGTGGGTAAAATCATAGTATAAAAAAAGTATTTAAATTCTATTGAAGGAAAAAACATTTCCGTTGTATTTTACACCTATTTGAACTGAAGGAGAAATGTAGAATGAAATTAAACACTTGTTCTATCAGTTTTAAAACCAAATTTCAAACCAGATTTAACCTGAAACTCTTCTTCTTCCCTAATTCATTAGTATACTGTCTTTTGGGTTTTCTATTTTCCATTGGTTTTGCAGGTTTTAGCTTTGTTTTTCTAGCAACTGAGAGTCAAAGAGCAGCATGCCATTTCAAGGAAATAGACAGTGGCACAATCATTTCTCTTTACTTGACAGCAGGGCTGGAGAGAAAAACTTTAACAGCTTCTAAACTGCCATCACTGAAACAGTTTATATACCAAAAGATTAGCCTACTTTATATTTCAAATACATACCTGAAATGTATTTCATCGGCAAATTATTAGACAATTACAGAGCATAATTTGTACCTACTTTGCATCACAGCCAGTGGGTGTGAAATCCAGTTTGTGTTTAGTTCTGAAGATGAAGTTTTTGGTTCGTATCTCAAGGATGGATGGTGGCTGCAGGGGAGTAGCTACTGCAAACAATGCAAGCTGAGGAGACAAAGCAGCACCATCCTTCCCTTTCTTGTTTTGTCCATGGAGAAACTTCAATCGTCCTTGAAAATTCATAGCCTTAGGATGAGGAAAAAAGTAATTGTTACATGCTGGAGATATTTAAAAGCAAGATATTTCTGTTATTATGTAAAACATGTATTTTTCATTTTTCTTAAGATCTATCAGATTCAAGTTTTATAGGATGGCATACATAAAAGTTAGCTAACAAGTACAGAACACTGTTATAATACCCCTGAGTGTGTCACTTCAGTATTTATTCCTAAACATACTGAAAAATTAATTAATGGGAAGATTATTCTGTAAAAAAATGAAAAAAAAAAACATGTAGTATCAAATATCAACTGGGGCTTCTAATATTCTAATAGACACACACACACATATATTTATATCATTATTTCTCTTGCAAATTTGTATGTTCAATTTTGCAATTGTAAAGAATTCTGTTTTGTAGGATACCACATAGAGGGTGATAAACCCATACTTGTTTTAAAATATAAATAATTGACTAACAAAAAAATGCTTTAAAAAACCAGCACAAACTTTTCCAAATAAGACAAAACTATGGTCTTCTTAATTATGATGACTTATTGCATCTCAAGATACTCAACTTGCTACAAGAAAATACTCTTGTAATGCATTTTGATCCATAAAGCACACAGCATTTTAAAAAAGCTGTTGCTTATTTGCATTTCACTGAGGAAATTTGGCCATGAGAGAGAACTTGCACCTGGTTGTGACAACAATCTTAAAGGGGAGTCATTCAGTTCACTAACAAACGTTGTGGTTCAAGCAGCCCAGATACCTTTGGAGAATTAACAAATAAAGTAAGTTGCTGCACCTCTTGTTAAGAGGTGCAGATTTCCAACTTTTAGGCATATGTGGAGGTTTTTATGTAGTTCCATACTCACCAGGAATCCAGATGAATTATCCAGGAGACATCGTAACCTGCAGATGAAATTCCTTTCCATAAAGGAAGAATTCTCTGGAGGAAGTTGGTCTGGGTTATAATAGGTTGCTGGCTGTGAAAAGCCATTATCTCCTGCAGGAAAGGATTATTTATATGGATTATTTTTAGAAGAACACCTAGCGAAGGCTATCTATAACAAACGATCTTCCTTTTCATAAACAAAGTGTTAGGTCATGACCTGAGCAAGAACAATGTAAACTGGAAACATCCTCAGAACCTATTATTATTGTGACACTCAGGTTAAACATCAGTTCTTCTGATGGGATTATGTTTTACAGGCTATGGTATTTGAAAACTAAATGTAATTTCAATTTTTGGGGTTTTTTTTGTTTGATTGGTTTTTTACTTTGGGTCTTTTGTTTGTTTTGGTTTTTAATTTATTCATTATATTCGTCAACAGCCTAGATTCTGGACCAGTTGCAAAGAGCAGAGTACACAACCATGTTCCTACAATGGTATGATCTCCAAAAAGGAACAGTAACTACAGGAACTGAGTATTCAAAAACTCAGTATCAAACTGGGAAACTTACTTTCCAGACAGCCAGGTGAAAGCAGTAGCAATATATAAAAATCAGCAACTCTCCAATGAAGAAAAATCACCCTACTAAATAGTGAAAATATTTCTGGGCTCTGCTGATCAAAACACCATAGTTACCTCTCCAGGTATACCTGGAGTACTTGTGTTTTGCAGTTGTTTGTTCTACAAAATACTCAAAACCATGATTGTTAACTAGGATAACAACATGGTATCCTTCCACCTTGCCAGGACAGGCACTTGCTAAGTGGTATTTACAAAACAGACTTACACATTTGGAATATGAAGTAAAACCAGAAGGTAAATCAATAAACCTCTGATAAAATACATATGTTCCACGTGAGACTACATATACAGAGATGATTACTCGCAGCAAATTTAGCAAAGCAATCTTGTTATAATACATATAAAAAACCAGCCCTACCCTAGGAATTCATACATTAAGAAAATTGAGAAAAATCCAGCTTAAAAAGACTTTTTATAATAAATTAATCTTTAATTAAAAAAAATAGTCCATGTACTCTTAGAGAACTGATTATCAAGTATGGACAAAATAATAATACAGATTTTAAGAACCCATATCAACTTTCCAGACATGGAGATGAGGTCAGGGAGAGCATGTCACTTAATAATACACCATATTATATTTTCTGGAATATAATTCTGTCTCATGAACAGCTGGAAAAACTTACAGATAGGCTCGGAGGTTAGTACACTGGCAAAACAAACCCAAAGGTAAACAAATCATCACCAAAAGCCAGTTCTGTTCAATCTCCTATGAATTCAAGGGACTGAATTGGAGCCAAATGAGATTGCTGATATCTTACCAACAGGCCTTACAACCTAAGGCTATCTAAATCCTACAAGTATGCTGAGTTATCTAGCTTTTCAGATAAAATCAGGAGATACCTTTTTTTTCTTAAAAGAACTGCCATGCAAGGTCAATTTTTGCTGAATAAACTTCAAGGTATGGAGAAAAAGAAACCTCTTTCTGCTCTAGCTGGTAGTGTGATGAAAAGGGATAATCTGAAATTACAGCCATGTAAAGAACTGTATTGGCCAGTCACCATTATGAGCAGATCCCACAGGCAGACAAACTCGGTTATTTGTAGTCCAAGACAGTTAACCATTTAACTTTGAAATTAAAAAATAAGAAATTCCAACACTTGTCATGTGGATGGTTCTCAACAGACAACGCAAACTTCCTTACTTGCTACTGCTGCAGGTTTTTCATTATAAATTTCTTGACTGACAATGAGAATTTTCAACACTTCTGAGAAGGTGCTTCTCTAGGAAGCTCTCTGAAGAAACAATGATAATGAAGAAAGAGCATCAAGGAAACAGCTTGCAAATCCTAAATAATATTTCAAGAATGCCAACTCTGACTGGGCGCAGATCCAATAAGCAGTGCCAGGGTTTCTGCTGGCATCCTTGGCACTGTTAGGTGTGTCCTTCAGCATTTCTGCCACAGGAGAAACTCAGTGTTATTCTTTGGGTAAATACAGAGCTGAAATTTGAAGGTTCAGCAAGTCCAGCTGGATGCTGTGAAGTTTGTCAAGTTCCATAGTAAAATGCACAGCTCTCAAGAGTGAGCAAAGCTGTGGTGAAAGAAGTGGCTCCCGACAGGAGGGGAACAGAACTCCAAACAGGAGGCAATGGGCTTCAAAACTGAGCCTCCTACACTTGCAAAAGCAACACTGCTGCACTTTTCCAGGCAGACAGAAGGCAGGAAGGTTTTACGGCCAGGATCTTGAAGTGACTCACTCTAATAAGGCAAAGAATCTTACAGAGCATCTACAATCCCTAGAGCAAAACTACCAGTTAACACTAGAGGGGTTGGAACCCATATCCCTCACAAAGCTCACACTGGATCTCATCAATCCCACCGAGCAATGTGCAGAACATGCAGTGCATTAAGTGCTTGCCTTTAAACTCAAGACCATATGGTTGCGCAACATGCCAAGTTCAAAAGATAATCCAGACTTAATGCCCCAAAGCAGATATTTGGGACTGAAAAAAATCAAAATTTTGCAAACTTCTCTGGGAACAAGTCAAGGACCAGGAGGCACGTCTGGGAAGCACAGTAACAGCTGAGGAAACCAGTGGTCTAGCAGCATACCAGAGTACTGAGTGAGAAATAACCAGTCCAGGCTAACTGAAGCAGAATTAGTTGCCAGACTCAGGATGGAATCTGTGCCTGAGCACAATTATAATATATCTATAAATATCTACATAATGCTAGCTGAATGTATTAAAACAGAAATGGATTAAATTAGCAAAAATGGAGGGGATCCTTATGGTCATAGCATTATCCTTTGCTACAAATCTGAATTCAGTTTAAAAATCCTCAACATCCAAACATCCTTAACATCCTCAACATGCCACCTGAGGCTCAAAAGTCATGGTTGAATCATAGAATGGCTTGAGATAGAAGAGACCTTGGAGATCACCTAATTCCAACCCCCCTGCCATTGACAGGGACACCTTTCACCAGACCCAGGTTGCTCAAAGCCCCATCCACCCAGTCCCTGGATGCTTTCAGGAATGGGGCACATTTAGCAGCTTTTATTAAGCTAGAAACACTAGATATAAACCAAAAAATTGTTTGTAATCCTGCTCAGCACTTCCTGATGTTCAGTCAAACCTGAGGCCAATCCGACCTGGTGTCATACTTTTCAAATAACCTTTTCTAAATTCATATGCACTTGCTTAAGGTCCATAGAACACAATTTCACTCTGAAGCAAGCAGGATGAAACTCTGGTTTCTGAGAACCTCACTCTTTGCTGGACTGAACTCTGCTATTAACTAGCTGTGCAGCAGGCCTGTGGAGATGGATCTAGAGATGATGTAACAACGTTGACTGCTAAATGAAAAACTGAAATATACTGAAGTGTGTTACAAACACAGTAACCTTTCTATATTATATCAAGGCATTTCATACTCCAATTTTTTAATTACTTTAAGGTTTCTTTTAAAAATGGACTTTTTATGGATTAATAAAGCCCCTATAATCACGTCATAGTAACAGAAGACTTTACCTACCGTTTAAACAACTGTTGTGCAAAGAGAGCATTAAAATGCAGCAGTTGTCTCAATGGCTTTGTTGTCATTGTGATGCAGGCCACACACTTCCTGGGTTACACATAACCTGCACCTACACATCTTTCCTCTGATACACATGCAAGATGTTTCTCCTTAGTTGTTTCTCAATAGAGCAGCTCACTTAAGCATCAGCCATTAACATGTGACAACTCTGCTCTAACATGCATACTACTTGATCTTAAAGGCTCATCTATTTAATCTTTAGTTTCTCTTCCCTATTTATCTCCAAGAGAAATACTGCTCTATGTGGCAATGAATGCACTATTCCCTATAGTAACACTGTAACTGGCATATTCTTGGACTGATCATGTCACTTATACTCCAAATTAAAGTCTTCCAATTTAAAGTGTAATTAGTACTTTAACGGTGCTCTGCTATGAATAACAGTGCTTATTTAAAGTGCAAAATATAGTAATTCTCACTGTTGACTAAATGAATCCATAAAATTCAAATAAATTTGAAAGATGCTATTTCTTCCTTTATTCATCTAAAATGATCTATTTTTTTTTACATAGACAAATTTAAAAAGCCCAAAAAGAACCAACTAATCCAGCAGGCAATTAATAAATTCTGTTCTCACCTTGTACGCTTGGTCCAGAATCTCCTGACTGGGCAGGATTTAATGCCCAATGTAGCTGTCGCTGAAACTCAGGTCTGTCTTCTGTGTGAATCAATTCAAATACGCTCTGGTGTATAATATCTGACTGTGAACAAAAGGAGAAAGGGGAGAGAGAACGACAATAAGAAAATTATATCACAATACAGTACAAGTTGTCTGATCGACAGCACTGTTACGGATATAGCAAAATACATTTTTCTCAGGGATAAATACATACAATCCCACACAGGTGGCAAAGCTTCACAAAACAATTTTTAGCAGCACAGAGAACAGCTTAACTACACACACAACTATAAACATGGGAAACAACAATAAAAAATATTGCCTTAGAAAAAGAAGTTACATTATGTCAACTATTTCTTTTCCTGCTTTTACCTAAGAAGACTTGGAAATGCTATGCTTAGGTTCTGTTTAAATTATTTAATTTTATATACTGGTAAATAAAGTATTTGCCATCTAGTACTTGACTTGACCCACTATAGGTCCCATAGGAATACAAAAGAAGCTAAAGACCCTGAACCAAACTGCCAAAATTAAGCCAAGCAGATTATAAACAGTGGATTTGTTTGCCTGAAAGCTTTGTCACTTCTTAAGGATGGGTTTAAAACATGTAATTATTAAGCC
>JAYDZK010000113.1:29876451-29898435 GCA_034509185.1 Euphonia xanthogaster | reverse complement strand
AATTGTGTGGTTAGGAATGTGATCTAAACGGCAAAGGCTCAAGAGCAAGGATTTGTGCTTAAAGAAATTTAAGGGGGAAAAAAACCCACCCAAAATAGTCAAGAAAAGACTCAGTTGACTGAGATGAGTTGAGATCCTGTTTTTCAGCATGATTTAAAAACCCAACCATTATATAAACAGAAAATATTTAAATACAACATAGATCCAATGTAACTGAGATGAACTGGCAAAAGCAGAAGCCTAGGTCAAATTTTGCCATGACGAATTTCATAAAGCAATCAGTATTTTTCAGAATAAAATGCCAGAAATGCTAATTTTTGTAACTTTAAAACTTTACTTCTATATCATGCACTTGATTTACTAGCACTACTTCAAGAATGTTACGCCCAATCTGTTTTCCAAGCTTTTTTCTTTTTTTGTTTCCCAGCACTGAAGGAATACGTAAACCCAGGAATAAAAATGTGTTTTTTTGAAATATTTGCTTTTACACAAACTTTCCCCAATCTCTTATCAGTTATCTGAAACTGCAGACCAAGCAAGGTTTCTTGCTATTTTTAGATAGCAGCTGAATCTATCAATATGCAGTATTCATGGATATACTTTGAGAACTATAACTGTCATCTTCACATAAAGTAATTCCAGGAGTTTGCTAACAAAGGCAGAATTTGCCTGCTATGCCTCAGTCTTAGTACTTTGGCACCTGGGTTTCAAGCCAAATGAAGTCAGCCATATGTGATCTGCACCATAAAAAGTAAAAAACAAATGCCTGTCTTGAAATTAACAATTAAATAAATAAACACGAGCAAGAGAACAAATTCCAAAAATACCTAAATCAGCCACTTGATATTTATAAATCTCAAGGCATATGGAAATAATTTTTCATGAAATGTTTCTATTAAAATAATTACCTTCCCATTGAACTCTGTCTCACTCAGCATCATAAACTGGGTAACACCACAGTATAAATTTCAAACAGTTGTTCCAGTAAAGAATAATTAAGTGTGAAAATTTCCTATCTTGCCTAACTCAACTTTGGAAATTATATTCCTGTTGCCCTTGGCCTGACATCCTGGCTATGTAAGCTGATAGAAAATATGGTTTCAAAGTAATTCAACCTAAAGTACCTAACTGAGATTTCTATTACAAAAAAATTTTAAGACCCTAAATATGAACACTGATGTTCCCTGAAATTAGGCAAAACCTTGGAAAAAAATAAAAGAAAAAATAAACTTACTTGTTGGAATCCCAAGTAGTCTTGGATAGTAGAGGAGACATAAAAAACCAGAGCATCTGCCGTAACAACTAACACAAATCCATTTAATGCCTGGGGAAGAAACACAGCAATCTGTCAGTTTCAGAGATAAAATTCCAGATAATTATTGTGTGTCTAGGTCTACCTATACTGTAGTCCCCCAATAAAATGTGAAGCATGCAAAAGCACATCATTATCTGACAGCACAAATACAATTCCTCATTGCATCTCTCTACAGCGTTAGTGTTAAAATGAAGAAAATTTGATCTAATGAAAAAAACCCAGACTTTATTTCAAAATTCAGTGGAGAAGCCAATCCGTATTGATGACTTTTCAATACCTTTGATTGTAGAGGACAAGGGACATATATGAAGAGCTATAAGTTTATGTGATATCAACCACATTTCACAATGCTTGTGTAGCTCAAGCCTGGGACACCCCCAGCTGCCCACAGCACAAATGAGAGCCATGTCCCAAACCCAGTCCCAAAATCCATTCTATTCATAGTGCAGACAGGACACTGTGGACAGGAAATCAAGCTATCAAGATCCCCTATATAGTCCAAGAAAACATTTTATAGTTTACTTAAAATAGAAAACTTCTGCAAAAGCAGACTGCTGCAAGTAAACAATGTTTTTGAAGAGATTTCCCCCTCCATGGAGCAGCAGACCAGGCGGCTCCACACTCAAAGTCACGGAAAGGGCATTTATCTGAACTCCCAATCAATAGGGTCCATGGCAATTGTTGTGATAGCAAACAGTACATTTGTGACTTGGCAGCTCATCTGAAAGGTGCCGATTTACTTCTATGGATTTCAGTCAAGATTTAACAAAAGGCAGTCTCTAGGGGCTGGATTAAGTATATTGTACCACTTAATTTCCTCAGCTGCATTCAAAGGCAAATTTGGCCAGCATACTCACAACAATTTTTTTAAAAAACCTCTTTATTTATGCAGAATTATTGTACATAGAAAATGTAAAGTAAGTGAAGGATATCATATATCTTACTGCAACAAAGTAATATTATATAAATGTAATATCTGATTAAATGACTGATCTTTAAACACTGTGAACCACTCCAATTTAATGTGTAGTTATTATTTAATCTACTCTCATAAACAATTGTTAGCTCTACAAAAACTCCTTATAAGTTTGGTAAATTTTACGTGAATAAAGAATGAGATAAAAAATCAATAATAATCTGAAATTACATAGCATGGCCAATCCAAGAAATCTTGAGTGGTTACACAGAATCCTTGGTTTTGATGAAGCTCGTGGTAGTTCCATGGGAGCAGAATGCCGCAGTGGCAGGTGCTCGTGTCCTCTGCTGACCTGTTCTGCAGGGCATTTCACCTCAGCTGCTTGACACAAAACATCTGCAAGCTGCACAGCATCTAACTTTGTCTCAAATGTTAAAATTGGTTATTCTGGTCCATTTCATACAGAGCTACCTACACTTTCTGTACCTGGAATTCAATCGCATTTTGCACTGGCCCTGGTACACAGTTCATCTGGTACCAGGACTGATACTGAGATAGCATTATGCATTACTTAAGCCAAAAATTCTGTAAAATGCATATATCTGGATATACCAATAAGTGGGAGATGACTTCTGATGGTGTTTTTGCAAAATGCAATCCAAAAATAATTATCTGAAAACATATAATGAATTTTCTCAGTGAGTTTATTATTCTGGAGAACTGAAGATGATATTTGTGCCTCTAAAAATACTCCCAATACTTCTAATAAAGACGTAATTACAAAATTATTCATTACTGTTGAGAATTAAGTTTTAAAAATTTCTTAAAGGTCATAGTTTTTATTGCATTTTTTTAAATAAACCGGTTTGGGCTGTAATGGATTTTGTATTTAAAATAAGAATTTGAAATAATTTAAATAATTTTAAAGGAAATTTAGCTTGCTTTTAAGAAAGACATATTTATGTGTTTGATCTCTGCTTCCACAATATATTGAATTGGTAATACAATTTCTGTGTTGGAAATTAAAGACAATTTTCTGTTTGTTAAGAAGAAAGCAAGAACAAGTGATGAACAAATAGAAGTAAATACAAACAATAGGGTGTTTATTCATATCACCTTGGAAAAACAAAAAAAAAGGTAGGGAGATAATAAAAGGAAAACATTCGTCATCAGTTATCATTTATTCACCCATGTAATGCAAAACACTTCTGATCATAAGTGGAAGGGAAGGACTTTGCCAATATTTACAACTTACTGCTTCCCACTATCTTCTGGAAAATTCCCAATTTCATCACACTCATGAATTGTTACATAACCTAAGGAAACTCTATCTATACATTCATTCTCATAATTTTTTTCACATATATAAAATATTTACAAAACAAATTCATTTAAGAAATTTGGTTCATTTACTTCCCAAAAGGGGCAGAATTTTCAGTAATAACTATATCACTCAATTTTCATACTGGAAAAGAGTTCCCTCATATAACTTCCAGTCAGAAGTCATAAAACCCCCCACTATATTTCAGATTAAATAGATGCCTCCAATATAAACCATATATTTCAGCTTTTTAGGTTCTTCTCTGTTTAAAAGAAAGCTGCTTTCTGGCAGTAATGCCACAACAGTTCTTTGTCATACTTTATTATGGTTAGAAAATGAAATAAATGTCCTAGTTTTTTTAGTTGGTTAGAAAACAATTCTCAATTAGCATGAATTTAAAATAATTGTTTTGTGGGATTCTTAGAACCTGTTTTCATTTTGAGTCTTTGAACACTGAAATTCATTTTGTTTGAAGGAAACAATTGGCTCTGACTGAATGATTTGCCACTTTTGATAGATACATCGGTGTGAAACCTGTGTAGTAGAGAGTCTAACAACATATTTCAAATGGAGCTGCAGGTCTCCATAAAACCTATTCTGTGAAACTAGTTGGAACAAAGTAATATCTATATTTGTAATTTCTTGAATTTAATCTGGACTTGGTAGTATATAATCATCCATATGCTTTGACACTCTAGGATATTAAAACAGGCTTGACAACTTTTTAAAAAAACCCACACTTTTTAAATTAATATTTTCCATTAGTTCATATAAAAGTTATACAAAGTATTTTAAAATTTGTCCTGAATCTACACTATTTACGCTGAGTTCTTTCAAACCACTGAGAAAGCAAGACATTTCAGCAAGCCCGAGGTCTTTGAAGTTAAAAATTGTTTCTTTCAGACAATTAGTCAGCAAATTTACAGTAAATCAGTAACTTATCTGGCCCTTATAAAAACTGTTCCTTTATTTTAACGTCTTTATTAACAACAGATGCAAAGAGATGGGAACCCCTCCCCCCAATAAATTAGAAACACTGAAGAGGAGCCCATATTCTAACATCCACACTAAAGTCCCGACTACCAAAAAAAAAATCCAAGAGCTGTTTAATATTACCCTAAAGAAAATGGCGAAAAATTTTCACAATAAGAAAACTCTTACTATCTCATCACTGAGCATCTAGTATGCTAAATACAGGTGTTTGGCTTTTTAAAATTTAAACCTTTGTAAAATGTGTCTATTGCAAAACATACTTGCAAGAGGAGTTCTCCTTCCAGGATCTGCATCCCTTCTCCACATTTTCCTGTTCTAGAGGTTTCCTGAATGCCATTTCTTTCTGGTCTGGTAGAGCTAGATGATTTCAATGCAACTAGAACAAAGAAAAGAAAAAAAAAAAGTGAGCAACTTTTGAAAGGCTCAATAGAAATTTAGGTAATGACCTGCTATTTTGTGTAAGAAAAAAATGGATTGAAATATATGCATTTTATATATTATAAATACAATCCAATGAAAGATTTTTGTTTCCATGTCAAACTTCTTCCTTACTTTTAGAGTGAACCCCCCAATTTAAATTTTTTTTTTCTTTTCTATATATAATACTTTCACCTCAAAATCATTATTATTGCAATCAACCCAAGTCTCATTATTTTATACCTTTTTTTCCTTCTTCTTTTCTTTACTATAAGACTCACTTCTAGATGTCCCTCTTGTGACAAATAAAGGACATTTTTGTTTTCATAGGCCATCCTCCTATGACAGTAGCAACTCTGTGTTAAGGTAGGAAAACACTCACACTTATTCTTATCCCAGCTAATTTCAGACATCAAACTATGGTTCATCAGACAGGTAAAGCCTGCTCTAGACCTAAGGCTCCATTCAGGGAAAGGAAGGAAAGAAACATGGACCCTAAATGCATGGTACATAGTAAAAAATCCCAACTAAACAAAGAAAGGTATTTCAAACAAAAAGATGTGCGTATTTTATGTCATTGTTAAATTTTAACCTTTTAAACAACTAGGCACTGTTTCCAACTTCAGATAAAATACTATAACAACGAATCATCATTATTCAGATCACAAATACATCTAATTGAAAGAAAAAATTACCCAGTGACTAAGAAATGAAGAATCAGATCATTTTGCTATGAAGTTCTCAAAAGACATTCCCAGCTTTGTATCCTTCTAATAAACAGGATGCTGTCAAATAAATCTACATCTTCAAAGATCATCCATAACTCAGAATTTACCTACTCTTCTCTGCTCCAAAAAAGAGAGGGAAAAGAAAGAAATCTTCAAATCTGAAATTAGTCTGAGTAGGTCTGTAGTGTTTAAGCAGCTTAAAATTACTTGAGCAATTGTACCTTAAAACTTTACCATAAAATTAAAGGCCACCACCTCCCAGCCCAAAAATTTCTATGATGCAAAGCAAAGCAAAATTTATAATAGAATAAAACCTATAAAAACAACTGCGCTTCTGTAAAATAGAAGTTTCTCACAATTATGTGATATTCAGTAAATTTCAAATGATTTTTCAATCTGCTGAAAATCTTCATTTTTCCACTGCTTAGAACGTTATTCAAGAATCCTGAAGAACTTCTGTTCACTCACTTTTAAATTACATTAAACTATATTTTACACTATATATATTAACTGAAAGATAAATGATGTCTTTCTCATTTTTAAGCTATCATGATAGCTAAGAACTTTCAAGTGAGACAGTTTTCATTAAAATATACCTCAAAGGCACCACAGAGGAAAAATGTCTTTTAGAGAGACATTAACTGATAAATCAGAGCAGAATGTATCTAAAGGTTTGCTTTGAAATTAAAACCCTTAAGCTGTTCTTCCTACAAGGCAGTCAAAATGTCCTGCAACAGGCCACAGAGATGTACAGTCACAGCAAATTCATGTGAATACATTATGTAGCCAATTTTTTTTCTAGATTTATTTCAAAAGGATATATAGAATATTCACTAAACATCCCTGAAGCCAACAGGCAATAGGAGAAAACGCTTTAAAATGTATGTTGTATGATTACTGAAAAAGTCCTTATTTAGCTGTGAAAGCTGCAAGTAAAGATGCCTAATCACCTTGCCATTCTGCAAAATACTATATGCCATTAAATACAAGTGGGTTTTTTCTTTTATAATGTGTGATAGGGTTCAATACTGTCTGAGAGATAAAATCTATCAGGGCTCCTGAGCTCAAATGTAGCCAATGCATTACTGGTTATATTCCTCCTAACTTTCAAGGTGCAGAAAAAGTAAGTGTGAAGTTAAACATTTTTCTGAATTGGAATCTACACCTTTTGCAGAAATCAGAATGTGGATGGAATCAAGGTGTTTACAACTAAGGCACATGGAAAATTGCCAACAATTGGGATTAGAAAAATGGAAGATAAGGGGAAATTAGAGCTGTACATCCATAGTTTGGTATGCAACTCATGAAAAAAAATGAAACTAATCCAAATTTTCCCTTTTCTGACAGATAAATCACAGGCCTGTCAGTGCCTGCTACAAGGCACCTAAGTCCCTGGCACTAAACAATCCCAGATACCAGGATGCACACTTGTAATGTGTGCTTCTTCTACACTGTCAAATTGAAGGCTACCAGAAACAAGGAACCTTACAGCACGGGAGGACCACCTTGCTAAGCAGCAGTTCTGAACAGATTTAGCCACACAATCAGGTGGCCTCAGAAACACCCGCTAGAGATATAATAATAGGTAATGGAAAGGAGAACTAAATCTTAAAAAGCATAACTCATCCAAAAGTAATATTACAGTCAACATCACTCAGCTTAAAATCAGCCATGTGTGTTCTGCTAGTTCTCATAGTCTGTCTTACTCATGTCATCAGACAAAATAATCTCAGTATTTCATTACTTTGTAGTCTTTGAATCTCTGAATTAAATAGAATTCATTGTGGGCTATCCTCCCTTTATTTTCCTACACAGGAAATTAAAACATGAATATCCCACAGAGTAAAGAGGAAAAATCTGTACACATACTCTAGATTATATTCACCATCAAATTACTTCTCAGAATTTCCCATTAATAATTTTAAAGCATCAAAATTACAGCAAATTTCCTTATACTTGTAGAAAAATCCAAAACCAAATAAGAAAACAAACAAAAAACCCCCAAACCAGAAAATATCAGTTACACAACATGAGCAGGAGGGTTGGATTGTAAGCACTGCTTTCCAAGTAGGTTAATGATTGTCATTTAATCCTATGTCCAGCAATAAGTATTGTTTCCATTGCCCAGACTTCCCTGATCTGAAGTACAAGTTGAATCTCAAAGACAACTAGATAGCGACATTTAACAGATTTTTCTAGACATATATATATATATATATATATATATATATATATTCTGATTTTATGATTGTGAAATGCTTTAGAACCCAAGCCAGCAAGTGTAAAAAAACAGTTGCTTTTACATTACATCTACAAGGATAAACTCAATAACAATAGTTACGTCAGTGTTTACCAGCTTCTTATCTCTGACCTTAACCGTTACATTCACGTGATAAGAGACTTCTATGGAGATGCAGTGTACTTGATCAGACTAACAGTATGGAGTGGGGGAAAAATGTTTGACATACAACTACTTCAGGACTGAAGCAGAATTCTAGCAATTGAGTTCTGACTACTGCCAAAAGCTGTCTTTCATTCTAAAACCATATAAGTATTCATTAAAAAATTATTTATGTAAGGACAACAGGTATTAGGTGATCTTCCTTCTTTACAAGGACCAACAGTCAGTATAAGAATCTGTATGAGTTATAAGCAGCTTGCTGAATCAACTAATAATTCATGATAGATTAATTTCATTATCTGTTAAGATGTTCAGAAAGTAATCTAATATGAGGAAAATTATTGAAAAAATAAGTCTATCTACTGTCTCATTTAATAGCTATGCTGTCCTTCAAGAAACACTCTAGTCCAAGATGAAAAATGTCTTTTTCACCTTCAAACAGCTGATCTCCAGGGTTTATACTTGGTAGGTATGCTCCCCTCAAGCTCCAACCCACAACCAGCGTCCTCTTCCTTCCAGGCTGTCACTCCTGCTCTCAATAAGAACTCTTGCCATGATTTCCTCACTTGACAGGCTGCTGCTATGAAGTCCCAGCTCCACTATCTCACCCACTTCAGCTTGCAAACTCAATGATCAGGCAGCCATCTGCAGCTTACAGAGCACCTTCAATAGGAATCTTGTAAATGTAGATTCCATAATCTCTTACCAGAAGTGACAACAGCAGAGAATTGCAACATTGTCACAGAGGAAATGCAAATAGACTCTAAATGATGGACTTGAGAGGGTCTTACTTGTGCTAATTGTTGCAAAGTTAATAAAGTGGAGATGCAGAGAATTCATCACAAGGCATATATGTTAGCAATTATCTAATAATTATTAAGTTTCTGATAAGCATTCATGCAGAAGGCTGATTCCACACATACATACTTGAACTGTTGAATTTACTATTACTTTAAGAATATAATTTAGGTAGTTAAATTACTTAAAGACAAAGGATTCAAAAACTGTTCCACTTCCTCCACTCATAAAAGAAGTGACAACCTACAGCACTTATACAAATTTTTAAAAGAAATATCAATAACAACAAAATCTAATAAAAATACCTTTAACCTCAATGTGACTAATATTTTATGTAATAATCAGTTGTCTGACCACAGAACAACACAGCAGCATCAATCCAACATAGTGGGTATGAGGTCACTGTCAATACTCAACTCAGCCAAACCAAGTTTATTATACTGTTTTCCTCAAATCTAGAAACCACTAAATTGGGAAACAAGTGGTTTTTTTTTCAAGTCATCAAAAAGAACGAAGTAAATGAGAAAAAAAAAATTATTTTTTTCTGTTTTGCGTGAATAAAGGAGCTTTTCTGACACAAATGCACATTTGTTGGTGCTCAGTTGTCAAGTCTGGAGAGATTTTTCTCCACTGAAACCTGAGCGTTCGCAC
Source organism: Euphonia xanthogaster (assembly GCA_034509185.1). Taxonomy (NCBI): domain Eukaryota; kingdom Metazoa; phylum Chordata; class Aves; order Passeriformes; family Fringillidae; genus Euphonia; species Euphonia xanthogaster. Next base: position 29,888,895 of record JAYDZK010000113.1, on the reverse strand, counting down.
ACCAAATGTCTCTTATTTGATTATCAAAGGAGTGAAAAAATGTATGATTAAGCTTTCCATCTCAAAATTCATCTAATCCAGCCACATGTTATTAGAGTGCTGAATAAAACCATTTCAGAAACTGCTGGCTGAAAAGCTTTATGGAAACCATACCAAAGTACAATGTGTTTAGAACCTTTTCTTCCTTTTCTACCTTTTCTTCCCCAAAGGAAAAGCATAGCAAATTGTTTTGGAGGAGTTGGGATAGCTCACTACTGAGAGGTGTAGAGAACAGAATATCAAGATGCCAAATTTTAAACAGACCTTTTAAAATCATATTGGGATTCAACAAATTTTTTTGACTCAGACTTGAGATAATTTTTACTTTTAGGTGAATGATCTGTTCAAGGCTAAACCTGTATCGAAGCAACACTTGTCTACTATTGCAAGTATATCACTAGCACATCAGTCATGTAGTCCTGGAATTTAATCTTAAAGAGCTTCCCAGAACTGCTTTAAATCAAATTTTGGCACGGTTTCCAAAATCCGGCCAAACAGGTCAAAGTTTGCAGTCAAAGCCAATTGAGACCGTTTCATAACCCTTTCAGCAGATTTATAAATTCTCCTTGTCTGTTCTAGATTACTGTACAAAAACAACAGTTCTCTTCAGGGGGGTGGTCTTGCTCCAGCCACAAATGCTAAGCTTCAACACGAAGGTCACCAGCTAACACAAGACAAGGAGGGCACTACTGAGGAAACAGTAGTTTAATAGTAAACTCTTACCTAAATCATGAACATAAGCTAAACTGTTTATACCTGTGAAAGATCCATTTTAAGTGGGAGAAACTATTCTATATACACACCCATGTATCTACATGCAACCTTATCTATTTCCACTACTTAAGATTATATAAAACATTTTGCACCTGCCATCTCTGACACTGTCAAGGCAAAAATGTTTATGAAAGTTAAGTAACACAAGGAAAAAATGCAATCAATTATTTTTCTAGGAAGATAAAAGATGCATTGACTGCATATTTTGTAAATAGCTGCACTTCTAGATAGCAAAACCTGTACATTTTAGCAATAAAACTTGTGAAGGATTGCTCTGTATTCAGAGATACAAGAGAAAATAAATAAAATTCAGAATTATCATAACTAGTTCTAAAGTCATAGTTAGGTTACATGAGGCAAGATTGACTTCTGTGTAGGCTGCATTTAAAGCAAAACACATTACATGTAGGTGAGAAAAAGTTTTCACTGTGTTTTGCATCCTTAAATTTTCAATTTCCTACCTTTTCATGTATGATTCTGAATAATTGTCAAGATAGATTTACAGTGGGTCTTCTTCCTTACATTTCTGAAGATTAAATAATTAAAGAGCAGTCTTCCTGGTAAATGTATTATAAATTACAGGTCGGCTTCTAAATCACAGTAAACTGAGGATGGATGGAGCAATGTATAACAACTCGTGTTCTCCATTACTACTGATACTCCAAGATGCAATAAATACATTAACAAAAATGTAAAAAAATACATAACTTTTCTGATGTGCAGAGCAACATCAGAAGATTTCAGAGCAATATCAGAAGAAAACATCTTAAAAAGTAGTCATGCAAGTTGAATAAACCTGATTTTGTAAATATAAGCAAAATTAAGATGAAATTGTACATTTGGTAGTGACTAGTAACAAAGGATACATTTTTTCCCCTTAAGCATCAATGAATGCACCTAATTATGACAGTACTGGAACTGCTTTCAAATAATACATTTTAAGTCAGAAAAATTACCAATGAAACATACCCAGGAGCTGCCTCTACTTTCCACAAAAAAAGCCAACTATAGTTTAAAAACTAGTAACAACCAACCTTCAGCCTCAAAAGCCATGGTACATTAATTCATAAAAATATTTTCAGCTAATATGAAAACATATAAATATGTCTACATATTTAGGAAAAGCTACTGAAAGAACCAATAAGCCACAGAAGACAGGTATTCTTGATTTGGCCTCAAAGAAATTATTCATGGTTCAAGAGACAGAAAATGCCATGAAGCAGCTATCACAAGAGGATAAATCATACCACCATGAATACTTTCAAAGAAATGTTAGTAGGTTATAGTTGGTGAAAGAAGAAAAAGAGACTCAGGGGAAGCAAAACTTTTATCAGAGAAAGTTTTAACTGAAAAATTATTTCCACTACTTAAAAAAAAGGAGAACAGAACGTGGCTAAGTGGTCAGGTTCTGGGCATTTCCTGGGCTTTTGAGAGTCAGTAACTTAACTGCTGTACAGATACAGATTGTTTAATTATGTTAAAAATCTCTATTTACACTTTTGGCATAATCAAGATAAAGAAATTTCAATATTGAGGTTCTCTTAAGAATCCTACTTGAACATTTCAGAGACCATAAATAAAAACAGACCTACAAACCAAAAATAAAGCAGTAAATGTGTTGTCAGCATTGGACTGAAATTACTCAAGGTACAGCTCCAGAACTTCCCAAGGGCCCTGCTTTACTTACACTTCAGACATGTCTTCATACATATTTTACACTCAACAAGAGAAAAGTGCAGAAGTGGTACACATTACTTGAATTGCTGCAGGAGTCTAAAATAGTCTCTTCATTGCAATCAATATATAACAAATATACATGAGGAATAAAAGCAGCACATAACATTTTTCTCAATACCAGGTACCACGATTTTTGAACGTGTGATATTTCAGACTGACCTAACAAAACCCATCTAAATTTAAAATGACCTTGTGTTTCCCCTACTATACAAAAAAGGTCCAAAATTAAAAATATTGGTTTTCATTTATCTGTGATCAAATAATACACTTAAATAATTTAGCATCAAAGCTATTTTTGGCATAAGGAAGTCTGTTGCTTGCCCTTTCAAAATTGACATGTCTGGAGTTCAGATCAGTTCTACTTGGTTTCCAGGTCTATGGCAAGGATACATTTCCAGTGCTCAGAGTTATAAATCATAAAACTGACAAAAACTTGGCAGGAGTGTCACCTTTTTTCCTACCTAAACTTCAATCAAATTGCATTGGCCAAGACTCAAAGGGAGCCGCAAATTTGCCAGAAATTACATTTCTGAATCACAAGATTATTTATAAGATACTACATGAGTACACTCATTTGTTCTACTGGGGAAAAAAAGAAACAATCTTTTCTCTAAATCTAATTTTGCTGCTTAGTAAAATTTACCAACACTAACAAAAAACAAAAACAGAAAAAAACCTTCCAAAAAGTTTCTGAATCCTACAGCTTTTGTTGATAAACCACCACATCCTAGAAACACTGTAGCATAATATTTTAATTCCCCTTACTTTATTATATACTATACTTGAACATATTATTTGAATATGCATCTTCTAAAAACCAAGATTTTAATTTAAATTTGCATTTTTTTTTCCATTTAAATAATTAAACTACATATACAGAAAAAAATACAAGGCCATATCAGCTACTTTTCAAAATATCTTGTAGTTACAAAGGGTGAACCAGCAAGTTGGTAACTTATCTGCTGTTTTACAAGTTCTGGGTTTATTGGACCACAATTCAAATCCTAAAACTCATTTATAATAGAACAAAGAGATATATTTTAATAGTTGGCTGTACTGAAAAGTTATTGTTCTGCTAAATGCATGACTACATGCATAAATTCTAAACAGGAGGAATAAAACCATAAACTTTTCCTTTCTAGCACCTGAAACATGGGAAAGCCTGTATGAAACATCTCTATCTCTTCCTGGCATTATTTTTATACCACCAAAAAGCCTCTTAGAAGAAATGAACTCTAACCTCAGTCTCCTATGGAAAGCTGAATAGGTAACAGCAGGTAACCAGGACAGGAATTAGATCTTATCTAATGAGTTAATGATGGGCTAAACGTGTAGCAACTTCCTGAGCCAGAATTTGGACAAGTTTCTGGGTCTCCACTGTTATTTTGGAGAAATATCCAAAACCTCATATTAATATACTAAAAGAATGATGCTTTAACTGCAACAGTGGCAGTTTCTCCATGGCTTCAGTCATGGCAGCACTTTAAGACAGCAGAAGTCTACATCCAAAAATGAGGAAGGCAATAAATAGTGCAGAGTCTTTGGCTTGGGTATATTTTTCACACACTACCAGCCACTATTATACTTTTCAAGCAAATACAGGATTATAATATACACTACAGCACATACATGGGGCAGGCTGGGTGGCAGGCAAGCAAGAGACAAAAAGACTGAGAGGCTGAAGACAATGAGGAAGTTATCAAAAACATGCCTAAAAGTTGAGAGGAGGAATGGTTTTGTGGTTCTGACATCATCTTCCTGTGCACTGTGGTGGAAACCATACAGGCACTGTACACTTTATTTCCTTAACCATGAAATCAGAACAGGAGCACTCAGCTCCACCAGCCCTGCAAGGATAAATGCAGTAAAGATTTGGAAGTTCGGATTCTCTAACTGGAAGATATTTCAGTGCTCCATGTGAGAATCACATTAGATTACACAAAGCTTAAAGCTTGTAATTGCACAGTATTTCAATATCATCTTTCCCGACAATTTTGGTTTTCTATGTTGAGCTATCAAGTCTATTAAAGAATTAAAGACCTATGAATGGTTATAGTCTCCATATAGCTAACAAGGTAACATTTTCAATGGCTTCCTATATAGAAAGAACAAAAAGGGAAAAAAGGTCAGACTGGATTTTTCCCCAGACACTTTTATTGAAGACTGTGCTTAGGGGGTCACACAGGACAGAGGTCTGTATTTCTGATCTAGCAGAAATACAGAAATAGCAACAGCGAGCATTATATAACTTATGTTGCTAAGGGTTAGGCTGTGACGCAAGGGAAAACTATATTTTATTCATTACAACCCCAAAGAGAAGGGAAATAGAAAGGCAAGGAATGCTGCAAAGAAGGGGAACTGGAGCACACAAACTCTGGAAGAAGAGGACTTGGATAACAGGAACCCCTGCCTCTGTCATCTGCTCTGCCCCACAGGGATCCATTTCACAGAGGGTCTATTCTAGTCTGTCCATGAGTAAACTCGATAGAAGCAGTCTGATAAAACCACAGGAAAACCATGGCGTAAGTTTGCAGAGTTTATTTCAATAATTATAACCTTACAGGATTTTATATAATAAATATTTTAAATATTTAAAAATTTAAATATTAAAACACACCCTAGAGACAACAGTTATCAACAAAAACTTCCTACTGGAACAACTTATTTATTCATTTTTCAGAAACAACTGCTCAATTGAGTCAGATGTGTATGAACAGTAAACCTAAAGCAAAATGATATTTTCATTTATATGTTACCAGGTATGTCTACAAGTTGTCATAGACAGAACCTTTTCTTCAATACCATAAAATATTTTAACATATTTTATGGTTTTAAGATTCTAAAATGAATATATAAAATTTTACTTATTTTTTTAAAAAACACTCTAGCAAAGGTTCTATTCCCAGCAATTCTAAATACAGAAATGACATGTCCCTTTCATAGCATAAGCTTTTAGTAAACTGAAAGGTACACAAAATTTTCTTAATATTTGTAATGCTTGCATTCTAGTTTTAATAAACTGCTTCAGAAATCAAGCCAGATACTTAAATGCTATTCATTACACATCACCGCTTAATTTTACCCAGAGATACACATAAACACAGAAAGCACCTGCCTTGATGAGATTGCCCAGGAGGGCAGCCACACACACACAGATGAGTAATACTATGGTATCAAGATTTCAGTTTCTTGTTGCTTGTTCAGTTTCTTCTTCAGTTTCATACTTTAGAAGAACTATGGGGCTTGTGTGGACTGGTAGAATTTTTTTAGTTGGGGAGGAAAGGGCTTGGGGGTGTTGAGGGTTTGGGGGTTTTTGTTTGTTTTCTGTTTGTGCTGTGGAGAAAATTTGTTTTGCAACTGCGTAGGAATACAAAGATTGTTCCGAGAATCTGATAGCAAAAGGGACCTCTCTGGAGCTGTGACACTATCTGGCCATGGAGCTCATAGATACCCATGGTGTGTAGTGGCAGTATCTTGTATCTCTGAAGTCAACAATACTATAGCAAATTTAAAAGGAATTTCCATCTGCTTCCACATAACTTGGCTCTACAGCTTTACAGTAAACATGAGACTTTGCTAGATGCTCAGAAAGAACGGCTCCTTTCACTGACTCTTCATTTCACATGCATTCCTTTCTTGTTTGGGAATTCCATAAATTCTTATTTCTAAAGAAAATACAAAATTGGAAAGGCTGTACATAGCTAATTACCATTTCCTCACAAAATGCTTTTTGAAGTATGTTCAACTTTCACTGCACCTGAAATGCCGCTAAAAAGGTAAGTTGGAAGATGCAATGTCTTTAAGGGGACAAAGAAACCTTTTCAGACAATAACTGCTGTTACACTTCATCACCACAGCAAATATTTAGTTAAATCTCAATAATACTTACTTCTTCCCCCCCATTTTTTGTTTTCTCTTTCTCCCCTCACTGACATTCTAGTAAGGCTTACTTTGCTTATTTTACTAGAAATCCTCTAACCACCAGTGACCATTTTATCATGTCCAGCTTATGTCCTCCTGTGATAACACTGCTCATTAACTTCAACAGCTCTTCTCCCTTTTTCGTATTACCCTACTTGGTACATTCAAAGGCAGCAATCATAACCCCTAGCCTGCATTCTGCCATGCTAAACATGACAAACACAGTTATCTCCTCTAATATGTACTCTCTAGGGCTTCTTTGCTCCTGTTCCTGTGATATTTGTAAGACCCTAACTTGATTTGACAAACTGAATGACAATCTCTCAGATGTTCTGGAGAACCTCAGTTGTTTTAAACTCTTTGATAAATGAGGTAACCCTGTTCTACGGGAATGTACCCTTCAATACTACCTCCAAGACTGCTTCAAGAGAATCTACCAAAATCTTCAGAAGGGAGAAACAAAAGACAGCTAAGACCAGCTTAATAAAAAGTCTTCCACATCACTTGTTTTAGTCCCACTAGAAAAGCTGGGACTTTGAGAACGACTACAAGTTAACAAAAATACTTATCAGTATTTATTAACTGTAGCTACTGAAATGAAAACATTCTCAACATTTTAGTTTAGACAGTTATTGTCTGGCTCCCAGACTTCTGAAAACAGTCATATAACAGGAAACATTATTTTAACGTGGACAATTGCCATAGAGATGGATATGGCTATAGGCCAGAGTGCTGTACAACTCCAGAAGGACAGACCCATATAAAGGACCTGATACACGAGATTCGGGATTCTATACCCAACATACCATCTAGAAAACTCCCAGTTTAAATACCATATGTACTTCAGTTTCCTAAGTTCCACTGCAAGCCTCACCATGCATAGCTGCTGTACCTCCCTCTGGATGGGTAAGGATGGCTTGGCACCCACATCACCCTGACCCTAAGCATGGTGCAGAAACTGGATTTCTCCTGACTCTTCCCCCATACGGTTTAAATCCAGGCTCTTCTGACAGCTGGTAGCCTCTTATTCTTTTACAGGTCTGAAGAAAATTGCATAGCTCTTTTTTCAGTATCACGATATAAATCCAGGCTTTAGTCACTCCTCTGCTACACGTGGTTCCCACCCCTTCCTTTTCCACTGCAGAAGAGGTCTGAAAGCTGGGGGTACAGGTAATACCTACTCTTCCTCCTGAAAAATATCTACCATACAGAAAGGAAAAAAAAAGTTTCTCAAGTCTGAAATACCAAAGCAGAAAACATGTTCCATCTGGGACACTGACAAAAAAAGACAAGATTAGTCTCTAACACAGTCCCCATTGAAAAGGGACCACTCTGTTATGGGATGAGTGTTTCATGGGAAATGCGTAATCTAGTCCAGAAAATTCAGTTTTCAAAAGACTTTAGATCTAGTAAGGCAATAAAGAAAAATCAGAAGTCAAGTAAATAAGAGCATACTGACTTAATCTTGGCAGAATATTTTTTATGTTGTAAAAAGTGTTTTCTATAGGTAAGGCTACGACATCATTAAGTCTATCTGCCCACAGAGTGGACACTGCAATGGAGAATTGGCAATCACTGATATTGGCCTCCACATAGAAAAGAGAAACAGAAACAAGCTTAAAGCCAAAATTTGATTGCAGTTTTATTTATAATAAAAGGAATAATGTGCACATATTTTCTTGTGAACACCTGCATGATATTAAATTTGTTTTTACAGTTACACAGATTGTTCATGTTCTTACCAAGATAAATGTACTTTGCTTCAAAATTTCAGCTACAAGCTTGTGCCATGCCTTTATCAAGCATATTCAGATTCATATTAGAGTAAGCACAAATCAACTCATATTTTAATGGTGCCATCTGTCATATTTTTTTGTATTCTACTGCCAAAGCAGCGAAAGATCAAATGAAGTAAAACCTAAACATGAGGTTTCATTTACCCTGCCACAAAAAATAATTTTCAAGGTGGCAAAGACAGATCTATTTGATAATTACATATTTTCTGCTAAATTGTTCCATATGCTTAGACTATTTGGGATTTAGCCAAGAAGAAAAGCAAAATCACTTCTCACAGTTGAGCAGCTCCTCCCCAAAATACACAAGTTATCCTTGTGCAGTTGATTCTTAGGTAAAAAGATTTACATTAACAATTTATTTCACTATGTTCATCAGAAAAAAACACAACACAAAGTTACAGAAATATATGCATTTAGCTTAACAATTTAAAATGTAAGCTGAAATAATGCAAAAACACTTTGAAGCACTCTAGTGACAATTTCACTCAATTGACTCCATCTGCTCTACTAAGCCATTTGAATTATTAATAACAACACTTACAAACAGGTTCCTTTGACAGCTGTCATTAAAGACAAGATATATTTTTATATAAAATAATCCAGTTGCAACTATTCACCATATTTGTTTAATCTTTAAATAGCAACTAAATTTTGCTTCCACATTTACTTCAGTTCTAAAATTAATCCAGCAAATAAAAGCTTTGATAAACCAGAATGAGAATCTATTATTAGTTTTAATGTGTTAGTGAAAGAGCTGCATATAGGACAGATGAAAAGAAGACAAGGAACTCTCTGCAGGATTCAGATGGTGACTGTGACTGAGACAAACCCCACTTCCTTCCTGCATCCCAGCCCTTTGTGCAGGAGGATGCTGAACTCACCAAGAGGGTTTTAATTTGAGTTTATAAATTATGGCATTTTCTGATAATAACTTTTTTTTCTAAATATACTGCTGCTATGAATTGCTTTGTAGCAATAAGTCCAGACTGATTCCAGGCACAACTTCATACTAATTTCCCTGACCTTACAGTACAAAAGAAAGAAGAGGAATGTGAGAATTTTTGGCAAAAGCTGTACACATCCCCCTCACTGCCTTGCACATCACCATTTTTGTAACACTACTGCAAATCCTAATTTAAATTTTGCCATTACATTTAATACATAAATTTATAAAATGACTTAGAAGTATGTTTCAATTTCTAAGCAGTTTTCATTTCTGTTGGAGAAGACCTTGCATACAAACACATTCTGGATATAGTTTATTAATGCTGCAGCTGAGCTTCAGATATCTGCATTCCAAATGAATACAAAGTTGAGAAATCCTCATTCTTGTAGCAAAACACAAATAATAAAATGGCAAGCAATGCAACGGCTTCAAGAACAGAAGACCTTGATTTAGAAAGGTGAGATAGCCCTCAAACACTTTCCCCCAGCTTGCCTTCCAACCCAGGAGAGGACAGGGTTCACTCTACAGCTTGGACAGCTTTAGCAGGGAACATATTTGCCTTCGAGTTAGGACAGCTCACAGCATACAGCGCTCAGGTAAAACAAACCCAGTGATTCCTCTTCCACACAGTGAGCAGTAAATCACCACAGCTCAACATTCACCACCATCAGCTTCAGCCAGGGCTGCTGAGCTCAACAGCTAATAAACCCAGAGCCCAAATAAAGTTTAGCAGAACATATATGATAACACACACAGCTGCAACCTCACCATTTTATAAGCCTCCTTTGCATACATCAAATATTTTCAAATGTGATGGCCAATTATTAAATGTCACTGAATCCAACATTACATTTAACAGAGTAGAAAACTATCACTAGTATCTTTTCACTGCAATTTTTAATATTCCATAACCAGTTCTTAACTCTTTCTGAGCCAAACATTCAACTAAAACAACAAGGCTGTGCAAGACTATTGGAAGTTTATAGTTTATGTTATTTTACCAGTTTAGGAAAAGTAAAATGAGTCTGTACTGTTTCAGCTCTGTGGTACATGTGTATAAGCTACTCAGCAAAATAAAACTCACCCTGCTAAAAGCACAACTGGTTTCTCAGGTATGTTTAAACTGAAAAAACTCAAGTACAAAAGGAAATTAAAAAGGCATATTACTGGTGATGACTATACTAATGTACAAGCAGAGGAATGTACTGACCTGTACAAAGATAAAAAAACAGGTGGGATAGACATGGTCTGTTTTCACAAAGGATATACACAGCTTCTGAGATTTAACTCATCTTGTTCAGTCTCACAAAAAGACACAAAATTGCCAGGCATTCCTTCTTCAGGACAGCTTGGCTTTGCAGGGAAGATAAAAAGTTAATATTTGTATGAGCTTTCCTATTCTATTTCTAGCTCTAGCAACAAAATTAGTTATTAAAAAAGTAGCAGCTAGTGTACCAGATTTATTTTCCTGCTCTTCGTGCAGGCTGTGAAAGCTATTGATATTCATCTCTCTCCTCAAGCATAACTGGAATAATTTAGTGGTGAATTAAAAATAAACTATATGTAATTCAGTAATGTATTTCTCATTAAAGGAACTATGGGCGTTTAGTCTAGTTAGGACTGTAGTAATTTACAGTTTTTTGCTTTTATGTACCAAATGGCATTTCTATCCTTAGATCCTAGTGCCAACAAAAATCTACTATTTCATTCCAAACATTTACTAGTATTACACTTTGCATACATAAATATATAGCTGCCAGCCTTGCAGAATAAATTCGAGTAACAAATCTTTACATTCAATCTGGAATCAACTCACTCTGCAAGCAAAACAGCAAAAGCTTCTGCTATAAGCAATTGATCCTGCTCATAAAATACACAAAAGAATCAGAACTGATTGCAACTTTAATCGTTGCTTGGCATAAAAATACAAAAAATAATCAGCTTTTATAAAATAATTTATTATTTGGATCTCTTAGTTCCATTTATCTTATGCGTGTAACTTTCTTATACAGAACCTTTAAGTGGGGTGACAATCTCTAAATTCGAGTAACATCTTATCACATTCTGAAAGTAGACACCAACATTTATTTTCAGGGATGTACACAGAAAAGGTGATCTTGCAGCAATGTCATATTTGAACTTACTGCATTAACTAACAATTTACCAGGCTGAGGTTAATTTTTGAGTTACTAGAAATTACACAATTGTGGAGGGATAGAAGGTAAGAAAATAGTGCAGAAGGTAGTCACACACCTCAGGAGTTGCTGCTGTACTAATGACCAAAGGTTAGGAACAGGCCTGCCTTTAATAGGCCACAGCTGTGTCCAATAAGACAAAAAGAGTGGGTTAGCTGGTTGAGAAGAGAGTTGGGGTTTGTAGGTTAGCTAGTTGAGAAGAGAGTTGGGGTTTGTTGGCTGGGCTGTGAAGAACGAGTCAGGGCTGTGAGGAGCTACCCATGAGAAATCACCAAGAAGGTATGCGACTTTTGAAATAAGATGACAAAACACAATTATCATTTAAGTGTAAATTTCTTAAGGTTATTATCAATGTCTTAGGAGGAAGAAAGTTCAGTGGCCTTAATATAATCTAAATGAAGCAGATATCCCATTAGATGGATTTTTTTAATTATTATTATTTCCTAGGTTGTTTTTACAAAAGAAAGTGGCATTTTGGGAAACTTGTTAGTGCTTTGGCTCCTACTGATGACGATGTTCAATATCAAAAAGAAAACCATAAAGCTACTGAAATACAGAACTGATTCCGTAAACATCTCTCTGATGCTGCCACATGAGCTACATCCTGTTAAGCATTAAATTTCCAATTAGGGGAGATTATATCCTCCGGTGTGATATCTTGGAAAGTGATAATCTTGACTACATATATTCCAGAGAACCTTCCACATACCTGTAAGCCTGAAGTACATCTGTGCACATTAAATAGCATGTTTCACATTTTAAAAGTTCCTTGAATGCAGAGCTCAAGATTTCGATGCAAAGAAGGTTCATAATAGCACCTACTGGGTTCTTCCATCAGCTGTTGTAGTGTGTTTTCATACTTTGTAATACTTTGAAGTAGTTCTGTTTTTTGTATCCCCATAGTTTTCCCAAATAGTTAACCCCAGACTGTGCCCCCTTCCCTTTACCTATGGAATTCCTCTCCCTTGATGAGATCATCCCCAAATCTGTCAATCATCCCCTGGCTCTCTGTCAATCACCCAGCATCCCATCCCCT
>JAYDZK010000113.1:29851935-29876351 GCA_034509185.1 Euphonia xanthogaster | reverse complement strand
CCATTTGATATTAAACATCCAGGTCAAGCATTGTTCCAACCTGTGCAATTTAGAGTTTTTGAGGACAACTGGAGGCAGGTGTCTGATAAGACTGCAGCAGATAACGTGATTGCCTCAGGATGATCCCAGATATGCCATTGGAGTAGATGCTCTTATGGGGAAGGGTATCTTTTCTAATCCTGATGTTCAGGCTACCTGGGACCCTTGGATTCTTGAGCAGGGTCAAAAGATAGGCATTGGGGCACTGTTAAAAACTATAGAAACAGCTGCTCCCAAGCCACGATATGTGAAAATAAGGAATAAAGGAACCACTTCTGCCATTTGTTGAGAAAATTGCAGCAGCCTTAGAAAAGCAGGTTGAGGATGACAACTTGAGACAGATTTTATGTAAAAAACTAGCAAAGGAAAATGCCAATGAAGACTGTAGACAGATCATAGAGGCTCTTCCGGGTGACCCAAAATTAACGGATATGGTCCAAGCATACTCTAAAGTGGGTTCTGTAGACTACAAAATGTCTGCTTTGGCTGTTGCTTTACAGCCAGCCTGGGCATCCTGTGGGTGTGGACAACAGAGACATGGGAATAATAAGTGCAAGCAAAAACAGGTAACACAGAAGCAGAAAGGAAATAAGGGTCATTTCTTGTGTGCTAGATGTGCGAGGCCAGGTCATTATGCAAACCAATGTAAGTCTAAATACCATGCCAATGGTCAGCTTTTGGCAGGCTCAGGAAACAGGAGAAAGAGCACAAAGGGGAACTGCACTCTGACACAAGTGATTCCCCAGGGCATGGTACCAGCACAGGCTTACTCAGCCAGCTTAGGGGCAGTACCCAAGGAGCAGCCAGGGTGGATGGACACACCGCAGCAACAGTCATCTTAGAATCTTGTCGTGTATATAAGGTTCCTCTGGATGCATTTGGACCTTTGGGTCAGGGATTGTGTGCACTGCTTGTAGGGAGATCTAGTACGACCCTTCAAGGAATCTTTGTGCATCCAGGAGTCATTGATGCTGAATTTACAGGCCAAATTTGTGCCATGGTTTCCACACCCACCTGCTCATCACTATCCTTGCAGGGACTCGCACTGTTCAACTAGTGCCCTTTCAGTTATGTGTCCCCAGGACTGATCAGCAGAGTCATGGGGGTGGCGGCTTTGGATCTACAGGATTGCAACAAGGTTTCTGGACTGCATATATTTCTACTCAGTGACCACAGATGACATGTACCCTGATTCTACTGGATGCCAGCCCGCCTCAGATCCAGCTTTGAGGTTTGATCAACACAGGGTCTGACATGACAATCATTTCCTTCTCTTCATGGCCTCTTATGTGGCCCTTGGCTTCCATAGGTTCGGCCATCAAAGGGTTGGGAGGTACAACATGGACCTTTGTAAGCCAATGGTCTGTGCTGGTCAAAAATGCAGAGGGGCAGACGGCTACAGTTCAGCCTTATGTCGCTGCAGCTCCACTCAGCCTCTGGGGGTTAGACGTATTGGCATCTTGGGGGGTACGGATTGGGACACATTTTTGATGGTGGCCACTGTGCCGACGGGTGCACAGTATCCTATGCTGCCTTTGCGGTGGCTAGTAAACAAACCCATCTGGGAGAAACAGTGGCCCCTGACGAAAGAAAAGTTGGTCGCCCTTAGTGAATTGGTTCAGGAACAATTGCAACAGGGACACATTGAGTTTTCTACTAGTCCCTGGAATACTCCTGTCTTTGCAATTAAGAAAAATCTGGGAAATGGAGGCTGTTACAGGACCTCCGGAAAATCAATGCAGTGATGGAAAGCATGGGGGCATTGCAGGCTGGTATGCCCTCACCCACCATGCTCCCTATGGGGTGGGAAGTTTTGATCATTGATTTGAAGGATTGTTTTTGCACAATTCCTTTGCATTCTGATGATAGGCCAAAATTTGCCTTTACTGTACCTGCAATTAATAATGCTGAACCTGTGCAGAGGTATCAATAGAAATTTTTGCTGCAGGGCTGTAAGAACAGCCCGACTATTTGTCAGTGGTATGTGGCTCAGTTATGCGGCCTCCACTGGGCTTCTGGGTGTGCCCAGCGGGCTGCAATAGATCCGGATAGTACAGTCCTGTTCAGAACAGACTGTCCACCTGTGCGAGTTCCCAAGCAGTTCTTAGCCACAGGCAACCTAAGCAAGCTTAAGTGATACCAGCTTTCAGTGATTATCAGCTCATTTTGTGATTTCAGCTCTTTGCTTGCTAGGTGCCGCAGGCAGGCAGATGCAGGGAAAGAGAAGAAGGCTGTATAGGGTTCCACAGGAGTGTCTTTATTGAATCTTCTGCAAGGGTTCCCAGGGACAGCTCTTCTAACAAACTGGGCAAAAGTAGGGGTTTTTATAGGATATGGGGGTTTTAGAAATTGTCCAATAATAAGGGTTAAAGGAAAGTGACCTATAGTCTTACAGAGAGATAAGCAAGGGTCCGAAGGCGGGAGAGAGGGGCTTCAAAGGTCCAGTCATCATGACTTGGCATTTCCTATCTTAGGCTGCTGAATGCCAGGGAGGCATTGCAGGACCTGGGCCTGCTACAGCTCAGGCCTTGTCCGGAGTCTTCGAGCAGTTTCCTGACGCATACTGCTATCACTATAGGGACAATATCATGGTGGCAGCATCCACCCAGGATGAGCTGCTGAGGATACAGCCTCAGCTGTTCACTGCTCTGCATTCTTATGGGCTGCAAGTGGCTCCAGAGAAGGTTCAACAGCATTCTCCTTGGAAATATTTAGGAGTCAAAATTTTGGATCAAACCATTCAGCACCAAGAGGTGCAATTCATGGATTCTATTAAGACACTGAATGATGCCCAGAAATTTCTGGGTACCATCAGCTGGTTATGTCCTTATGTTCCAGATTGCAAGGCAAGACATATTCTATTACCATCTGTATGGCAGTTGTCTTTTGTCAAGTGGGCAGTTTGCCTTATCTCTCTCTGAGTGATCACAATCACTCCTCCCCTGGGAGAGGACATCTGCTGATAACAGGCTATTGAATGTCACTGCTTGACTGATAAGAACTATAGCATCCTGTCCTAGTGTGTTTTTATACTTTGTAATACTTTGAAGTAGTTTGGTTATTGTATCCCCGTATTTTTCCGAAATAATTTACCCCAAATTGTACCCCCTTCCCTTTACCTATGGAATTCCTCTCCCTTGATGAGATTATCCCCAAATCCCCACCCTGGCTCTCTGTCAATCACTCAGCATCCCATCGCCTCCATCTAGAAGCTTCGGTTCAAGACCTCAAGTGATTAGCCAGAGGCTAGGGGTCAGCCCCCCGAGACTTGCCCTATATGCTGTCCTAAATGTCTATCCCGCAGTACCCATCCCTTTGGGTCATTTATTGGTTAGTATAATGTTATCTACTTTTGGTTTCCACCTCCCTTTAAATGTAACCTTGGCACATCTCCTGGGACTCTCAGCAGGAGGCCCCCTGAGGTGCAGGAGCTCCCCAGAGCTCCTGAATAAAACCTTGGATTAACCCCTGCTAAGAGCGACTGGCCCAGCTGCCCTCAGCACCCCCGGGGCACAGAGAGGGTCCCCCCGCAGCGGCCGTGTCAGGGCTGCTCCCCCCGGTGTCTGCCGACTCGGGCCTGGCTGGGGGCTCCTGAGAGGCTCCCAGAGGGACAGAGACAATCAGTGAAGGCAAAAAAAGGAGAGAATTTGGTTATGACATACAAAAGTCAGTAAACACCTCTACAAAGGCAGGGGATTCCCATCAGGAAGTCCTAGAAGGATCCCTGTAAGAATCACATAGCTGAGCAGACAGTGCCATCATGAAACCTCGAGTCAGAATATCTGAAAATGTCTGAAATGTAAGTATATTCTCGCTTCAATACCTTCATTAAAAAAAGTGAAAGAAATTGAAGCAATTTCTTCAAAAGTCTCTTGCATTTAATTTACCGTGTCTCTACTTCAACATTTAGTTTAGTACAGCCATAGAGTGGGGTTAGCTAATGCAGATAAAGAATCTTCAGAATACTTTAAAGATACTTCAAGTATGAAAATATTTGTATACACTGTAAATTCCTGTGTTCTATTTTCATCTTGAATGAAAACATGACCCACTTTATGAACATGAGAAACTGTGGGCTTGGGAGGCATTACCAAATCCAAAGGGAGACAAATCTTTTCCTGTATGATTTCACCCAGATGAGAGTTAAAAGCAGCACATGGCTTTGGACAGCACTGAAAGACTCTGCACAAGTAATTTTCTCCCAGATGAGTTTAGAGCAGTGTCTTTTTTGAGCAGTTATAACCACCTAATAGTGTATCATCTGAATCTGTCCCCTTCCACTTGATACTGCCTTCTCTCCCCATTCATTTATGTTCCTTAATCAGACAAATCCTCTCCAGGAGATTATAAAATAATTTACATATGGGTTTCCTGGGAGAGAAGAGGCAAAAATGAACACGGCTATATTATCTTCTAGGACACTTAGGAGCTTAAAATAAGGCAAAGGGTTAAAACTGAAGGACAGTCTCAGCTATTTGGGTTAGTCTGACCAGCTTAGTCACTAACAGTCAGGTATCCTCAGTTAGAGGAAGGCACAAAAGGACAGCAGATAGAAAAGTATCTCTTAATGGAGAGAGACATTATTTGAAGCACAAGGGTGGGAACCCTTCCAAAAACATGTCATTGTACGTAGATGTAGAGACTCGCTTGAGCCATAGTATTCCAGAGAGAAGATGCATTTCACAGCATTAGCTGCCCCTCAGCACTGCTACTTGACTCCATGAATGGAAATGTAAGTAAATATGTGCACAAGAAACACAAGTCCTTTGCATTATACAAACATAGGCTGGAAAGGATGTTACAGGCGATGTAAAATGATGGCAAAGTAATTTGAAGTAGCAAGGCACAGAAAGCACTTGCTAAGGTTCCTCTCAAACACAGACATGGTTTCTTGATTTTGCACAAGTTTCTTGTTGCATTCTTCTGTTTTGGTCTTATTCAGATGAATTCAAACTCTGCAAGAAACAAGCTTATAAGACTGAACCAGCATTCTTGCACACAACAAGTGGAACATAATTCTGTCATTAGTATCTCTAACCCTTTCTTCTCTAGTTACAAGAGGCACTGTAAGACCCGTTACATTTTTCTCATTGTCCATTACATTTTTTTGATTGTTAGTAATCCAATCATTTGCCTGAATTATTTTTTCCTATATAGCTTATAATATTTATTACAATATTCCACTGTTTCCCAGGCTTCCTTACTGCTTAGCGTAAAATGTTCTTCTTTGTTATTTTAACTTGGCTTTTAAACTTCTCATTTGTGCACACTGATTTACATCTCTCTCTTTTATGAGATGTGTGTTTTATTTAATTCTCTGGTCTGCATCCTAATGATTTTCTAAGTGTTCTCTATTTTCATCCAGTCTTGCATGCAATTCCATATTTTTTACACTCTATATTTTATTGGGAAAACAATTTAGGAAGAGGTCAAAAATAAAACTGATCCATATCACGCATTCATGACTTTTTGAAAGTTTGCCACAACTTTTGATTTCTAACATATCCTAAATCATGAATTATGATGAGTAGGCAGCCCAGAACCATTTGTGAAGGGTGATCTGCTTGCACACACAGGACCACTCAGAAATTTTTTGTTTTTTAACAATCAAGCTTTTTTATTGTTTTCAAGAGTTAGCCTAATTACTTGGTCTGTCCAGAAGAAACAGATTTTTTTTTTAAGCCTATTCTCATTAAAGCAAGCACTTTTAATTAAGTAAGCAGAAGTTGTGTTTAAGAAGTTAACCATCTAGCACAGCATAATACTCATAAGTCCAGACAATTAACCACCTTTTTTTTCAGCATTTTCTCAATCCATATTCCTTTCTGTATCACTAATGCAAAATCATTAAAACACAACAGAAACACCCAGCCTAATCTTGAACTGAAACTGCCTAGCAACTTTTTCTTCCAATAGGGTTTCAGAGAAGCAAATATCTATTTTGCTCTTGAATTCTGAAGTAAGTTAAATATGTAAGCAGTGGTTATAAAATGTTTTTAAAATATACAAATCAGACTAAATGCAATTGTAGACCTTGTTGACAGTGTTCTGCTCAACTATTCCTAATTCAGCTAAAACATGCAAATCTTGTAGCATTAGCAGTTTATCCCCAAAAAATTTCTCAATCAAGATCTTTTGACTTTTGTAGTGCTGGAAATGTCATGTCTGAAAGACCACATTCTAGTGCTAGACCCATAAAATGGAAAGCTAGTATGAACATCAGTAGTTTAATGCTTGAGCTCTTAAGGTCCTATTTTCCTCCCATCCAGACAAATGTACAAAATGTTGGCTAAATCTCACTCCTCAATTCACAGCCCTTATTGTCTATAAAATTTAGTACTAACAAACAGTACATTTGCATTGCCAGCTACAGAAAAATTATGAAAAAAAAATGCTTGCTGCATGCTTAGAGCAAAATGCTTTGCAAAATATTGCTGCTACAGTAATTGAACATTTTTCCCTACAATATCACATCCATGCAGAACATGTTTCTTTTAAAAGCATTAACAGTAGCTATCACATTCTTAAATTTGGCTGAAGTAGTAACATTGAAGCAATACACTTACTGGTTTTAGAAACATTTTACCAAATGAAGGCATTAGATTTACTAGATTTGCCGAACATATACACCACACTCTGTTTTAAAACATTCACCTAACCCAAGAACTTGAAGTTTAACCAGATTGTGTGTGGGATGATTTTCCTCAGCTTTCACAATATACTTTCTTTTGAGCCATTCCCAAAACATAGCTCAGCAAGCCCTAAACTGCTTGTTGAACTCAACTGGTGTTTCTCTCAAGGCCAATAAAAGACTAAAATAAATATCTGCTTTTAAAGAGCTGAAAAACCATTATACACCACAGAATCGCTCACAACACTGATTAAAACCAAGCTCTGCTACACAGGTCAGCTGAACTCCAGTTTTTATACGTTTTTAGCCTTTTTTATGTTGCTTTTTAAAGAAAGAGTTAACAGCATTATTAAGTGTGGAATGTTAAGTGTTTATGCAGTAGTCTCCCTTAAATGGGGGACATATCCTCAGTACAACAAAGTGGTAGTTAACACAACTCTGTTTTCTTAAGTAGAAGGTAAAACCAACAACCAAGTTTTGTATATTTTTTTTTTCCTTAAGTGACTGATAGTGAACTTATTTCACAGCATGATAATTAATCAGTCCAGAAACACCACACTAAGTCAACATGCACCAGCCTACAAAAAAGAGAGTTCAATCACTGCATTTGGAAGACTCAAGTATTTGCTCACACAAACAGTTGCACTTCCTATAGCAGATGTTCCCAAACTGTGCTATGCATTAGGAGCCACTGCTCCTGATCTGGGTGTGAGAACAAAGACAAAATAAAAAAGAATAGAAAAATAAAGGTGGAGTCATAAATAGTTGCAACCACTATGGAATAAATGCTCATTCCCTTAAAAAGCACGAGTGTGCATCTTGCTCAAAATACCCCCATCAGGCTCCCAGATTCAGAAAAGGTAAAAGGAAGGCCAAATGAGATTTCTATGGGAGCTGAAAGGCAGTTTGCCATTTTTGAGAGCAAGAAGTGGGCAGAAGGTTACAGGACCTTGTAAATGTAGGATCAAGAGTAAACTATTACGTCTTTGTCAGAGACAGTCAAAAGTGGGTGGGAATTTCTAAGCTTCTAATGCATCAGTGGTAGCTCTCAAAGTAAAGCTGAGAAAAAACAAGCCTCAAGAATGACTGCATATGAATATGTATAATGCAGCAGAACAGCAATAAGTGTGCACTGCTTTTATGATTAGCCAGTTGCACCTAGTCACTTGATAAAATTTTAGTTCAGATTTTTTTTTTTAACATACACAAGGAATAAGACTTCACTTTTGCTTTTATCTTGTACTTAAAAACAGAAAAGTAAATCTCAGGAAGCATACAGTTGCTCAAATTTGTAATCTCTCACTTGGGCTTTGAAGCTTAACAACCACATACCAAACTGTATACTGCTTGTGGTTTCAAGACTTAGAGGCAATGAACTCTTGTCCCCTAACTATCACAGAGGTGACAGTCACCAGCTGAATCACCAAAACCATATCCTGGCGTACACACATTTCTTCTGAGCTATTTCCCATTCAGTTGCTTCTCTTGGTACATCTTCTTTGCTTCTTCAGAAAAAAAAAGGTCAGCAAGAGGTGAGTGCTGGTAAATTCTAACTTATCATCAGACCTGTTAATGTGATACTGCTTTAGCCACAAAAAGGGATGGAAAAAAGACTTCTTAATTTTTTTTTTTTTTTTTTTTTTTGAGATGAGGCACAAAAAATCAAAGATGAAAGTGAAGTAATTTAATTCCTTGTGGAATGAGATCTATGGGAAATTGAACCTAGATTAACATTTTCCTAGTTCTGAGCCTTTGGTTCCTAAAATCAGAGTTTTCCTATAACAATTTTTCAATATATTAGAACAAAGCAAAAGTGAACTAAATATTACATATTGTTTAAACTGCCATTTGTTAGGATTTCGGTTTGTTGAAAAGAAGACCAACTAGAAAATTACAATCTACTACCTTAGATTTTTATTTTTTAATGAATCACTAGTTCTGAAACGGTTAAACCCTTTGCTTAAGAAAAAATTACATTGAAATAACTGCTCCTTTTTACACATCAGTATTATTTTTTATTATAAAGCCTAGGAGTCAAAAGTGTTTTTTTAATTCCCTTTACAGTTCCCAGCTATTTTCTTATCCATCAGTTTCATTAGGGAACTCACCTCACACAAACTTGGACCTGGTACTCAAACATTAACTCAAATTCTTTTTTTTTTTTCCCCTACTGAAACAGTGTCTTAAATTTATCTTAACTGAACTGATGGCTCAACATCAACTTCATAGGATTTTTGCCTGGGGAATTTCTCTACCATTTTAACTGAAAAAATGGAAACTGTCAATTATATTCCATACATGAAAGAAGACCGTTTGTTCTGGTAAAAGACAGTGTTGGGTTTTACACCTACTGCATTAAAAGGGTATGGAAGTGGGTTTGGAAGGTTTCTTTACAAGACCATTCAATTCCAAACCTTGCTATATAAAAATATTATTAATAAGCGCTTTCTAACAGAAATATCTCTTATTTAAATTGAGGGAGGAAAACATGCATTTCAGCAAAAAAGATGAAGTTGTATTTTTATACCAATCCATAACTTCTCAGCAATTTTGCAGAAGGCTTTCTGGAGTGACTGGGAATCAAGTGGACTTTTGGAGGATTGCTTCCTTTCCAGACCAAAACTGTCCTTTCTCTGCTAGAGATATAGAGTTACTCTCAGCTTATTTCACTGCCAGGGCCCATGTGGCTTATTTTGTTAAAAGCCACATGCATGTCCTTGTTCTGGTAAAAGTAAATCAAACAACAAATTGCATAAGCAAGGAGGAAACTGGGGGCTGCCCTTATTTTTTCCTCTAAATAAGTAACATATATCATGCTAAAAACTGCGGCGTAAAAAAAAGACTCAATAAAGGAAAGACATCATCCTTCAGTTTGTAGCTCAGATGAAGACACCAAGAGGAAATAGGGAATTCATTCACAAAGCTAGTGTCTTCTGGTGGCCCCACAGGAATTGTACTGATGAAGATGTGACATCTTTGATGGGGAAATCAGTTTGATGGGGAAGTCAGACTATTTGACCAGTCAGGCAGTAGACTTACTCCAGTAATCTCTACTTTATGTAGTCAGTTAGAATTTGTCTTGAGGGGTCAAGTATGTATCTATTTCAGCTCATTAGATGTTATACAATGCCATGCATAAAGTGTGCAGTACTGTGCAATTCAAAAGGCACATGGGTTGAATTTCAAGAGGCAATTATTCAGTGGAAAAAAATGAGCATCTCCTTGTTTAATTAAAAACAGAGTTTAGCATGCATCACTAAGGACAACTAATTCCTATTTGTAGGTCCCTTTTAATGTTCACAGCTGGCAGGCAGTAAACCTACATTTTCTTAAGGAGTTTCAGATAACTCCTCATTCTAGTTCTTACAGTTTAGTTCATTTAAGTTTCTAGAATAACTATGGTTAAGTTTTATCATTAAATAATATCTTGTTAAACATACACAGATTGGACGCAGCACTGATGAGCAGGAACTCCCAAGAGACTTTTCCCAGAAAACATTTATCAATACATTGCCTGAAACTTTGAAGAGCACATTTGAAATTCATCATTTTTTACCTCTTTAAAAAGAGGTGAATTATTTAATTTAATTAATTGCTTTTAACAATAAATTAATAAATTAAACAATGACAATGACCAAGGTCTGGTAAATAGAATTAGCTTCTAGCTGGATCTCCAAGACCATTTTCAAAGCAATCATTCTTTAAGCAAGTAGTTTATGAAAGCATGAACGCAGCAGAAACTGTTCAATCAGAGGTGAAGCTTTTGTTTACTCAGGAAAAACAAACAGTGTTAGAACTAGCTAGAACTGTAAACATCTACAGAACTCAATCATACGTGTCTTATTTCCTGTTTGACTATATCTGTATTCTGATAAGGCAAAACTAAGGCATTTCTCCCATTGTCAAATGCACACAGGAGAACTGCTGAGTCACAAACAGCACAGACAGAAGAAAAGCATTCGAGTATTAATAGATTATTTGTACACATTTTTAATGTGTATTCATACTGAAGCCTTAAATAACTAGGACATATTTCTAAGGTCATAGTCAACAAACCGTACTTCTACAAATTCAGATGGATGAATCCTGAAGCCCATGGAAGACAGATGTTGAGAGCCCAGTGCAAGATCTAATGATAATTCTCCACTCAAACTTTAATTGGAGGAGGGAGCAACAGTTGTGGCGATTTGTATTAAAAAACCAAAAAGCTCCAAATCACCTTAGCTTTAGGTGCTACGGTACAGCAATAATGTTAGCAAAGATTACAAGATTTGAAATACCCAAGGCCAGAGAAGCAGTGGTACTTCCTGAGGCTAGGCTTTTTATCTTGCTACCTGTTCTAGGTTTCAATGTCATACAGCAGTGTCAAGCTCCAGAACACTGATGTGCTAGAACAGGATAAATTATATTTTAGGCTCTGACCTTGCAAACAAGAGTCGGGAATCCTGAGTAAAGCCCAGAATAGTATGCTTAAAACTAATCTCCCTATTAATAAGGCCTACAGAGAAATAACAAATGCTCTGCATACTAGGACAGGGTTTTAAAGTAATTTTACAACAGCTTTGTAGAACATAAGAGGCTCCTACACTGACTTTTCATATGCCTTTGATTAAATAGTACACATAGGGCAGAGAAGAAGAGATAACTTTTCATTTCTCTTCCTTGCAAAGGGAGTTCTAACAATGATTAACATCAATCACTGAAATGCCAGAATGTAATAGGAAAAGAAAATCCAAAGAACATATTAACTGTTAGCATTTGTACCCGGTTTCTCCTCTTATGTTACAAATGCATTAACATTTTAAGTTCTTACTTTGTTATATAAACATAAATTTCAATCTTAGATGTTGCGTTTGGGTTATATTAAATTGCAACAATCCATGGGGGTATAGAGCTGCCCAGCTGCATCAGATGCTTAGTGACACAGCACTCCTAAAAATAAAAGCTAAGATTGTGGAAACATACATATTTTGAGATTTAGAGTGATGTCACAGATACATGGCTCTAATCATCATTTTTGAAGATCAGAATTTAGGACTTGAAAGCTTAAATCCCTACTTATCATCTGTTACGTAAAATACAGGCTAAAATAGTCTTTAGCAGACAGTCCCAAATGGTCAGTGTGAATCTCAGGGGATTGGAGGCAAGGGGGGAGGTTTGGAGGAAAACAAAACAAAACAAACAAAAAAAGAGACAAGCAGTGAAAGAATAAGCATGGATTAGGAAATAACATGAATGGTATGGCAGTCTGATACTGAAATCACTCTACAATTCCAAGGTTCACATTTTGTCTTAGTTTTGTATTTGGGCTAGGGGAAAGACAGTACAAAAGCAAATAGAGTTGGTTTGTTTGGGTTGGCAGTTTTTTCCCCAATTTTTTTTTCCTCTAACTCTCAGCTAGCATTCAAAGAAGTGCATTCAAAACTGTGAAAATTACTTCATGTGCATGGTATAAAATACCAGATACAGGAAAAGTAATTAGAGAACAACCAAACTGTGGGGTATTTTCTACCTTGGGTGTAGAAAAACAGCTCAAGACATTCATGAATTAAGTAATATTAGCCAGGCCCACGAGAAGATGCTGGCAGCAGCAAATTCCTACACAGCATCTACACAAACACTCAAAAGCAGTAAGTGCAGCCTAACTCCACTGCTCTACAGGGCTCTAGCTTTTCCCGGTGTGGAGATCAATTATCTATGTATGCAGCAACAGGAGCAGGGAAAGGAAGTATAACATGAAAGGGAAGTCACACCTTGAAAATATACACAAGGAAAATTGCATGAGACACACACAGCAGGCAGAGATGGTAACTGTCTAAAATAAAAGCAAGTCAGGACAGAGTTACTGTATTATCCTGTTCTTACTGGGCTGTGTTTTAATAATGTTTGTACTTTGTTTTTGTACTTTTTTTTGTACTTCAGTTTCTGTTCCAGAGCGCCACCTGACACTTGGCAGAAAGGCTATCTATATCTTCTACACTGGCAAAATGTTTCTGCCCTTCTCAGTGTGACAGAATAAATACATTGTCTCCCACTTTGCCTGCCTTTCCCATTTCTACATCTTAGCCATACTATCCAGAGCAGTAACCACATGCAGTCTGTTCTCCCCAGCACATAGCATGATAGAACAGTGGGCATGACCGGAAAAATACATTATCAAAAATATATATAATATATTTTATGTGATGACAATGGCTGCACTGGAAATTTAAGCCATACGATGCCAAGGAATGTGTGTTAATTATATTACAAAGTTAAAGAAAAAAGGCAATACAAACTTAGTGGAAAAAATAAATCTTAATTATTTTGTTATTGCTGTGCTTGCCAGAATCCCTAGCATCCCACATAAGAAACCAATTCTAAACTAATTTTGAGCGGAAACTTTCTTCTATAAATGCAAAATACTGCCCAATAAGCAAGAGGGGGAAAAAAAAACCAAATACTTTAAACCACAGGAATTCTTAGTGAAATGGATGAAAGGACAATTAATAAGCAACATGTTGAATTTTGGTTCTAATGTATTGATACACATACATAGCACAGCTACTTCATTTTAGATTCTGCAAGCCTCTCCTTTATTCTCAGTACACATTTAAAAAGAAAAATCATGCCCCTAACATTAAAAAAGTGATCAGTCATACAAACTCTACTTTTAACCCTTTTATCTGTTTCCTGAGAAAAATTATGAGTGCTTTTCTTAACCACAGTAAAGTACTTAAGTGATTATCAATTCATCATAAAACCAATGACCAAAGCTAGACGCAAAAGGGCTTTTTCCTTTAGTATGCATGGGGAGCACAGGCTATGCCTAAATGATTGTCCAGTTGTGCTCCAGATGCTGAGCTAACCTGCATCCCCACAAAGAGCTGTTGTCCCATATTCTACTTTATATTTTTCACTGCTGAATGCACACATGCATGGGCACTTAACAGCAAAATGAACTGAAATAATACCAGGACAACACACAAAGGTTCTAATGACTGTCAGCAGACACCTGCCTGATTCATCCCAGTCTCTTATATATAAAAAGCTTGCCTTAAGCCACTTTCAGAAAGTATCTTACATGCACAAAATAAACACTCCAGCAGTGATTTAAGCTAACCTGCTTGACTTTGAGGACTGCTAATCCACTTCAGTACAGCAGGTAGAAGTGCACAACTGAGAAGTGACACCACCCTAAACCACTTTTTAGCTTTGTCTTGCCACACAAGACTTTATAAAGAAACAGACTTGAGACTCACTATTTCAATCCACTACTACAATTTCCTTCTTGAGTAAGGTCAAATCTGTACATATAAAACATGCCAGAGTGCCTGGCATGGGCATACAGAAAGCCTGCTGACATCATGTGGATTGAAACTAACCTGATCACACTAAACTATAGTGTATGTAAAGGGTCACTTAGCAGCACAGCAACTGCGTTAACAAAAAAACAACAATCAAAAGCAACGGCTCTACAGAATACAATCACCAACATTAAGATCTTTTGAGGTTGTGAAAGAGTAAAATGCATACAGCTATTTCCTACAACCTGAAATACAGCAAGCATGCAGAGGTCTACCATATTTCAGTAAACACTGTAGAAAAACTCACCTGCCTGTAGCTCTGGAGAACATTCTGTACCACTCTACCATCTTAATAACTAGGGTCAAGTGAAGGTGTTCTTCTATTACATATATATATATATACACACACTTGGCTTTTAAGTAACACCAAAAAAACCCTGTAGATATTTAAGTGAGGCACATTTATTCAGATTGATGTAACTCTTTGAGATGTCTTTCACGAAACAGTTCTTTTTTTCCCCACACACTTCCGCCTTCAGAAAACAGACATTCACTCTAGATTATTTAAACTTGGAAAAATGCAAGTGTTTTCTTTGAAAAAAATATCTATTGTTACAGCAAAAACCTGGGTTTCCTTTCAAGCAAGATCATATGATTACGCATTTATATTTTACTTTCCGCAGGAATTTACACACCCCCCATTTGCATCCTGTTATTCATTCAGCGTTTCCCTTCACTTCAGCCTGCTGCGTTAATAAAGTGGAGCCTTGGCTCAGCCTGGGCACTCAAGGTGGCAATTAGTGCTCCCTCTTGCATTTGTCAGATTTATTCTACAGGGTTTTCCACATATATCCAACTACACAAAATGCTCCTCCAAAAAAGCCATTCTGAGGAGCACTGCACAGACAGAGCATGAAAATCAAACCTAGGGCATTTCAGGGCTTTTTTGCTAATTCTATTCTTCGAAGGTCAGATTTTCTTTTGGAAGGTGAATTTTACTGAAATAGATTCCATGTCATTTAACACAGCTAAAATAGTATAAAGACCTAATTTTCACTCTTCTGTCAGTCACAAATTGGTTACTTTTTTAATCCTCACTGAAGTCATCAATGTTAGTCTTTAAATACCTTCAGATGGAGACTGATACTAACCTGATTTGTAGTCCTACAACACAAAGGCCTCAAAAGAAGTATCAAAAAGACTCTTTCTGCTAATAAAACGCTTTAAAACAGCCTCTAGTGAAGGTATCAATTCTTTTTTTTCCATGTATACAAATCATAGCCTTAAACTCTAAATCATAGCCTTAAGCTTTATTCCAGGACTTTCAAGTGCAAACTGGGGGGAAGAGGCAGGAAGAATAAAAGTCAATCAGTCCCATTGGACAAGAAATTGTAATGAGAAATCAAGATTTACTATTATCACTCCATCCCAAGTAAGACAAAAACTTGCAATCCTGGAATTATTTCAGAAAGCATCATTAAAGCAACCACAATGAAATGCTTTTCATTGAGATGAGTTCTTCAAATCACCAAGAAAACACAGACAAGTAAAATAATTTCATTTACAGCAGTCTACCTGAGATAACCTCTTGCAAAGATTTTCATGAAACTGAGGTGCCAAGAGAACTCTCATTTGATGGGACAAAATATTTGTGTTTGAAAAGAGCACTGCTAGAAATACTTGGCCAGCTCTAGCTTTAGACCTTAGACTTTGTACTAAGAATTGTCCTGAACAAGCACAGAAATCAAGACACTTGGATATATTCTTCAAACAATAGAGCAGAATATAAATATATAAGCACTAATAAACTGAAGCCAGTTGACACAATAAATGAAAACAAATATTCTGTATTCCTGCAGGAAAATGTAGAACTATTTCAGACAGGTTTCTTGAATCCTTTCATCCATGTTTTGGAGTCTGAGACAATCTTAAAGTGATGAGGACAGAGGTTATTTTAATGTCAAAGAAAGTTTAAAGACAACTTGAAATTTAATATCAACTTCACTGCAATGAAGGTTCTTTAGCTACAGCTGATCAATAAGATTTCATCTTCAATATAATAACTGTAAAATCTCAGTGACTGGTAAAAGAAAAGGACAATTAATTAAATACAAGCTCCTTGCTTTATTCCTGCTATGAATACGATCAGCCTACTCCTGCCTTTCAAGAAACTGGCACGAAACCAAGCAGTGTATTCCACCCGACAGAGCAGCTCAGGTAGTGAGGGAGAGAGAGGGACAGAACTCCTTGGCCAGCTCAAAGGTGGCCAAGGACACACAGTTCTGACCCCACGACTACTCTTAGTGCTGCTGTATTACCCTGGCCAGGACTGGGGTCAGCGCACACCTGCCCACATAACTGGAGAACCTTAGCTGTTGCTTTAATGCCTCATGTCCTGCCTTAATCAGGGCTTGGACATAGGAAAGATTTTGTCTCTATTCTGTACAAATCACCTTTGCAATAAACTGTAGGAAGGGGCACTATCAATTATTTTATATCAAAGCAAAGTCATTTTTGATGAATCATTAAGCAAAATACAGCTGGATGGGAAGTCCTATGACATATTTTGAAACAGTAATAGATTTACTAAGGCAATTTTCAAAAGGGGAAAAGAGAAATCTCTTGGGTATCTTTGACAGTCTGATGAAAAGGATTGGAGGACTCACTAAGGGAAATATTACTTCCAAATGCAAAGCTTTCAATGACTGGTGACCTAAGTGAAATATAAGTAGTTACATTTGGTTTCAAGAAAGTGAAAAGCTTACTTTACACAGTTACATTGTATATATTCATGAAACTGGCATGCCATTAAAATGCAGATAAATTTAACCGTTTTAAGTACTTAAACAGCTGAAATCAACATACAGTATAAACTGAATTTTACAAGCAGTTCAAATGCAAATAAATTCCCAATGCTTACCATCAAAAAAACTTTTTGCTCGCAGGTAACTGACGCTAAGCCTAAGCACAGACAGCTTATCCAACTTGGCGATCACATCCTGAGGGAAAGGCAGCAGGCTCGCCAGGCGGTCCAGCTCCGCATTCAGGCGGTCCCTGTGTCTCTTGGAGGGATTGGATTTGACTCCTTCAGCTGGGGACGGCTTTACACTGTGACAGAAAAACAAACACGATGTAAATGCCAGCTCCTTTCCAAAATGAAGGCAAATATTTGCTGTGCCTAATGTTACATATTGTCTCAAACTGTAACAACCAAAATGTTTTCCTGAGTGACTTTGTCTCCCATTGGAAAAAAAAATTAACTAAAAAGGCCTAATCTCCCCTCCAACACATACACTGATACATGAAGCAGTTTGAGCTACAATGTCTACTTGAACTTTTGAGTGAACATCTAAGATTCAGCAATTTTTATAAAAATCTTCCTATGTTTTCAGTCAAATATCACTTGAGTTCTTCCAAATGTTAGTATTCCAAATATACTGATAACTTTCAGTAATATTTGTGTACAAATAAATTTGACGGTACACTTTTTCACTTCAATAACAAGTTCTCACGGATGTCCTTAATTTTTATCAGTTTGGAACAGGCTAGTATTAACTGAATATAACAAAAGTTTTAGTAGCTTCCTAGGCATTCAAAACTATACTAAAAACCATGAGATATAGCTTAGCCAGCATGTAAAATTTTTGCAGGAAGCACTGGGAGCTCATCCCTTAAGTCATCTTGCAGTTGAAGGCACTTCATTTGAGTACAGCACAGCAAAAGCATGCCTTTGTACAGTACAAAGAACAATTTAAAAATCTTTGTGTTATGAATTATGTAATGAAGTTTCTGTAAACTTGCTATTTTCCATTCATATCCACCCTGAGCTCCAGTTCCAGATACTTGGATACTCACCCCTTCCCACATACACAGAAGGCTGGGGAAAGGTTTAAACCCCTACTCATTTAAATTACAACTAGTCATTACAAGCCAATACTAAAACCAAATAATTTATCTGCCTAAGCCATAGTACATTTTATGTTCTTTATTAAACAGTCTTCTAATTAAAGATTGAGTCATCATCACTTTTCCAGTACTGCAGTTCTACGTGAGATCCACAGCAGTTATCAATTTGTGCTGCTCTCACAGAAATGTCAGTTCTGCTGACAAAAAAATACTGAGCAGAAAGACATTCAGCAGCTAATTTCTTCAGTATTTCATTTAATCTGCTCCCAACTGTCATCCTCATATCAATTACACGATGAGCAATAGCAAAAGCTCCAATAGTTATTTTTGCCACTGTTTGAAGTAAACCATATAGAAAAGTGATTTCACTTTGTATTTTCAGTCAAATGAGTACTGATAGAGTGGACACTCTTATTTTTAGCTTGTTTTTACTTTATGTTTCAATTACACCTCTTGTTAGTTTAAATCCAAGCCCTTCTTTTTACAGCCATTGCTTATTCAATTGTCACTTGTCAAAAACTTGCACTTAAGCCTGGCTGCCTTCTCCCCAGCACTACAACTGCCCTTTTCCACTTTAAAGGAGCCTTATGTGGAGCCTGGAAATGCAAAGATGCCATAATGCAAAATGTTGATAACAGACAGAAATAAAATGTATCAGCAGAAATTACTTCCCAGATGGATAAAGTTAAACTTGCTGCAGAATAAATATTGTAAATTAGTAGTGCTTTAGCCTTAAAACATTTGAAAAGTAGGCAAAACAGTTGAATCAAGAATTAGGAAAATTCTTTCTCTTTAAAAAACCATAGGTTCATCATCAATGTCAATGGATGACTAACCACTTGGTTAGATGGGTGCTTCAGTCACAAATCATGACTTAGACACCAGCAGTCCACCACATTCCCAAGTGAACATTAAATAATTTAGCAAGGTTTTCTTCATATTCTCTTATGCTGGTAGAAAATTAATTTGTACAAGCCATATAATTAGCAAAACTTACAAATGGTCCTAAAAAAAAATAAATTAAAAATCATCGAACATTAGCAGCAACATTAAAGGGTATTTCTTAAATATTTTTATGTATTACACTGTTTCTAAATGTAGAAACAAAATAACGAATTTCAAACATTAAGCATATAACAGTTGTATAACAACCAGTGAACAGCTAATTACTATCAAATCAAAGTAGTCTGCTTCTGAAAAGCAGAGGACCTCATAGAAACCATTTAAGACACGCAAATTTTACAAAATACATCAGCACTACGTAACAGGCTTTTCTATCTTAACAACTGTCCCCTGCTTTGCTTTCAACTTGCAAACTGACCCAAGCAGCTAAAAACTATGTTCAACTTGCAGTCATCTCATCAGATTGTCAGTCAGATGTGATTGTTTTTCTACTTTACATGTACTTTCTAAAGATTTCTCTTACTTTTATCTAGCTCAGAGCATTTCTGAATACTAAGTTACCAGTATTTGCATCATAAATCTTGCCACATTCTCTCCCCAAAATCAAACACCAATTATCCCTAATTTTCCCCTTTGTCACACAACTAAAATTCATTATATAAAAATGGATCCTTCAGTGATGAAGGGAATGAGAGCAGAAATGCCAGGGGCATAAGCAGCAACTTAACCATTTTCCATCCACTTATATAAGCCCTCAATGCTAAGGACAGCCCAGATTCAATGCAGAAAATGGTCTTCAAGGCAAATTACGTGTTATGTCAAGATTAAATCCATGCATGTGTTTTATTTAAAAGAAAAAAAAAAAAAAAAAAGACTAAAAGAAGGAATGTATTTAAGCTGATCTTTCCATTCTTAATCTTCTGCCTTTCATAGGGAATCTGAATTCTCTAACCAAAGGCCAGAGGTCCCTGTACACTCAGTGCCTCTGGACTTATCTGCAACCCTTGTCACCCAAGAGCTGCAAGACAAGCAAGAACACTTAATTTTAGAGGATTCCCATCACAACACCAGCTGACTGCCGTTTTCACAGGTCTGCTACAGCATGCTTAATTAGAAGTTTTCACTACATATGCTCATCACATGCACCTTCATAGGCATTAACCCTAAATGTTTAAAAAGTGCACAATTACCTGAGTCTTAATTATTATCAAAAGGCCAAATTAAGTTTCCATATTTCCATGCTCATTTGTATTATTTTAAAGGGAAAATTTAGTAGTTTCTGAGAAAATGCAAAGAGATAACAAGTTTATTTTGTTCATAACTACGTAAAACGCTTGGGGAATGAAGTAGAAAACCCAACAGCCAAGCACTGAAAAGCATGATACCTTAGTAACAAGACTGAAGTGTGAAATAAATCAGAGAATAAATGAATGTGCAAAAAGGACACTGCAGAGAGAGACATGTTTTAAAAAACTAATATGATAAAATCCCCTAATTATTAGTTCATCAGAACTATCTTATTCCTCAGGAAAGAGGGATATAAGGAAAAACATACAAGCCACCTAACTAATAGATTTCATCTTCTCAGCTTTGAATATTTTTCATCTCATATTTAATAGTACATGCAATAACATATCTTTTTCCTATGCACTGGATTTCACTCAGTGGAGGCCAGGTATATAGAATCAGTTATGATACTAAGCAAGTAATAGAATCCTAAAAAATATATCTTTATTTACTTTAGCAACTAAAAAATACTTCTAAGCATTTACTCTATTTCCCACACTGAATTTATGAATACTGAAAATTCAGCTGATGATTTCTTTGGAAACAACAGATAAGAATTGCAGACTATCAACCTCTTAAAGTTATTGCCAACCAATCTTAAAAGGGCAGAGACCCTTTTCAGTGGCTCTTTCAGCGGAGACTGAAACCAGTCAAGATTCAAACTGCTGAAGAGATAAAGTTGTTTTATTAAAAAAAAACTTCAATCAGTGACATGCTACTCATCTGATGCTGGGCTACTATTTGTCATCCAGTAGCAAATAGTTAGTTCAGGTTGGTTTGGTGCATTAAGGATTCAACCAGAGTGACAGAAACATCCAGAACACCAATCAAGGATGAAAGTCTGACACTCAATTTTAACATATTTCACAACTTCCTAAGATAACAAGCCAGCATTTATTGGAAAAAAAGAAACAAAAAATTATGTTCCTGTCTACTGACCATGTTATTTATATATGTACACCTCCATTTGATGTAGATTCTCTTTCTAAAACATATTCTTTTGCAAGAAATGTTAACCAAAACCAACCAATCAAAAAAACCACAAAGCCTAAAACAAGTGACTTTTAACAGTAAAGTTACTTAAAACAGTGATTTTACTACATGTAACATACAGTTACCCCAAGACTGACAAATATATATATTAGATGTTTATTCTACGTAAGACAACAATCTTACTACCTCCATTTCAAGTAAGAGGGGCAGTCTTACTACCTCCATTTCAAGGAAGAGGTAGCAGATACTTCTTTACATAAAGGAATATTTCAATGATTATTTTTCTTTTCTGATGAACTTCCTTTTTGAAAGCTTATTCTGGCACTTTTTGTTTGTTTGCCTTGAATGAACACATAAATAGTTCAAAATTTTTAAATTAAAATGTGTGCTCTGCTTTCTAATACTACTAGGACTACTCATTACTAAAGATGAATCAGTCGAAACTCTGGAGTACTTAATGTCACAAATACATTTAAGATAGCAAAGAAGAAAACCCTATCATAATTTTTTTAAATTTGATCTACTAGATAAACAAATCATTATGCTTTTTGCCTCTGCATAGCATGAAACATTTAGAACTCCCCACCCAATTCCTTGTCTATTACATTCATCCAGTTACACAAAACAATTCTTATCCAAACACTGAAAAGAAGAAAAACAAACCAGATCAGAGCTAGTAGGCAGAAAGACATAAAAACTGCAAGCTGGAGCTGTACTTATATAACACCTTTCATCTCACGTTAGAATCTATCTGCAGTAAACCCCACTGCCATAAAACTTGCATTTTTTTCCCTCCAACTACAATGCTACTATATTAGTTCACTCATAATCACTAGACAAAAGAAATGGAAGACTAGGCAAAAAAGACAAAAACAGAGAGCAGGGGCCAAGCATTGCTCCCCAAGCCTCAATGGGGAGTGGAACATCCCCCAGCCCTGCTGCCACCAGGGGGACTCACAGGGCTTAAACCTTAAAGAGGGAGGAAATCGAAAGACTCCAAGGTATTGAGAAAGTGATTTCTGTAGCATATCACAAGCAATTGCAGTGCACGTGTTTAGCATCTTTTTCTTCTGTCCCCTTACACGACAAGATAACAAGATGAATTGCAGGAACAACTGCCTATTATGTTCCCCCACAACTGTGTTTCTTTTTCAGCTGCAGTACTGTAATTCCCAACTAATGAAAAAAGCACACTTCAACCCTCGGCAGAGTCAGACAACAGCGTGTGATTCCCTCTCAGATTCAGCTCTCTACAGGGCAATAGTAGAACTGGGAGTTGTAAGGAGGAAGTTTCTTACATTGTTATAGAGTTATGACCATGGCTTTCATGAGTTATTTGTACCTGAAACAAGAAGTATTTCTTCTGTTTAATTTTTCCCATAGCAACTATGTCATTATATTTAGACCTTATTCCATTTCTATAAGCCGTCTACACATCTTACTAATTATTATGCTCCATTAAGAGGTACATATATGACAAATAAAACGTTAGAACTATCAGCAGATATAATCTCTTCTACAAAAGATACTAGTCCCAGTTATGTAT
Source organism: Euphonia xanthogaster (assembly GCA_034509185.1). Taxonomy (NCBI): domain Eukaryota; kingdom Metazoa; phylum Chordata; class Aves; order Passeriformes; family Fringillidae; genus Euphonia; species Euphonia xanthogaster. The sequence goes on along the minus strand of JAYDZK010000113.1, from coordinate 29,853,760 downwards.
CACCTCTACCTTTTTCTGTTCTCTTTCTTTTCTAAATAACTGAATGCTACTGAGGGGAGGAAAAATTGAATTCAAACAGATTAAAATGACAGTAGTGTCAAACCTTTATTAGCCAGCATCAAGTACATCTTTCCTCTCTCCTGCAATCAGTTAAAAAGTTTTATTGCCTGTCTCACTTTCTTTTGGCCTAAAGGTGTGGTCTGTATGTAGTTATGTGAGAAATCAGAGCCCTCTGACCCACTAGCAACATTCTCCAAGACTGGCCCAACAGAAGCAGCAACCAAAGAGCATAAGGTATTTTGAGAAGAAAAAAAACACATGAAAATGATAAATGTGTTAAAAGCAAGATAAATGTCTTACATAAAAATAATTTCCAGTAACCCAAGCAAGGTGGGTTAATAATTAGCCTCCACTCCAATTACAGGTGAATAAACTGTTTCAACATGAATGCATTTATTTTGAGAAGAAACTTCTCCCTCTGATCCTAAGGCCAATAGATAAATAGTTCCCATTAGTAATAAAGCTTCAAGTTCAACTAATCAAAGCAGTTCAACCAACTTACATAACAAGAAGATACAGGGAAAAGTATTGCTTACATAGACACCACAGTAAGGTAAAACAAAAAGGTTTCACATCCTCTCTCCAAGGCTAACCAAAATTTAATAATAAGGAGACCTTACCAGCAAGGCAGAACACCTCACTTTTCACAATCAGAACCATTTGCCTTTAGATATTAGTAGGCTACAAATACCACCAGTACGTTTCATTTCCTCACGAACAAACACTGATTTCATTCTTAAAAATCAAAAATTACAGTGTGAATTTAATTAGGTACCTCTAAATTTTTTATTTGGAAATGAACTCAAAAAAATAGGCACTGGTCTTTTCATAATTAATGCATTTTCTAGCAGGGGAATTATATATATATATCCACATATATGTGTATACACATAGATACACATACACATATTTTTCGACTTTTTTTCCTAATTTGTGAAGTAAAAACCCCAGCTATGTACATGCATTCAATCTAACAACCCCAACCATAAAGAAGCAAGCACTCAAGCTAATTTTCTTGTAGTTATTTTACATCTACAGAAGTAGCCCACAGAAAGGCACTTGGATTTTTTGACCATTGCTTATTTTTCTTGCAGCACGGTAGTTTACCTTTGCTACTTTTTATGACCTAGAGATTCTTGACTTTCAGTTGAAAGTGCAAGTTAAGCATCTCTTCTAGCCTAAAAATTTTAGTGTTTTAGTGAAGCAATGTTTTAGTGAAGCATATAAAACCTAGGATGCAAACCTAAAGCAGGTGCAGCAACAAAATTACGTCAGCACTACACTGTTCCCACAGTTTCAAAACTAAAAATTAATAAACAAAAAGCCACTCTATAGCCAGTTTGGTTTTTTTGTTTCCTCTTCTGACTGGTCTACGGCACTTGGGTTTCTTTGACTCTGCACAAATGAACTCATCCCATGCGATACCAGAGGATTCAAGAGGAGGGTTCAAGCAGGGGTTCAGCCCTCCCAGGCAGGCCCTAAGCGGTGGGAACCGGCCAAGCATTTCCCGACTCCAACCCCGCGTTCCCCGCAGAGACACCTGAGCGAGCCGGCGGCCGCGCGGTGCGGAGCGGAGCGGGAGCGCGGGGGGAGCGCGGCCCTGGCCCACAGCACCCACCCCGGCGGGGCGAGCGCAGCCACCGCGCGGAGCCGTCACCTCAGATGCCTCCCAATCTAGGTCAGCCGGCTGCGCCGCGCTGCCGGCACCGCTCCCTCCTTCCACCGCCCCGACTCTCCCTTCTTCTTTTTTAGCGGGGCGGGAGGA
>JAYDZK010000113.1:29795316-29851153 GCA_034509185.1 Euphonia xanthogaster | reverse complement strand
CCCCGCCCGGCTGACAGCCGCCACCGCCCCCTCGCCGGGGAGGCCCCTCGCGGCGGCGGCGGGCGGAGGAGCAGGGGCGGGCGCGCCGCCATGTTGGGAAGGTCACGCGAGGAGAGGGAGGACCGGCGCGGCGGCGGGGGGAGCGCGGCGGGGCCGCTCCGGGATGGGCACGGGGATGAGAGACGGAGAAGACCCCGAGCCTCTGGCGGCCGGGGAGCGATGCGAGCGGGGCTCCCGCGACCGGTGAGAAGGAAGGTCAGCTCCGAGCCCTCATGTAGCCCCGATAACAGAAAATAATCGCGGGGGGGAAAAAATCACAGCCTTAAGGTTGAAAGACAAATGACACCATCTCAGTGGCACCGTGATGTGCGTGTCTGTCACTCCACCTCCACCGTTCCCCCCCTCTTCCCGCCTCCGCCGGACTGACACCGTCACAGCCGCAGGTCGCCCCAGCAGAGAAGCCCAGAATTACAGGCGACCGCCCAAAATAGGGGGTTATTGGGGGAGAAGCGGAAAGGCACCGGGCTCCACCGAGGGCGAGGACAGCAGGACACCTGGGGACAGAACGGAAATCTCTGGGGGCAAGGTTGTCGCTCGCCAAGCACCGGGAGGACGGGCGGGTCTCAGTGACCGAGGACGCGGCTCGTGGTGACGAATCTCTGAGACATTACGCTGATATTTTCGGCTAAACATTAGTTTCAAATAAAAGGAGCTACATGGGAAAGTTACTGCCAAATTGCTGACGAGTAAAACCGTCCAAGGAGACCCCGGTGCCGGTCTGACCCGCCGTCGCTTCCCCCGCCCGTTCTTTCCCTCCGGTCCCTTTCGCCGCCGCTGCCGCAAGCATCAGAGCTCTTCCCTCCCCTGGAATAACCGCAATAAATTTTGTCTCAGGGCTAAACTTGAGAGCCCAGGAGTCGTCCTGTGTAAACACAGGTTGTTCGCGGTCACGGCTGAGACGAGGGTCGGGAAGAGCACCAGAGCACCCTTTTCTCCCTTGCCGAGGCACCCGCGCCCCATGGGGCCGGCCCTGCCCCGCAGGAGCTCGACCGCAGCTGCCGGCTCGGCCCCGGCCCCGCGGCGCGGTCCCCGCAGCCACCGCTCGCACTGGCGGGAGGCCGAGGCAGTGTCCGTGGTGCTGCTCTGGCTGTCCGTCCGCCGGGGCCGGCCGGGCTGTCGGCATCGCACCCCCGGCGCGGGGTTCGCCCCTTCCTCCGCCGCTTCCGCGGTGTTTCTCTTCCGTTCTGCCAACGCAGGAGACAGCGGTGGTCCCGGTGTTATCGTTCGGCAAAAACCCGGGGCAGAGCGCGGCGCCCTGCCCGCGGCCCAGCGGCTTCCCCGGGGCGGTGCTTTCGGTCCCGCGGGCTCCCTTCGGGCCGGGCCGTGCCCCGCCGGGTCCCTCCGCGGGCGCTGGCAGCGGGCATTAGGCGCACTTGGTTATCAGCTTAATTGCTCGGGTTTCGTTCCCTGCCATCCTGTGCCAGGGGCAAAGTACACTGAAGCCACAATAGTCAGATAAAATTAATTTGACTAAACCTTAACGATGCTAGTGGGCTTGTCAGATGCCAGGGATTTGTAAAATTATGTTTTGAAAAAATAAGTCTTCAGAATAGAACATTTTTGAAAAAATACAGGGAGAGGACCTTATGCCTTATGAGGTCAATGCCTTGCAGTCACAGTCCGGCCAACTTTCTGACCTAACATTTTTGCAGAGGATGCTAACTTTTTGGTAGCTTCATTCCTCTGTCCCTTTCCTCTCCACTCTCATCTCTCTTCACAAGATCGTACCAGCATCCTAGAAAAAAAACAAGTGGATAATACTGTGTGTGTCTTACTTCCTTCTCTTTTCCAGCCCCTTTCTTCTTTTGATTTTAGATCTGAAACTGGAATGCACTGAAAATTCATATGCATTCTTCACTCCAAACATATCCACCTATGGAAGCACTCAGTATCTTCCAGCCCAAACTTCCCAGTGCTCTTTTCAAGCTGAGCCTCTTCCTATTCACTGGTTTCTGTCAACACAAGTGGGCTGTGATCAATCCATACGACATAAATTGCTTCTCAGCTTTCGTTCTTCTCTTCACTCACATTATCTTTGTGTTGAATGGTTACAGTCATTGTTCATGGCTCCTCTTCTTCTAATTTTTAATTTAATTTCTTCCAGTCTTATTTATTCACTTTGAGATCGAACAAAGATTTCTTATTCTCCACTGGCATCAAGATCACATTGCTTTCTTGATCTCTTGTGGCACTCATGAGAGACACTCATGCTGTCTCATGTGCTACCTCCAAATCTACTGGGCAATGCAAGAAGAAGGAAATAGCCTCCCATGATGGAGGGAGGCTGTATCTCCCAATTCCCTTCTGAGGCCATGGGAATTGCATAGCACTGGTGAGGTTCTGTGGTTACTCTCAGCTCCCAAATTTGGAAATAGAGAGTAAGGTAAATTCACGCTACTAGGCAGAAGCTGCATCTTCTGTACATTGGCATGCCAGTCCACTGCCCATTGTTACAAATCCTCTCCCATGGAGGAGACACCTTTTAACAGAAAATATGAGATTTCAGATGTTCAGCACACAGAGAATTGCAGAATGCATGGAGAATGTCATTATATGTCACTGGGGCCTTTTAGGCATTTAACTAAAAAAAATTCTAAAATTTACCCACAACTTTTGCAAATCAGTTCTCATCTGATATTCTTAATGTCTCTCTGCTTAATGCACTGTCTCAGTATTTTCTTTTCTATTTGATAATTTGTGTACAGTAGAGATGTTGACTCATTTTGAGTGTAAAACAAGAAAAACTATACAACTGTGATTCAGCAGTCAGAACCTCCTTTATAGTATATTATTTTTGTTGGACTTTTTGTTATTTTTCTTTTTGAACTTGTATTTTGTCATGTTTAACAGCAGGTTTGGTCTTGCAAAGGATGACTGTGGTTAATGTCATATGGACAATTAAAAAAGGTTTAGTTCCTATGGAGATCACATTCATGCATATAGTACTCTCATCTCTTCTCATTTTATCTTTAGGCTACCACTAAAGGTGTAGTATCTCACTATCTTTAGGTGTTTTACTAGTTCTAAACCAAGGAACAAATCTTCCTGGAATAAATTCTCTCAAACCACGAGCAATCACTTCTCATACTCAAAGCTAGCATTTTTGCCCTTATAGATATGGCTTGTGATGCCAATCAATGATGAGATTTTTACGAGAAATTTGTTTGTGCATGTCGTGAGCTGTGCCTTTCCCCATCCCCAGCATGTGTGAGGTCCAGTATCCAGTATGCCTTGCAGTTATCATCCTCTGAAACATCCAGAGCTCTCACTTGTCAGCAGTCACACCTGTTGCCCTAGTTCCAAAATAAGCTCTATCGTTTTGTTCCACACAATTCCACATTCTGCCCCATCTCTGCATCTCCTGCCCTGAACAGTTCCCTCCTAAGCTCTGTCTCCTGGCCCCTCGCTCATTTCATAGAGTAGAAGCTATTTGGAAGAGGGGACTTTTACTAAACAGACAGAAATTCCTGAGTGAGCTGGAGATTCACAGGGTCACTATGAGACCAACAAAAATCTTGTCATTTGGGAGGAATTTATAAGAACTATAAACACTGCTTGTTATCTTAGGGTCATCTCTGACTCATTTCGAGCTTTTACCCTACTCTTTCTGTCTGTGGCCAAAATTTTACTTCCGTCAGCTTAATTCTGTGTGCTGACTTGTTCTAGCTGTTTGCAGTGCAAATAACACAGAAGAAATCTAGTCTTGGTATATGTGATTTCTTCTATCCTTCCCAGGAGACATGGAAAGAAGATTGGGATTTAAAATTGTGATTTTTGCATCTCAGGTTTTGTGGATATACAGAACTGTTGCTGATTTAGCTGTTATTTGCTGTGTTCTGCTAAGAAGGAATATCTATGACAACTCAGATGAGTCTTGTCCTACTCATTTCAGGGAAGTAATCATCTGTGGAAGTTGAATGAGAGCTAGTGAATTGCCTATATATGGATTATTTGGTGACTGGAAGCATCATACAAACATATTACTGCAAGAAACAAGGATTGTTGGAGGAGATTCTACCCCACTTTTTAAAACTTAAATAGAAGTAATTACACAGAGAACAAAGAAAGTCAGTATTGGGACTAATACTACAAAATCCTCATTTGTAGTTACTAATTGAACTGTCTACAGATTTAATGAGAAAATGGGATTGACAATAAACTTCCCCCTCCCCCAACATGCTATTTATATTTTTGCCAATATAAGACAGAAACACCACATTCTTATTTTTTGCTCCCATCCAGACACCTGCCTCTCCACTCCCACTAGTCTTGCAGGTGCTTCTGATGGGTTAGTGTTTAAAATCACACCCAGTTTCTATTGAATATTTAACCTGGGGAGCATCTCCAGAAGTTGAAGGGCCATATAAAGGATGAAAAATATGAAATATAACTATTTGGGAAAGGAGAATATAATCCTCACATAGAGGTTCCTGCTAATAGATCTTGGTTAATAACGGTGTTTTAATTATTTTAAATTCATTGACTTGCACTAATCCAATGTAATCTATAATCTTAATTGTTCCAACAGAGCCCCCAGAAAATTATTGAGTAGACAAAAAACACATTTAGAGACTGTGTTCAAGATTTTTCAACTTGGAAATAGTTTGGGAAATTAGTAAGAATCGTCTTGAAGGCAGGATCATGATTCTGCTCAGATCCTATGGTACGTAAACCAAAAAATCATATTGCACCTCTTAGTACAGGGATAAAGGAACACTATTTTAAAATAAGTATAAGAGTCAGTACATTGCTTAATATTCTCAGGGGTTTTTTATCATATGTAGAAACAAGTAAAAGAGAACAAATTTATACAGAAACTGCCTCTTTGTTCAAGATGACTTTTTTTCAGAAGTTCTGAAGAGCTATAGAGATATATCAAGCAATGTAAACGAAAGTTTCCTGCCTAAAACATTCATCAATCCTCTTTTTCCCACAAGAATTGAAAGTAAATTTTATATTATAGCTAAAATAGTCTTCCATTATTATGCCAAAGGACCTTTGTTTTTGTCCAGAGAAGTAAAGAGCCACTCATTTTCATCCAACATAACCCACTCCCAATCAAGTACTGGAAGACATAAAGAATCAGTGCTAAGAAGTCATCTCTTCCCAATGGCAAGTCAGGATGACCCCAGAGAACCTCTTAACCAAGACGCCAGCAGTTAGACACCAGTATGACTGACAGCCACTCCTTCCTCCTCCCCTCCTTCCTTGTTGATGGAGGAAGTTTGTGTTTGTTACAGGAGTATACAAAGAGTTAGGTCTGCAACTACAAACTTAGAAAGAGAAAAATACTGCTTTTGCATATATTGTATGAGGTTTCCTGCAGTCAAAACACCAGAATCAGCAAATACATTATGTTCCCAGGATCCTTCCCTGCCACTGAGGCTCTCTGGTAGAAAGGGAATCAGATCCAGACTATTATATTTTCTTAGTTTCCAAATTAAGGTGATTGCATGCAAACTGCAAACTGCCTGTGCTAGCCCGTGAACTGCCCCTGGGAATCATGTGGGAACATGTTGAAGCTGTCTAAATGATGATTGTAACAATTTAAATCTACCAGTGATTGTTTTAACATCCTGGAAGTTCCACAACACTTGTTAAATTTACTAATCCAGACTGAGCCTCAGAAAACATTTGCGACGCTTTTGGCCGTAAATGTTCCAAATAGCCTACAATCACTAGGATGCAGGAGCAGGGAAGTTTTGGTCACAACAATAAATCACCATGACAATCAGCAAATGTGGGCAGCATATGATCCAGCTGCACCACAAAAACGATCTTGTTGCACCGAGACCTTCTGTTCTCTTACACACACAACAAATACATGAAGAGCTGATCGTTTACTTCTGCTTTAAAAACACTACTGTACTCTGTTCATTAATGGGGCTTTGTTGCTAAATTGGCTTATAATTTTAACAAAACCTGTGGTTTGAGAGGTCCTGAAACAAGCTTACAATTATGATGGCTGACTCAGTAGGCTGCAACAAATTCTCTTTCTGCTCTCATTAAGAGGAAAGGGTATACATAAAGTAAAACTAATGAGTAAAAAAATTATCTAAATTAGACATGACAATGCTGTTTCCGTGCCAGAGTTTTTGTGAAAAGAAACTTGAGCTAACTTTAATAAATAAATTTAGGTGTCATGCATTTTAATTTAACCTTATAAAACCTTATCACGACTAAGATGAGCTACAGGTATTGTATCAATGGTAATTGTATTATTTCTCATTCTAGGGGACTTCCTGTCTAATCTAGTGGGGATACAAAGAGAAGAATATAATACAAAAAGCAAATAGATACACAGATATCTAAATGCCAAAGATCAAGGCTAAAACTAATATGAGATCTGTATAATTCCACAAACATAATGTATAATTAATAACAGACAAGAGCAAACAAACAAGAAAGCCCAAACACAGTGATTTTAATACCTGCTCAGGAAATAGCCTGCTTGAGAATAAAACTGTGGTCTGTGTTACTTTCATTGAAATTATTTTCATTGACATGATACAAAATGCAGTCATTTCTTGAGTCCATAGTTCTCTAAAGCATAGTGAACTGAATCTGTGTCATCCCTAACAGTTAATTGCCCTACCCATCATTTACTGCCTTCTGTCACAGGGAGACTGCAGCCTCCCCAGCTAACGTGCTCAGGGCTTATTCCCAGAGACTTTTTCTTATTGAGCAATTCCATTTTTATAGGCTTTCTAATTTAGACACCTAGCATACTTTCCCATCCAGAGTGACTACAATTTTCTGTCATTCCAGCAATTTTTTTTTAATTTCATCTCTGACTGAGCCACCTGAGGAAGTGAAGAGAGGAGAGAAGACCATGTGTCTTGTTAGGGCAGGAATGTAGGGAAACAACTGCCTTTGAAGAATTAAAGCCAGCATGGATCCTGAGAGCTACCACATTGCATAGAACAAACAATTACACTGGAGAAAGGATAACAGGAGCAGGAATCTTTTCAGTGGGAAAAACTTGAATGCTTTTATTCTGGAAATAGTAGTCATGGCTTGTTATTTCTTCTTAGCATTAATGGAGAACATGCATGTACTGAAAACTGCCCACAAACCATTTGGTGTATTGTTTGCTTTATCCTTTCTATATTTCCACATTTATCCTGTTAAGTGTCCTAACCAGACTGTGTTTACATGTATCCCTAAGCAAGCCACAACTGTTGCTAGCTACATATCATCTTTATAGTCTCATTATCTCTGGTTCTCTGCATTCTGTCTGGCTCAAAGACTAACTTTGAGTATTTAACACTTGCTTGTAATGAGTCTTCTCAAAGCCTTCTAAATCAGTGCGCCCTGCATGCAAGATAAATGTTTAGCAACCCGCATGTTCATTTTCCCAACTAGCTATCAAGCATCAGCTTCAGAGTAGAGCCTCGGGTGTTGTCTGAAAAGTAAGATTTTAACAATCTCAGCTATGCAGAAGCTGTCTCTTAAATATTTTTTATGTTATACACATACAAAAGAATCACAGACCAATGTCTAGTGCGTTCTTTTGCAGTTCAGAACATTCTTTAAGTATTTTTCTGTTTACAATAATAAAGATACTGAATAATGAAGATACCAAATTAGAAAACTATCTGTCCAGTGGAAAAAAAAAAAAAAAAGCTGTTCTGTTTTTTCATAGGAATGCTGCTTCATTTATAATTTGTATTTTGTATTTTGTGTATATATATATATATATATATATAAAACATTGTAAATAAATGACAAAACACTGGAGTGGATAAGAGATATCATATCATGGGCATTCTTTTCAATAAAAAGGTCTTTTAAAGATAAGTGCTTGTTTTTAGTCTGTCTTTAATCTTCTAAAAAACACTAGATTAAACCAACTAAAACACTAGATTAAACCAACTTTGAAACCTGCACATTACCAGTTTCTTATGTCAGTTTTCTCCACAATCCTGATGATCTCAGCACAATAGTGTCAGAACTGTTTCTTCAGTGTTTTGCACAAATATTTTTATTATCCTGGCACTACAATAGATTGCATGAGCAAGATACCATGAAGTTTTAGAAGTTCGCCATTTTCCCTAAATAATCAATGGATCTGTTATCTAAACTATCTGCCAGAGATTAAAAGTTGCTCATTTCAGAGATATAAAATACTGCTTGTTATTTCTGAGGGTATATACCAGAGCCAGTTCACAGCTTCTTTCATAAGGAAGACTAACCAAAAGGGATGTCCTAGAGGTAGCAAAAGTCCAGCAAACATTACTTTTTCATCCAGGATTCCTTCTATAGGAATTCCCTGAGTCCACACTCAGTAAGTTTGAATCTGGGCTCTTTCATCTTACAAAGTTAAGGATGAGGTTTCCCTAGTACTGTGCAGCATGATAGATGATCCTTCAAAAGCAGTTGACAATCCTTTCAAGGCACATACTACAATATTTTGAAGTAGAGTAGGATTTGAAAAGAAAGCAAACAATAAGCACAGAAATTGGGTGAGATGATCTCATCTACATTAAGAAAGACAAGCAGCTGCATGTTGGTGGGTCTGAACTTTTCATCTGGCCTTCAGGCTTGCCTTAAGGTGGCCTGTGGTCTGCATAACGTCTCAAGGCCAGTGTGATATGTTTTAAGTGAGCTTCCAAAGATGAAAGAAGTAATTCCTGTATTAGTTTCTACCCCAAGCTTAAAAGAATCAGAAGTTGCAGCTGAAGGTTATAAGATAACTTCAGTTATTGAAGTTATCTTATTGAATGAAATGCAACAACTGTCAAATTTTCTATTTTCTGTTTTGCTTGTTTCCTAGTAAACATTCCTACTATACCTATTAAAATACAAATAGTTCACTTCATAATAATATGAAGTGAATTGAGTCTATGTTGCTTTCAGTTCCCTAATTCCATCAGATCAGGATATCTGGAATAGTGTTTTGCATGCTAAAAAATAAGATAACACGGTGTTGTTCTTGGTGCATTTATTAATTCCTTATCTGATAGAAGTAATTAAGTATCTCTACACAATTTTGAGATGTTTAATAACAAAAAGTCTTTGGACAATTTATCAAAGCCACAGAAATGTTTAAGTCTTACTTTCCGAAAGTGGGATTCCTACAGTACTTTTCTAGAAATCCAACCAGAATAGAACAGGAAAAAAACATTGATGAAAAGGAAAGAGAATAAGCACAGCAAATAAGGAAATCCAGAAATAACAATAAGCCAATTGTTAAAAGAGGTGGTTATTAAAGAGAAAACTAATAATGGATATGGAGCAACTTGAGATCAAAAGAAGATATTGAAAAAATATGAAAAAGGAGACAAAAGAGAAAATTTTTTGAGTTCCACTAGTAGCTCATAGAAGCATAGCTCATTGTAATAGCTCATTTTAAAAAGTCATTGTAAGAGCTAGTGATCAATGTGTTGTTACATTACAAAGAAATTTCTTAGAGCTTTTATGCCAGTAGTTACAGTGGCAGAGAGCCACATGAGGAATTCTACAAATTTCAGTGAGTATGTATGTCTGAGAAGCAGTGTCTGGGCCATTGCCAACATATAACTGTATTTAATTTCTTAGGTATGTTGCTTTTCACACTCATTAAACTCATGTCCTAGAATTAGCCAGTCCACAAAATGAACAAAGAAAGGGAATGATATGGGAACAATCTTCAGCTTGCCCCCATAGAATCTTCTTGTGTCTTTTGGCTCCATAGAGCATATTGTGGATTTGCCATAATTCTTCCTCTGTGAAGCCCTCAGGGAAAGGCACACACAGGGAAACCTCCACATTCCCCATCACATGATCCTTCTGCAATAAACTGAAAAAAGAAAGCCTTTCTAAAAGGAGACCTGAAAAGAAATTTCTTTGGGATATTAGTCTTCCTGTCAGAACCTCTCCCCAGTAAAAATTGTTTCAGCAATTCTTGTGCCAGAATGTTGTGGCTAGATAATATTTGTTAATGATATATTGCTACCCTTGTATAAAATATTTATTTTATTCCCATAACATTCTCAATAAGCAAATGTATATTTCTTGGTCTCCTTTGTTTCTGGCCAAAATTTGAACCAAAGTCATGACAACATTCAGAATAGGCAAATATCTTGATCAGGGCAGAACCTGGTACCTATGTGTCTTTTCCCCTTGTTTTCCTTCCCTTTGTAACTACACAGATGGAAGAATCACAGCTCAGTGGTTTTTTTTGCCCTTCATTTCAAATTTTTCTGTTGTAGGCAGAGAAGAATAAAGAAAACTGCCAGTTTAGGATTTTAAGCCTAAAACAACACAGTTCCTGATGATTGGAAATATGGTTACCTTAAAATCATGGCTGCAGGTCACTTGAACTGCATTTATAAAAATGAAAATAACAAGAATTTCAGATATACTTTTGCCATTTTACTCCTGTTGTGGTAATTGACTTTGCTGAGTTTGTTCCTTTAACACCTACATACATTCTATCCACAAGCAGCTAAATAGTTGCTTCCCTAACATAATTCACATAGGATTATGAATGACATTAAACATGAAGGTGATGCTCTAGATTGTTTTGTTTAGGCTTTTGGTGGCTGGAACTACCTCCTGTGATCCTCTCCAAACTTATTACAGCTACATTTTATATAAATATATGCATCAAACTATCATACAATGATTTATATGTGACTAAGTCAGATAAAACAATAATTTCTTGCACCAAGCTACATGCGAACCCAGAGCAGAATTTTTCATAATTAATAAATGTTTCTGGTTTAAACCACAGTGTGTCATGGGGGAAGGAAAGGAAACATTATTATATCATTTTTGCTGTTGAGTTAATATTATTAAAACTAGGCCTTTCATGGAAATTTTTGGTATTCACATGCTGTAAGAACATCCAGTATTGGTAATATTTGATATATTCATTTATTTGAAGTTCTTTCACACTGATAATATATTTGCATGTATCTAAACAGCAGACATGATACATGTTTTCTGAAATACTTGATAAGGATGACATAGCTTACGGAATAAGCTTTGGACAGTATTCCATATTTTAAGTCACCTGTGTTTTCTTTATGAAATAAAACATTACTTTGAGTAGCTAGGTCATTTCCATCTATAAAAAGCACAGAAATCAGTTTTTTGACTGATAGTATTTTGCAATCCCTTCAATCTATTTAGCTTAACAGATGTATGGATGCACACAGATGGAAAAAACTCAATCTTTTACAAGCTTGATGCTCAAGAAAATAATCAGGACAGTGAGCTGGTGATGCTATGCCTTGTGTTTTTTGTAACTGAAACTATTGCAGTGGGGATATTGGAGGAAAAAGAGTATTATTTTTCAGAAAACTATGGATTTTATGTTGGTTATCTAACATCCAACCCATGCCAGAAATCACTCCAGTTCAAAAGAAGTGGCTGTCCTACTCAACCCTGAGTGTCATGCTGCTTCTGTTGGAATTAGGGGTTCATACAAACTGCAGGTGCTGTTAGACCCTGAGCCTAGGTACAAGCAGTGGCTGCATTCTGTGGTGGAATAAGGTGAGCTGCAATTCAATATAATTTTCCCTCCTCTTCTATCTTTATTTCCTGTACTCCAGTTTAGACTGGAAGATGAAACATCCGTAGGGAGGAAAGTCAGTGTGTGCTGCGCATCAGGGTAGCTGACCTGCAGGATCAGTTACAAACTGCTCAGGACTGTTAGTCTAAATGTAGTCCAGGGAGAGATATAAATGAATAGAAATTCAGTAGAAGATAATCAGTGAAGGCTACTTTTCCAATTTCCTCATATTTTTGTAAGGAGTGATAGGATTCAAAATAAATCTCTGATGGTGCTCCTTGGTTTAATGAGCAGCCACCTGTACTGCCAGATGTACAGATCCCCAGGCTTTTCTACCTTTCAAGTTAGTATTCTGCAATCCAGTCACTCTAACCAGCAGTCAGGTAGCAAACATTCAGCATGGCTCACTCAGGAATTTCAGCTGGGATTTGGACCCTACAGGACTTTCCTTGGGGGAACTTGTCACAGCGTGTTTGTGCTGACACAGGGTCTTAGAAACAAAGTAATTTATATTACTTTTTCCAAGGTAAAAAGCCTTTGGGAAAAGTAATAAATAAATAAATCCTCTTTGTGAGCAAATCCCTCCACTGAAAAGAAAACAAACAAAAAATCGTCCTCTTGTTTTGAACTGATATCAATGGCACATTTTGCATGGCTTCTTCTTTCTTTACAAGCTTCCAGCTATTTGCAGGATTTTTGATATTTGTGTTTTCCCCTGATCAGGGATTACTGATTTATCTATGTTTTATTCCTGCCAAGCACCCTTATCCCAATCTACCCAATATTCAAACACTTTTATCTATAGCTCTGAAGAGGTAGAGGGCATTTGTACCAGTATCATTATTGTACCTTTCTATCTCACTTTTTACAGTCTTCCTTTATTGCTCTCTTTTATCTAATGCCTTGCTGCTGAGCAGACAGGCAACAATACAAAGCCAAACACATTAGTCATTGAAAGTACCTCCCTCACCCTTCATCAGAATCCATGTTGTTTCTTCTGCAGCTGTATCTTACACAAAGACACATTCATGAAATCACACACAACTTCGATTATGTTGAAGACATGGAGAAAACAAGGAACAGGAGAAAAACAAGCAAAAAATCCAGAGGTAGAAATATCTTCTTTAATTGCTTTCATGCTGAAATTAAATTATATTTTTCAAGAAAATGCTCAGGATGTCTAACCAAATCCTTGGGAAGTGATATGAGAGGTAATGAAAACAAGTACTTTTTTAAAAATAGTTCTTCTGAAAATACTGACGTGTAATTTTACCTACAGTGACACTGTGTTAGTAGACAAACTCAGAGGTTGAAATTAGTAGATATAAATCATTCTGACTTGTAAACACAATGGAAAATTGCAGGTTTAGTGTGTAAGTTAGGACCTGTTCTTAAATATAGACTCTTATTTTTCAAGAGCTGAAAAAGAAAGGTGAGAAAGAATAAGAGAAATAATTTATTTGGGTTGAACAAAAACAGCAATAATTCAGACTTGCTAGAAAAAATGAGCACTTCCACATCTCCAAGTTTTTTCTATGAAAGATTTTCTTTCATTTGAGCATGGGTTAAGGTTTCCAGCCTTTGGAGTAAACACTTTACAAAGCACTGCAATCTTTTTTCTTTTTTCAATGTCAACTAAAACAAAGTCAGGATTAGTGCTCAGTGGATTTTCTGAAATTAGTGAGTCTCACACACAAATATACTCCTTGGATCCAACTTACTCAAAATGGTTATAAATTTGTTTCATGCACAATGACTACAACACAATTTAGGCTCAGATTTTGAATGGAATCTCAGGCACATTTTCCATGTGTTATATATTCCACTTGAAGCTATCCAGATTGAATAAATAGACATCAGTTTATATTCTGCATACTAATTAATACAAAAGTTTGAATTATCCTAAGAGCCTGGGCCTTGAAAAGTCAGAATTAAATTTACCATCCTGCTGAAATCTAACAGCTATGGAATAGCATACATTCTTTAATATACAATATTACAAATACAAACACAATTAACAACTATACAGGCAATAAAATATCAAAACCCAGTAGCAATATATTGATACACTGTTATCAAATTTCTTCTGAAGAACTGTTGTTACTGTCTGGAAAACAATACAAAGAAGAGTTCCCAGGGAAGTGCTGTTAAGGAATCATTGCTGTTACCTGGTTATGTCTCAGGCAAGCATATGGGTAACAACAGCACTAAGTTAAAAACCTATTAAGGAGGTCATGAAGCATAAGCATGCTGCATAAACCCTGGTTAAGCAAAACCCTGAGTCACCCCTGTTTTCTTTCATTCCATATTTTTATCCTGGATGGAAACAAAGTCAACATTCTCTCTCAGTTCTCCAAATAAAACTTCCAGGAATCAGGTGTTTCAAGCTCAAAAGAGGCAACAAGAAAGAATGAGGGTGTAGGGTTGTTGTAAGCAAACACAGTAGGAAATTCACATCTGTTGTTTCAAGCACTATAGCAAGTATTTAAAAACTTCCCTAACAGTAAGCTAAGATTCACAAATCCATATCACTTTGGTTTTAAGGGAAGTTCCAATGGCTCTGGTTTTGCAATCAGCACTGTTATTAATAGCTGTTTGTTCACCTCAGTTTGTGAAGAAGGAAAGAGATCATTATTAATGCCAATGTGAATTCTTTTTAATGTATGGTACCACCAAAAGTTACAAAAATTAAAAAAAGTTACAAAAATAAAGATAGAGAAAAATCCTAAAATGTCGTGTCTAGGTAATGTATTATCCTGGTGGAATCAGGCTATATGGTGGGAATGGGCCTATAAATATAGTAGACATTAATAAAACAATAGATAGTATTAAATAAATATAGTACAATGTCAATAAATTGGAAAGAGTAGCCTGGAAATAGCACACAAACTGTTTCCAAAATCAAGGAGAACCGATCTAAAGCCTGGAGGCAATGAAGCCGAAGAGAGGTTAATCTGATCATGCAGCAATCCTTATGACCTCTTTATGTTGATAGGATAATTCCTCTTAAGGGGAATTAAAATTTATGGAGGAATAAATATGCTAAACTGTGCTGAGATGAAAATTATTATCAAATTATATATTGCTGAAAATAGCTGTGATGTGAAGGCTGCCCATGAGACACCACCTGCCATCACTGCATCGTTACCTGCTTCTGAAGGCAAGGTGCTGGTTTTGAATAACCTGCTTCTGCAGGAATCTGTTGATTTGCCCAGTGTTGCTTCATTACTTCAGCAGACTTCTCTCTTCTCCAGCAGTTAGCAGACCACCATGAGGCACTTATGCTTTACATTTGCTTCAACTGAAAATAATGCTAATGAAACATCAACCAGCTTCCATTCATCACAGGTCTAATTTTAGCAGACTGAAATTAGTAAGTGCTATTATATTTTTTGTATCACAAATCATATGCAGAGCTGGCTGTTTCAAGAAAAAATTAAACTAAGATGCCTATCATTTAACATTTTGAATTTCTGATACAGATTGTGAACACAATATTTTGTTCAGTGTGTATAAACACTGAAATAAGGTTAAAAAGCTCAATCAGCTTCCATACTTTGAATCATTTGGAAGTCAAAAGACATTTTTACAGGGACAGCAAATGAACTGAATAAAAGGGAAAATAGATTTCATGAAAATGCTTAAGAAAATACTTTTATTGCAAAGTATAAATGTTATCAACATTCGCTTCAAGCTTTTACCTCATTGAAATTGTGTCTTCCTTTGGACACAAGTAATCAAATTGCCTCAGTATAATTTAATTATTTTGGGCATAATAAGCTTAATGCTTTATATAGCAGTGCTAAACCTAACAAGTGCCCAGAGTCCTGTAAATGCAAGGAGCAACCCATCATCGTATAAACCGTGGTGCGCAATCACCCCGGGTCAGACAAAGCCATAAACCAAAGCAAGAACCATTCCAGAGGGGTCAGCACCTGGCACAACACAAAACTATTTGTGCAAGAGAATTTTCCAGCTACTAAAGATGTATTTACAGAGCATGGATGCTCTTTTTTTTTTTTTTTTTCATTTTGCAAGACTTCACATTATAGCAGAATATACACTGCACTCTATACACACTAAACACTCAGTTGCAGTTTCAGAAATATTTTAATTAAAATGAGTGATCAATTACTTGAAAATAATTGCCCTCAAATGTTTCCTTACTCTCTTTCCAGCTGTGAAAATTTCTGAGTAATAATGCTTTCTGGGAGCAAGATGGGGGAAGGAAGACACCTCATATCATAGACTCTTTTTATTGTAATCTTGAAGGCTATGTCTGTAGTTGATATATGCATATAAAAAGACAAAGTATCAGTAGGTCTGATTATCTTTTTTTTTAAACTTGAGGTGACTTCTGAATATAGATAGATCTATGGAAAAGCAGCCAACCTTCTATTTAAAATATAGAAAAATATTTTATATAAAATATAGTTTTAAAGTTGTGTTTAACCATAAAGATCAGTATTTGAATTGATATCACATGATTAAATTAGCTATTTCTTTTGCAGTATAGCTACTGTTATTAAGATACATACGTAATATCTTTTATATCCAAATTTCTTTTCCTAAAATGTTTTCCTAGATTTCCTTAAATTGTGGGTCCCCTCTCCTCGACTACTATAAAACATAATTTCTGGCAGAACTATTTAAAATATTTATTTTAAAAAAACTTGCTTCTTATGCTAAGTGTAGACATAGTATGTGAGTCATTAGAAACAAAAGTACAGTTCACCCTCTGTGGTATTTGCTGTTGGCTTTTTTTTTAATTTAAAAAGTCTTCAAAACCAAACCAAAACAAACAAACATAAAAAAGCTTGTTTTCTTTGTGCTATACAGGAGAAAATACCAGAGTTCTGAACAGACCTCAGCATTTCAGGACTTGGTGCCATGATGTATTCATTTAATTTTGTGTGTGCGTTTGAATTATTTTGCAGAGATGTGAAACTCATTTGTATGTTTCTCATGGTTATGCAACTTACTGAATTGACATCTGAAAAATACATGTGGCTCATACTGTCTCCAGTTTTGGGGGAAAACTTCTGGGTTCCCACAACTCCCAAAAGAAGGAACCTATGGAAACCTTTTGATTTGCCTGGGTGGTGTGACCAACTTTAACCACTTCTCATCTCCAAGCAAGACACCAGTTGTCTCCCCTCTGTTGCTTTTGCAGCAATTGGACACTAAATTTATTACACAGGGAAAATACTGAGCTTCAAGGTGTTTCCAGGGGGAGAAGCAGAGAAATGGATCCCTCTTTGCATTATACACTTGAGGAGGTACTGAATGAAGGCATGAACCAAAATATAGTCCTAAGACCACTGTAGGGTGTAAGGATAATGCCATGCATAAGGGTGTCAGCTCTCTTGAGGATTAAGGTAAAAGAAGCAAAGGCTTGCACCGTAATGAAAAATTGCCTCTTCTTCAAAGAGACACTGTCCCACTTTAGTAGTCATTGCAGTACCTCTGTACTTCATGTACATAGATTTTCATGTCGAACAAGTGCTTCTGGTTATTCTAAGACTTCAGTTTTCTTAACTGTTTTACTCAGTAGAGGAGTGGATTTATTTTTAATGGTACTATAAATAGCTATTCCTCTATTAAACTTGACACATATGGTCATTCTATCATTTTTGGCAAAACAAGGGAAACCAAACAAAGATCTCGGGGAAAAAATGGAAAGAGGAAGAATAGTGAGGTAAAGTGTTTCCTGCACTTTGTCAGACTTCTTTATTCTCAGAATTTCTTCATCTTTTTCACACAGAATCTACACAGAAACACACTTATAGTGCTGACAAGTCCACTCAGTTCAGGTTTACTTCTCTTTTCCCTTTAAGATAATAAAAATGGTAACAAGAATAACAAAGATGTTACAGTCTACTGGCTTCACAAGAAATTGAAGCAATATTTAGGCTGTAAAGAACAAAAGTTTGACAGTGCTCTTTTAAATTATATCTGTAGTTTTTTTCTTAACTTTGAAAAGATCTGTACTATTGCTTCACAATTGGTTCATGGAGGCCATTTTTAATTGTTTGGGGTTTTTTTTTTTTGGAGAAGCAAGATAAAAAAATCTATTTTGAAAGATGGGTAAAGATGGAAAATTAAGATCCAAACCTGAGATTCAAACACTCTCAGGATTTGCACACATTCAAATCCAGACAGAAAAACATCTGTATGTCTACTGGCTCTGACCTAAAAACTCACACCAAAAACTGGTAGGCTTTTTGGCTAAGGCCTGTCTATATTTAACAATCTTTATGATACATTTGAGAATCGAAACAATTAACCTTTTTTCTTTGCAGGAGATCTTTCTAAAATTGTGAATGAAAACAGTACCTCCATTCAGGAATACTGATCATATACACACTGACCTCTGAGAAACAAGAAGCACTGTAAAAGAAACCAACATCTACATGAGGACTTACACTCCTAGGTGGGGATAGATTTCAAAATATTTTCAGGAGTTTCTCCAGCAGATGAAATGTCTCAATGAGCGTGTCATTTATCTTATCTGTCATGCCTGGTAACATGTAAGACAGAAAACCTTATTTCTTTTCCCACCACCCAAGAACATTCTGTACTTTCATAAGAAACAATACAAATAGCAGGTAAATTCTCTTCTTCTCATCTGTGTCTAAAACAGTTGGATGTAGTTGACTTGCAGGGCTGGCATGAAGACTGAACACCTGTAACCATCCTGTTAGCACTGAGGAAGCTGGACCCTAAAGCAGAAGAGTCAGCATATATAAACTAAAGGAACTTTATTTGATCATTTTATTTAGAAACAGAAAGAGCCAGTTATAGATTAGATTATCCAACTTTATGTTAATGCATTGCATCAGATAAAAAATAAGATATCTATGTTAACTCTAAATAAATTCACACCAGGAAGAGTGTCTTGTAAAATGAGTTGAAATGCAGACAGGAAAATGAACAATAGTAGTTTTTGGCAAGCTCTACCCTGATCCTTATTTTAGGGATTATTCAAAGATTTTACCCAACACAGGTGTATGTGTACATCACCTATGGGATTCTTCTATGAGCTTTTCACTAAATGAATACTGTCAAATATTATATTCTGGCCTTTATTCAATCCTTCAGTGTAGTTCCTGTGACTGGGACAATGGGAGGGATGGCCAGCTACCCAGCATCTTGCTCTAATCATCACTTCTCAAGAGAAAGCAGCTCCCTGCAAATCAGAAGTATTCACTCCTCAGGTGCTTTCCCAGAAAATCCTTCAGATGGGAGGCTTAAAATAAGCCCTTAAAGGGATCAGATTGTGCTCCTGGGGAGTAGTTGCTTTTGTGTTCTCTGCTTTTTCTGAGAAAAGGATCAGCAAAACATCTGCTGTAGGATATGAAGTAGTTGGAAAAAAGAGGCTTTTAAAGGCCTAAATTAGAATAAGGGAGATGAATCCGAGAAAACTGATAAAGCAGTATTAATAATTTGTAAACTACCAAAGATACTTCCGTCATATCTACCACTATTACACACAAAAATATGATAAATTGTAGCTTACTGTAAAGAAGACAGTAAAAATTCTAGCATTTACAGTTGTTTGAGAAACTTTAAATCTTCCTTTGTATGTAAATCTTGAGAGATCAGAATATACATAGAGATCATGCCATGATCATGATCATGCAATTGAAGGCAGTGTTGTAATAGATATATAAAAATGCAGCAACACATTACTGGTGTCTTTTTCTACACTATAGAGTTTTTTTCCTTTAGACTCAGCAATGTGTAGCATTTTACACTAAGCATTCCTATCTTCATATTTTTCAGTTCTATGGCTTATAATGTGTAGGAGAGCCTGATGTCACCTGTAAGACACCTTGGCTATGGAGAGAATTTGAAACTGTGCTGTAATTTTATACATTTTTCGTTTTCTGAGATAAAATGTTAAAGGGTCTGATAGGGTAGCCTATCAGAAAGTAATTTTTATGAACTATTCCTACAGTATCATATAGTTTTAATTTTTTCTGAGAAAAACATAATAAAAGAAGATTACTTAGGATGTAAAAGAAGCTGTTGAAATGTAGGTCTCAGAGATTATGAAAGCCACACACTAGCTCTGCAGCAAGTTCTGGCTTCCACAATTACCTACTGCTACTAAGGTTTTGTTGCTCAGCCTTAGGAATTCCAGGAAAAGTACATGAGAAAGGGATTGAGAAAGGGATTGAGAATTTTTTGAAATTTTGTAACAGTAGTTACTGATGCCTGAACTGTTTCCAGTAACAACTTCCCTGAGGTAACAGTACAATCAACAGCTATGAAGTCCAAAAATTAGAAATTTGTTTGGCATAGAAATCGGTAATTTTGAGAAAAGGAGCCAACTGAAGAATACTTCATGCATCTGGCATCTGGTGAGTAGCTGCTCTGTACAGTGTGGAAGGATATTGTAGGAAAAGATTTGAAACAAACTGGAAACAAGTAGCTTAAAACAAGCCTTCTGGGGACTGAGAAAGATTCTGCGTTGATAACAATATGGAAAAGATAAAATATGAGGCTTCTGGGAAAAGGGTGAACCACAAAATAGGCATGACTTGTAATATGACTGAACGTAACCCTAAGTATCACTTTCCAAAACCTTAGTTTCCAGAAAAGCTAAAAGCATGTCTCTTAAAAATGAAAACAACTCAGGTTATTAATATATAATTAATTATGTGAAAAGTAAAACAAATGTTATTTTTGATTTTCTATAAATACTAATATTAATCTGTCAGTTCTTAAAACAGGCCATTTTCAGTGTGAGTGAGAAAATTGGAACTGGAATCTACAAAATAAAGCTGCTCTGAATAATGATTTAATACAGGGTTTTGTCTAGTGTTAGATGAAAGAAGGCTGTGAATAAACTAATATTGTTTAAGCCCTAATGGGATTAAGGCAGCAACATGATGCAATTTGATTATTTCCAACAAGAAGTTGTAAGAATTTGGCTTTCACTGTCATGATAGAATCACTCTTTTCTAAGCATTTTTATTTTGATGGGATATCCAATATAACATTATGTGGATCAGCTGAAAGGCAGTTACGTTTGATTATTTTCCTTTCTTTGTTTATTATGTTCCTACTGACATTTTAAGTAAAAGGGTCTCTGCAAATCAAAGGGAAGCAGATTCAAAAGCTGTAGTTAACAAACTCTAGATATGAGTGGCTCTAAATATATACAAATACAAGAGAAGTCTTGAGCCAAATCTGAGCATGGTGAGTAAATTATTCTAGGAACCATTACTTAAGTATCATCAGCAATGCCAGGAGCAAATTGTAAATTGGAAACATGACTTTATATTTTCCCAGCTGCAGGCAACAGAAATTTGCACAGCCTGACCTGCTTGTACTTGTGCACTCTAAAATCTCTGTTAGAGAACCTTTGACCTCAGGCAAGTGACCAGGCCCACAATTCCCTTTTGGAAGTCCTGTGGCCACATTGGGTTTGGGTTGCTTCTGCCACCACACTGTAAGAGGTGATGCACTTACCAAATGAGTCTGCAGGGCTCCTTTGGGCTTTAGCAGGAGCAAGTTCTTTACCTTCTCATTCCAGGTCTTTCTTCAGCTCAGCCTCTGATTTTAGTGTTAGTCTCTTAACCCTATGATCATCAGTTTTCTTAAGTTTATCATGAAAATGTCTGCTTCACTCATCAGTGAGCTCTGAGCATTAGCACATCAACATTGCCCTGCATGTTTGCCCTGGGTAGGTGCTAATGCTCATCTCAGAAATTCACCTATCTGCCAAAAAGAGAAGGTGTTATTTCTATTTTGTCAGATCACAAGTCAGTGGCTTCACAGATGCAAGAAACAAACAAACAAAAAATCAAAACAGAATGATGATGTGGGAGACAGTCTTGCTCAGTCATTCCCCAAATCCACAGCTTCCGTACAGGTTGAAGGAACTCAAAGGTCCCTCTGAAGTGCAAAACATTTTCTAGTGGCAAAGAAATAAGGAATTTTGCCTTGGGACATTGCAGTATAAAGGGCCAGGTCAAAAGATTCAGAGAGCAGAGCTTTTTGCTACTTTCAAGTTGTCAGGTTTAGTTTGTGCTAAAAGGCACTGTGGTCCCTGGTGAAAGGTAAGAATCTGTTTAGACCTCACAGAGAAAACAAACTACCATTCACTGAGGTTCATGAGACTTTTCCTGCTGTCAGAATCCTTCACAGAGACCTTGTTTACTTGCCCTAGCTCCCAGGGAAGCTCTTTGTGCTGGGGACTCCATTGGTTTCCTGAGGGGGAAAGTCAGAAATCTCCTTTAATGTGCTGGAAAGTTACCTGAGTGTTGAGGGAATTCTTCCTTCACCTTTCCAATTACACCCTGTTTTACCAGACTTGATAAGACCTGCATTTATTTCTAAAGCTTCCTTCTTTAAACCAATTGCCCCCATTCTCTGGGGGGCAAGGTGGTTATTATTGTTACTTTAAAATTTATACTTGTGTGGATGTATCATGAGTAGAAATTGTTAAACTTTTAAGGCAAATTTGCATTCACTGACACCATGTTGACACTGAGGTCTCTACATTGCAGCAAAACACTTTTGTTTGGGTGCTGACATTTCAATTTGACATTCTTGGTAGGCTCTAAAACATCTCTAAAAGGGCAGCTGACACCATCCCCCCTCCTTTCCTTTTTATACACCCCTGCCACTGCGCAGTGTGAATTTGGCTGGATATATTTCACTCTAGTAAGGCATCTAGTAATGCCTTAAGTGTTACTCTTGTGTTCTGCTCATCCCCTGAATTTGGGCAGGGGTTGTTCCCTTACCTTTTTTGTCAGAATTAAACACCCAGGCACACCAGTGCAGAAGTGAAAATTTCTGCCATTTCTTGACATTTATACCACAGAGATATCAAACCACTTGATAGACAAGACCTTTCTATATTTGATAATCAGATAAAACAACAGAAATCCAACCACAACTGAAGAGCCATGTTTTTATTTCAATACCAGGTATGGATACAACCAAATAGTGAAATATAGGTCTGAAACTACATCAGTTGTTTCTGAAGGTGACAAAATCTTCCGTGTAATTTCTCCTCCCACTATATTTTTCTGGACTCCTCTGTTTAAGACACTTTTTGTCTCCACACAGGCACTAATGAATCATTTTCCTTCCCAACTAGCCCCATATCTACTAAAAAAAAAAGGAAAATATTTTAAAAATGAATAACTGCCATTATGTTGCCAGCAACTGAGTACCATGCAGCTGTTTTCTTACCACACCCCACCTGTGGTGGGATGGGAAGGAGAATCAGAAGAAAGTTAATACTTGTGGGCTGAGATAAGAACACCTTAATAATTAAAATAAAATAGTATATTATAATAATACAAAAGTATTAATAGTAATGGAAAGGGAGATAACAAATATAGAGAGAGAAATAAAAACAGAGGAAGATAAGTGATGCACAGTACAATTGCTCACCAGTAAGTGACCAATGCCCAGCTCATCCCTGAGCAGCTATCAGCCCCTTTGAGCCAATTCTCTCCAATTTATGTATTGGGAATGATGTTCTGTGGTACAGAACTTCCCTCAGCTAGATGTCCTGGCTATGGTGCCTCCCAGCTTCTTGTGTACCTGCTAAACAGCCAAGCAGGAGACACTGAAAGGCCTTGACTAAGAGCAAGCACTATTGAGCAACAACTAAATATGAGTGTGTTGTCTACATTATCCTCACACTGAGTGAAAAAAGCACAACGCAGTAGTACCAGTTACTTGGAAAAAAAATAACTCTATCCCAGCTAAAATCAGGACTAGTTTGTACAAAAATTAGAAGCAAAAAATAAACAACTTCTCAAAATTTCACCAGCAACGTAAGTTCTGTAAAGGGCTTTGAATCAGGTCACAGTTGCATGTAGACAAAGTGTATGTTGTGCTGATCAGAGTGTCAGTTCCCTGTTGAAGGGAGCCTCCCTCTTAAAAGCATCTGATTACTTCCATGAAAGAGCAATCCCATTGAGGTAAGAGGAATATATGATTGTCAAGCTTAGCTCAGCTTATTAAAATGTCAGAGAACAGAGGAACACCCACTTTCACTCTGTGACTTCTTCCTTCAAGCATCTCAAATCAAAAGCATTCTTTTAGTGCTGGCTAATATCAAGAAAACATATAGGATACGCCTATAAACTGTGCAAAACTGAGCTCCGTTTCTAACTGTGAAAAAAGAAAGAAATCCAAAGAAAAGTAGCTGGAGAAAATCATGGTACAACACCACTGATGAAAGTTATAACCAGTGATGAAATATAATTAATGTATTAACCAATGATGAAATACATAATAATGTATTTCTTACAATCACAGCTGGATACTTCAGTCTTTGGGTGCCATGCTGTTTATCAAAAATAATGCATATTTCTGCTTTTCATAGTAGGAAGCAGCCAAAGAAAAAAAAATCAATCTAGAAGGAGATAAAATATCACTTCTATTAACTACTTAGCTGTGGGAATACATTTTCTCGTGTTTCAAAGAAACAGTCAGAGTATATGTGCACATTTTAATACGCCATATTCTCCGCAAACTAGAATGCAGTTTAATTTTAAGAATTAAGAAATGAAGATGAGCTCTTCTATGGACAAGTGAGCATACTATATGTAATATTGATTTTAAAAACTTATTTAAATGAGTAAAGGACTATTTTCAGACGCTCCATTTTTTTCTCTCTTCTTGTTAAAGAAGTTTCTTCCATGTTGCAAAACATTATTGCGATACTGGGGAAAATTTATTTTCAATTCTGTTTTATATTATATATTTAGCCTGGAGAGCATGTACACCTGAGTATTTGGGTTGGGAGGGATTGTGAAGACCTGTGAAATTTCTGTTAAGTGTGTGAAGCTGAAGAAACAAGAAAAAGAGAAGGCTGAGTATGAAATTACCCATGTAAGTTGACTGGGTGAATATTTATTTATCTAGAGTGGTGTATGGGCAAATATTGCAGCATTATGCCTCCGGTCTCAATAATTGCAGTGGAGTTGCTTGGGATACCTAACAAAGCAGATGAAATGCTGGCCTTGGTGTCTGCTGAACAATGGTTATACACAGAAAAATTTGTAATGTTCTAGGAGCTAGCACGCTAATTACTTTTTTTCTGAGAATTTACACAAGCTCGATCACATGAGGGGTTTGAAGGGGGCCACTCCTTCTGGGAGTTGTCCCCAGATGAGAAAGGGAGCAGAGAAGCATAGGGATGCAAAAGTGTGGATATCCAGTCTAGCTGTAGCAACTCTATCTGAAATCTTGAGAGATGCCACCAGTAGTAGAGAGCTCCTGCCAATGAGTGCTCATGTGGTAACATGATAGGCAGTTCCCACTTCAGCCTGATAAACTGCAACTGGATAAGAAAACCTCTCTGCTCTTAGGATTTAAAACTGAATTTCCAGTTGAGCAAGTGTTTCTTGGTACTGTAAGGAGGCTTTGCTCTCTGTAATAGAAGTTTTTAGATTTTATGGAATATCAATTTTGCTTATAAAATGTTAAATTGTAGAAATAGTCTTCCCTGCAACAAGAATAACATATGCATCTGCAACCTGGAAATTATGCAAATCACACATATATAAATATCACTTGACACCTTCCTTTCTAAACAGAAAAAATATTTGATCATTTATTAGGGGTTAATGTGCCAAGAGTGCAACTGTGAGAATAATATTGTTACTTGTGATAAGTCTGTCTTTACAGGAGGAGGGTATAAAGAATACATATTTCATCCACACACCACTATCTACATTTCAGCAGATGTTTTCTCATAGCAGAAATTTCGGAAACAGAAAGTCAGTCTTCCTAACCACAAGATATGAATCACACTACCGTAGCATGGAAAACAAGATGATGCACACTCAGAAACAACAAATAAAATCAGAGATAGCAGTCTATTGTGATAGCTGTAATTCTTAAGAATTTCTACTCGAAACCTTGTCTGGTTTATGAACAAATTAAATTCTATAGTTTACTTATGAATGACACAGATTAAATTCTTCTGTCTCTGAGTAGTTTTAGTTTACATTTAGTCTCTTATTTTAAATTATGACTCACTGAGTTTTATGGGCATGAGAGGCTACTCGCACTTAAATTTTACAAGAATTAAAAGTAAATTTTTTTTTAATTTCTTGAATCCTTCCATCATTTTTTTTTTTTTTTGCCATGCTCTAGATTATCATTCTTTCCTTCTTGCTGAACTACAGTTTCATCATTCCAGGACCAAGGAGTCATGACCTGATTCTAATCTGACAATCAGGTGCCTCTGAATTAAAAAATTATGATTAAAAAAATCTAAATTACTGGGCATCCTTACTATTACATAAGGTTTGTTTCATCCCAGCTCCTACTTCTGCAAATGGATGTTACCTTGCTGGGAGGTGTCTGACCCAGGTCTAACCCAGCTGTGTCTGCACTATGACACAGGCAGCAAGGGCAGCACCAGTGTCACTGCAGTGTGGTTTGCTGGAGAGATGCTGGATCAGCCTTTGCTGTGCTGGGACATGTGGCTGTGCCAGCAGCTGCAGAGCTGGCTCCAGTACAGGGCTCTGCTGGGGGCACTGCACCTCACTGAAAAAGTTCTCCACTTCCTTTGTTCTTGCACTGTGTTCAACACTTCCCTCTCTTCCCCTTCACCAATACACTTATCCTGCTGTCCTTGAACACACAGTACTTTTTCTCAATACTCCTGGTAGTTGCTCAATATTAGCATTGTTTTTATGTCATCATACAGTTTGTGTTGTAACCATGGCATAGGTGGGTGAGGAGAGAGACAAGGCACTCAAGGAGATGACTCTCAAATGTAGAGTAAGTTTGGTATGCCTTGTCTTCATGAAGGATTTGCAAACCTGACCTACTTGGGGTTATTATCTTACCTCCCACAGGCAGCTAAACCCTAACACATCTGAATGTGCTACAGATATTCATATAAGGCTGGAAAAGATAGATCAGCCTGTCACAGAAAGTAAATGTATAGATGTAAAAACCCCCCAATATATGTATTTTGTTAGTAGTCAGACAAGATTGATGCAAATAAAATTCATTCACTCTGTCAGAATTATTAGAAAAAGCTCTGCTCTGGATCTAAAGCTTGATCTCATCACACATTTTGAGATTTTGGCCTGTGAAACAGAGGGCAGTTTGGCAGAATGAAGAATATGTTTACCCCCCTTTTCCCAGCTCTTCTTAAGCAACTCTGAATTATTTTGCTTTTAGAGACTCTGAATGACATAATAAGCATGTATGTATTTAACAAAATCCTAATTGAAATTTTAAAAATTAAATTAATACTAATATCCTTTAGTGTTCTTCCATACTGCAGGGCAGAAACCATGCAAATAAATAAAACTGAATGCAACAGAACTCTGCCTTCAGCTAAAGTTGAGATTATTAATGCATGCAGACAGGTCAAATAATGTTGTGGTTTCACATCAGTTTCTTCTGTTTTACTTCCAGATTTTTGAGAGCTTCCCTTAGGTAAGGAAGACATCTGTTTATGTCTGAAAACAATAGATATGCTCAAGCTGGAATGTGGAGGAGGTTTCTCTTCACAAAACAAGCACAGCACTCTCCTGGCAGGCTTGCCAGAGGGCACAACATAGCTAAGAATATGAACTGCTCCACTTACCATCTCTATACAAACACAAGGTTTTTCTCCAAACATGCCCTTGATGATACCAGAGAATGTATCTGAAGCTAACACTGGAATATTCCCATTTATTTCCTGACACTGGGATAAGCCTATCCATCTAACTCACAAAAGTGGGTTAGTATCATTCAGATTATTACAGTGCAAAAACCCAACAATAATAAAGGAGCAATGTGCCATATCAGCAATAAATGTATGCATAAACAGAGCAAAATACTGGCCAGCCTACAGTAAGAAAGGTTTTGTCCTCATTTTTCATGAAATTGTTTCATGTTTAGCCTTAAATGTCTGCAATTATTCATGCAATTAAAGATGTAGTCCATACAAATCAGATCTACATTAACTTTTTTTTTTTTAAATTTGGCTAAATTTTAAAGAATCAATCATAAAAAAGGTACATTTACACTACTAGTACGAGATCAGTGTGAGGTAATACCTTGGCAATGATATTTCCTTCAAGCTATGGTGTAACTAGAAAAACACATTTCTAGTGCACTCATTAAGTTAACATATTCTATAATTAATAAAGAATCATGAGTCACTTTCTGGGAACAGTATTAAAGGGACTTCAGAATGTAGTATTTGAAGAAAGAGAATTCGGGAAGTCCTGTGATATTATGGAACTGCATTTCTCAATCATACAGGAAAGTGATTTTAAGGGGAGGGGAATTGGTGACTTCTTTTAGTAAAAATGAATCACAGAAGTGCTGGAATCTGACAAACAAAATGAAATCTCACTAAATTATACAAGTAACCAGCAATATAGTTCTGAGACATAAGAAAACCACAGGTTTCTGCCAAGCGTTTTCTCAAGAAAACTTGGAGCAGTTAGAGAATATATAAAGTACAGAGCAATTAGACTGTTTCCTCTTTTTTACCATTGAAGACTTAACAGTTTAGCAGATGATTCTGTTAAGAAATTTACTACATTTTTATTCATGCATGTTTCAGTGCATATTGACATATGTTAACATGCTTTTACATATGCTTTTCTTTAAAATTCAAATAGCACAGTTGTTGAGAAACCAACAGTGAAGGGAACTCATTTTAATTCATATGCTTATTTCAGATGCAGCTTCAGCAAAGGTTGGGGTAGTGGTCCCTGCTTCCAGGAATGGTTTGGATTTTTTTCAGTGACATTCTAATATGAATGCATGCATCAACATGATTTAATATAAGTGCATACATGGCATTTTAGTCGTGTCCTTTAGCGGGTGTATTTTTTCTGGCTGGGATGGAGTTAATTTTCCCATAGCAGCTCTCAGAGTGCTGTGCTCTGCCCTGACAGCTGGAAAGGTGTTGATAAGGCACCATCAGTGTTTGCACTATTGCTGAGAAGAGCTTGCACGGCATCAGCTCTGTCCAGCATTCCCCCTCACCTGCAGGTTGTTGGTGAGCAAGACCTTGGGAGACAATATGGCCAGGACAGCTGACCCAAACTGACCAAAGGGATACTCCATAATATTCCAGACCATGTGTTTTCTCAGCAATAAAAGCTAAAAGAAAAGAGGAGGGGGGGTGGGAGAGGAGGGTCAGGGGTGACCTGTTATTTACATAATTTTTCTTCTGGAGAGACTATTACATGTACTGAAGCCCTGCTTCCTGGGAAGTGGCAAGACATCCATTTATGATGGGAAGCAGAGAATAAAATGTTTTTCTTTCCTGTACTTCTGCATGCATGACCTTTGGTTTTGCTTTATTAAATTGCCCTTATCTTGACCCATGAGCTTTTTCCATCTTATTTTCTCCCTGCCCTGCCCAATGAGGAGGGGAGTGATAGAGCAGGTTCCATTCTCTTCAGTTTGAAGAGTCCAGTACTACCCACGTTCTATGGCAGTGTCAGCCTTCATCAGACTTAACTTCATATCATACTTAGATTTTCCTGCAAGACTTTGATAAAGCAGCTGTTTCCAGACAACCAGTGTGAGCAAATGTTCTCAATTCTGGAAATGCTGGTCAGGGGGTGGAAGATCTGACAGTTCTGAAACTTTTAATCTATAGATGTCATATTCAAAGTGTGGCAGTCCCTGAAATGGATGAATTAAAATTGAAGTTATCAGATATTCTTTTAAGCACCATTTAGACAGATTCTGCTTTACTTTATTATGATATGATAAGTCTTTTTTTTTGTATTGAAGAAGAGGAACTGTATCCTATGCCATAATTTCACACTTCTCTAATTTGCTTCAAAAGAAAGGAAAAGCAGATTAATATGTTACTTTCCTTCTTCTCCAGCTAAATTACAATTCTTCCCTGAGACTTTATTTACCAGAAGGTTAATAGTAACAATAGTTTATTTAATAAATGGTACTTTTTATCAATAGAAACGGAAGAATTTTTTAAAGTCAAAACTTTGAAGGTAAATGTAAAAGAATGCTTATCTTCTCATCTGCCTATTCCATTCTGCTTTTTTAAAAGTCTTTTTTCCAGAAATTGTTATCTGTCTCTGTCTCAGATTCCAACACTCTTACACAAAAACTCTTACTAAGCCCTTTTTTTTCCTTCCAGTAATTTTTTTCTACCCTCTAGCAGAAAGGTGAAAGGCAGGTAATTTGTCTGCAGAGTCTCCAGACTGATGAGAAGCAAGAGACTCTGTGCACAGAAGAAATTCTAACACTACTAAGGAAAACATCCCAGCAATGTGTTTCTCAGTGACACAATTATTATTTGAAACAACTCATTGATCAGGGCATACTTTTTAGATATTGGAATGAGAAAGTTGCAGTCTGTATTTTACATTAAAGGAGAATTTTTTCCACTCAAGGCAAAAAAAAAAAAAAAAATTTTCTGGGGGTAAGAACCAAGAAATTATAATCACATCTTTGCAGTCTTCCAGAATAGTAGTGCACAATTATCATCTTTAAGAGGAAGCTTATTGCATTTTGTAATTATATTATTCTTAATATCTGAAACATTTGTTCTTAAAGAGATAAAAATTTGCTTTCTGGAAGCTAAACACAGTGCTTTTTTAAGCCTTTTACAAAGTTTACGGTGCAAGTTGCTATAGACACATCTTTGCCTTTGTCTTTTGATAGAGTTTCAGCCCAAAGTGTGGAAATAACTGAAGTCAGATTGCTCCTGCAGGTAAAGTAAATAAGTCCTGACATGACCAGCAGAAACAGACAACCCAAATTACTTTCAAGAATAATGCTTTTTATCTAAAATGAGTAGTCCACCTGCTTCTTTTTTTCCTGTTGTTTTAAGACTGACTCTTCATTTGAAGAGAAGCTTTCTTTCCTGAAGGGGAAATATAAAGAATGGGAACTGATATCAAAAGACAACAAGCTTTACAAATGTATCCAAGAGACAAAAGTACATAGTGTCTTGGGGAAAAAAAATTTAAAAAAAAAAGAAAAATAAGAATGTTATTTACAGATGTTTCTAAATTTTCATCAATGACAATCTCTCAATAAGAGTTGACATTAATGCTCCCCATAAGAAATCCCCAAAACCCTCAAACTTAAGAAAAATTAATTCCAGTTCCTCTGTTTTCTTTCATATCTCAGAAGGGAACATGTGGTATAACACAACAGGTAGTTCAAGAAAAAACTAGTAGATACTAAAGTTTACCATTTCACTGTGCAAACCAGTCTGAGACTTCCAGTGAAGCTCCTGGCAAAGCCCAGGATGTTTCCACTGGCATCTGAATGCAGGCATTGGCTGGGACCAACTACTGCAATCATTTTTTTGCCTTTTTGCTCTTTTACTACAGTGGCCGGTAGTCAATGCAGGTAATTCTTTTCACACTAAACCCTTTTCACAGATTAATTCATGGCCTAAATAACTGCTTATTCTGCTTCACATGATTGCAGGAAATGTGCAATCCTCCTCTTTTATTTTTTTCCCCCTTAGTAATTTTTTAAAATTTTTGCATTCCAGGCAACGTAACATCTGCACAGTATAATCAGCTGGTAACTTCTTGGGGATCCCCTCCATGCCTTACCACAGCTGCCCTTCCAGCCAAATCTCCTTCTCCAGTCTCTATTCTTTCCCTCTAACCTCACACTGCTGCCAGTATGCTCTCCTGTTTTTCAAAGGCACAGTGGAGAATTGTGGAAGTGTGGTTCAAGGGCTATATTTACCACATAATACTTATGTTTATTAGCTATAAATCCCATGGCAGGGATATCAAATACAGTTGTGTCAGACACCACAACTTTTCAAAACATAAGCATTCTTCAAAAAGTATGTGCTAAGTATATTTTCTTCATTCTTTCTTCAGTTAATAGCAAAAAAAAAAAGGATATAAGGCAGATGACCTCTTCTTTGCTTTATTACATGAGTGATATGAAACAGCCTTTGCTCCCCTAAATCCACTATCATCAAGCATTTAAAAGATGAGTAAATGTTCACAAGTGCAATATATCATTGACAGAATTCCACCAGGTTTCTGTCCTTTATGTATGTCACAGCCTAAAGGCTCTCCTGAAAACACCTCTATTGCTTCTGCTGCCTTGCAGTACTTCATTAATGCTGGTGCCAATATCTTGTGTGTCCATCTCTCACCTGGTCATTAACTGTACTAATTAAAAGAGCTTCAAAATGAGTATTTATGGATCATTCTGTAAAATATGTAACTCCATGGTTTCAGATGAAGGCTCTTAGTTTGAAAGTTTGCACATCAATCTTGAAGGAAAATAGAAAGAATAAGAAGGAAGAAACTCTTCTGCAGGTGAGTTTCTCTACCATCAAGCCATAGGATTTTTTAACCCACAAGGACTCTCTGAGTGCACTGCTTCAATAAGACATAGATAATGCACAGCAAGCAAGCTAACACCCTGTATAGAGTTCAGTGAAAACTCATGCAGTGAGATGATCACATGCATTATAACACCTTGCTGACTCATTGCTAGTATGAGAGAAAATAGTTTGCCCTCAGGGGAAATAATAGCTTATCTCATTTGCAAAGAGAAAGAATAATAACCATGAAGTCATAGCAAATTATCTCCACCTGTGACACTGATGAAATTCTGAGGTGGAGCTGGCCAGGTGAAACTGTAGAGCTGGAAACTGTAAAATAAAAGCATCTGTCTGGAAAAGGTTGCGTATTGAGACACAGGACTTTCTTTGAAGAAGATAAAAGGGCAGTGTTCAGTTATGACTTCTGTAAAGAAAAGTAATGAGTCAAATAACCACAGTGTATTTTGTAGCTGGAGGGAAGGGTGGGGTTGTGTGTGGGGAGGGGAGAAGATGAAAAGACATCTTCTGTCTGAGTCTGACATCTATGAGAAACAAGAAGTTCCTTTCCTGAATAAGTTTCTCTTCTGAATAACTTCCTAAACTCCCAAGGTATACTTTTTATTTTGCTCTTTAACTAAGGAAGTAGAAGCCAAAAATTGAGAAAAATAATTGCTCAACCTCACAAAGGAGAGAGACTGTCTGGTTTGGAGAGGGGTCAGATTAGTCTGTGAAAGCAGAAACTTGGTACTTATGAAATTTAAATGTCAGCATAAGCGCTTAGTATATTTGAAAACATGTGGACACTGGATACATATGTTTGGGTTTGTTTATCAAAACTTATAGAATTTTTCTCACCATTGATCTGGAGTCGGTGCAACTTTACTCCAGTGTGGTTTGGGGCAACCATGGGCTCCCCAGCTTGGTTCAGATGAACTGCAGGCATGTTGAGATAGACAGTGTCAATCACTCCCACTCACTGTGTGCAGTTTCAGGAATTATCTTTATGAGGAATCACTCTTTCAACTCACAGCCTAAGTTTAGCTCTGTCTTGTTATAGTTATACTTACCTGTGGTAAATTTATCTGTGGTGGAGGGGACTCCACCAGCCCAGGTCCTTCATTTCCTCTACAGTCACTAGATAGAAGGATAAATATTGGGAGACTGGGAGAGGAAAATCCACTTCTTTTACTGTAGATGGTTTCCATCTCTTTGGACGCACAGGCAATTTATAAAATCTTTTACAGTTCATTTTGGACAGAAATCTAGTTCTTCTGCTGAAGCTATACAGGACTGAAAAAAATGTTAGAAAAATCAATCTTTTCATGGTTCAACTAACCTAGCTTTCTTTTGACATCTTCTAACATGACTCAGTAAATGGGAAATAGTTCTTAGACCTCAAATACTTTGGATCATCTGGGGTACTGCTACTGACAGAAATTAAGGCAGAATCTACAGTATAAACAGGCATTATTTTTTTTACTAGAGTTCTGCTCTGTGAAGATTTAGTAGGTAACTGTGGCACATGGAAGAATTGCCTGTATTTGGGAGAAGTAAGCTCAGCAGTCCATGAAAAGCACCCAGTGAAGCCACATTGTAACCTCTAGAATGGCTGAAGCCTATGAGAATTGTAAATCTATCCTGAATAGCTGGTGGTATACGTTAGGAACCAGGGAAATATATTCAGTTGACCACAGCCTTTCTTACTCAACCTTTGAGTCAACACAACTGCATTTACATCAGTAATTTCAAGCGCAGAGATGTCTGGCACTTTACCAATAATTATGGGCTTCAGTTTTCCAAAAGGTTATGGAGATTTTGTTATAAGTCTGATACTACAAAAATCAAACTGGACAAGAACCTTGTATCAAGCCAAGCTTAGAGTCAATCTTGGTCTAATTGGGCCATTAGTTTCTCATATTTTTATGTTAAAATTTCCTAATTGGTACTGATAACACCATGAAGTGGCATGATGTGGATTACATTGTGCTTTGGACTGTACAATCTCAACATTCAAGTACATATTTACAGGTGGGGAAAAATGTTGGAAGTTTTGATTTTCAGTTTTCAGAGAGATTTATTGACCACTATTCAAGGTAATAGGTACAGAAGAAGAAGCTATTTAGCTCCATTAAAGAAAAAAAAAGCTTTGATTTACTTAAAAACTTTGATTTCCAAGTAGGCAGGATGTATGTACAATTTCATAATACAGGAAGAGAGTAATAGTTAAGAATGTTGTGTCCTTGCTTTGAAAGCTTTTGCTGGAAGCTAAGTTTTATGATTTAATTCAGCTTAGAAAGAAAATGGTATAGAGTGACCCAACAAGATCTTTCACAGTTGAATGTGCTTCTATAATTTAAAACATGCACCAGAAAATGCAAAATTTTTTAAAAAAGTAGTGGTGGTGTTGTTCCCAAGATAATAGCCTACATTAACTTAAACCTACTCTTTATTCTGCTCTACGATGGCAGCCAGAACCAGTTTGAATTTGTTAATTTCCTTTTAACCAGAGACAAACATTTCACAAAGCATTTGCTAGAGCATAGAAGATAAAAAAATATATGAGTCAGTCCAACATGCATCACAGTTCTTCTCTTCTGAGGAAATTTCTCTCAGTAGAAATGCAAGCATATAATTTTGTGAGTCAATAAAGCCACACTTCATTTTCATCATACCCATTACACTGTCACTTTGTCACAGACTGTCCTACACAATCCTAATGGTTTTTTCCTTCAGCATTTTCTAGTGTAACTCCAGTGGACTATAAGTTCAGGAGTGTTGAAATGTATGCAACAATCATCACAGAGACCTGGCTAGATTATAACACCTGACCATTGCTAATTCAATACAATCATTTCACAGTAGAAATCAAAACTACAACAAATACAATTGTCAATAAATATAAGCATTGTTATACATATACAGATCTAGAGATTCCCGGATGGCAAACCTGTAGCATAAATTTCTTCACTTGCTTTGCCAAAATTTGCCCAGGCCCTCCCTGGTCCTGCCTGCTCAATGTGTGCAGTTTGTCATATAGAACAGAATAAACAAAGAAAATGGAGATTAAAGCTTCTGACACCAGTGGACCTGTTCTCTGTCTGGCTCCATCTGGTGTGACAAGGCAGCAGTACCTGGATCTAGTCCTATCACTGAACTTTTACAGGAATTCAGAATCAATGCAGAATAAACTTTATGAGTACCTTTATAGCAAATATTTTAATTCATGTGATTCAGTCCATTCAAAACTGGCAATCTGAACTCTGACATTGCTTATGAAACTTCTGTTTAAAACAATTTCAATGCTGATACTGATAATAATGAACCCATGTGTGCACATATGTACATACACACACTCTAACTAGACAATTTTATTTTTCCCTTTAACAGCCTGATATTTCTTACTTTCAATTGTGTCATCATGTTTTAAAATTGAGGGAGCTCCCAGTTTCTCAGATTAGCATAGTTTATCAGTTTATTTTTATTGGCTATCAAAATGCACAT
Source organism: Euphonia xanthogaster (assembly GCA_034509185.1). Taxonomy (NCBI): domain Eukaryota; kingdom Metazoa; phylum Chordata; class Aves; order Passeriformes; family Fringillidae; genus Euphonia; species Euphonia xanthogaster. The sequence continues at coordinate 29,815,802 of JAYDZK010000113.1, read as the reverse complement.
ATTTATTCACAGTAAAAGCTATTGTAGTTCATTTTCCAGCATAAGATGTAGTACAGTGTGTGCTCAAAGAGAATGAGTTCTTGTAAATTTTGTGAGAGAAATCCAGAACTCCCTGAACTCTGCTGAACTTAGTGGTTTTGCTGTTGGCCACAAAGATGTTGTCCTTCTACCCTCATCCTCTCTTGTTCTACAAAGAACATGGAGAGATGTTAACTCTGACACTAACCAAAAGAAACAATAAATGCTGGTTGCTAAAATTTCCTGTTTTCATGGTCTTAGGAAGTCTAGTGGCAATCAGACCTTACCACACACTTGTGAATGCTGTGAAGTATTCACCTTCATCCATAATTTCAAAATTGTCATAGTTTTAGGGTCTAGAAATAAAAGCCAAAAAACAGAAGCAGAACTCTATTAGTGATTCATTGGTGATTCAGAATGTCTCATTTATTCCCTATTTCTCACCAAGAGAACTTGTCACCCACTTCCTATCACATCGTTGTTACAACCATGAGCATCAAGCCACAATATTGTTTTGTTGCCGTTTATGGTTGCTAAATGCCAGCTTCGAAAGAAAAACCCACAAAAAATAGGTTTTCTTAATATCTTCATTGGGTTTTATGTCTTAAACCTATCAGTGGCCAGCTAGAAAGCACACAGGAAGAGAAAAATAAGATCAGTGGATCGGCAGCTTCCAATCTGTCTTCTGTGATACTTTTAAATTGGTTCATCTCAGTCATTTGAACCTTGGTACACTCTGAATCTTGAATTGCGTAAGAAGGTTTATGGGGTGTTACTGAAATATTTTCTTGACTTCTGAAACCATCTCAACAAGAAGTAAGCTAGAATTGGAGAAACTTGAAAGTGTTTTTCTGGTTTGTAAAAAATGTTCTTTGTTTGGTTTGGTTGTTTTGCTTTTTGATTTTTTGTGGTTTTGGTGTGGGGTGTTTTTTCTTTGCATTTTTAATGTGTTTTACATTCAAGATAGATTGAATTGATCTTTTTCAATATTTTCAATGAACTGCAAACTTCCTTTATCTTATTCACTGGCAGTGAGACTGGAATTCTTGTCACCAGATATGTCTGCTCTGAGGATAGGGAAATGAAGTGACACCCAACACATTTTAATAGAACTTTTTCAGGCTTGAACAATAGACCTCCAAAGAAAGCAACCTGCTGAAGATTTTATGTCCTAGTATGTAAAGATAATTCATACTTGTCCTATATTTTCTGACTTTAAATCAGTTTATCTGAAATTTAAGGGACATTTTTTTCAGTCCCTTTTATACCCTCAGTAGAAATGCTTTACAATGCCCCACATATACTTTAGACATACCTGTGGAATCACTTGGTAACCTCCTTCACCTTCCTCAGACAGCTCTCTTTCTATCAGTGTAAAAGAAAAAAAAAATTTAAGAACATAATTTTTTAAATAAAAAATAAAATAATGCTATTAAATAATAAAATAAACAACGAAAATTTAAAAATAATATATTTTAAGTATCATAATATTTACCTTATCATACTATTGCAAGGTTTCTTTGGAGGTTTCCTGTCAGAATTCCTGTTCTCACTGGGGCCTAAGCTTTACAAATTGCTGGATAGATCTGCATTGGGATAATTTCTTTGTCACACAGAGAAAATTCATCTCTTTTGGTATTAACATAGAATGAATCCAAGAAAAGCATGGAAGAGCAAGAAAGCTCCACACCCTGCTAGGAAGGGTATTTATTCCAAACTAAGAGTTTAGAAATTATGAGAGTCCATACATTTTTTAATTGAGAGTGACCTGAGACAAAAACCTGTTTCAAGCCTGTGAGAAAAGCAATTAAAATCTGCACTTTCAAGCAAGACAGTAAAGCCTATTCCCCAGGCCTGTGGCATATTTTCACTAGAAATGCATCTTCTCAATATTTTTTTTAAATTCTCTTTGCCAAACCAGAAGTTTTTGGGTTTTACTATGCTGTGTTTTGGCAGAAAGAAGTCTTGGCAAACATGGTTAAGCATGGTGGCCCTGGTCCATGAAAGCACTTGCATTCTTAGCTCTAAACAACAACTTAAATCTTATTCTTTCAGCTACTTGAAATTATGTAGTGTTCCTTTAACATCAGGGGCATAATGAGATAGGAACCTAATAAGAATATATCCTAAGGCAAACATGTTATGATTCAAAATAGCCATGTTCTAGGAACTCATTAAAGTCATAGTGTTTTTGTTAAATTTGTCAAAAACAATTTCAAAACAACTGGGAAAATAGTTTTTGAACTTTCTGTTTATAGTTTGTCTAACTTTAAGAATTAAAAGAAAAAATCTGCAGTACAAAAGTGTGGAGATGGAATACAACTCCATTTTATATGTTTTGTTTTTAATACCATATTGTGCAGCACTGTATGTTTTGCAATATGAAAACTAAACATATCTAACTGTACTAGTATTTAGAGAACTTATTTGCATTTTAATAAGAAGAAAGCTGTACATATTTATAACTGTTAGATGTATGAAAATAAAAATATGAGGGCCATGCAAAGACCAGAAATGTTGATTTCTGTTTCATCAAAGTTGTGTAAATAAGTTATTTCTAGTCATATACATGTCTTTCTGCACATCTATACATGGAAATAGAACAGATTTCAACAAAAGGTTTCAGGGCTACTTTTGCTTCTAGTGTTTCTCACCAGAGAAAATGAGTATGTACTGCATTTTTTGGTGTTTAAGTATACTTGAGATAAAAAAGCCATACAATCATGAGTAATAAAGTCATAGGTAAGTAGATAACAAGACAATAACCAAGAGCAGAGAGATAAAAAAGAAAGAAAATTCTTTGCAAACCTAGAATTTGTTAGATGCTTTGCAATATGAGACAAAAATAGATTATCTGTTTATACTCTTCAGGGCACAATATAGTCTATTTCTGGGGCCAGAAGATGTTTTTACTGAGTTTTTCACGGAAGACATAGCTGTCTGGGGCCAGTGAGTGAAGCTGGAGTCCACTTCCAAGGTGCTGATGCAGAACACCTCACTCCCCACATCTCGCATTCCCACAGCCTACTGCACGCACCGGGGTACTCTTCTAACCTGTCAGGAAGCTGAGGCAGAGAGAGGCAATTTGCCCATCCCCAGAGTAGATTAAAGAATCTGTGGCAAGAATGCAGAGCCAGTGGCTCTCAGCCAGCCTTTGGCTGGCACATCCAGGAGCCTGGGGCCTCAGCTGGGTGGATGCTGGCAGCCAGAGTGTGCAACACATTGGCAGTGGCTTGGTGTGAGACCAGGTTGGAGTGGAGTCATGAGTCTTTAGTGCCTTGGAGAGAAACACCGGAAGGAAATACAGACTTCAAAGGACCATTATATTGCCCAACAAGCAAAAAGGAACTTAATTATAACTGAGAACGTGGCCAGCAGGGTCAGTGGTCCAGCTGGAAGCCAAGCTCTGTTTGCTTCATGTTAAAGGTCCCTTGAAGTTCCTGTTGTGTCAAATGTCAAGCATATTTTGAGTTTTAACTAGTTCACATGAAATCAACAATAAAAATCTTACTGACTTCCTTGAGACCAAAATTTGACGGTAATCGACGACCTGAGAACATTTCTCACAGTAGATAAGGATTCCATTTGATATCAGGTTACCTGCAAACTTTTCTCATTGATGTCTTTTGAAGGAAGGTATTTATACCCACAAAAAATAAAGGATAATACTGGGTCTAGTACTTTAGTGAAAATAGACTGCACTCTTTTGAGTCTTCTCGATAATATTTTCATGCCCAGAAGGGAGGCTGAACAACGCATCGCTGTTGTGAAACTTCCCTTCAGTTGCCGCTAGAAAGAATGCCTTGGGGTTATCTCCACATTCAAAGCATCAGGTTTTGTAAGCTCAATTTAAAACCATGAAAGAATGTATTTCTTTTAGGCTGAGTAAGGCAAAAGATTTCGGGAGGATTTATGGATAGAGGGTTACAATGTGGCATTTGTTTTAAAGCAGTAAAATGATGAAATGTTTAAGAGGTTTTAGCCATGTGATTATTATGTATCATCATTATACTGAAATATCCTTCTCCATATCTGAATTTTTGGGGGGTCAGTTTGGGTAAAGAATACTAAAGTTTTGGTAAGTTTTCTGTTCTATAGAAATACCTGGTGGCTGCAATGAGATGTAGCTGTCCTTCACCTGACTTTTTTCTTAAAAGAGGAGCTCTATCTTTGGTCCCTTTGGCATCTTCTCAAATCCTCATTTTCAGGAATATTTACTTTTAGATTCTTCTTATGTAGACCTATCAATTCAACAACCACCCCTGAAAAGAGGAGGGTTGATGCTCTCCTGCATGCCAGCTGTAGTCTGGAACTAGATCAGGGATTTGGTCTGCCTGAAAAGTGATCTGGTGAAAGCAAAGACAAAACAAATCCAGCAACCTGCACTGTGGCTGCGTGAAAGCAGCAGTACGGCTGCAACCCTTGCAGCGCCAGTGTCCATTGAAATCTAGGGTGGCATTGGAACTTTTATAGGATATTCTGAGGTCTAGGCTGCCACCTGGCCAGAAAACACCTCTAACTTCAGCAGCAGCCCCAGTGAAAGAGTTTAGTGGATTCCTGGGTAGATGGCCATCTACCTCAGCCTGGAACCAAATAATATTGTTGTAGAAGGCATTCATGTTTCTACCTGCTAGAGATCTCTACTTTTACACTTATCAGAAATGTTTGCTAACTTTCAAATATTTCAGACAGTGGTAGATAACACCATTTTATTCCCCTGATCTATTTTCACCCCAAAAGGAAAAGAAAAACAAAACAATAGTCACATATTTTCAGGGTTTCCCGGGTAAAATTACGTTGTGTTGTTCATTGTTATGTAATCACAGTTGAAATTAAATTTTTTTCCTTTGGTTACTAAATTCATGCTTTGAACTCCAAGTGTTGGTATGCACTTAAGTCAAAAAAATATCAAAAGTTCAGTGCTTGAAGGCATGTCTCCCTTTTTAGGCAGTGCTCAGGTCTTGAACTTCAGAAGAAAAAAAATCTCTGTTTTTCTAATACTAGTTTGACTACATCTGCAGCTGCCAGGAGATCTATATCCAATAGCCCAAAAGGCATTTTGAGATGAGTAAGATTCAATTTTTAATGTGCAAGAAATAGCTCAGCATGTTTTGTTAATAAGCCTCCATACACTTTTCACTTTTCTCATACATTACGAAAAAGAATGTCAGCACTATCTGCAACATCATTTCTGACACAGCATATGAGTTCTTGTTACAGAACTTTGTGTTAAACAATTTTTCTTGTACTTCTTTGCTATCTTATGCCAGAGCTCACTAAAATGATTCAAAAACACCCATTAATGCAACATGTACTGGAACAAAGAGATATTAAGGGCTGCTTTACTCAATACTAAATAATTTTTTTTAAGTTTAAAAATTGCTTAATGTTTTGATTCAAGCATTATTTTCTCCTGGATGTGGCTGAAATCACTGCTTTTGTAAAAATGTATTGTGTGTTGCAAACATAACAACATCTACTTTTTTACACCTGCTCGTTCTAGAAGACAGCTGTAAGCAGCCACTGCATCGCTTTCAAATCATGCTTTTCTCTATTTTTTTCTGACTTTTTTTAAATAAAAAGATATGTTATGAGGGTTCAGCTATTACAAGGGCTGAGTACATGAATGTTGTACTTTATCTGAAAAAGGATGCCTCCAAGAATAAAAATTCTCAGCACTATAATAGTAAGGGAGTGTGTTAAATCATTCTAGGATAAAAGTGCTGTTCACAGAGGGTCACTGTCTGACATTTTGCAGTCATTTATTTTTTCTTGATGTTACCCTTCTTTATGTTAAACTAATAAAATGCTTATTTGGTGCTGATACATGATCTCAGTGTAACGTAGCTGCATACAGACCAGCTGCTTTGCTTGCTAACAGAAGTGTGTGAATGTGGCTTGGCTGCACGCAGTCACTGCTGAATGATTGGATGTTCTGATAGTGTTGGATCTGACTGATTCTTTTTAACTAAAGCCTTTAGTTTCAGTTACAAACCTTAGAAAAAATGAGGGTTTGGCAGTAGTGAAATTTCCCACCAGTAAGATTATTATCTTTCCAGAAATATTTAGATTTTTTTAATTTCATTTTTTATTTTGATATAATACCTTTAAGTGCAATATAAGCTTACATTCATCTTTTAAAAATATGTGAAACTACACCATAAGTTGCTTTTTACATTTCAATCATCTTCACAAAATCCAAAGATTGTTCTAACAGTTTATTTCTAACTTTATTTCTAACAGAAATAAAACACGGAACTGAAATGCGCATGTAATCTTTATTTCTTAAAGGTCTCAAAGAAATATTTTGTTTGGGTTGTGAGAACTAGAAGTAGAGATATAGTCCACCTTGAGTTGCAGCAAAAAATAAAAGGGAATTTTTTCACCAGCTAACACAAAAGAGTCACGGCACTGCTTTTCTTAAATTAATGGATCTGTATTGAATCACAAGACCAAGAGAATAGGAAAGGCTGTTAAGGCCTGGAGGTGCTAAAGGACTTCAAGAAAAAGTACCATCAAATACAGCTTTAAGCTGTCTCTTGTAAAAGAACACTTATTTCAGCTAATTCCGTAGTTAAAATAAATTTTCAAAGTAATATGTGAGAGCTTTAAATGAACCTCACTGAGCTGTGCAGAAATATCCTTTTGAACACTGCTGCTGGTTAGGGCCATGGGTGTTGGAGCTGGTTGAGTAGCACTAGTCAGAGAATGACTTTGCCCTCTCCATCCTAAACCTGCACCCAACAGGCAGCCCCAGAAATCACAACCCACTGAATCTAATTCCTTCTTTGTGTGATGCTTTTCAGAACAAGTTGAAGGTGTGTAACTGCAATTGTAGTGAAATCTTCAGTGCCCACTGGGATGGTTCCTTCCCGCATGGCAGACCATTTTCACTCTTGTATCCATATGAATGCATTCTTTTTTGTTCTGAAAATAATGGCTTCCCTAAAAAAGGTAAATGAGCAAATTGTTCTGCAATGGCTGACCTACGTCAGGCAATACAAATAAGATCTTTTAGCTTCAAAGACCTGAAGTCCTTTTTAAATTGCTTTGCTAAAGAAATTAGATTTATACGTATCTCATGTTTCTCAGTCTTCTAACTGAATTAGTAATTGAGAACAATCTTCCCATTTCACTCAAGTGAAACTATCTTGGGTAACACTGCCCTAGTGTACAGCTGTATTTAGGTTAGGTAGTGGCTGAATATTTTTTCAGGGTAACTAAATCCCTATAGCCAGCAGACATTAATGTGGGATTTAAGAAAGATTAAACTTTCAGGATCCTGCCAAAAGCAATAATTAAAGTAACTATGATCTGCTTATATAAACAACTGTCATTTAATTTTAACTGGGACTTTTGCCTTTTAGTAGTGTCAAACAGAATAATCTTCCAGGGGACTTGACTTTCAAGATGTTACCTTTAATAACTCTACCTTTTATGAGAGAAAAGATGTCTTGTTAATACAGTACATAATTTGCATACTCTACCTACATTAAGGGTACAAAAAGTATAAACTCTTGGGAATTAATTACTGAGTTAATGATAAATCCAGTTTTGAAGTAATAAACCCCTGAATTTGCCATGAAGTAAAGGACTTTTGATGTAATGAAAACTTTGGAAACATAGGAAGTAAAATGTGTATTTATCATGACAATGAAAATAGCAAACTGGGGAAGAGCAAGAAAAAGCAGTAAGTGTAACCTGTACTGCAACTGTCTGTATCCTGAGCTCTCAGGGCACCAAAACTCTTGCCCTGTAAAAAGTTTTAAGTCATCCAGACACTGCTGCTTATGACCTTCAGTGACAAGTGCTCATTTCTGCAGGATGAAGCCTGGGCAGGGCAGATTCCTGGGCAGCAGAATGTTCCGTCTGTTTCAGGAGAGGAAAATAGGATAATGGATGCCTGGGAAGTGCTTGCTCCTCCCTGTACTCCTCTCCCCTGGATCTCCCAGCCATGCCACACATGTAGAAACACAGCCTGGGGTTGCCCCAGTCCAGCCCTGGGGACAGTCCCCAACTTCCCTCAGAACACAGGTACAGCAGCAAGGTCCCAAAGCTCAGAGCGTGTCCATGCATCAGGGGCTCCTCAGCGAGTACACAGTGACAGTAGGCATGACTCAAATCTCTTTCTGGCTTCTCTAGAGACCTTTGTTGTGGGGCTGCTGATGGTGGGCCCCTTGTGCTTCTTTTTCTCCAGTTTGGAGCCTCGAATCCTGTCTGTGTCTTCCAGAAGTTTGCAATGAGCTCCTGTCCAAGTGCTCCATGGTCAGGACTCCCAGTTTTATGAACTCACTGGGTACAAATAGGAATTCTAGGATGTAGCCCATGACCTGTTACTTTTAACAAGTGTTTCATTTCTGTCTCTACTTTTTATTGCATTATTTTGGCAGAAAAAGAAGGAAAAATTTGTGTCAGTCTGCTGAAAATCCATTCTTAGCCACTGGCAAACCCAGCACTTATTTTTAATTCTCCTCCAAGTTGTGTTTGAAGGACAATGGTTTTAACTCTATTTTCCTATCCTTTAAGTAAATTAAAAACATTGTATTAAAAACAATGCCAGCAATGTTTTCCCTAATAGACAGATAGGCCTACAGAGTTTATTTGTGTAATTAAAGGCAGACTGGTCTTTAAAAGCTAACAATTTCCACTGAGTCTGAGAGTCTCTCATTGAATTAAGATGAAGAAGTAGATACATTTCAAGCCCTCTTTGCTGAGGATCTGCCCTTGAAACCCAGTGCCCACTTTCTAGGTAAGCCTAAAAGAGTCTTAAGAAGTCCTTCCAATTCTCAGGATGCACATTATCCCAATCCACTCTAAATCTGATTGATTTAGTTAAAATCTGCTTGCTAAAAATCACACTCTGGGGAACTAGAATAGAAAGGTGTAGAGGAAGATCTACTAGCAGAAGAGTGTAAGAAATTTGAAATTAAAGCAAGAACCAACTATTTTACACAGATTATATTCTGATATCTTGCCAGTGAAATTAGCAACAATTTAGACTCCCACATCACAAGTGGTTTTATAGCCTTGGAGAGATTTACAAATGCAAAACATGCAGAACAAGGAATTTAAGATACTCTTTTGTATATCTTTTCATGGAGTTGATTGGCCAATTGCCCTTTTTATTTTACAAACAATTATGACCCCAGACACAGTGGTCATGAGTATTGTCTCTCCTTCTGAAACCCAATCTGACACAAGCATGTCCACCTGTCAGAAATGGGGACTTGAAGGCTGATCTCTCAACAGAGAGAATACAAGGATTGGGCTATACTTAGAGTTTTGTTGATTCTGGCAGGCAGTGACCACATCTGTCTGTCACCAGTTCTCAGAGCTCTACAAGCATACAGAATTGGGCAGAGCAGATAAGTTTATTTGAGAAGTGTAGGCATTTCTGTGGGTTAGGATGACAGCTCTGCAGTGTTGATAGAGTGTAGCAGTAACGGTGCATTCATTTCCTTTCAGTTCTCCTCTGTGCCTAGAGCTTCTCACTCTGCTATTCCCAATCCTATTTGCTCTTCAAAAGTTTTATATCACTAAACTCAATGTTTAATCTTTATTTTCCGTGTAGGCCATTCCAGACAACTTGAGCACAGTTAGCTTGGGCTATGTCTTACACCAATTTTCTAAAAATAAGGCAGCTATGGAAAAAGGCTCATCAAATCCAGGGTGTAGTTAACCAGGACCAATACACTGAATGATTTGTGACAGCCAGAACTCTGAGAAGTTTTCTGAAGAAAAGTCAGGGTAGGGAATCCACTATCAGCTGTTAAGTTCTTTATACCACATTTTTTACTAACATAGAAGAAAGAGGGCTACAAACAGGGAAGAATTTTCTGGGTTACAGACAGAGCTGTTACTGTAAGAGAGAATTTTGTTGTACCCTGGAGCATGTTTAGAATGTCTTAGGACAAAGGAGAAACAGTGCATTTCTATAGCTCATTGCCCCATCTGCTTTTGAAAATATTGGAAAAAAAATTAAGTCTGCAGACGCTGACTGCCTCTTAGGACTGCCTTTACAGATTTAAAGACAACTGAAGGCCCACCCTCCTTGCAAACACAAGCAGATACTTTCAGAAATATGCTTTTGGTAAAGGGATCACAACAATAGAGTTCATTTAGGCTTCACTAGATAGCAAATCTTGGGTAAAGCATGGATAATTTCTTCAGTGCCCAGAAGTTCTGGGATAGTCAAGGCACATGGCTGTGGTTGTACTGCTCCTGGAACACAGGCATACAGTTGCTCTGCCACTGTGATCTCATCAAATAACTTCTTAGAGAGTTGTGCTCTGCAGCTGGAGGCCGAGTGCAAGGAGCAGTTCTTGCTGACAAGTGGAAATGACCACAGTTCTATTCAGAATCTTACTTAGCAAAACTGGAAAAACCCACAATTGTGTTTTTGAGGCATTGTGCATAAGGCATGGGGTACTGGTGATCACATCACTGCAGGAATGTTAAAGGAACTTACACAGACCAGCAAAACATCACAACTGCAGGATACAACAAATACTCTGGGATCAAGAAGAATCATCAAGTCTGTGGTCTGCTGTCCTGAGAATTTTGTTGCCAACATCCCAGCAGACTGACTGCAGGAGAAGACTGACAAAATTCCACCATTTCAGCCTCAGCAGGTGAACATTTATTTATGTATTCCCTGAGCCTGGAGGTGCTACATTCCCAAAGACATTCATATTTTGATTTATGAAAATAACATGTTATTGTATAAAGACAAGGGCTTAGCCATACAGATAGAAGTCCTGCTAGTCTGCACAGTTCTCACCCTCCCTTGCAGGGATCACACAGATTAGCAGCTGCATAATTTCTCACAAAATGACCAAGCTGAGCAGTACTGTGAAGTAAAATCATCAGAGGATTCAAAACACTGGCAAAGCCCAGTGAGTGAGCCAAAGGAGGGGCAGGTTAAAATTACAGAAAGCACCAGAGGGACACATTTCCATTTCATGTTGAACAGTCTTTGTGTCAGGAACTAGTGGTACTACTTTATCCAGAAGATTTTATAACTGTGGAAACTGTCAGCCTAGTTTAGTCTAGGCTTCTCTTTGCTTGATGTTACTCATACTAACTTCTTGCAGAATATGTGGAGCACCTTGTGATATGATGGATCTCTCTCTACAGCATGTTTTAGCTGTAGAATTCTTGAATTAGCCTAGAATTCTTGAAGTGTATGTAGGCTATTACCAGTAAATGATAATGTGGAACTCACTTTGCTTGCCTACCTCAAGTAACTTTAATAAAGCTGACTTGAACCAGCATGTCCATCTCATCAACAATCTCTTCTGTTTTATCAATTTCTGAAAGAGAACATAAACTGAAAGTGCTGGAATGGCCCATGGAAAAAAAAAGAACAAACAACAAAACAAAAAAAAAACCCACATAACATTAGGATATTCAGTTTTAAAAAGAAATAAATAAAGCCCCATGCTCCTGTTTTGAACCTTTCAAGTTTTCAGTTTCAGTATTAAAAAATAGAGTTTTGAATTGTGTTAGTTATAATAGTAATGGAAACTAAGGATCATTCCATTAAGTTGTAAAATTTTTTTGATACATCACGTAAAAAAAATATTTTTTCACTTTCAGATTACCCAACTTTTGTTTTTTTTAAAGCAAACTTCATTTTCATTCAAATAAGTACACTTTTCCAGCCTTTTGATTTTCCTTGATTTAAGCAGCAGTTCTCCTTAAACCATACTGTACTTGCAGAAGTCAAACGGGAAAGTGTGTGTATATAAATCCTACATGAAGATTGAAAAGTTTACCTCCAAGTGCCCTTCAGTCTTTCATGTAATCGCCACTTTCCGGGTAGACATGTCTAGAGGAACTGACATCATCTAAACCTGAAATAAAATAATTACAGTAATTTAATCACTTAAGAAGTATACCTTATTTATCAGCACCATTTAGAACTTGATAAAATTATGGAAAGTGAATGAATGCTGACCCCCACTCACTTTCTTATGATCAATGTAATAAAAAGAAATTCTGGTAAGAGAAGACACAGAGGACTTGCTGAGTGACAAAGAACCTTTGTTGGCCACTACGGGCTGCAGCTGTCTATATGATGGCACCATGAGGGAAAACAAAGGTTTCTAAAGTAAAATTGCACGTTATTTTGAAACCTGGAGCCATTTCATACTTGCATTTGATGGAAGTTTACCAGTCCTGGATATGTAAATATGCTCCAATTTATTTTAATGTCAAAGTGCAGTACTACACTTATATGTTCAATGTAAGGAGTATATTTTAGGATAAGGAATTTTGTTTTTGCAGCAGTTTCAGAGCACTTTTTAATAATTTGGAATAATATTTCTAATGTTAGCTATGTCTGGCACCATGGTACTGCCAGGTCTCATATTTCAAGCATTGCACAGTTGCCAAACACATGTGCAAGCTAAGGATGCCAGAAATGGATCTAAGGTAATTTTTTTTTTTTTTACATTCATGGGATTTTTTTTCCTCCACCTAATCCCCAGGATCCAAACATTATCATCTTTAATTTTGGGTTTTTATATGTTTGCACTGAGTTGGAATACATAATACTTTCCTCTAAATGCTCGCCCTATTTTCACTAATGCAATAAAGCCCATTCTTTGTGCATAGGGAATGCACAGTTTACACAAGTTATACCAGAAGTTTGCATAAATGTCACGAAAATTTATTCTTGTTTTGCAAATATGTAATGTGAGCACTGTTTATATTGTACTTAAGGTGCTCTGAAAAGTAACCCAGTGGTCATACTTGAACCAATGTGGAGAGAGGAGAAAGGAGTGCTAACAGAGCACTTGCAGAAAGATTTTCATCCAAAGCAATTTGTTTAGCAAAACAAGTAGTAGCAAAATACAGAGAGCCAAGCCCAGGGTTCCTTCCCTTGTCTTGGATGGGGGAACTAATATAGGGGCCAAGGGTGTCTTGAGTTTTCCTAAACATGTGACAGCTGCCACAAAAAGAAATTTTAATGAAAACAGGCCACCAAATATTGGCTGCACCGACTTCAGTGGAAGTTTCACCAAGATTTAAGCTTGTAAGAATGCCCCAGTTTGGACTCTGAAAAAAGAGATGTAGTGGGAAAAAAATTGAGGAAATTTCAACAACTGTAAGCTCAGTATCCTGGACTTAAATTAACATTTAATGAAGAGGTGAAGTATGAAGATGATTAGGTATAGAAGAGAAAGTTATGGCATTTAAATAAAAAACCCTCAGGAATATACCAGCTATTAAATGAAGACGAACAGCTTCATCTGTGCTGGACTTGAAACAAAGCAGGATTTATAGGAATCTGTTTAAAACCTCATGTTTAACTGCTGATCCATGGTTTGCCTCACAACACAGATGCCTAATGAACAGATAGCTATGTTGGAATATATATATTCATATATACATATATATTCATATATATATATGAACATATTTAAATCATTTGCTAAGGAAAATAAAATTTCATAAAAGAGGTACAGAGACAGCTGAAGGGCCAAATTATGTTCTTAGTTACAACTATGTAATTTCAAATTCATGTACTTGCATGTCAGCTGAGAGCAGATGCAGGGAGAAAAACAGACTTGGGAAGAATTTGATCAGTCTACCTCAGCAGACTCATGGATTTCTAAAGTCTGGTTTTGTATTTCTTTCAATAAGTGAGATCCACCTGCACATTCAATGCCTCATGGCTCAAAAATGAATGTTACTAATTAATTTTAACTTCATTAAATACTAGCTTTAATGCAGAATAATTCTGGATCAAATGGTGAAGGGTTAAAGGATCTCTAAATCACAGTGGGTCAATTGCTGCTGTGATCTGGACTAGCAAAAATAAAATTATCTCTCCAGACGTACACAGTGTATAACATATTGTTACAAACTATGGGTCAGGTAAGCAACATGTTGGCCCTTTATTAAGAGACACTTTTGATCTCAAGTGACACCAGTAGAATATTTCAATACCTAGTTAGAGAAAACAATGTGAGGATTTAACCCTGATATATATTTATCAAGATTGGTAATAAATTTTTGGGCAAGTGCTTCCCATTATCTTTGATAAAGTTTACAATATTCTCATCTTTGATAGCACTGGGAGTTCAACAATTTTGTCAGTGTTGCACTGTGCAGGTGCACTGCTCAAGGATAAATTATACTTTCCAAGTACAAGAAAGGAGACCCCCTGTGGATGATGTAAAAACTCATCCATGTGCACTGGTCCTTAAATGAGAAGCATCCACTTAGTTAAAGAACTTCATGTATTAGAGCAAAAGGATTGATCACTTGTGTCTGCTTTCCCCTACAGGATTCTACAGCCATGGTGTTTATGAATATTCTCATCAAAATTAATATTGCAACGAATTATATCCCTTTCTTGTATGTAGGGGAAGTTTAGTTTATCCTTGGTTGTTTGCTCAAAAATGCTGACATATTTTACAACACAGATATTATTTCTTCATGTAAATCCAAAATTAAATTTTTGCACTTCGTGCTTGCCTTTATTCTTAACAAAAGAGGAATATCTTCAAAGAGTACATGGTAGTTGTGGAAGGGACTGTTCTCTTTTCTTAGTTTTAAATCATTTTGGCCTGAGTCAGATGTTTTAAAATATATATATCAAAGAGAAAACACGTGGAAGTATGAACCTTCAAAAAATTTGTATCATGCCTGATGGTTCATTGTCTTCTCCTTTCTTAATATCATGACCAGGCTAACAGTCCTTCAGTGAGAAACAAAATTATCCATATATTAGAAAGGAATGCTGGAAATTCAAAGTTCAGTTTTCAGTGGATTAGCATTCCTGTGACAGGTTCCAAAATAATTAAGGAGAGAAAAACCCACTAAATGTATACCTAAACTTATGACCCAAATCCAGGTCAGGCATATTTTTTTGGTATGCAGATCTGGCATACCATACTGAGATTCTCTCTCTTTCAACCTCTGCTGAAGACACCACATGTTCCTACATGATCTCGATTAGAAAGCTTTTTATACCAAATATCATTCAGTTTTGCCTATAACAATACAGGAAAATGACCACCAGATCTTTGAATTTGAGGCTTTTCCTTTTCATACCCTCCTGAATAATGTCATTTGTTATTGATCACAACAGGAAAGAACATGCTGAGCTGCAAAAGCCTCAGATCTGGGCTCCTGTGGTTGTTCTCATATTCTAATACATCATTCATTAATATTGCCATGAACCAGTTTTAAAGATAGAATAGCAGCACTAATGGGCTTGTAGAAATACTTCAACTTGCAGATATTAATTAATTTATCTTCCAATTATCCTCAGACACCACAGAAAAGTCCCTTAAAGAGACCATTCTTTCAGACTCTTTGTTCCATGAGACTGAGGTATTTCCAGGGTAAATACCTCAGTAACAGAGAATAAACACCCAAAAACATCCTCAGTATTAGCAATTTGCCAGTAAAAGACAGAAACAATTATGCAGGGGGTAATGATTCAGACTCCATGGTAACAATGTCTCCTTTATCATTTCAACATAGATCATAGTCCCATGCCAAGACAAACTGCCAAAAACTATCAGAAAAATATCCAAGCAGGCATTAGGAGCAACAGCATTAAAGTATATTCGGAGGGTATGTAATGCTCACTCACACCCATTTACTGGGTCATTATGGGACTCAGTGACCTTTTCTAGGACATTTCAAGTCCTCCTGACTGGGCTGAGACTGTTTGCTGTAGTTCAGTATCTTGTAGTTCTGCCCAGTTATGTGTGTTTTGGGAGAAAAAAAGCACTTGCTCCAATAGATGTCTGTGTGATGTAAGCAGTGCTGTTTCTTCCTGTACTTACCAAGATTCTGAGTATGAATTTGACATTTTTGGTCATTATGACAACCTCGGATCAGTGTTGTGCTCAGAAGCCACAATCTCTCAACAGTGTAGGACTTTGGCAGTGAATAGCTGCAGACAAAATGCAAGTGCAATCATGTGAAAAATTAAGAGCTCTTTCAGCAGGGTACGTGTCTTCAGAAGGAGGAATTGCTTATTTCTCTATCCTTTTCAGCTCCCAAGCAGATTTTCTTGCAGAACTCACTGTATCTCCACCATTAAGAAGACATGCATGGTATTTACTGTAATTAATCTTGAGGTTTCCTCCTTATCTGCCTTCTCCACTGAATGTAATTAGCCAGTAATAATTTCTGAATAATAACTGCTTAGTAATATAATAAGAAATACCAGGGATGGAATTTTCAAAGGAGAGTGAGGAAGTCAACTCCCATTGAGGGCTGTGTTTTTAAAGGAAAGAGTTCACACGCAATTGCTTTTATGGAGTATTACTCACTAATTAGCAGCAAACTGCATAGCAGATCCCACAATTAATGAAACTGGCTGGTAGCTGAGGCACAATTTTCATCAGAGTAATAGATTATTAATCTCAAAAGAGAAAATCACTTCCTTTTATTAATTTTTCATTAAAAAAGACTCAGATGATTGAAGGAAAAAAAATCTATTTCTAACTGCAATTGTAATTGATATTTGCTCTACTCAAAATTAATTTGAACAGGGGAATTGTAAGACTCCCCCTGGTTAATTCCTTCCATAGGGTGTTAAAGGGGGCTTTCAAAGGGTTAAACACTGATACAAAGACTGAGTCCTCAGTTTCACAGACCTGACAGGATCAGACATCAAAGGTCATTCACATCCTCCTAGTGGTCCTAGATGCCCAAACACATCAAAGCTTCAAGTCCTTAAGCACAGGCATAGGGCATCATTTTAGACATCCCATAGTGTAAGCCCAAGGCTTACAATATGACAAAGGAAAACATGGAAGATCTTGCAACCTACAGGAAAAAATGGGATCTACTGAACATTTTCAGGTGTCATTAGACATCCACTAATCTCATCTGAAAAAATAGCAAGAGAAAATAGCTTCTCATTTTAGTGAAAATGAGAAGCTAGACTTTGCTTAGGACCCTGAAACCTTAAGTCAGAAAACAAGAATTGTTTTCTGGCCTGTGCTACTTTTGGTTTAGTCACTTCTGTATATTTTCTGAAGGTGCTTGAATATTCTGTCTTTCCAAAAAGTTCAAAATATCTATGTAAGTTTCATTGGAGAAATCAAATCATTCATCTGAAATTCTCCTCAATTCCTCTTATGTTTGATCTTAAATGGCTTGCAAGGATTCAGACACCTTTAAGCCAACGTATTATTTCTGATTTCAATTGAAGTAAAATCTGAACCACTTTGAATTATATTTTGCTTCTCATAGGCTTCAGATAGGATATGAGAAATGGAAAATGGCCATGTCTCTTCCTTGTCCATCTCAGACATGCCATTTAATCTGGTAAGAATGTATCTGTCTCCATGCCTTTTCAAACGCTGGTGTTACCAAAGATGATCTTTGCTGTGTTTCCATAAATTTATTTGTTATGCAAATTGATGATCAAGCTATTTCACTTAATTTTTAGGAAAAATAATTATAAGACAGACACCCTAATTACTCCTTATATCTTCAGTCTACTAATATGGAGCTGTTTATAAAAAAATAACTGACTACAGCTGTGGTTAAACAAGTGTGGAAAATGTGCCTCAATTCTCACTTCTTGAGAATTCCCTTCAGAACAACTCAAATGTTGGGAGCCAGGCCTCCCAACTAAGCTTGTTCAAAAAGGCACCATAAGTTTTTGCAAAGAGTTAATAATTATACAAATAATAGAAAAACCTCTTTTTTTTTTTAATCCAAGCAGCAAGCAAATGTCTTGAAAGGGTGGTAGTGGGTACCTTGCAGAAGGTTCTATCCAAAAGTCTTACCTCCCTCTGAAGAGGCAGGCTTTTGCAAGAAGCATCTGTTATGAATTTTCTGTGCCCAAATTGTGGACTGCTAACTGAAACCCTAGATTCTTTTCTTTTGCCAACAACAAAGTCCTTAGACATAGATAAATGCTGTATTGCATGAGCTACAGTCATGCTTACACACCTGCACACCTTTGTATGAGCAATGCTTTTAGGACATGACTTAGAAATACTTCCACAACAACAGAACTTCCACATTTGTTTAGTGTCTTCTTGTTCTCCCGTCATTTGAAGTTTCTCAACAAGCCTGGCCTGAAAGGGACTTTATCACAGAGGAAAGAGTGGGAAAAAGTTAATGATGAATAACTACATTGTTTAGAATCTGACATTCCCAAACAAATAAAGTCTTCAGGAAAAGAAGTAGCAAATATTCAAGTTTTCGGTGTCTTTACAACATCATTGAAGTCATGTGTAATATCGAAAGAAATTGCTTTCAGTAAATTGGCAATGGCACCCAGTGAAACTTATATAACTGTCTGGGTTCAGAAGAATACTTGTTTGAATGCCAGTGCTTTCCCAGATTGTGTCAGACACTCCTTTCATAACTGTAAAAAAAAAAAAAAATGCAGAGTCTTTCCCATCAACTGAAAATAAGCTGATATTCTTAATCTTTTCATTAATGTTAAGTAACAGGGAGCTACAGAGAAAAGTAGCTGAACTTAGTGTTATCTGTTGAAAGAGTCTGCTGTTCCAGTTCCAGAGCTTAACAAGATCACAAAGTAGAATCTGAAACAAGGAGGAGCCCAGCATGTCAAGAGTCATCTATGGTACAATTAATTTCATGCAGTCCTTTCAACAGCTATGCTGCTAAAGACAGGCCAGCCATGTTGCATTTTAAAAGGGCTATTTTTGCAGAACAATGTTGCCCAAAGCATTTCCTGTTCTTATCACTCCTACAGCAATGTCTGGAGTTCATTACCAGTAGCTCCTACTTTCAATAGTCAATCTTTTGCAAAAGATGCTCATTCATGTTTTCTCCCTTTCCCCACCAATTTGGCTTTGGAATTATCTGATAATATATCACTGTTGCACTAATTCACTTAGGAAACAGAGACTTATTCACATCTCAAGAAAAACTGTTGAACAAAAGGCAAATTCTTAGACCACCCACCCAGCAAAATCTTCTGCACCTTGTATGTCTATAAAAATTCAAAATCTTGAAAGAATTCATTTGCATTTTATTATACAATGTTTGTCAAGTAAGTAATTAAGTAGTCATGTTGACAAGTCAGACTATTCATGTTTTTTGTTTCTCTTTTATTGAAAAGTATATACTAAGAACATTTGGTAACAATTTTGTGTGTATTTGTTCTATGCTGATGGTCTTTATGTGATGGTTGTTATGAGCTTGAGGAATTTTCTTGCTTAAATATAGTATCAAAAGAATAAAACAATACAAGTGTAACACATTTTGGAAGCTCCGAGGTTAAATCTAAATTTACAGAAAACGTCTTGAATGTGTAGATGAGGGTGAACTAACAAAAGGGACTCCATGATGTGAGAGGAGGAGTGAAGTTTATAAACCAGGATGTTTCTTTCAGGACAAAATTCTTAGAGTCCTTTTGATGGGACATCATAAACTGAAGTCCTGAAGTGGTTATGGAAAACCTGGAGCAAAATGGGGAAAAAATAGTTTCTCACAGAAACTGAAGTTCAGCAAGCAGTGCAAGCACATGCCTATCTTTAAGCACAAAACAAGTCTTTTAGAAAGAAATCCTGTCTTCACTGAAATTTCATTTTGTATTTCTCAGAGATTCACCAAGGCTCAAACCTCTGCTCTTGTCCATTAACTTCAGAGACCTTCATAAACTGCACTCATGTCTCAGCCAGCAGACTTTGCCAGCAAGATTCTTCAAGGACAAATTTCACAGAGGAGTTTTGGAGTTTGGTGGGAATTACATGCCTGCTTCCCTGCTCCTCCAGCGACGAAGGTGTTAGACACAGGGAAGTGGTATTCACACAGATTTTATGAGGTATATAATTTTCATGACAAAACCAAGAGTGAGGGATAGTTTTCTTGGTTACTTTATTAAAATTAACAGCCATGGGAGAATGTGTTTCTCTGCATTTTCTTTACAGATTTCTACTTCATCCAGTGACCCTAATAGCTTCACCTCCACTATCTGGCCACCACACATCCACCCTATGCCAGCATTTGGAGGAGCAATTGCACCACACCCTGTGCCACACCACTGCAGCAAGTTAAAATAGGAGGAAGCAAACCATATTTTTTTTTCTTTTGGCAGTGACATTTAATGAGATTAAACTAAATGGAGTGCAAAGGCTGCTAGGGATGAGCAGAAATGTCTTGATCAAGATAAAGTGGCACCACAGCAACCATCACTGGCTTGGTCATGTAGTTCAAGCCCTGAGTTAATGGCTTAGATGCTAGAAAACAAAAAAGAATGCAGCACGTAATTCAAGTCTGATATGTGGAAACTTGATCTAGGATTCTGTGTTTATTATTGGGGGAAAAAGCACAAAAGTAAAGACAGTGTAAAAATTAGGGCTTACAAGACCTCAGTGTCATAAAGAATTACACACAGGCTTACATGTCTTTTTGTATTGTAAGTGAAACTCTCAGGAGTGTATTGCATGATAAGAGAAATCCTGCCTTAAAAGCCAGATATACCATATGTGATTTAGTAGGACATA
>JAYDZK010000113.1:29752409-29791647 GCA_034509185.1 Euphonia xanthogaster | reverse complement strand
CGACGCTCTTCCGATCTAGAGGAGAGGAGAGGAGAGGAGAGGGACAACATTTGTCACTTTTCTTGAAATGAAGGGGCTGTGCTCTGATTTTGATTCACTATATTGCCCCGGCTGTTGTGTTATTCACCACTGATTCAATATTTTTAAAGACTTGTTTCTAAATTCAATGCACATCTCGTGTTTACCTTTAGACTCTCACTACTCTGGAGTGGCACAGATACATGAGCAGATTTGGCTAATCCTTTTACCTTACCCTTCTTTCACTACAGGGAGAAAGACAGCATTTAATATATATCCTGCATTCACATCCTGCTTTTAGATGAATGGTTCAGCAGTCAAAAATGCAACCAGTACACTAATGTAAATATACTGCATACACTTAGAGGACAAGGAACCAAAATAGCAAGTATGCATAAATAGATAAGTCATAAAGCACTAAAAAACCACTGAAAGGCAGAATAAAGCTTAGTGTATGTCTGCATTCAAAGCAAAACAAAACAAAACAAAAAGGACAAACAAGACCTCAGAATGCATAAACAAATAATTGGAACTCAGCTACAAAGATCTTTTGCTAGGCAGTATAACATCTTTCCCACTGAAGTGTCTTTTGCAATAATGTCTGCAAATTAAATCTTCTAAGCCAGTCCTTGTTCTCTTTAAGGATGAGTGTCAAGTAATTTTGGAGTGCGTGAGAGCTGTCATGCTTAAAAGCATAAAATATTCTCAGACTAACAGAAGTCAGTAAGAAATTAACACGGTTGAAAAATTATAAGCTCCTGTACAATTTTATTCTTATTCATCTGAGGCAAGTGAAAAACATAACTGTTGGGCTGAAGATAGGATGCACAGAAGAGTTATCTGATTTGTGAACCTTAAGAGCCTTTTTACTCTCTACAAGCAGGGAAGAAAATGCAGTAGACATCATATATTTCTTTTGAACTAAATTCTTTGTGTTAGTGTAGCAATTTTGAAAGCAAAATTATGGTTTAGAAGGATAACGGCAGCCTGGCTAGCAGTATGGTGTAACACACACATTCAACAGGCAGCTCAAATTGCAAAGGGCTTTTCCATTGTCTAAGCCAATGATCACAAAGTGTTTGTACTAATGCCAAGTTTTGCACTGACAGATTTGGGTGGGCATTACTGGCAGTGAGCTACATTGCTTTTTAAAGAAGTTTTGGCAACAGATGCTGAAAAGGTTTGCCATCACTGATCCATGCTACTCCATTTCAAATCCAATGGCCATTAGTCCAGGAATGTGTTCTAATATGTCTAATATGAAACAATAATTTTTGCTTTCTAAAACCATGTGAATATTTGAAGATCATAGAATCATAAAGTCATTTAGGCTGGAAAGGATCTCTAATATCATTGAGTCCAACTATTAACCCCCCACTGCCAATGCACCACATCAACACATCTTTAAATATCTCCAGAGATGGCAACTCAACCAGCTCCCATGGGCAGTCTGTTCCAGTGCCTGATAACCTTTCCTCTGAAGAAATTTTTCCTGGTATCCAATCTAAACCACCCCTGGTGCAATGTGAGACCACTTCCTCTTGTCCTGTCACTTCTTACCTGGAAGAAGAGACTGACCCCCACCTCCCTTCAGCCTCCTTTCAGGCAGTTGTACAAAGTGGTAATGTCTCCCCTGAGCCTAAGCTGCTTCCTGTCAGCCTTGTGCTCCAGAACCTTCACCAGCTCTGTTGCCTTTCTCTGGACGTGCGTCAGCACCTCAAAGAGCTGTAAAAGAAAAAATCATGGAAACTTTGGGCTGCTGCCCAGAGGATGGGGGTTGAAGTAGCACAGGAGAGTGGCAGTGAGTCAATCACAGCCAGGTGGCTGAGGGAAGAGCTGGATACTCCTTGCTCAGAGGGGTAAGGAGTATTATTTTACCCAGGAGTCTTGGTATAAAATTAATTTATCGTCCAAAGAACATTCTGTCTAACACTAAATCTGCAAGCATAGATTAGTCCTCTCTACTCAGGTTTGGATTCTGGTTCAGCCACAGTACAGAAAAACTCAATTACACAAATGAAATAACAAAATTACTTAACTTCCTTGATGTTGTCCCCATAATGTAAAGTTATAGAACTGAAACTAAAGGTTAAGTAGGCAATTATCAGGTGAATTGTGATGGTTACATCATATGAATGCAAACAAAATTGATGGGGAAGTATATAAAATACACAGACCCACAATTATTTTGCATTTAACTAATGTAAAGGTGAGAAATATCAGAAAGCAGGGAAAATAACTCCAGTCTCGTTGTGAAGTAAATGTATGAAATATCCCACAAGTGTGTTGCTCTGGGCATAAAAACCACGTGTGTATATTTGTATATTTGTATATTTGCATACTTGTATTTATGCACATAGTCCTTTGAACACATAATATTGTCTGATTTTCTACTATTTCCACAGATTTGGGTTACACAGAGGGACAGAACAGACAAAATAACATCCCAAGGTAGGCAGGGATGTACTTTTATGTAATGAGGGAGATTGCATCAGTCTGAATAAGACTTTCCACTTGTAACGGATTCATACTGATTTAAAGATGATTAAAGCCCATTCTTCTCAACCAGCTTCCTTTTGTGGTATGCTCCCACATGTCAGAAATGAGGCACAGCTCCTGCATGCTGATGGCCATGAAGCCCCTGATTGCAGGAGCCAGCAGCTCCTCTTGGGTGGTTCAGCCTGGCACGTTTGGGCCAAGGGCACTGTACTGTGTCTCAGGAAATGACACCAGAGGCTTGGAGCTGGTTTAGGAGGGCATCTCTGCCCCTCTCACCCTCTGCAGAATTCAGGCTTGCTGTGCTCCTGTCTGCAAACAGCCTGGGGAAACTTATTAATGCTGACTTGTTTATTAATACTTTTTTTGCTCTGGCTTACCCTTGGCAGGTTACAATATTTTGCTCACAGCAGAAGAAAGATGAAAAAATATGGAAAAGCAGGAAATCAGGGCAATTAGACCCTTCTTAAAGCCAAATAAGTCGGGAAAGGAGCTTCATGTGGTAAAAGCCAGTAAGTCAATGAGGTGGTCCTCAGAGGCAGAGAGATGTAGTGCCAAAGCAGATGAAAAGTAAGAAAACTTGTGGTGTGATTTTCAGCAAAGAAGGGAGATGCGGGGAGATTACAGGAATCAAACTAAGACAGGAATGTTTTCTTATACTAAGGTTTGGGAATTTTCTCAACATTTAATTTCCTCATTCTTCACTACAGTCAGAGTGTGGGCTTGCACTGTTTCATGCAGCTCAGTGACTAATACTTGGTAGGTATGTTGAAAGATATTTCTTTTGTCATTTTAACCGGAAATTGACCTCATGAGAGTATTCCCCATAATGCCTATCCATAAAAACAAGAAGTTATGGACATGCTGCAACAAAACGTGATGGATACTGAAAAAGATTACTAATGTGAGAAAATAAAAAATATGCTCATAGACATTTTATCCTTAGTTATAAACTCAACAACTTAAATAAATTAAAAATTATCAGCCATATTTTCCTCCAGGTCCAAGTCTTTATTTTGAAAACACTGTTTCATTATTTAATCTAGTTGGGTTACTGCTTGTTCCTGAGAATATTTCATGTAAGACCATTCCATCCCATAAAATATACTTCCATTGGGTCTTACAGAAAACCTAATACTTTTGTTAGAAAGCCTTTCTGGCAGAAAAATAATTTTTCAGCAAGTCTTAGTATTGAATGAAAAGAAAATCTATGATAAAAAAAGATTAATCTCTCTCAGTTTACAACAGCATGAATACTCAAAGAAACTGTCAGTCCTTTTCTAAAAGACAGATGTTAAGAAGTCACTTGTAAAGAATGATTTACCAGTTGAAATAAAATCTATGCCTAAACAAGGGTGACAAAATACCTCAAACATGAAATTTAAAGTAAATTAATCCACTTTTAAAATCTGCTGTTCAACTGTTTATATTAATTTGATTTAGCTTGATAAGATCAACAGTTTAAAATTAATTAATATAATTATGGAAAGAGACATACAACACACAGAGATGATGTAATAAAGCAAGTTAATTCTAAGACTTAAATTACTTTATTGCTTCTTTCATAAACATATACTTCCAGATGGGAAAACAAATGTTTTTGGGAAAGCCGGACAAAGCAAATTAAGGAACATACGTGAAACACATTAATAAAGGAAATATAAATAAGTTATTAATATAAGCTTAAGTTCTATCATTAGTCAAAAAATAGAAAATGAAGGGTGTACAACAAAATCCTCAAACCTTCTTGCAAACTAAGACAGAAACCACAAGTACAATACAAAGCCAAATGCCTCCTTGTGGGCCTTTTGCTGTGTACAGTGGCAGAGACACTCAGCAAGTACCATTCCTGTCCTTTTATTTATGCTGCTGTGCAAACACCATTATCCTCATTGTAAACCTGGAAAAATGAAGCACAGTGCGGTGGGAATGGGAAGATCTGTGAGCCAAATTTTCCTTTCTTCAGATTGCAGCTTTGGAACTCTGCCGGGTTAGACTCTGAGTCCCTGTGGGCGGGAGGCAGCCCCAGAGCTGCTGGAGGGACTGCAGTGCCCGAGGCACACCGGGTGCCAGGCTCCACGTTGTTATCACTGCTGTGGGTAACTGTGCTCCTGAGCATCTGCTGTCCTCCCAGAAGCTCGGTTTCAAGTCAGGGTGCATGACTCTGCTTACAATCTCTCTTTTTTCTCCATCCCACATAAACTTCCTTTGATCTCAAATCGTCTAACTGCCAAAAGTGTCTTCTGCCATATAAGCATGTCCTTTGATTGTCCTACTAGTCCATCAGTTTTTATTCTTGCAAAAGATTTAAATCCTTTTATCCTCTTTGAAAATGACTGACTTAGTCAGTTTTTGACCTTTTGATCTAGCCATAAATTTTCAATTCACCTTTTCTTTTTTTTTTTCTTTTTTAATATATGTATGTGGTTGGAGGAATCGTTTATCCCAACTTTGTTTTGCTAACCTTTCATGACTGAGGCCTCCTCTTGCTTTAGCAGATACCTTGACAAGGCCTGACCGACTCACAGATGTCTCTTAGCACACTGAAAAGTTCACAATTATATCATGAAATCTTTCACAAAGAAACATCCATTAAATCTCAATGAAGAAAACAGAAATAATTTGCAGCATATATACTCTTACTTATTATCTACTACTGCTATCAGTTTTTATGGAAAGTAATTGTTCCCAGCACATAAGTATTATTAAGTAGTGCATCAGATATCATATTTATAGGTAATATATATCATGGAACAAAAAAAAAAAAACAAAAACAACCTTTAGATGACAGTTTGGAGACTTGCAAATTATTGTGTAAAAGATTAAAGCCTGCTTTTTTTTTACTCTGTTATATCAGGTAGATCTGATTTTCCATACTTGATTCTCTTAACACAAACATGTTAAAGACATGAAACCATATAAGCAATCTCAGTTCTTTTTATTCAAACTCAGTTTTAGCACAAATCTGTGCCTGGGTAACTTCAGTTCTTTAATTATTCAAAAGTTAACTATGTATTTCATTAGTAAAAAAAAAAGTAAATCAAACTTTAGAATACTTTAGAACAGTAAAATGTATAGGATACTTTTTAAACAATAGTGTTTCTATAGTGTTTGTAAAATTGAAGCGTACCACAGTTATCTGACCATCTGGTTCAAGAATAACAGAGGAAATCGACTTACTTAGCAGAATTGTTTTCTCCTCTGTATTCTACCCAAACCCCCCTTTTCATCAGGTCAGAATATGTTATCATGATCATCAAGCCTTGCCTCTTCCACAGCCCTGTTGCAACATTTTAGCTTTGCTCCCTCAAAAAGCCCAGAAGTACTGGTCAGAACTACTTAGAAAGATGCAGGTTACAGAGTTTATTCCAAAGATCTATATACAGAATCAAAGAATGGTTTGGGTTTATGATGGACCTTGAAGATCATCTAGTTCCAAGCCTCCTGGCATAGGCAGGGACACCTTCAAGTAGACCAGATTGCTCAGAGCCCTGTCCTACCTTGCCTAGAACACTTCCAGGGATGGGGCATCCACAGCTTCCCTGGGCAACCTGTTCCACTGCCTCCCCACCCTCACAGTAAAGAATTGTTTCTTACTATTAACCTAAACCCACTCTCAGTTTGAAGCCATTCCCCCTTTTGCTGTCACTACAAGCCCTTGTAAATGGCCTTTTGTCATCTTTACTGTAAGTTCCTTTTAGGTACTAGAAGTCCACAATAAGATCACCCTAATGCCTTCTCTTTCCCAGGCTGAATAATCCAAATTCTCTCAGTTTTTCCCTATAGGAGAGGTGCGCCACCCCCTTCAGTTTTTGTCCCTCCTCTGGAAACACTCCAACAGGTTCATGTGCTGACACCCCAGAGCTGATGCAGCACTGCACGTGGGGTCTCACCAGAGCAGAGCAGAAGGGCAGAATCCCCTCCCTCCCCTGCTGCTCATGCTGCTTTGGATGCAGCCCAGGGCGCATTTGGCTTTCTGGGCTGGGAGTGCACATTGCTGGGTCATATCCAGCCTCTCATCCACCAGCACCCCCAGTTCCTCCTCATCAGGGCTGCTTTTCACCCATTCATCCCCCAGCCTGTTTAATACCAGAGGTTGCCCCACCCCAGGTGCAGTACTTTGCATTTGGTCTTATTAAACTGCATAAGATGTGGTTTAACATGTGCCCACGTGTGCCCCATGTGCCCACCTCTGAAGCCTGTCTAGGTCCTTCTAGATGGCATCCCATCCTTCAGGTGTGTCAACAGCACCACTCAGCTTGGTGCTCTCTGCGAGTTTGCTGAGGCTGCAGTCAGCTTTCATTATTGAAGATAGCACTGGTCCCAGTACAGACCCTTGAGGGACACTACTCATCACTGAAGCCCACTGACACTCTGAGCCCTTGATCATTACTCTCTGGATGTGACCATTCAACAAATTCCTAATCCAGCTCATGTATATAAAGAAGCTTGAGGAGAAGGCAGAAAGCAGACATTAAATTAAAAATGTGAATAGCGAATAATTACCACTTTTGCTGTCTTCTTTGTGAAGCTGGACTCCAGAGGCTCTGCTGATCTAAAGAGGAGGAACAGCAGAGCAAACCAAAGCCTGTGAACAAAGGGGTCATTAGCTGGTCATTGAAGATAAGATCTCTAAATTCACGTGGCAGAAGAAATCTAACAAATCTTCCGGTGACTAAATGAAAAAAAGAAGTTTCTTTAACAGCAGATGAAGTTTTGGCAGCATATCAGATAAATAATTCTGCATGAAATCATGTGTGTTTAAGGTATGTCAACTGGTGGATTTATTGAAATATGAAATTCCGAGCCACACTAAGCATGACACAGAGACAATCTTGACAATATCAGCATGTTAACACTTTTATCAGCTGCTGCAGCTACTGCTGTGCATGTTATCTTGCTATTCTATCACATAGGTACAGGCAAGAATTTCAGTCTCCATAACAATAAAGTCTGTGTAGTAGCATTACATTTTTGTTGCAAACAACATCTCAGGCATAAGGTTGATGAGATATTTTGTTGTTGATAACCATTTGTTTTTGTTGGTATCTGCATTAAGGGCTGGTGCATATTGCAATAACAGGTCTGACAAGGATGTTCACTAAACAGCTTCTCCATATAAAGAAGCTCACATACATTCCCCCTTATATAAATATTTCTTACTCTACATAAAATTCAACCTATGCAGCCAAGTATGTTTTTGATTAAGAAGATGTAGATCCCTGAATCTCTGTCACTACGTCCTTTGCTGGCTTGAGCCCTTCTCTTTCTAATAAAGATATAGCTCATTTTAGTGAGAAATTGGGGAGGACTTGTTCCTCTGCCTTTGCCAATTCTGAATACCAATACACTCAGCATATACATGTATAACTACTTTCAGTTGTAATGACTATTGCCAAAATGATCAGTCTTCCTAAAAAGCAGAATTAAGCTGTAAAATATCAATCACAGAGTTGACCTATGCCACATGGCTCAGTCCTAAAATGTTCTGCCCCTCAGTGCTCAAAATTTCATTTAGAAACCGAAAGTGTGTATCCCATGCAATTTCATGGTCTTCTTGATTTTGAATGTTAAATTGGCTGAATTTTGGCTCATACAGTCAGAAATAAATAATATTTTCTGATCTTAGATATGTGTATGCATGTATATATATACATACACATATCAATTAAATATATATATATAAAATTTTTAAAAATTATATATATGGGTGTGAGTGGACAATAATACCTTATTTCTGTTTTCTATAACATTACAGATGTAAGGACGGCAAATGTTTTCATATGAGGTCTGTACAAACAAATAGAATTGGCAAAGTTAAGTTTTTATAAAATGCCATAGGAGTTTTAGTTAAAGAACTGGAAGGAATCACCCAAGATTGATACCAGAATCCTACCAAGATAAACACTGAAGAAAGAAACAGGTTTCTTTTTTTTTTCTCAGAATCAAATTCTAAACTTTCACAGAGTTTGGATTTGGTGCACTCATAATATTATTTAGCAAGAGAATTATATGAAAAGTATGATTTTCTATGTAGTAGTACCTCCTGAACTGATAAAAATGAATATCAGTGTGCTAAAACCAAATACATGGCAATTACATCTTTTATTGGCACAGTTTGAGGTTTAATACCTCAGAAGCTTCATACTGTGTTTTAAGTTTAGAACCAATGTCACTACAAACTGAGAAAAAAAGCACTTTTTAATCTCTTCAGAGAACCCATTTGGGTCCCTTAATGTAATGAATTAATCAACTTTAAAAGTGGTTTATGTCAAACTGTGGGCTCTAGAGGCAGAGATTTAAGCGTGAGCAGATATGTTTCCCAGCTACTCCCACACATTGTAATGATATTTTATGCAGTTACTGATTTTTTTGCAAGCCATGACCCCCTTCTCCTGGCCCTAAGTTATTGCAGTCACAGGGACTTTACAAAGTAAGCCACTGTCCAAAGGACTGGAAAATACAAAGGAAAAGAGAGGACAGAATTTCAGGGAAAGTTCACTTTCCTTGTTACAGTCAGCACTGAATATTAAAGATAATGTCAATGTGCTGGACCTCAGAAATACCATCTGGGATATGCCTCATGTTCTGTAGCATGGGCTAGACTAATGCCACAGGACAAAACTGATAAGGTCTTATGAAATGTCACTTCACACTGAACTTTATTTACTGTTGTTGACAATTATGCATGTAAAAATAAGCTATTTAGACAATAAGGGCTTCTAAAGATGTGTCATATGTTCATGGTTAAATATGTTAAATGTCACATTAAAGCTGACATGGCTATGGCTCAAGGCAGAAACACTGTCAAGTTGCCTATGATCCAGATGTGGTATATGTCATCAAACCGATTGTTTCTCTTTGACTGTGGTTTATAGTGCATAATATTGCTTATCAAATATCCTGGAAAAGTGCTGCTTGCCAGAATGAGAAAATGTTTCATCCTTTTTTGGTATTCAGTTGTAGTTAACTCTTGTTACTGTTGCTGACAGATACTGCAGATGTGTTTCAGTTAGTGCAAACTCCTCTTTCATTCAGTATGTATAGATATGTACATACATTTATATATGTGTGGGGAAGCCAGAAGTAAATAAACCAGAATATAATTAAATTCTTGTGGAGGTATACTCCTAGTAAGAAATTATAGCTCTGTACTATAGTAGGCAGACTTGTGAATGTGTAGGAAAGTAAAACTTCTCCACTGAAGTCATATTAGACAGTTTATGGATCAGCTGCAAGTGCTCTTTTGATGACACTTACACCCTAGATATTGGCTTTGTCCTTTTATTAGGAGTTAAAATCAGTGCCTTTAAGAAAAAAGTTTAAAGGAGCTTCAGTAGCAGTTGACTCTGCCGGCTGCCTCTGGAGAAAACAATTTTGAGTGGTAATTCATAATATTTTTATTATCTTTGATATAGCTTTTAACACAGCTGGACACACATTGCTGTTGTCCTGAGAATCTGTACATGCTGGCAGATAGCATTTTTTTTCAGACAGATTTCTATCATCACTCATAATTTTATTTTTTTTTTTACATTAAGTGGGATATTTATAAACACTGCTTCAAGCATGAGTTTGCATCATAAGTTACCACCAATTAAACCCTCTAGGAGTCATTCTAGTTCAACCTAAAAATAAGCAGCTTTCATGTTTTTATTGCAGCTCTAAAAATTATGATAAAAATATCAAAAAGCCTTGATTTGGACTAGGGAGAGCCTTTGAACAATAGTTGGTGTTACTTCCAGAAAAACCAATGAAGTATTTCTGATTTCCACAGAATAAGCTGATATGAATTTTTACTAGATTCAGAGCACTTATTTTCTTGTTTCAGATAATTTCTAATTATGGCACTTCAAAGAGAGTACAGAACCAGGTGTCTGCCTCTCTTTTTCTCAAAATAGGGAGGCCTTTTCACTTATTTGGGTGAAGAGCAGAGGGTTTACTCTCTTTTCTGTTACTGCTGTAATGGCTCTTAAGCAGCTTTATGAGCATTTTGTACCCTTTCATTTTTTTGTTTGATTGAGCCACAGTTTATTCCTTCCTGCCTTGGGCAAAAACAAGACTACCAAGTGACATAACCAGAACTCATTAAAAAAGCTTTGAAGGAGCCATTTGGTAAAAGAGAACTGCTTCCTGTTATCATGACCACTCCAACTATAATTTCTTTCACTAAAACAGAAATGGGTCCTGAAAAATGTCAAAATGAATGCTCTACAGTTCCAAGATGAAATGTTTGAATTTTGCCTAAGTAGGAGGTAATTACCCATATTGCACATTGTAATGGAAACAGTCTTTTACTTATTTACTGGCCTCCCTTGCCTCCACCACAAGAGGAATTTCAAATTTTGGAGCGTCTGTTCCAATCTGTAACCAAAAACAAAAGTTGAAACCCAATGGCCTTTCATAAAACACATTTTCCATCCTCAATACCTCTAGAGTTGGGCAGGGAATTGGAAGCAGTAGGTTGGTTCTGGTTTCTCTCTTCAACTGACAAAGTGGAAAGGAGAAGAACAAGCACTGTTTGGGCCCCTGAGGAGTGTACTTAGAGCTCAGAGATTGCCATGAGGGCCTGTGAGCAGAGAAGAAGGAGATGACTATCAGCTTGAGGAGCTCGAAGATCTGGTGTCACAAGCCTCACAGCTTTCAGTGCTAGGTAAGCATTAAGACCAGCAGAGTGACTAGTGCCTCCACATGGATATGAGGGAATGGAGATAATGCTTCTGTATTTTTGTGCCATTAGGATCAGACACAAATTGACAGCATGTAGAAAAAAAAAAGTGGGTTTATTCATGTCTTGGATACTTTTGATGCAATTAATTTCTCATTGAAGAATAAACTACAAAAAGAATAACTACTCAAGTTAGTATCTGGGTGTCACTTGCAACTCTATGGCCAAAACCTATGATTCTCCAGCATATTCCCTGCCAGATCTATAATGAGTAATGCATTTCTTCCACACACTATAGGCCTCTCAGCATCTCCATATCCCTGGAGAACTGTAAAGACAAGTAGTGGGAGGAAGCTTCTCCATCCTACCATTAGCACCTTCTAACCCCATCCTACCATTAGCGCCCCCTAACATATACAGAGGCTGACAAAAGAGGCACAGTCCCACACATTTTAACACATTACCAAGTTTTACTACACAGAGCATGCAATCCAAACTTGCTAAACACATATTTTGTAATTGCCTGTGAAGAAGTGTTTTATACTTTCTTCATGATCTTTTAATGTTTTCAGAGACGGTGGAAGATACAGAATCATTTTCACATCATGTTTCTACTTTGAAGTGCAACCTGAGACACAAATCTAATGGCACAGGAAGGCACTGAAATAAGGCATTGAAATAAGGTAACTATGGAAATCATAAGTCTAGAAACTCGTTTTCTGACAAAATGAGCAGGGCTTTAAAGTTAGGCTATTGTTATTTATTTCATGTGGATAATATTCTTCTAGATTAAGTTAGGATTTGGCACTTCTGGGGCTGAAATTCATGAGTAAATGTAACAGAGGATTGTATAATAAAAACCAAACGTGATGATTTACTTTTGTATAGCTCCTCCAACTCTGCAAAATTGGTTCAGCTGCCATCATTGTATGACTTTTTGTGTTGGGCAAAAATTACAGAAGAGGTTAGCTGGTTTTGATAATATAGAATCTGCCTCCTAGGGGGAAATTAAATTATACTTGACAGCTAAGAAGTATTCACATGACAAAAGAAAACGAGAATCAAAGCAAGTTGTAGGATTCCAGATCTTTTCCGACAGCATTTTTGTCTGATTTATACCAAGCAGG
The DNA here is from genome assembly GCA_034509185.1 of Euphonia xanthogaster. Taxonomy (NCBI): domain Eukaryota; kingdom Metazoa; phylum Chordata; class Aves; order Passeriformes; family Fringillidae; genus Euphonia; species Euphonia xanthogaster. Next base: position 29,779,338 of record JAYDZK010000113.1, on the reverse strand, counting down.
AGTTGAAATTTTATCTTTTTTTTGAACAGCTATTATAAACCATCTCTACCAAGACTGCTTCAACCCATGGTGCCCCTTCTCTCTTGATTCAAGCATCTGGGCCTGTTCTTATGCCAACAGGCAGATTCTTTATTTACTTTTGATCTCTGAGAATGGTCAAGCTCAGGCCAGCTGTGTGGATTCAGTCCCTAATGGGTCCTTGTTTCTCATGACTTGGTGCTCCCTGTTGCTTTTCCTGACATAGATAAAATCAACATGTCTTCACAAGTCTTTGTCAGATTTTAATCACAAAGTCATCAGTATTTACTGTGATGAAAACTAAGAAGTCTTAGAAGATAGAAGAGGAGGTAGAGCTTTGGCAGAGAATAGAACTAATGGTGAACTACAAGTTAAGGCCAAGGAGCAGCAAATGTATACAACCAAGTTCCATCCTTACAGTGTCTGGCCAGACAGAGCATTGCCAAGACATGCATATATATTTCTTATTTGTTGCTAGTGATGAAATCTGGGCTACTGAGTTAAGCACTGCATAAATGGAGTAACAAAATTCTCATTAAAATCTGATCATTCTGTAGACAGAAACTGTAGACAGAAAAGAGTAAAACAAGGAACAGAGAAACTAAGGGACAAAGATGAAGAGATATGCTGAAAGAAAAACATCAATATGAAAGCTGATGGAAAGCAAAGGGGTTTTTCCTGTCTATTGTTAGTTTTTTATAGAATGAAACTCTTCAGTTCCACAGATCTAATCTGAAATGTGCTGATATTGGTTGAATTGCACCCATTAAGTTTGTTCTTGGAAAGAGACATTTTGATTCTTCTGATAAGATCATTTCTTCTTCCATTTTCACAGACTGTGTTGTGTTTAAAACAAAGCTGGCTGAGAGGTCTTCTATAAAGTGCTCCTGCTAGAAAATGCCATTTCTTCTAAATCAGCTCCTTTTATGAGAATGAGCAAGCTTCGACTTGACACTAGGCTCTTGGCTATACTATTCTTGAAGGCATTTCATGTTTTATTAATAGTAATTCATACAGACTGGGGAGAGAGCACTGATTGGAGCAATTGCCTTATATTCACCTCCCTGATCTGCTGCTGTCAGCACTGAGGTGAATGCTCTGACTGGCAATACCAATACTGGGAAGGGTTCCCTCCAGCTCTGTTGTAGAATAAACATCCTCTCGCTGTTTTTCTAAAAATCTTTGAAAAGTCTTGTTGATAGGCCAAATTTTGTATGCCTCTCATTCTAGTTACAGTCTCCCTCAGATGAAAACCAAAACATTCTTTCCTGCCACCTGTGCTCTCCCTTGCTGGCAGTCTGTTGTCTGTGGAACATTCTGCAAGATTTGCTCCTATCCCTTCAAGTTCCCATTGCTTCCAATAGCCTGTTATGAAGTTGCCCCATTTTTATGCTTTTGAATATCTCTGTGTGAAGCTTCAACTTCAAATCCTGCTCTTGACATACATTTTCAGATTAGTTATTTTACATACAAATAAATAACATACATAAAGCATGCCTAATAATCTGAACCAGTGATTAAATGTGTATTTTCTGTCTTTCAGTCACTACCATGCAGTATTCTGGCTGACCAAGCACTTTGATTTTGCCATCCTATCCAGTGCAATTTAAGCATAAGTCAAGAGCTGACTATGGGATAGGAATTCAAAAGGTTTCTCCCTAAACCTTGTGTCTAATAAATCTAAGAAAAAAAAATTTAGAAACAAAAATTAATACACCAGAAGTTGCATATTCAAGCTGAAATTCTCATGGCACTTCCTCAATTGTTTTCTCAAATATGCCCAAAATTCTGCACCTATTAAAAGGCTTCCAGCATGAAGTATAAACTAGGAAAAATAATTACGGGTTTTAGCAAGAACTGTTCGACAGCCCTCTGCACTCTCTTCATCTTGATGTTGAACAAAGGTCTCAGCTTCCTCTGAGTGCAGCTGACACGTAATGTAAAAAAACCTGGTTCATGTCAGTTCAATTTCTATTTGGTCTTTATTTAGTCCTTTTCTGCCATCAAAAGACATAGGCAGGGTATTTAAACCTCTTCTGATAACACCAGGTCATCTGTCTGGGTCACATCAATGCTTTTAGATTTTATGTAGACGTTTTCACCCATTTATTCTAGTTGTAATACTATGAAGACTAGGTGGTGTTTTATGGCTTGGAACATATACCACAGTAGCTCATTTTTTTGACTGTATGATCTTTTCCAGGCTTTTTGAACTAGCTGTAAGAGCAAGAAATTCTAGAGTTCAGGAATAATGGCTTTTAAAAGGTTCAGGAATAATGGCTTTAAAAACTTTGCACCAAACAGCTTTTGCTTTACTCTAGTATTTCCTCCCCATTCATGCATTTATGTCCTCTTACTCTATGTTTCAAGAAAATGTTTTTTGTGAAAAAGATTTCCTAGCAGTGACTACGGCTACACAACAAGAGCCTTTTTTGAACTGTCTTTAAGGGGGAGGGGGCGGGGGGGGAAGTAAGAGAAGGATATGTTATTTTGTGTGCTCACACATAATAAAATCAAGTAATTAAAAGCTGGGATAATGTGGATTTTGACTCTTTGATTGTTACATGTATGTAAATAGGTCTTTATATCTCTTGCTGGCTGCAAAATATAATCTAAATGCACAGGTATTTCTCTTTTTCTCTTTATTATATTTTTTCATTCTTAAGAGAAATGAAGTGGTCAAACATCAACAAAGTATACAAAACCCCAGTACGGAGGCCAGTTCTTCAGAAACAACAGTAATTGCAGAGCAGATAGCAAAATATGCAGCTAACTCCGGAAATTTCAGTCACTCATCCACCTATGGGAACCTTCCAGGAGGAATCAACAGCCCTTCAAACTGTAGACAAGGCTTTGCTCCTCAGATAGTAACAGGGGTTCTTCTGATTGACCTTGGTAAATAACCTCATCATCCCCTGTTTTCTTAGTCAGGATTTCTTCCTTTTTTAAAAAATATGTGGTAGCTATTAGGTTCTACACCAGGACAGCCCCGAGCAAGTGCTGCCTATAAATCAGAAATACAACAAATGCAAATGAAAAGAAATGTTGGTTCTGCAGTCAGTTTTTTGTAAGCAATTCAGACGTCTGCTGCATGGAAGAAAGCCATGATTTCCTTCTCTTCTCCTCTTCCCCAACATTTGTTCTAGCCACAAAAGATTTTTAGAGGTCAAGTGGCCTCATTTCTTTAATAACATCTATGTGGAGCCCAGGCTGCCAGAGTCTGGACGCTGCAAAGTTGCCATGAGACTCAGCTGGGATGGAGAGCTTCCAGAAGACTTTTGGATTTGATGTGAGGAGTGGAAATTTCCCCTATCAGTTCTGAAGTAGGAAGAAAGCTGAAATTGAATATCCGAGGAATACCAGGGAGACATCCAGCCCAATGGAGGGTGGTGTCACCATCTTCAGCCTGGAGGCCAGGCCAGCAGGCTAATCTGTGAAGATTGTTGTATCCTCCATCAATGATAGAGCTTTCCTTGGGATGGTCTTTTAATTGCCAGGTTTATGGCATAGCAGCCTGTATGCCATTTACTGGTAAAGGGAAAGAGAAGTTGTCTGTGCAACTTCAGGCTGCAATGTGACCTTTAGGACAGCTATGCCAATGTCTTATTGAGTTGGTGACTATTGTGAATAACAGGAAGTCTAAATGTTCAGTGTGTGAAACACCAGCCTTTGGGAAACCTTGCCACAGATTCTCTGTGTGGAGAACTGAGATTCCAACCCATGGCTCCAGCTTGAAACAATAAGCTCATCACCATGAGGAAGGTGGAATATTGCCAGCCATCTCAATAGCATTTGTATGCATTTAACTGCAGAAAAGCCTGACCCCTCCCCATTGTGCTATAACCCTGGCCTCTGCAGGTGACACAGTGGTAAGGCTGCCTGATATCTTCAGCTTAACTTCAGGATTAGTAGTAAAACTAGTGTCCATCTTTGATAAGAAATAGCTATCCAGCCATTTTTAATGAGAAATCAGCCAGTAAAGCAGTCTGTCTGATCCTGAAAGACTTGTATTGACCCCACTTCCTTCCTCCTATCTATTCTTTATTCTTCTCTTAGCCACTGTCATGTTATATTTTCCAGGTACCTGTCCCAGATTACAGGTATGCTTCAGTGACTCTGGACTAGCCTACAAGAACTGGCAGTGCTGTACAAAACCCGTTCCCCCCTGGATACTCACCAGCTCTCTGCAGCCTCTCTGATCGCCAGCCAGCGGCCTCAAGACGTTTGGCCATGCAGCCAGGCTAAGCCAAAAGCGTGCTGCCATGTTCCTACCTGCTCAAAATTTTAAGCCTGGCTGTAGGCATCTGCAATTGCAGGAAGATTTCCTCTGTCATAATATTTAGACAACAGTAAAAGCAACAAAACAGGAACCCCTCAGACACCAGGCGGAGTGTGCCCGCTCTGACAACTGCAGATCAAGGTCGCCGCTAAATGAAGCGTGGTCTGTGTTCCAAACACGGGGCACAGCCAGCCAAGGAGGCAGGAAAAGCCACGGAGAGAAAACAAAGCCTTGTTGAATTAACTCGAATCAAAACAGAAAGCCAGGCTGTGAGGTCTGTCTTTCTCATTGCTCCCTAATATGCAACATCATAATGGATAGAAGGGAAATACCAGATTGAATGTGTAAAGAGAAGGAGACTAAGTTGTAAAATGGTCATTGCACAGCCTATTCAAAGCAAGGAGGTCATGCTTTCTACCTCCTCTAAAGTATGCAGAATTCCAAGCAGGTAAATTGAGCTAAACTGGCTCAAAGCAGAGTGAAAAACAGGTTTTAGTCTCTTTTTTCCTGGTTCTATGACATCATTTTCTCTCTGTGCTTTTTTTCCTTTTGTGTTTATTGGTTGGAAAGGGGAAACTGACAGATAAAGAAGCTGTGAAGACTTTGTGTTTTAATTTTTCAGAGTTTCCAATACAAACAAAACCCCAGAATGTTATTTCAGGAAAGGCACTTTGCTGTGAATTTCCATAACTTAATTTTATACTGTTGTATACTTTTGTGTGTCTGATTTTTCTATAGAAAAAAAAACCCAAGCAAAATAAGAGTTTGAGTCCCGAAGTGAATTCCAAGGCATAGGGTTTTATTTATCTGCTGTGTGCTATACTGATAAATGCAAACCTGAGTGATTTTCAAAAATAACTCTCTCTTCTCAGTTCCATTAAAACTCCAAGTTATGATTTCTTTCATTTTGAAAGACAAAATTGTAATCTTTATTACTGCTTATTGTTGATTTGGATTGGACTGTTGTTTGTTTATCTGGATCTTATAAGCCAATAGGACAGGAACTGAGGAGACTGAGCAGAGCTGACATTTTTTCCTCTCCTTTTTCTATAGGTATGAGGTTGTCAAGCCATTACAATGTTAATGACTTCACTTTCCCAACACTCTATGGACAATAATTGTCTCTTCAAATTGTGAAAAAGGAAACTGGATTTTAAAGGTGTCACATGAATTTTTGAGCCAAATTAACACATAACATGATTTTTAAAATTACTGACAAAGGTTGTTTGAGTTAGTGAGTAGCACTATGTTGTGGCAAGGGTGTAATCAAAATTAATATACATATTTAAAAGCCGAGATTGTTTGGGTTACATTCTGTAAGTACTTTGGCCTGTCAGACTTGTGCTATAATTGTAATACTTCACTTGTTTTTTTTACTTCAAATGCATATTTTTAATACACAGTTACCAGACACCTCACTCCAAAACAGTGTAACAAATACTGACCTAATTTTACTTACAAACATTAATTGTGTGTGACAGCAGCAAAGAAAAGAGATAGTCCTGAAGAAGCTACAGTTGCTTAACTATGGCTGCTTCAGCTCTTTTTTTCCCCTAATTCAGTCTTCCCTCTTTAAAGTTGGAAAGAGGGCTGCATGAATATGGTAGAAGTACCTGTAAAACTTATTTCTGGCAGTGAAGTAGAGTGACTATAATGTTACTAGAAAGACACTTTAAGAGATACCAAGCTTTGATACTTTCTTTCCTGGTTTTAGATTTTTATCCAAAGCCTATATGCTCAGAGTAGCTGGATTTTCAGCCTGGAGGATGGTAAAGAAGGTTCAGATGCCTATATGACATAAGCTGTTTAGTACTTTGGAAGTTTCTAACACAACATTTCATTGCTCAGATTGCCACCAGCATGACTCAGTGGATCTAAAAGGCGGCAAGTGAGAATCAAAAGCAAAATTCACAAGCTGCAGCAGCAGCAGGTTGGGCAGCCCATGGCATCATCAGCCTGCTCCTGGGAAATATAATATATGCGTTGCTCTTTGTCCTCTGAGGAGATCCAGGGCAAAAACACCTCCCCAGAATCAGTGTTTGCTCTGGTCGTGTCTGCGTCCGGGTTTGGTCCGCGGTGGGAGCCTGCCCGGGGAGATGCAGGCACCAGGGGCTTGTGCTGGAGAGTCTCAGGTAGATCAATACCAAAGCAGTGCTTGCTCACAGCAAGTCAGGGTCGCCCCAAAGGTCTCACACTGCCAGGGCAGCCTGCACAGTGCGTGGCATGCTCAGGAGGGGTCTGGCGGAGCATTTTGCGCCGTCCTCGTCACGCCCCCGCAGCGCCCGGTGCCGACAGCGGCTGCAGCTCTGCGGAGCCGGCGCTGCTGGAGCCGCCCCAAGGGAGGCGAGCACATAACGAGAGGAACGCAGCCAGACCTCTGGAGAGCAAGAGGGGAGAATATTTCAGCTAGGTAGCAAGAGGCAATTATGTCTGTGAGATGTTACATGAGTTGAGAGAGTGCTAAGATACGACTAGAATAAAATGACTGCGCTTTAGCATCCTTTGATTGGTCTGTTACAGTGGGGATAATGATAATAACAATTTAATGGAAGTACTGGAGTTTTGCTTTATGTTTACATTTTAATAAAGGCTCAAAAACATTCAAATACACAAATTACCTGGAAGAAAAGTAGTATGCTAAATTTATACTTTCCATAATCTTCTGTCTTAACTAAAGGAAATACATGGATGTATTGGATACATTCCTATAGAGGAATACATGGATGAAAACTGATTGAGGACAATGCCATTTAAAGTAGACCAAATGAACTCCTCCAGCACAAAAATTACACCTGCTAATCCAAATGTCCCCTCTTGTTCCCTCTTTCTATTTTGTCTTGCTGCATTCTGAAGCCCTGTGAGGCAGCTGTGCCCTGAAGATAGATGCCTCAGCATCTATCAGTTGGTTTAGTCTCCCAATCTTTTCTTGTTCTGTAGCTCTGTGCATTTCTGTCTATGTTTGGAGAATGTTTAAACCATCCAGAAACACTCTCCAGTTGGGCTGAATACTAAGCAGAGTGTGGACACTCCTGCTTCATAAAATCCTTGAAGTTTTGGGTACTTTCTTTGCAACTATTTATTTGGACCTACCACGTCTGACTTCCCAAAGTCAAAGTTTCACTAGCCATCGAGATCTGGACTGCTGAACAACCCAACATGAGTGCTTCCTGTGTCTGCTGTACCATTCAAAGAAATAAAATATTCAAATATATTCATTCTGGTAAGTATAATTATAAATTTTCTCCTCACAACAGCAAAAGAGAAGGGATGGGAATTGTCCCAAAGTTTTATGACAAATATGAGATGAAATATTTTTTAATCTAGTGACAGATATGAAAGGACAACATAGTCCAGGTGAATGAGGAACAGGCAAAATGTCTCCTCATTTCAGATATGTTTCTACAAGTTCTTTTCCTTTTTTTAATTCATGCTGACAAGCATATACTGAACCTAGCAGATAAATATTTTACTCAGATTTTATGCTGTCACTGACATGTTTGCACAGCAAGAATCAAGTCTGCTCCTCATTTTCAGAGGCATGCCAAAGCAAGTGCCAGCCTACACAGCTCTGCTCTACAGAGGGCAGAATTCTCTCTGATGGCTATCCCTGAAGCAGAGCAAAGCTTCAGCAAATAGCAAATGACATCAATTCTGTTGTCCAACGAGCCAACGGCATGCAGTACAAAGGGGCAGCTTCCTATATGATAGTGACATTTTGGTATTCAACAGTGGGAAAATGGCTACAGGAGCTGGGTAAGTGGGCTCCTCCTGCTCAGAGCCATTCCTGTGTTAGCAGGGCTAACAGGGAACAGTCAGCACTGGCTCTGGTTCACAGGGGTTTTACCAGCCTTGTTATTAATCATAGCCGCATTTTACCAAGCCCAAAAGTGGATTTGCATTAGTTATCACTCCATGCTGAATTCTTTTCTCAATCAATCAAGAAATGTCAAGGTTTGATATACCAGTTGCCAGCTACTAGGTAACATTATAAAACATATACTAGGCTGTTATTCAGATGAGATTTTATAGCTATTTGATTTAGAAATGTAATACTGCAAGTTTAAAACCAAACTTAGAAATAGGAAGCTAAGGTACAGGAGCTCCTCAATTATGTAATGTTACTCTTTCCCATTTTAGTATTGTGAGATATAAACTGGTAACCTGCAGTGGTTTTACCCAGATGACTACATGACTAGCTAATTCAGCAACAGTAGAAAAAGTCATTTTGTAAGAACCACTGGGCATTGCTGCCTTTTGTGCTTTTCTCTTTAGAATAGCAGCACCTTCAGCTGTTAGTGCCAGGTGCTTTTTAGCCTCTTATTTGCTGTTCTGGCTTCTCCTCATCTTCTTTCACACACTCTTGGAAACTGAACACAGGGAGTGCGGTTCCCAAGAGACCAGTGGCATGATAATAATCAGCTCTTTAGTAAGATGAAACAAAGGTAGAAGATGTAGTCTGTTACTGGCTCTGAGCTGTTAGTACAAGGCACGGCTAAACCACATCTGCTTAATCCAGAGAGCTTCCAGTCAAGCAAAAAGCAGGTTCATAAGCTGATGATGAAAAGAGAGATGAATCACAAAGTTTGCTGGCAAATTTTCCTTTATCTTGGCATGGCCCAAGAAATGTCCAAATTGTGAAATAATTGGAAGCTAATTTTATTTGAAGGAAAGAAAATAACCAAGGAAGGTGTTGTGCTGGAGAATGGAAAGAAGCATGGTGCTGTGCTTCAGGTGTTACGTTCAGTCAGTGCTGCACTTTCCTCGGAGCTCTGGAGAGTGAAAAACTGACCAGGCAGCCATGAGCAGGGCAGTAGCCTCTGGTGTGCTGAGAGGATGGAACCAGTGCAAAGGCTGATTGCTCCGCTGCAGTGGGTGTGGGGAACACTGCAGTAATGTCAGGAATGCACTGCCCAGTCCTTCGATACTCCGCTGCCATTTTACTGGGAGACCAAGCCCTACACAGGATTAGCACGTACAGTATAAACCAGCTTTGCAAGGGCATAGAAAAACATGACTATAGCTGAACTGCCTTGAAATGGTAATGTTCTTTTTTTCTTTCAATGATCTGCTTCATCAAATTTGTTTTGATTCTAGCTTGTCGTTTGGATCTTTCAGGCCATTCTTTTAGATCCTCGGTATAGGAGGGTTTTTCAAAGGATTTTGCATTTAAAGCTTTAAATCAATGGGAAACAAATGTTTGTGATGCCACCCAGACCCACATTCAAATACTTCAGTATTGTGCTACAAATTCCAAAGAGGAGCTGCATTTTGTCAAAGCATTTTGAGGGAGTTTTTAAACTGATTTTGAAGAATAAACTCTGCCATTTATTTTAAAAGTGCCACTTTCGACATCTATACATTTGTTGATGTTTTCCATGAAGAAATGCTTTTTTTTTTGAGTGACACAAACTGCCAGCTTGATATTATATAGTTGTATGCATTTCTAAAATTGACTTTTAAAAGTTATGTGTTTGCACTTATATGCAAATTTACATTTATGTGGGCAAAGAGCTACATTAAAATGGCAGTGACAAGCAGAATAGTAGACACTTTGGCAACGTCTGATCCATTCTAGCATATTGAGGAAATTGTTCAAAAGAAGTAATTATAGCCTAATAAGCAAAAGACAAATTCTGTCATGATCAATAGGCGTACAAATATATTTAACATGGGATTTTTTCTTGTTTGTATTTTCATGACACGTCTTCTCCCTCCTCTTTGGAATTATCATTTTTCCAATTCAGGATCCTAAGTAGCTCTCCCTAAGCAGCAAAAATCACTCCTAAAATAGAATTTTACTTACCTTACTTACATTATGTAACAGCTCCTGCAAAATTTCAAGGAACATATTTATCTGTGAATTGCTCAATAAACTCTGTACAAACACAAAACCTTTTTATTTTGATCCCTTTCATTGTGCATCTGCAGCAAACACAATGATTATAGGAGCTATGAGGGGTACAATGAACTGATGTTTCAGGGAGCTGAGGAAGATGCAGAGGTAATAGGTGAAGTAAATTAAGGAAAAGGCAGCCCTTGGTGACATTTCCAATCCTTTCATTCTGCTTTTGGCCAGAATAGCAGGAGCCGTGTTTCTGTTTAAGAATTGTTTCTCACCTTGTTTGGCCAGGGAGAGACCATCAGCGACTGATAGCAGAGGTCCCTGAAGCTCCCTTCTTCTCACCTCAGTAACCCCTGGGAGGCTGTCAAGATGGAGCTCTAGTAAACTTAAACTCTAGAAAGTACTCACATGTAAAGACCTGGCTCATTATGTGCCAATTTTCAGTTAAAATGCTTAACAAAGGTAGCACTTTCCCAATATAAGTATTTCATTCTGCAAAAGGTTGAGGGTCAAATAAACCTTTAATAACTCTAAATAAAGCTAAATTCTGGAGCTGACACGAAAATGTGTTTCCAGTATGCTCACATTTTCATGTTAGCTGTTGATTTGAAGGCATGAGGGGAAACATGCTATGCAGTGAAACATTTCAGATGTGGTTTTCTTCCTCGTTCTTTTAGACTTAGAACACGCATCTCTTTGCTGCAGAACTTAATTCCTTCCCACAATGCAGAGACTTTCAGGAACTCTTTATGAGATCAGGTTGCTGATAAAAGCATGTCAATACCACAGCCCCCAGGGCTCTGCAAGGGTGCAGTCTACTCTCTCACTGTCGTTCTCACCTACGCCTAACAGGTGCTGAGGAGACACGGAGAAAGTGAGTCAAGTTTTCAGAGGGACCTAGATTGTCCTTACATCAAAGTCTCAGTAATGTAGGATAGGGTGGAGACTATAATAAGTTAATTCAGGAGCTTTAATCTCTGAACATGGCCTGGATGCAGCTCTCAATGCAGACAATCTTCTTTCATGGTTGTATTCCAGCCATTTTTCTTACTGTTAATTATACAATAGGCACGTTGACCATGGAGTCACGATGATCCCTGACCAATCATAATTCTTTCCCTCGACTGCTGAAGAAAATCTTGAAGGTTCAACCTCTCAACTCCCAAATTTTATTCGCAATAATGCTTTGCTCATTGGTGCTTCAGTCTCCATATTATGACCTCCAGCCAACCTCCAAAGATCAGCATCAGAGAGAAACACTAGAACAACAAACTACAGAAAAAATTGTGTAGTCCTTTTTTAGTGTCTCAACTCCCTCCACACACCAAGTGAATTAAAGAAAAGGACATTACCACACAGTTCTGCCAACTACAGTAAGAGAATGAAAGCCAGCCCTTCCCTTCTCACTGAAAATAAAATTCAGCAATCTGAAAAAAAAATCCACTAAACAGTAAAAAAGACAAATACAAAAACCAAAACTCAGAAATTTAAGCCACGTGTCAGGTGTCATAAAACATGAGAGACTGTTTCAAAATGTATCAGATATGGCTGATCTTCTAAAGAGATGATCCTCATGGTGCAGTATGGTACTTTACTACACTATTCCTTTCTTCATCTCTCTGTCTTAACCACCCCTGCAAGAGAAGACCAGTTTTCCTTCATGAGATTGTTTATACCAGCTACTAGGAACAGCTGGAATCTCCCCAGAGAATTTATGATTTCTCCTTTATATCATCTGTAGCAGTAAGGTATACAGGTAGAATTCAGCAGAGGACTCTCAGGCCCTGATCCAGCCAGGCTTTCAATATTAAAGAAATCTTTGACTTCTACCAGACAAATTAAACAAGTACTGAATTTCAGTCAGTGAAAATTCCTCCATTAGTCTTTATCAAAAACACACTAACTTCAGCACATCAAAAATGGAAACATTTCTGCCTTATCAGCAGTGCCAAGATGTTTCAAAACAGCTGTGCAGTAAACTGCCACAACAACAACAACAGGAAACAAAAGCCTGCTGCCTACCCTCCACTGAATTCTTAAGACTCCAACATATCTGTGACGAAGCAAACTGGTCACTCAGTCCTCTTTTCTAGATACCCCAAACACAAAACATTTTCAAATACATACAGAGTTTAGATTATTGGCACAAGAATTGTGAGGTAATCCAATGTGGGACTTCACATTGCCAGCATGAATCAAGTTGTAAAAAAGCACCATGAATCGTACCCAGATTGTAATCAAAACAGCAGCTTTGGTAGTTTTCAGTAAAAGTGTGAAGACTGTTTATTCCTTTCTTTTGTGATCCTGTAATGCAAGCTGCCATAGCACTGCAGCTTTGCTTTTCCTTCTACTTCTGTTGTCAGCAATGGTATGCACAATAGATGGCCAGGTTGTGATCCATCAGCCTTAGAGTGACTAGTGACTCCACTTAATCCAATATCTCTCAAATCAGATCTTTAATGAACAAAAGCAGCAGAGACGTGGCTTAGAAACCTGAAATAATTGTATAAAAAATACCACAGAAGCACTTTTTCCTGTCTTTCTTTTCTTTTGCTTGGGCAGAGGCTGATATGTGTGCCAAAGAACCCTTTCTGTGCAAAAGCCCCCAAGATGATCTGGCTACAAGCTAACAAGCCAATTGCAAGGGAAAGTTTTAGATTCCCCTTTTGACTAAAGGCAAAGGCTGCACACATTTTCCACCATGGTTTGTTTATGATGTAAACCATGGCTTAAGTGTTGCTCTTCATTGAAAATAGTCCCACTGCCCATAATCTGGCATTGATTTTCAGTTCATATTTTACAGTTTTAAAATACATTCTTGGCAGGAAAGTTAGAAATTTTAGCCTCTGATATTAAAATCGGCAACTGGACTTGAGTGTGGAAATATTTTTCCACATCTTCAGTCTGATTCATTTTAGGAAGGTCCATTTAGGTCCTGGATGCATGAGTTTGCTGCATTTGAGCCATCAGCACGTGTAAAGTGCACATGGATTCAGCAGCATTATTTTTCTGAAGTCATCTCAGAATGTGAGGAGAACCTGTGGCTTGCTCTGACAATGTGTGCCTTTTTGATTCCTCTCCCAGTTTATGAGCAATTATCACATCATGCAGTTTGGAATTCTGCATGATTCCATGTTTACACATCGTAAATATTTTCAATTCTTAAAATATTTAAACCTCAATATCATGATTCAGTGCAGTTTCTTCATTCTTTTGCTTAATCAATAAAATTAAAACACAAGAGCAAAAAGAAAATTACTTCTCTCATCCTGGTGATGACAAAAGTTGCTAATACTCTGAATGTAAGTGTACAATTTAGAATCCTCTGAAACGCAACCATTAAGATTTGAAGTGGCAGATTTATCTCCTCCCAATGTTGAAGTTAATATGAATTTCAGACATTCAGTGTAAATTATGACTTTTTAGCACAGTATCTTTCCTTTATAGCTGTGAACAATAAAGTTCCAGACACATGCACACCACTACACCAAATTACACTGCTGTGAGGAAAACAGACTAAAAATATATCTGGAAATCATTGTGCTATAATACTATCCCATTTCCCTGCCTCAAGACACTTATAATGCCAGGCTGAACTGGAGTAAAATGAACTTGTTTACACAAAGTCTGGACATAATATAGTTCAAAGATCCAGCAACAGAGTCCTGAAAAATCTCGGAGAAGATATTATATTTCTGGTTCAAACACAATGGTGGTATGATGTGTCAGTCTTCTCATAAAATACTCTGTGTATATCTTATTGAAAATCCACTACATTGCCACACCAAAGAGTAGCTATTAAAACTGTAGCCTTTATGAGTGTTCTATGGCAGTAATGATGGAAATAATTACTAATTTCTGGCCCAATGCATGTACTATTATTAAACTTTTTAAGCACCAAATAAAGTAGCTGCTAAAGGCAGCCTGACCTGACAGCAGTGAAAGGGGAAGAGGCAAGGTTTACTCATCACTACGTCACTATTTTTGATTTTTCTTGAGTCTGTAAATGAACACACGGGTAATTTTCTGATCCAGACTTGATTGATGCTTACTGAAATTTCTGTTGGCTTCATCAATCTCTACATTTAGCCCTTAAGACAGAGTAAGTTTTGCCAGAAGTTGAAAACCTTGCTGGGGTTTTGTTCTTCTCTTTCTTGCTCACTCTCCAAAGCCATCTCTGCAGCAGCTGACTGAAACAGACTGAAAGCCTGAGTTCAGTTTCTAGTTGATGCAATTTTTGGTTTGGGTGGATTTCCACCAGAAGACTTTGACCCACTACCCCATTAACAATAGTTTTGACACAGTATTGCCTGCTTCAATCTCATAAAGTGCAAAAGACTTCGGTCAGTAAATGTAAACAGGCTGAAAGCAGATTTCAATACCTGCTGGCATCAAACCAGAGCAGGGCTCAGACTCAGGTTGTCTGCTCATAAGCACTACCTGCACATTGACTCACCCTCTGGAATGGACCTGGAGTGGGGCAGCTGGCCTGAGAGGCAATGGGCTCAGATGTGGGAAAACTCGGGGGCCCACACTCATCTCCTGCTCTCACAGACACTGAGGAAGCCTGGGCAGCCTGGCCAAGGGGTTCTGCCCTCACAATGGGGCACTGCTGCCAGCAAAGTGTTTCACCATGCAAAGGACTGATCTTTGTGCTGGGTGGGTGATTCTGATAATGCAGGCTTCTCCACCACACACTAATGTCGAGAAATACCTCACTCTTAAAAAGAGGCGACCTCAAAAGATTGTAGCTTGCTTTTACTTCCATCATGAGATGGACTGGAAATTTAGTTTATGAAATGTTCAAGATGTAAAATAAGTTTTCAGACTGCGTTAGCCACAAAGTGGGAAAACAAGGATAATTTAGCATTTACAAAAAAGCTTGTCAAGTTTTTTTTGCCTCTACCAACATCAGCCAGGGAAGTTTGAGGCTTGCTTGCCTGCAGAGTCTGGAGAGAAAGTAGGATGGAAAAGTCCTACATTTGGCCACTGTTCCTCACCATGCAAAAAATCAGTGAAGGACCATTCAATTCCCTCCACTTTGAAACCATTTTACTCTGTCAGTAGATATACTATACTAGTGAAAGTACCAAGAAATACAGTAAGAACCCTATGGGATACTATATATTCCATGATCTTTATGAGTGTTTTCCCATAAATACCCCATAGACAGTTGCATTCTATGCTGATTGTGTGCATTTGTTTTAACTTTTAACTCCCCCCTACTTCACTCCATTCTTGTCCTGGTCATGTTACTCTACAAAGTCTGTCTGACAACTTCTGTTCCATCTCTGTTTTTCTTCTCCACACTTTTTGAGTGTAATTGGATTACCATTTTTTCAAGCATTTGAGTATTTTTGCTGTTCTTTTTTCTCATCATGTAATAATTCCCTAGATTTGGTTTCATTCTCATAGTTCATCAGCATTAGATTTCTTAGTTGGCATTTTTCCTTGCATCTCTCTCTGTTTCTTCTCATCATCCCACTTATTCAATGCTACATGCTCCTCCAAGGGCTAATCCTCATTCTGGGTTTTAGTTCAATATTTTTCTCCTACATCACCACCCTATCACAGTATATGAGACACTCAGAAGTTTTAAAGGGGTACCTTTCCTCCAAAATTACATCACACCTGTATTTAAAATCCCACAGAGTGCTGCCTCTTCTAATAACAAAGTAAAGAAAAAAAGGATAAAAGTTCATTTTTAATGGAAATGATACTATTTTAACTGCACCAGATTCCTTGGAAAGCATAACCAGCTAATATTTGTGAAATGCTTCCAGCATTAAGAAAGCACGCCAAAACTCAAAAGCGTGGGCTGAACATGAACATATTTGGAGATGCCCTATAATAATTACAAATGCTGAATGCTGACCTGCTTATTGGAATAGTCACTGTAAGATAGATTTGTTTTGTTTATCAGTTGGAAGAAACAGAGAGGAAAGGAGAATATAGGGACAGATAAATCTCTTTTCTCTTGAAAAGGGAAAATAACAAGATAAGAAAAAGCCTGGGTAGCAAGGGAGGGTAGAGGTTTTAATAGCAGCAGGCTCTCCAATAAGAGCACTATCCTGGGAACAAGACTAAAGCAAAGGCACCCTTCCCTCAGCTGTCTGAAGAAGTCAAGGCTGGACTGCCAGCCTGGTTCTAGTCAAGACCCCACTGTTCCTAAAATTTAGTCAAGCAGTAACCATTGAGTCAAAGCTAAGAGCATGTGTCTCACAGGACCAGAGGGTTATTTTGCAGTGACTTTTATGGATTTCAACTGAGACAATTCAAGAGTAAAATCTCATAACTTCAGTTGAATTATTCCTCTGAATATTTCAAATATTCCAAAGTTCCCTACAGTAAATTTAGCATTGCCTTGAAGCTTACTTATTAGTGTAGAGTGGCCAGTCTTTGCCACATGAAATTTCCCTTAAACTCAGGCAAAGGATTTCTGTGTTTATGACAATGTTCCCTCTCCATGGACACAGCATTAAGACAAAACCAAAAAGAAATCGGCCATTGGAAAAAAAGACCTCTTGCAAAATTATTGCTAAAGAATAGTTAACAAAGTACAGAAAAGCCATGTGAGCATAGTCCAGCCAGAAATATGCATATTTTTCAGATTTATAATGCCTTCCCTGATGAACTTTAAAAATCTTGGTTCTCCATTATTATCCAGCCTTTGAGTCAGCAATCAAGAGGGAATAATTCAGAGCTGACATCACAGGCAACTTCACAGTTTAATGTCAATGGATGACAGGGAAAGGAGGGGCTTGCATCAGGTTTTCATCAAACTGTGTTTAGAACTTATCATGGGTTTCTAAACATAGGTCTGACCAGCCTCACATTTGGCACCAAGTGCAGCCTTTCATAGTCTGCTCTGGAAAGGATTTTAGTGACTTGATTTCTTCCTTGTCAGAGTCTGTAACCATTTTTAGGTAACTAATGAATATTTTTATCTGACCTTCTAATCTCCAAGTGTGTTACATGCCAAAAAATAAGACATGGGAGAGAATGTTGCAAAACAGACGATTTCACTGAAAATCAGAATCACTTGCCAAATTTTGCTGTAGATGAAGTTCTGCAAAACACCAGAAAGATCAGGTAGACAGGCACCAGTGTGATTAATTTTCTCCGTATTGTTTTTTCTCCATCAAAGGGACCACTGAGGTCACTAAACCGGCGTGTGTAAGCACACACTTTGCATGTGTTAACTGAAGCATTTGTCAACAAATCCCATTCCTTCTTCCATTAGCTGGTTTTGGTCAGCCATCTTGAGCTACTGTGCAAGAATTAGTATCAGATTAATGTTTTGCTTTTGCATTTTCATCCATGCCAAACTGAAATGGGTAAAGAAGATGCAGAGTAGAAAGAGAGTTTTGTTTACCAGATCTAGTGTACAAATTTTAGGTCATTGGATCAAAATTTCCTTGAATATATCTTGGATCCAGAAGCATTTTGAGTACTTCTAGGTTTTGGATCAATTTTTGTCTAGGATCTTACTTGTAGATTATGACTAATGAGAGGCATTCATACCCAGTACCTGCCCTCTGGTATACTGGTGAATGTCACTGGTGCCAGCTGAAGTTTCATCCACGTTTCAAAAATTAAGTATAAGCTCTGTCCATTGAAATCCCTTGGCAACTTTAAGTAACAACATTAAACTGGTAGACAGCTCAGGTCCAGAATAAAGGTTTGAAGCATATATGAACTGCTTTTTATTCCACAGTACAATGAATGTATTTTTTTTCCTGAGCAGTAAGTATAATCCTATCTTCTATTTAAAGCATGCAGTTTATTATCCCATTTTTTCACTTACATTTTTCTATAAGGTCTCTTAATCCATTTCACTGAAAAGGGGATTTAGCAAGTGTAGCACATATCAGATTTCCTGATAGATGGATTTTCTGGTTTTTTCTTTCATTAGTGAATGCAAAGCTATTTCTTTTTGAAACCTTTCATAAGTGGGAGCTGAATTAAGAGATTTTCTTTTTTTTCCCCTTTAACTACTGTACAAGAACCTTGTGTCTACAAGTGTATTGGAGAAAGATCAGAGAAATATTCATGTAGTGTCATGCATATGTACAAAAGTTCTAATTGATTAATCACACATTATGCAATCCTGTCAAACACCATGTTAAAATGTATCTCCAAGTTTCAAAAATGATGAATTATTATTAATCCTTCTGAGATTCCCAAAGCAGGTAAAAGATGATTGAATTAATCTTCATGATGATTATATAAAACAGGCTGTATCTCACTTTGAAAGACAAGAATCATTGTTTTCTTCAAGGACTTCTCAGTTACATTCTTCAGTTATAAACCTCCCAATTCAGATTTTTAAGAGGTATCTCTCAAGAAGTGAGAGATTGTTGTATGTCAAATAGAGCTGTATAGGTTGTCCCTATAGGAAAGGAAAGGAACAGCCTTCGTGACTACCTGAACAGGCACTCAAAAAAAACAGACTGAATTGAAGTATTGACCTAGGTAGGTTTTCCAACATTGGGCAAAGACCCTGACACAGGTCAGCTGAGAGGTCTGGCCATCCAACTCCACAACTTAACCAGGAAAACATCATTTAGACTATCCTACACTATATTCTAGGGATCAGAAACCTCCATATTGGTTACACCTTCCTTGCAATAGTTCCTTCCAACATTACAGTGTTTTATTGCAAACTACCACTGTTTACCATATACCTGCATTCTCCTCCTTCATTACACATGGTCTCCTTAATTTTTAAGGTAGGTGCACTGTAACTTCATTGCTCAGTCGCTCACAGAACACTTTTCAGATCCATACCCTGAGAAACACTTAAACCTGCCTTTCTTTGGCCTCAGGGTGCTGCCTATGCACAAGAGAAAGTAGGGAATGGAAACCAAGTCTCCAGAGGAGTCTTGCCAATCTAATTCTGCCTCCTTTGGCGGTTTCAGCTGTCAGGTTAATAAGGTAGAAGGAAGACAAAAGAAGATGGAAGAATTTATTTCAACTCTCCTTGAAAATTTCCTGTGATTCAGGGAAGTTGTCTCAGCTACAAATCTAGAGTTTGTAAATCCTCAGCCATACTTGCAAGTGACTTCTGTAGTTCTGACCACCTCAGAATGGTCAACACACAGCACTCTGACAGCTTTGGTAGGAGAAAACAATCCTTCAGTCTTTTCACAAAATTATTTCAGTCAGTGAGACTAGACCTAAGTTCTGTATAGATCCACAGCAACTCTCCCATTTGGCCACAGTTGGGAAGCATCTGCACAGGAGATCTCTCACACCAGGATGGCCTGCTGTCCCAGGGCTGCAGCTCATAACAAAAATATTCACAAGGCTGAAAGGCCCTGGAGGCATTCTGCATATCTTAAAAAGCTCAAAAAGGGGGAACTCTGGGGGAAATTCATTGGCAAGGAGTGTGAGTGGTTCTCCAGGTGTCCTCGGCAGCTCCCTGAGCAAATGTCTGTGTCCCAGCACAGTTAGGGATCTGTGTTTCAGATGCCTTGGGCTTCCTTCCTCCCCACAGCCCTGCTTCCAGAAACACAAGGCAACTCCCATGAGGAGCTGCTCAGGAACAGCTCAAATACAACACAAGTTTCAAAAGCTGTAATTTAGCCACATCTGCTCTTGTAGGCCATGCACAAAAAGGGGCTTCTGATGATACCAATGGAATGACTGGGGGCAAACGATTTTTTTTGTTTCTTCATCAGGAGATGTCACATCCCCATCCCCAGATGACCCAAGCAAGGGGTCCTCCCCACAAGCAGCTCAAGTTTCCCAACATCTTTGAGGAGAAGGGCTGCTGCACCTCAGGGTGTGGGCAGCTCCCCTGTGTGCTGCTCTCCAGAGGGAGCATTTCCACCTTCAGCTCTAGTCAGCACAGCAGCTGAGCTGGAAGGGAGCCACACACCTACAGATGTGCAGGGAAAAGATTCAAAAAGCAAAAGAAAAGCCAAAAGCAACTTATAACTCTGATAATATTGTGCTTGTGGAGTGTCTGATTAATGACCTTAGAAGTTTCAGAGCAGACAGACTTCAAGGCAAGCTTAATTTAAATCTAGTTCACAGTTCAGCATAATTAGCAGTAAATAATGAAGAGACTCCTGGTCTAAAATTCAGGGACTTGGACTGCTTTTGCATCACATCACTGAATCACCTGTTTATAACTTGAAGTCTAACAACCTGATGACATTTTGATGTCTCTGTAGTTATTTGGGGACTTTTTATAGTTCTCAGGAATTCTGCCTAACCTTTTCCTCTAGCTTTCTTTTAGCTCTTCTACGTTTCTCTAGCAGAAAGATGTTCTGCTAGAATATTTTCTTGATCCTCTCCTTCAGCAAAAGCTTTAACACTTGCTTTGAAACAAGCCAATACTGAAAGGCTTTGCAGTACAACTTGTACATGATCTTTAGTTGAGCACAAATTTTCAGACTACTTCAGATGATACACATTATCCAATTCTAGTTTACACTAAAAATCTCTAAGTTTTTGGGTTTTTGTTTTTTTTTTATGGAAGAGATTTTCTGCTTGAGAAGAAGAGTTTGGGGCTGTTGAGCCTTTTTTTTTTTCCTCTTTGATGACTTGGAGAGCTGCTAACTGGAATTTTTTCTGTAGCTTTTGGGGAAAGAAATAGGAAGAAACATGCATTGGATTGGAGCCTATATGACTCAGGTCTAAGTTTTAGCATGCAGCATATGCATTATCAAATTACAAATCCCATAGAGCATAGTTTGAGACTGCCATGGCAGACTAGAATGTAACAGAATGGGGCAAAGGGAATGGCTATATAAAAACCACTGAAGTAAAGCTCTGTGGGAAACTGGACTGCACAGACTGCTTACACAGTTTGTTTGTTTTAACTCTAGGGTTACTAACCTAGCTTTGGCTTACAAACAATTAAAACTTATTTTAATTATCCCTATTTACTATACCCTCTAATTTAAAAAATGCCCAGCTTCAAAGATGCTGATATAATGAGGGTGGAGTGTGATGGACATGTACTACTTTGCTTCCAGGTACCCTGGAGGAATCAATATGTGTTTACACTCATTTTTGCCCAGTTTGGTTCCTATTCCGCTTCCTCTGTGGTTGACTTGCTCTGTGCCTGTGACGACAATCAATGATAAAAACAGACTACATACAATTCAGCTGGAGACTTAGAGAGTGAAAAACAGAGAGTAGGAATGCACACCATTAAACTGGTTTCTGGGAAGGTAACCCCATCCCTGTCTTCTTCTCCTCTCCTCACTTCCCTGGGGAACTATTAAATTTAAGAATAATCCCATTTTAGCATATTTGATCAAGGAAAATTAAATTAGCTGCTTCCCTGGCTCCAGTTTCTAACAATATTGTGAAATTTTTAATGAAGGCTCCTCAGAATCTCTTCACACATCTTGTTAACTAAAATTCCATGGTTTATAACTGCTAACCACAAGAGCCAAGAAATGCCAATTAGCAAAAATGCCTTATCCAGACAATATACCCAACTGAAATATTAGACACAGATAATTACTACAGTGGCTTATACTAAGATGGAGGCTTCCTATTTTACAGACATAGCAATGGGGTAGTATTTCTTCTCATAGCTTTTTGCGTTGGCACAACTCTAGTTTCTGAGGGAATGGGATGGGTGGACAGAGGCTTACAAAAGGCAATTAAGCCAGGGTTCTGGACAGAAGAGAACAACGTGATGAAATAGCCTTTTTTTGAGTCATGATGCCTACTATGCAAAAAAAGACTTCAGACAAAACAAGAAAAAAATCCCCAAAGATTTTGATAAAATGTAGCTTGTGCAAATTTAACACCAGAAAGGCAAGAACATTGAAGAACAATATAGAAATCCTGTAGGCTAGAAGAATATTTGCAGTGGTTGTAGGCCTGCTAGGCTGTATGCCAGCATTAAGCCAGACCATGTCATAAGCAGAAGAGGAAATGGGGACAGACCCAATGTTCCCCAAAGTCATGGTCAATATTTTGCTGATTTCAGAGTAGTAGAGCTAATGTAAAAGTGCCCTCCTTAATGAAATTTTAGTTTTGCTAGCACGCCAGCCTTTTACCACCAATTTATCTGCTTATATTGATTTTTTTAGAAACATTAAATATAAATAGGTATAAATAAATGCATTGTCAAATATGGCATGTTGACAACTACTAAATAAATTTATAAATACAAATAGAAAAATAGAAATACTTCAGTCTGTTTGGTCTGAAGATATTTACAGCATGTCTAAGAAGAATGGCTTGTTGTTTCTTCCCCCAAGATAGCATAAATATGCTACACATAGCAGCAATTTTGGTACCTCTAGACGATTAGAATAGAAGGGCCAATAATCTAATATTGCCCACTGGAAGGTGAAGCAAAGCAACCTGGCTCCTAGGTCTGAGTCACGTAAAGCAGTGCCTGTGGTCTGGTGCTGGACTACTTGAGGAGTGCTCAGGGTTTCTGTATGCCATAGATGTAGCCTGCTGCTTAAAGGGGTTAAGCATTACCTTAAGTATTTCAGTGTTCAAAATGGACAGGGGAAAAAAACATAAGCAAGGACTTTATTCAAATTGGATTTTATTCAAAAGGATTTTGGTTCAAGTTGTTTATGTGTGCATTTGATTCACCAGTAATTAGATATAAGAAATGTCAAGGTAAGCTAAACAAAAGTAAAATACTGTCTGTACTGCTCTTCTTGGACTTGCAATCAATATTCATAGACTAGGTTGAAAATCACCTAAATAAACACATCTGTTAAACTTACATTTTCCAGTGATGGCAGCTTTTATGTTGTGAAATGTGCTTGATGTGTTCATCTTACAATGACCAGTTTCCAATTTTTTTTTTAATGTGTAAACTGACCTTTTTCCTGTTGGCTCTGTGCTGGCCAAGATATATTTCATTTAATATTGGCTAAAGCTAGAGGCAAAATGGTAAAATACTCCGGCAGTTTTATATGTACATTGGAAAGAAAATACTGTGAGTGGTGTATGAAGAGAAGGACCAAAAACTTTAGTCCCATAACATATCTTCTCTAGAAGTCACATACATTACTATAGGTCACTTTGGTCAATAGGTAGGTAGGAAAGACCTCAAATACGGCTTCAGACAAATACAGTTGGCCTTTTAGAGCTCCAAGGGTAAGTTGTCAATTACATGAGGTGAAAATCCAGACTCAGGGCCAGAGTTAGCACTGGCACATAAGGCAAATCTATGAGCACATCTGTAGCATTTGTGCCTCTGTGATATCTCCATGTAAAGGAATCAAAATATCCAAACATATTCCCTTTGAAATTGATCCCAGACAGTCTTACTTACCTTCAAGGCACAACATCAGGTTCCTCACATGATAACAGAAACATGGCTGGGGGGGTGACAGGTGACATTTAGCTGCACAAGGGGTGACTAGAGAAGGGAGAAGGTACTCGAATTTCAATCCCTATCTTGCAGTGGCTTTTTGTGGTTGTTTTTCTGGGTGTTCCCATTGGTAGCCACCCAGCCATGCGCAGCCCATCATCTGCAGTTTTACTCTTCCCTCCTAAATTTGGTGTCCAGTAGCTGGGATCAAATTTCAGAATTGAAACCTTGGCAAAGATCTGAGAAAACAGACATAGATTTTTTTTTTTTATACCTCTGCCAAGCACAGGGAGGCTGGCCTGGCAAAAGTCAAGCATCCCTTCATAGGTGAATATGTGAAGAAATAGTCTTTCATTTTTATTTTTCTTGAGAACACACCACCTATATTGTGTGAATGAAGGGACTTAAACGATTGCATATCCTCTGTCCAATCATCATCCCAGTAACTAACATTTAGTCAGAAACTGGATTGAATGTGCAATTGGCATCTTTGCTGAAGAATTGCACCTTATACAGTATTTGGCTATAGTCATGACAGGTTATTTTTCCCCTTAACCTCTCAAAATTTGACAAGGTTGAAAAGCCTATACTTGCCAGGTTGCCATAAAACATCAATATTTAATTAAGTCAAAAAGAGGGCACATGATTAATGATGTGCTGTCATTAAGTACCTAAAATGATCTCATAAACTCACCACTCCAGTCACATTAAGATCAGTAATAAAATACACTCATTAGATCACAAAGGATAGACAATAGCCTGAGATTAAAGCACTTTAATCCTCTTGCAGTACAGCAACAGCAGCACTAAAGTTTAAGGTCATCTGCTCTTATAAGCCTTGATATAATATTTATATAAGTAAATACACCAGAGAATACTGTTAAGTATACAGAACATTCAGTGGGATTTTCCATGACAAATGCTGAAATGAAGATATATTCACTTATTCTTGGAACACATGGGACACATGGACTTGTCCAAAATTCAGCAGAATTCAGCAGGCAAATCACAGTAGTGACTCTGGAGTCGTGTTAGACAGTGATGCCAAGAATTAAGGCTTTAACTCAAGCAGGATGTGTCAGGATGTCAGATCAGTACAAACTTTAATTGACAGCTGTTCTGCATCTCTGCCCCACACCTCCCACAAATCATGCCCTGATAAATATTGGAGAGATACCTTGGTTCTGACACTGGCAGCACTTACAGTGATAGGTAATCTCTCTTAACAAAGCCTAAAAGTCAGGATGCAGGACACATCCTAAGGGGCGAGTGTCACCTTGTTTCAACTGTCTGCCAGGTCCCCCAGCTGAAATGTTGAGGACTGGAACAACAGAGATGCTGAGGAGAAAGGGCACAAGAAAAGCAGGAAAGCTGAGAGCAGCAAGTCTTCATCAGAAAACAAGTAGGAATGGTGATTGTAGGTCAAAGACAGCTAAAATGGCAAATGTGCAAGGGCTGAGATCAAAACAACAAGAACACAGGAAATAGTAAAGGCAGCAAATATATCAGATGAGGCAAAAGCTGGCCACAGAAAAAGGAACAGGGTGTGAGTCACAAACTTTTTCTCTGAGACCAAAAACTAGATAGGAGGAAGAAGGTAGACCCAAAGGGTGAGAAAACAATTCCAAAAACAAAGAAGGAAGAAATAAAAGGAAATATATTTTAGATGTGTAATTTGAAAAATATTCCGTTTCTCAAGAAAACAGTTAATTCACTCTTACAAGTCAAATTTCTCCATTGCAAACATCAGAAGCGGAGATGCTTTGTGGAAGTGGAAAAAAGCTTTGTGATTGTGCCAGTCTGATAAATTATGTGACTTGCACATGCTAGACATGAGGGAAAGGGGCAACAAAATTTTCCCCAAAAGTCAAATATTACATTTCAATAGTTGTATGAGATAAGTAGTTTTTTAATGTTCAAAATATATTTTTAAAATGTCCCTCTGTTTTTCTAATTTGACCAGGAGCTATTTTTAACCTAGTTTCTTGAGAAAATGGAGGACTTCTATTTTGGATAGCCCTTCACGGGATGGATTTTACCAACTGTAAAAATAGCTCACAATTTCTCCTGCCTATGCAGTCAGAGAGTAGCAGAAACAGGCATGAAACTACTTTGCTTTCTTCTTTTAACTGCTGGGGAACTAAATGGAGTAAAAAATTATTATTCATTCAGTTCTATTTCAGAAAATTTCCAACTGATTCTTTCTCAACAACCCTTTTGGGCTCCCGGTGATGTTCTGATTGTGTTTGCTAGGCTCTGGGGAAGGCCCACAGATTATAAACTCCTTCTGACAAGGGCTCTCATTTATTTTCTGCTGCCTGGAGTTGCCTTAGGGCAATACCACGTGATATGGGAGGCCTGAAAGATTGCTAAAGCTCCCTTTCCCAGAATTGTCTCTGTTTTGTTACATAATTTAACATAAACACAGATTCCATAACTTCTGAACGTCTGGGGGAATATTTTTCTTTGTTCAGAGTAGTAAAAAGCTTTCTTTTTTTGAGTTCTTGAAAACATTTCAGTAGCACAAACTGAGATATTATGAATGTTCCACTTCAAAATTCATCTTTATGATGCTTTTTACTGAAGATTAAAACAATAAGCAATTACTTCATACTGTTGATGGCTGCTTCCAGCTTCTTGCTCCAGGAATATAACCATGCTCTACTGCACTGGGAGCCTCAGGTTCAAGGCCAGAAGCAAGATCTGTGAGAACTGCTTTAATAGCTCACCTCACAACACATTAGAGCAGGAGCTTTATCAAGACTGGATTTCTACATTTGGCTTGAATAACTTGACAGACTGCAGTCTTGAAGAATGCTAAGAGAAAAAAGCAACAACTCACAAAAAAAGAGGATGAAAGGTTTTTATCCCCCATCTACTGGGGGATACTATTTGGGTTGGGACACTTTTCTTAGGGATGTCTGCACTTTGCTCTAAAGAATAAAATTGATAAAACGTGTAGGACTCTGCTCAGCAGCAAGTAGCAATTACAAATGAGAGAAAAAAAAGCATAAAACAGATGATTGCATGAAGATTGTATAAAATGAAAATTGGTCACCCCTTGTTTAATGACTGATTTCATTATGATTAATAGAGCTACAGAGACTTTAATTACAAGAGAAAAATCCTATTGTCATGTTCCCTGTGAAAGATTTCCCTTACAAGATGCTGAATTTGAAAATTACCATGCTCAAACCAAGTGTTGAGAATAGGTGTTTTTTTAAAGAAAAATGGTTATGCAGATACAATAGGTTGTTATTTAGTGTTCATAAGCTAGTGAACACCTTTCTAGGAAAGCTGTTGCTGCTGAAGGGCATGGCAGCAATAGAGGGGGTGTTCTAACTTTTTTACTTTTTATCAAAAAATTGTAAAGGAAGTACTGTGAAGCAAAAAATGCCAAATATTAGACAGAAATAGAAGTTAAATGCAGTTTTATAGGTAATTGCTCACAGCCAGTGTAATTCATACTGTAGTAAAA
>JAYDZK010000113.1:29732310-29743435 GCA_034509185.1 Euphonia xanthogaster | reverse complement strand
ACCAAATTAAAAAAAAAAAAAAAAAAAAAAAAAAAAAGCAGCGACTGAGAGTTGTGCATGTGAGCTACCTGGAGCAGTAATTGGAAATAAAGAGCTCAAATGTGGAGTCAGCAGTCTCTTGGTAAGAGGGGAGTCACATCTCAGACACATATCTCTGACACACATCTCACATATCTCACATATATTCCTGCTAAGGACACCTGGATCCAACAACAGTTTTTTCTCAATTTTTTATTTGTCATTAAAGTGGCCGCATGACACATATGGAGCCCTTTTCCCTTCTTCCTGTGCTCATGGTCAAGGAGAGAAATTTGAAGTCTGTCACAACCTGGAGGAAGCAGATTTTTGTCATTCACGTTGGAAATAAGTACATACTACATTGGCAGTATTTCTGCTCTGCTTTGTCTAGATATAAATCTGGCCTTGGAAAAGGCTGGAGAACTTCAAAAATATCTCAGATCTCTGTGGAGACCAAACAAAAAAAGAATGAATGATTTATATCTGATTAATTTGTAGAGCACCTTTCACACTTGGCTGAATTTTCAAAACACATGCTTGTGGTTTTTGCTTGAGGAATCTAGTGAGCCTGGTGTTTCTTCTGCTAACAAAAACCAATAATGAAGACACATGAGATTACAGGGCAGGCTCCATGCTTTTAGAGTTTCCAATTACTCTTTCCTGATCTCTGTCCTACAGTGGTCTCACTTAGAGAGTAAGACAGCAGGGAGTAAGGATAGCCAGAAAGGAACGAGGTCCACTTGAACTGGACTTGGCAGTCTGAAGGACAGGCACTGAGATGATACTCATACTGTAGATTGCACTATTTCCCTCTCAAGTGCCTCTCTCCAGCTGTAACAGAGCCCTTCTCTTGCTGACTTCTCTGCCCACTTCCCTGAGCTCCTGTTCCAAGAGACACTGAAAGAGGAAGTGCTGAAACAGATGTGCACTTTTCTCACAGTATTTCTGGGTG
The DNA here is from genome assembly GCA_034509185.1 of Euphonia xanthogaster. Classification (NCBI taxonomy): domain Eukaryota; kingdom Metazoa; phylum Chordata; class Aves; order Passeriformes; family Fringillidae; genus Euphonia; species Euphonia xanthogaster. The sequence goes on along the minus strand of JAYDZK010000113.1, from coordinate 29,742,465 downwards.
AAGCAGAAGCAGCGAACACTGGAAATCTGTCCTGTTTTGCACTTTGTAAACAACTTCTATAGCAACATAGTTGGGACCAGACAAGTTACTAATATGAGCATAAACTTGCAGACATCAGACTCCATGATTTATACACACTGTATTACATTTTACCTCTGTTTCTCCATTTCTTAAACAATATTTGTCTTCTGAATGAAAAATATTAAAAGGGAATAAAGTACAATTTACAATCACACCTTTTTTTTTTTTTATAGAAGGAAAAAGATCTGTCAGTTTTTTCCTTCCAAGACATATTTTGACATCCCTGAACTCAGACCTAAAAATTGTCCACCTTTTTTTTTTTAACTTTTGGTGCAAATAAGCATAGCTGCGTTCTTGCCAAGGCACCGAGAGCATGGCGTAAAGGGTTACAAGCTCCAAACTTTTATTTATATAATGCTCTTATATTTGAGTTATGTTTTATCCTAGCAGTGCCCTATTACTGATCACCAAATCATGAAATCATAGAATATGCTGAGTTGGAAGGGACCTACAGGGATCATTTGAAGTTCAACTCCTGGCCCTGTACAGGAAAGGCCAAGTCACACCATGTGCCTGAGAGCATTGTGCAAATACCTTTGAGTTCCACCAGGCTGGTGCTGTGACCACTTCCCTGGGGAGCCTGTTCCTGTGTCCAAACACCCCCTGGGTGAAGAATCTTTCCCATATCCAACCTAAACCTCCCCTGACGCAACTTCAGGCCATTCCCTTGGGCCCTGTCCCTGGTCACCAGAAGAGATCCCTCCTCTTCCCCTCAGGAGGAAGTTGTAGAGTGCAGTGAGGTCTCCCCTCAGTCTCCTCTTCTTCCAAGAGACCAAGTGACCTCAGCTGCTCCCCAGATGGCTACCCTTCAAGGCCCTTCACCATCTTTCCTTCCTCTTGACCTTCCTTGGCCTTCCTCTCTAATAATTTTATATCTTCCTTACATTGTGGCACCCAAACAAACCTGGAGACATCACTTGAGGTGAGGCCACCCCAGTGCAGAGCAGTGGGACAATCCCCTCCCTTGCCCGATGCCTCCAGGACACCCTTGGCCCTGCTGCTTCCAGGGCACTGCTGGCTCATGTTCAACTCACCAGGACCCCCAGGTCCCTTTGCCTGGCACTGCTCTCCTGCCTCTCGTTCCCCATTCTGTCCATACATCCAGGGTTGTCCCATGCTAGGTGCAGAATCCAGCACTTGTTGCTGTTAAACTTCATGAGGTCGGTGATTGCCCAGACCTCTAATTTGTTGGGGTCTCTCTGCAGGGCCTCTCTGCCTTTGAGGGAGTCACTGGCTCCTCCCAAATTAGTGTCTTTGGCAAACTTACTTTCCAGTCCTGCATCCAAGTCCTTTATGAAGATTCTGAAGGGCTCTGGCCCTAAAGTGGAGCTCTATGGAACCCCACTAGTAACCAGTCACCAGTCTGATTTAACCATATTTACTGTAACTTTTGGCACCCTGCCTGCGAGCTAGCTGCTCATCCATTGCATGATGTATTTTCTCAGCTGCATGCTGACTTAAAGTTCTATCCATGTTTTTCAATTTGCAGTCTCAAATCTTCAGTATTCCCTGCTTAACTGCCATCGTATGAAAAAAAATGCTCATATCAGCCACATTTTCTTTGACCCTTCATGTTTACCTTGCATGAAACATATTTTTGTGACTGATGTTAATAGCTACATGTTCTTTATCCACTTAGGAAGATAATTTCCAGCCTTAGCAGTTCCATAGAGTTGTGCCACGCTTTCTTCACCAGCTATGGCAGTTTTCATCCCGCAGTCCAATATTTACAATACAAACTTAATTGTCTTTATTAGCCATTATATTTTTCCTAACAAATTAACATTTGAAAGCCTTGGTAATTCTATTTACAGGGCCTGTTGTGGGAAAAACAACCTCCAACAAATAACTGAATTCCTCAAGCTCAATGCAATCATAATTGCTTGATACAAGGTACAGATTGCCTTTGTGTTTTCCTAAATGGGATTAATGCTTGGAGGATTCAGTAACTCCTCATTAGCAGGCAAAATGATTGAGTGCAACTGACTTCCAATAATGGCTTTGGTCAGATTATGAGTGTGCCAGAGAAACACACACCCTAAACGACTGAAATGGTCCTTTCAGACTTCCCTTCTGTGCAGACCATGGATTTGAAGGGATAATAGACTCTCAGCTAGCATAATTGCAGAGTATGGTACTTACCATCTCTGGCTACGTATCTATGTGGGCTAAGCAGAAAGGCAAAATTTGAACTTCATTTCCTGTCACTGCAGAAGAAAACTGTAATACCGTGGCAATTATCGCAAAAGAGAGATCCTGGAGGCAGACATGCTTTTCTGGCCCGAGCAGACCTGTTCCCCACATCACAGCAACAGCCTGTAATGTGTTTTAGAATTGCTATGGAAGGAAGCAAAACAAAAAAAAAAAAAAAATCATTTGGCACGTAAGAGAACTCATGCTGCTATTTGTTTCTTAGTGCTTGAAGCATTTTATTTCTACATATTAAAGAAAGCTGAGTTCTGTGCTTTGATAAGGCATTATGCACATCCATTATATAAAAATGGATGGAGCCAAACAAGGATTTGGCACTGGGTCCTCGATTTCCTTTTTTTTTCCCCACCAGTGATTAATGATGCTACCAGGTGACTGATGCCAGGATTTTTTTTCAGTTTCAAATCTCTTTCCAACTTTTAGACTCAACAGCTTGAAAGCTGCCAGAAAGGTGACTGAAGAGCTCTTAAGCGAGCCTCCCAGGGCAAACGACCGCGGCATTAAGTGCATGATCCAGCTCCCACTGAAGGCAATGAAAGTCCTATCACGGACAGCAAAGGAGGCCAGATCAGGCTGCTGTAATAGGTTTACTTCCACTTCTTAAGCTATAACAAACACGCTTGTAAACTTAACCTCTAAAAGAAAAATCTTAACAGCAGTGCAGATGCAAGAAAAATTCACCTATTGCAACTTATAACTAGAATATACATTTAAAACTTACTTCCTGGTTAGTAGTGCTGCTCTTATTAAACTAAAGGCCTTTATTTACCCTACAAATGTGCTGCTGAATTTTGCTTTCTTCACTCAAGATGCTATTGCTCTAAAAAATAAAGAGTGTGGGCCTGTGGGTGTGTGTGTGTCCTCTGCACACCATACCATGTATCTAACCAGCTCAATGCTGCTAGCACTCTGAGAGGGTCCTACGATCTCAACTGCATCAAGGATATGGACCAAATACATTTCTTGCTCACACAGATTTATATTTTAAGTACTGCTACACAGTAATTGAAGTGCTTGTTTTTCATGCTCTGGTGATTTCCAGCTGCAGAATGGAAATAAGTCAGGCACTTCAAGGGGGTGAAATTATTTACTCAGCGTCTTCTTATTAATAGACATCAAAAGATAACTAAGCGATAGTATGCAAGGATATTGCATAAACAGCTTTAAAGCATTTCTTGTGAAAGCACTGTGTGGTTGGACAAGATAGTGCATCTGCTTGCAGGCAGCTATGCACTCCAAGAAATTTCAATAGGTCAAAATTTAAAGGGCATAAATACAAAGCTATAAAATAAAGCCTATGCAAAACACTTCCTATTTGAATAGAGACTTCATCAAAAATCTATAAGATTCAGATCAGCTGAACAAGCAGAAAAGCAAGGAGCTATGTCAGGAGAAAGGAAAATATGTCTTAAAAGAATCAGAAAAAATATCACCCCTCCCTTCACCTCTGAAAAAATCTCAAATGGAAAATTAGGTTCCTTATGTCTTACATGATTCAAAAGTATTATCTTGATGTCATCCATAGACACAAAAGTTAACAGAATGTCAATCTGTTACACACAACTGATTTGTTTCTCAAAGCAGAAGGGAAAAGACCTAAAACATGCAACAGTTGGGTGTTAAATTCTTTCTTGTCACATGTGACTTTCAGTTTTGTCTAGTTTCTCATTTTATACACTATTGCAAAGAGCTAACTGAGAGAGCGGGGAGTATCATTAAACAGCATTACTGCAGAGCCAAGGAAAAAGAAACTCAGCACATGAAATTTCTCTTTAGTCTCTGCTCTTGGTAGGATGTAGGATTTTTAATTAGAGCTCCCCTTCGAAGGGTTAGCTTCTTTCTTCCGTGCTGGGGGATACAGGAAAGGTGCATCTCCCCAGAGAGAGTTGCAAGAGTGTACCCAGCATATGGAACAATATAATACAATATAATCTTCAGAGAGGTGCAGCACAGACTTCCTTAGGGTTTGTGAGGTTAGGCAAATCAGTTAAATGCTTTGCCTTTGTTTTGAATTGAGAGATATTTTCACTTACCTGGGAACTTCGTAACTACCTGTGAATTTTAAAATCTGGTTGACATAGTTTCAAATACTATTTAGATCTAAGTTGTTGGATGGGTTCTTTTGGGAATTTGGAATCAGGCAGAAATTTTCAATTGGAAAGTAATTTTTAATCTCCTTTGTAAATTATCTACTTTTCTGGTTTCATTCCAAATGCCGGTTAAACAGAATAATAGTCCAAGTAGAAAGAAGAGAGGAGAAAACAAAAGGCAAAAGGCAAATAACAAGTTCAGTAGCACAGAACATTTATCACTGTGTTGGCAACCTGTGAGACTTTTCATCAAAATAATCAAATCTGTCGCTACACTCTGCCCTGTTTTTCACATGTGCAAAAATTGTCTTTCAAGAGCACTTAAGATAACAAAATTCTCTCTTCTATGCTTAAAAACTTTCTGGGATAATAGAGATTGCAGTTAAAGAAAAAGCTTTTTTTCTTGTTATTTTCTTACTAATATTTGACAGTGACAAAATAATTTATTAAATCATGATTGGCAATTAAATTATAACTGGCAATCATAATATTTTGTAAATACATTGCTCTTTATTTATACTCAAAGCTAAGGAATTTATATCTTAATCACATGTGGTGTTATCTGACACAGAATTTTCTGGAATATTTTTTAAAGTGTGGGTGGTAATGATGATTAATGTAAAAGACACAAACAGCATTCTCAAAGTTTTTCTCTCATAGATTTAATACTTACATGTCCAAACATGTCCACTGACAGGAAAACAGCAATTTATGCTGGCTATACCAGAACACAGCTACACAAGTTCTGTAAACTTGTTGGCCTAAGCCAGCGGCTGTGGGGGAATCACTGGGAATACAAGATGTGAAGAGTGGATATGAATTTCAGTGCTTGCTGCACAAAGCTGCATTAAAGTAGGTTAAACTGTGAAGTTATCTCCAGAGCTCAGGAAAAGCCTGTTGATCACAGGTAGGGACAAAGGCAGGGCTGGAAAATGCAATTATTATGCCAGTCAGCTGTAAAGTGCCAGAATAGGACTGTTGGGCGAGCAGGTATGGTGGTCTTGTCCTTTGCAGTCCCAATCCCTGTTGCCTCAGGCATGATGCCTGGGTCTGGCCACTGCATCAGAGCTTCTTCCTCAAGGAAACCAAGGTACAGAGAAGGAAGGCTGGTGCACTCATCCACACCTGCCACTGTGGATCACACCCAGGTCCCAAGTCCTACACAGGGCATAAGAAGAAACCACACTTTTATAGAACAATTTATTCCCTGTTGTCTTGAGGCTGGAGAAGTGAAAAGTGCACTAAAGGTTTACCCATACCTAAGCAAAGCATGAGTTTAATGGGAGCTGAAAGCTTTCAACATCTTCCCAGAGGCAAGTATAAAATGCTAGTTTAGAATGCTTGGCAGAATTTGCCCAAATATAAATAAATGTGACAGTGGAGGGAACTCTGTTTACCAGTTAGGATGGGCTTGTGCCTAGACATGTCAGGCTGAGCCCTGACCTCTGGGCCATCCAGACCATTAACCTCTTGACCCATACTCTGACAGCTCCTGCTCCCACCTCTGTGCCTACAAACTCCTGTGCAATGCAGAAGTTGAGTTTCCTCCTCAGCAAGGCAGGATGGGGGCTCACCCAGCACATTCAACTCCTGCACTCTGAGCAGCACCATGATGGTGAACACCTCTCACAGAGTGCCAAAGTATTTGGGCACCCTAGGTGTGTTCCCACAGGGAGCAGACATGGCTTGGGCCTATAGCACAATAGAGGGAGAGTACCCACGTGCAGAAACCCAGCAATGACTAGCACTGACTGGCATTATCTGGATTTAGCACTAGCTAAGCCCACCAGCTCAGGCATCTGCCTAGCAATGAGCCAAAGATTCATCAGGACTGGTGTCTGGAGTCAGGATGAACTACAGATGTGTGTATATATGAAATGGAGCTGGGCTTTGTCAAGGATAAACCTCTGGGCTATGCAGTGGGCGTGAAGCAGATTTACATTTTCTGTTTGTTGGGACTGGTAGTGTGCACTGAATTATATAGAAACAATTCTATTTCCCAGATTCTTTCTCACAGTTCCACCAACAATATTGCTCTTTGTTATTAAAACAATTCACAAAATTGTGGGGATAATGCACTTACTCATCTAATCTGACATATTGTCTAATAAGAAATGAATCAAGTTTTACATAGTTATTAACCTATATCCACCACCCATCCCAGCTTGACTAAGACAGTCCTGATTTTGGTGGGAAATATCTTCAGGGCAGAGACGAAAGGAGCAAATATTTAAATGCTGCAGACAGGTAAAACACATGATAGTGGGCACCACATGTACCCTGGCTCACTACCTAATGAGACACTACTTCAGAGACAATAGACTGAACTTCATTCAGGACCTGTATATTTTAAAAGGCAAATAAAACCAGATCTAAACTCATAATTTTTGATTGAGCAAAACAAGGGAGAAAGCCACCTGGGATGTTCTGACAAGCATCTGGAGACACCCCTCTCACAGGTGACTACAGAACAATTTTAGAGAATTAAAAAGTTTCAGTGAAAGTTCATCTGCAAGAATCACTGCCTCTATCCATATATTTGAAACCTCCCAGAAAGAATCCACTCTGAACAGTAATCTCCAACCACAATTCTAAAATCCTGCCCTGTCTTCACTGGCATTAATATTTTTTTCTGAAAGAGGTTATTAGCTTCATCATATTAACCACAGACATCTCTCATGGTACAGACTGGTTTCTGTTTCACCCAAAATCTCATTGCCACTACACCTTATAACACACTGCCCAACTGTAATAGTGTATTGTGTCTGTTCTTAATATTTGTCCTTTTACATCTTTTTGACTCTTTTCCGACCTTGCTTACTAGAGAGACAGCCAAAGAGCTCATGTAGCAAGGACCAATCTAATAACACTGTCATAATGAAATATCTTAGTAATTAAAAATATTTTTATGTCTCAAATATTGACGGTACAAAAATGTTTAAGAACATATTCTGAAAATGATTTTGTTACAGAAATACATAACATAATGTTCAAGATATAGTACTGGACAGACTAACCTGTTTGTTCCTGCCTTTTCTGAGCTAGATAATATAGGAACTTGAAGCACTCATAGCCCTGAACTTCAAAAAAATACTATAATATTTAGCACAACTCCACATATCAAAATCTTTTGTATTTACTCAATCTGTAATGATCAATAGTGTAAACTTATGTTTTAGTTTAAAGCTGTTAACCTTTAAATCCCCCCAATTTTTTAAGCTGAATAAAGGTTGAGACAGATCATTTGAAATCTGATTGCTTAGCTATACCCTGGGCAGTAAATCAAATTTGTTCAATTTTATTTCAGTCTTGAGAATTTTGGTCATCAAAGTTTGCTTCAATAATTATGTTACCTTTGGATCAGAACAGATGCTTTTATTTTTAGGAATCAAGTCCTCAGATTAAGCCTTTACTCCAGTGAAGTCGTTATGGAGACAAAACTCCAATTTGTTCCTTTAAACACAAGGCAGCGTGCTTTGTGAGAGCTCTGAAGATGGAATTAGAGACTGAGCTATCATTCTACCCTGCAGTTTTTCCTGCTTGTCAATGCATGACATCCACTATCTAAACAGAAGATTCAGTCATGTTTTTTAAATATCTGAAAAAAAAGGTAACAATTTGCAGGGCTGGGATTCATTTTTTACTGTAACTTCTGAGAGTAACAGGTTAGCGTGGAAAGCCTGAAGAGTAGTTTCAGCTTCTTCCTTGATTGCCGCTTTAGTTGCATGGCTCAGACGTGCAGAGGAAAAAGTTAAGATTTGGAGGGGAATAATATAACAGGAAATAATAAAGATGCCATTCTAGCAAGACAGGTTCTTATTTGCAGAAGGTTAGAACCACAAAGTGCAACCTTCACCAAGTTGTCAGCCTTTCCATGAAAATGAACCACCAAGGGAGCACTATACAGTTTTCAACCACTTTTGACTCTTCTTGTTTTGCAAAGCGTTCATATCTGTGGTGCACATCTAGCAAATAATTTGCACAATATATTGCTATTGCACCAACGTCAGTAACAGTTTTCTCTCAATCATAAGAATCAGCTGCTCAGGGTTATAGTTTGACATTACAGGTGAGCTGTACCCAGCTGTATATTGTACAGTAAAAGTTAATTTGGACATAGTTGGAGTTGTCTTGGAGTTGTCTTGGCAGCCTGAGAAAAGATATCTGCTGGAACCCAGTGTCCCCCGGAACATTCACATAGGCATGATCACTTCAAAATATCACAAATACAGCAAAGTCATGTACCAGAAAATATGGAAAAAATACAGATAACTTTAACCTGTATTTTGGCCCTTCCTATGGGGCCACTTAATGAACAACAACATAGAAGTCTGACAGCATAAGTAATTTGCTCTTCCATAAAAGCATTGCACACTGTAGAGTGACAAAGTCTGCTTCACATGCTGAACAGCAAATAACATGTAACAGTGGTCTTCCAAGAGAGGTTCTGTGCATGTAACAAGTTGAGGACACTCTGGTGAGGATGAACTCCCATATGAATAGCAGTGCATCAGCTAAAAGTTAAAATAAATGAAAGCAATTTCTCTCTTTCAATGCTGCCTTATCACGAGTTAGATAGAGTATGACAGTTTCAGAAATTATATTGGCCAGGATTATTTGCATAACCCATGTCTGCCTAGAAATGAGTCAATTCTATTGAATCCAGGTTATGCTTGGCTTGATTTTAACGCCACAAGGTACAGTTCTCTTTTCAGGTCTGTCTATATTTTAACTCCCACACATGACTCTTATGGGATCTACCCATCATGTACCTTTCTTAGATAAAAGTTTTGTGCTGTTAAGTCTTTTTAGTTTTTCCATTCAGGTATGACGGGTCAATACCACAGGATATTGCTTCAAACAATCACATTAAATGTGAAACCGTATGAGAATAATTTTCTGAGAGATCTTTGGAGACATATATATATAGGCCTAAAGAAATCCAGCTTTTAACTTAAAGTGAAAAGAGCTAATTTCCTGAAAACCGTGATGTTCTGTTACAGTCGTTATCTCATCACTCTTGTTCATTTCCAAGAATAGATATTAGACATTGTTTGATGTGATAATGTGTTATGTTTATAAGTCTGATATGAATCATCTTCAAGAAAAGCTGTGGCACCAAACTGACTGCACCCTGTATATGATCTGGCATACAAATAAGTCTGCTGCCATAAATTTGGATTATGTCACAGGAAATACCAAATTTACCCACTTACCCACTTGTAAAACCAAAATACTTATCTGGATTATTTGCCCTGAAGTGATTGAAGCTTGACAAGTTTTAATTATGTGTTTTATCCTGGACCTGCTCCACCAAGAAAAGTTAGTAGGCAAGAAAAGGCACTTTCTGAGGAGGTACATTCTTAAAAAGATTTAGTGCAAGCCAGCTAGAAATGCTTTTTGTCTCATGCAGAAGTTAAGCAATGCTTATCGCCATGTGTGCATCAACTGTCACACTTAGGGTTCAACCGATGGCTGATCAACACCTACTGCTAGGACCAAACAGGCAGTGAAATTGCTGGAAAGCCAGTTGAAACACTTAAACAGACATCAGAAAAAGTGTCAAAGAAAGGTTTCACATTTCATTTGCTAGCAGCAGAAAGGCTCCAAAGTCAGTTTTTTATTAAACACTGTTTGTCAAATAAAGTTTTCAACAGAATTTTATTAATAAGGAGCTGGTTATGAGATTATATTGCAGTAAGTTGAGTGCTGTACTCCATGTGAGAATGACTTTTAAAAGAAGATGTGGGGGGGGGGGGGGGGGGGGGGGTTC
>JAYDZK010000113.1:29718714-29732210 GCA_034509185.1 Euphonia xanthogaster | reverse complement strand
CTAACATCTGACTCCCAAAACAGTTATTCCACTTACTGGCAAGACCAGTTGGATATCTGTTAGCTATTAAACTGTACCCTCCCCTATGGTGACTGGTGGCACCATAGTCTTGTGGTTCACTTGACCATGGCTCAGCTCCAGCCACTGTCATGCAGATCTCCCAACACACATGCACACAGCAGGCAGTCCCCTCAAAAGGAAAGATGGTTAGAAATTGAGTTAATAAGAAGATAGGACAGAATGAGCTGCCCAGGAACAGGGGATGGCCAGAAAAGCCAACGGCTGTCAACCTGTTTACCTACAACCAGCCTTGACTGTATTTTCCCAGACATTTCTTCCTCCCCAGCCTGCCTTTATCCCTCTCTTTCCCTCTCCTAAACCTCCCATAGGAAACATTGAATGATCCCAAAGTACTCTTCCCCTGCCTCCTGAACATGTCCCATACCCTTAGGCAGTGTCTCCAGCAGTGTCTCCAGCAGTCAAATTTTTTGCCTGTAATATTCCAGTTGCTTTACAAAGCAACTGGAATATTACAGGCAAAAAATTCACCAGTTCAGACTGAATCTTGAAAGGGGCTCTGTCATTGTGAACACAGTGAGGAAGAAAATATACCACAAGAGACCTGAGGCAAAATTGTCCAAGGCCAGGTTCTCACACAAGGAGTCCTGCAAATTAGAGCAAAAGCAGATGGAAAGATGACATGTGATGTTTGAAAAAAAATACAAGAGGCTTCGTAGTCTGTATCTCTGTGCCTGAGTTTGCATTACCATTCAAGTATACAAAACCTGGGTAAATACAAAAGGCATCAGAGTTGCTAGGTCAGGACAATTACTCCTATAATAAAGAGCAAGATTGCAGTAGGACATTACCAAACTACTCTTTTGCCCGAAAGCAGAAGGGATTGCATAAGTTTTGGTAGAGATCTGGTAGGTCACTGTTGTAAAGACCTGCAAATTTGGATTGAAACACTGGGAATCAAGAAAACCTTGCTGCTTCAAAGTCTAAATAGCTCAACCACATGAGCCATTATAGCTGGTTCCCAGAATATCCCTCTGCTGCCTAGGCCACAGAGATGGTAACAACTCTTGGCTCCTCTGAGGCAAGCATCACATGTACCAGATATTACATGCCCCCAGCCTCCCACTCCATACCTTTAACGTGGAGGCAAAAGCAGTAAATAGTTTTGGCTGCTTTGTCTCAGGCTATTTGCAAATGCATACAAAGGTACTTCCTGTTGGAGTCCAGTGGCCCTTCCACATCTCCTTGCAATGGCATCCATAGAGGGTTTTTCCCAGACAGCTCTGGGCTGGGCCACACTGGTCTGTGTCATAGAGATCTTGTAAGTATTTGAAATTCCCTTGCATAGCAACATCTGCTGCTGGTTAATAATCCTTTTATATTTTTTGAGAGGAAAGAAGGTAGGGGGAGGAGTACTCCCTTCTCGGAAGGCTCTGACGCTTGGAGCCACGTGTATGTTGCACCCAAGACTTTGTTATTCAGGAACACTCAGCCTGTGGAAAATGTGAGGCTACTGCATTCTGCAGTATCCCTCTTCCCCACATTCCTACCTTCCAACAGACTCCTCAGCTCTCCAGACAGCATGTGGCATGCCTTGGCACCCCCACAGCCTCTGTCCCCACATGGTTGCACCTCATGGATAAGCAGGGGCATCTTGCTGGGGCTGGTGCATGACTGGGTATTGCTGCAGAGTGGGAGGACAGCCAAGGCACACACCTGGGAGGAGCTGAGTCCCAGAGAGAGACTCCTTGGCTCTGAGCTGCTGCTGAACAACGCATGCTGTGACCCCAACCACCTTTCAAAATGGTCCTCAGCCCTCTTACACTATAAAGGTAACACACTTCCATTGGTTCTTGCATACCTGCATCTACAAATCTGTCACTGTGAAAGCAGTGGGGGAAAGCTCTCCACTACTTTGGCCAGTGAGATATATCAGAAGGAAAATCAATATTCTTTCTGTATCCTCTATTTATTTAATAACTTTACCATTTGAATAGAGCCTCCCAAGGAAGAAGAGATTCCTCCAAATGGCAATAGAGGGAAAATGAAGGGATAAAATTGGTTTGGTTTTTTTCCCTCTGGAGAACATGTATTTTCAATAAAATTCTTACACAAAATATGTCAGTATCATTAGTGCTAGGGAAAAAAGAAATCTCGTCTGTTTTCAAAGTAACTTCCAGTTCTGTTATTATGGGGGTTTTCATGTAAATTATTGTAAAATATCATTGCTGTTGTGAATTCATCTTTCTGGCTGCTCTGGCAGATATCAGCTTGGGGCCACCAGAACTCCTCTGTTTGGAGTGCATTACTCTCCATCTTGCAAAAGGATTTTCCATTATTGTAAGGTACATTTGTGTTGCAGTTAAAGCATTTCTACCCTGAGGTAGTGTCAGAATGGCATTGCCCAGAAATGCAGCCATGACACAGCAATGGTCTTGTTAAATGCTGGATAAAAGATGTTAATATGCTAGAGTGCTGCCTAGGGAAGGGGAAAGAGCTGCACCATGTTGTACCCGCTGTACAGTGCCCTGTCAGCAAATCCTCTCCTTGCTGTAATGTTAGCTCTGCCTTCAGTGGTACCTTTGTGTGCCCTTAAAATCTTTTAGCCCAAGGTGTAAAAAAGTTCTGATGACTTAGAATCAGTATGATCTTTTGTTTTCAATGGTCAAATGTTCCAGGAGCATTTTCTTAGCACATCTAAAATTATTTTTAAAAGGTAGCTCACAGCACACCATTTTTAGGCTCCCCTTCAGTTAAAATACTAGAAAGTACATCCCGAAGTGCTTCCACTCATGAAACACATGTGAAAATAATGTAATAATAACCCAAGAAACTGTGCAAGAAACTTTCCATGCCTGTATACCTCTTCTTTGAGCAGGGGAGCTGAAGTGGTCACCAGCTTTACAGTTTCACAGATCCCTCAGATCCACAAGGAGGGGTATAAGAGTTCCTCAGGAGATTTTTCTTTCTCAATCATTGCTTCTTTCTCAAAAATGTATGCCCAGCTTTATTAGTGATCAGTAATCACATCTAAGTCACTACAGAAGGTTCACTTCACTCCTACAAGCCCAGTCCCTTTTGCTGACATCAAAAACCAAAAACTTAAGTCACATGATCTAGAGAAGCATGGATACCATGAGCCACTGACCAGAGGTAAGGTCTTCTGGAGCTGTGAAGTGGAAGAAACAGAGGTGAATAGGAGTGTGTGAAAGCCCCATGGGGAGCTGGCACTCTGCTGCTGGCACACAGAGACTCTGCACCTGCCTCGGGGAGCCCCTGGCCCCAGAGAGCAGTGGTGCTGAACTTCAGCTGCCAGAAAGCAGAGAGAAAGTAAATGCCAGATTTGCCATTGGCCAAGCCATTGATAAATGCTATCTTTCTGCATAACAGTAAATCACAGGCAATATAAAATTCTGTACTGCAAGAGACGCGTGAGGATTTTCACAGCCTCATTCAGTGAGTCTCTTCCCTCTCCATGAGCTGTATTACAGAGAGACAGTTTCTGTATTTACACTGTGCTTTATCCTCTTGCTAAGCATTCCCTGCTAGCCACCTTAGCTGACAAGGTACTGAGTTAAACAGATCAGAGGTTTGACTGACTGTGGTTGTTCTTATGATGCCTTCTCACCTAATTTGTATCACTTGCTCAAAAGACAAGGGTCACCTCTCCCTGGCTCTTGCACTTCACGGATTGTCTGCCCCTTGCTAAGTAGTATTAACTGACCTGTCGGTATAGCAGAATTTTGCACTCATATTTTCACAGAGCAAGACACAAAAAATTATAGCAAAGCCTTGTGAAATCAAGCTGACAGTTCCTATAAAATCCCCTCACAGAAAGCAAAGTCTATTTCCTGACCCTCAGAAACCCATCACAATGGTATTAAACTAAATATTTCAACATTACCTCTATTTCATTTGCTTTTCACTGTTTCCTGTTACAGTACCCATGGTGATGCATCCATTTGGTGATGAATTCCCAGCACAAGTTTAGCATGTTTTCTGTAGTTCTAAGACTACTCAGCTGCCAAAACACATGGCCAAAAGTACCTTTTGGGGAGATGGACTGAAATGCAGAGGCCCATTTCTTTGTATTCATTCATCTAGAATGATGTGCCCCTGCAGACCATCGCACTGACTGCAGCCTTACCTCGCCTGAAGCCTTGGGGGAAACATACACAAAACTCCCTCCGACATCCAGATGGTGCATTGAGAGGCTGGAGTGAAGAGGAGCTCCGCAGCTCCCTGCCTGCGCGGAAGGAGCCAGAGCCACTTCCAAAAGCTGCACAAAAGAGCCTCTGTCACTGCTGATGAGAGATCCTTTTGAAGCTTAGGAGTCGTGACTGGCAGCATTTCATATCTGGCCATCTTTAGGTTTGGAGCAATGAAGAATGGGAAAGAAGATAAAGATGGCAAAGGAGAGAGCAGGGCAGAAAAAGGTAGGATCAGCTCAGAACAGCTCTGGCTAAGAGCCTGTCACAGCAACATGCATTTTGCATTACCTCATGTATAATATTTTTTGCTTTCAGGCTTTTTTATCAACATGGAAATTTCCAGTTTACTTTTGACCCTTTCAGCAGAAAGTGGGCAATTTCTCTCAGCTAAGACATGCTGTAATTCACTATTAAGAAACACAAAACTTTCTCAATGTAAAGGTACATTGTAAAACACAATAAGCCTAAACCAAGAACATGCAGTTTCATTTTAAACAATGTATGCATTGCTGCTTTCTGTAGGAGGTTACAGATGAACTGCAAATAAAATGATTATGTTTGACTATCAATATTGCCAGGTTAAAAAAATTCCAATTCACTACTTAGCTCCTGTTGTGACATGGTTACAAAATATTTTTACCTCTCTATATCTTGCTTTTTCTACTTACAAATCATACAATTTTCTTGTTGAAAACAGTAAAAATGCTGTAGCTGATTCTTGCACAGCAGTACGCATTTGTTCTTTAAAGATGAAAAATATTCTAGAAGTTAAACTTCCAATGTTAACAAAGCCATTCCCTTAAGAAGTTTTCCTTCATGACTCTCAACTTATTTTTTCCACAATACAGAGAACAGAAAACCTTTTTTTTAATGTCTGTGATCAACTGTTCTTCTGGGTATTTTTGTTATTCTACCTTATTCAATTAAATGCCTTTTATTGT
Source organism: Euphonia xanthogaster (assembly GCA_034509185.1). Classification (NCBI taxonomy): domain Eukaryota; kingdom Metazoa; phylum Chordata; class Aves; order Passeriformes; family Fringillidae; genus Euphonia; species Euphonia xanthogaster. Next base: position 29,727,040 of record JAYDZK010000113.1, on the reverse strand, counting down.
GGCTGCAGTGGCACAAAATTACTTGAAAAATAAATTAAACTTTCATTTTCAGGTAACTTGAATACAAAAATAATCCACAATTCATTATTTTAAAATATTTTATTAGTATTTATTCTGTTATTTTTCTCTTCCTCTCTTTAAAATGCATACCTTAGTTCTTATGAGCTAAGAAAGAATCTTAATATTCTATTTCAGAGGGAAAGTAAGTGCTAAGTGATTTCTTTTAAAAGGAATCAAGAAAATACTCTCCACATCTAAAATAGGGATGGGGCATGATTCACCCAAGTCAAAGCAGGAATGGTAGAGAAAGAAAAAAGCCTCAAGAATTTGTGATTCTGTCACACAAGTTTTAAAACTTTTAGTCTTGCTTTTTGGAAAGTGTCAGACTGTCACTTTCATCCAAGCATGCTTCCCAATGTTTTCAGCACTTGCACTTTTATCATAAACTCCTAGGAATTCAAAATCTTGTTCATTACTTTACTATTACAGGCTCTCTTATGAAAAGCTGGGCACAGGGGCTGCCTGGCCATAGTATCTGATCTGCATGCAGCTCAAAGGTGATGATATATGATATCAAGGGCTTACCTTTGAGCCCTGCTGGGGTGCTGCTGTGCTTAAATACCCACACAATGAGCCTGTGCAGGGCTCAGCTGCCCTCCATCTCACCCACATCCTGCTGGAGGGGTCCCAGGAGGCCACTGCCACACTCCCCTGGCTATGAGCCACCTTTCTGGGAGCTGCTGGTCCACTCCATCCTCCAAACAGCTGATGCTGGTCTGGCTGTGGAAAAAAATGGGTGTGAGGGGAGAAAGAGTAAGGAAGGTTGGCTATTCCTAGATCAGTGCTTTCATTTCACTCCAATATGTGAACACCTCAAGACAAAGGAGAAAAAAGAAGAGAGAAAAATATTTCAGCAATTTCCTCTTTCTCCTACAGTTCAACACAGGAAAGTGAAATAAAACCACCTAGTGATTAATTTAATGGGTGAGGATATAGGGATTTTTGTTTACACACTTAAGTAAGTAACAATCAATGCTGACATTTTTCTTTAAGGTCTAAAATCTGCCCTCAAATTGTTAGGAGTAGCCAGATGAAAGTCTGTGTTGTGGGAGAGACATAGGAGACTGAATTACCAGCCCTCTTAGCCTCAGGAAAAAAAAATAATAAAATATTTAAAGCCTATGAATATAATTTATTTGTGACTTGCCTACAACTATTGTGCTCACTGATTTCACTTAATGTGCGCTGGCAGAGTACGTCAGCCTGGCAGAAGTGCTGCTGCATTACGGTGCACTGACTCCATTAAAGCACTGCACAGCAGCTAAACTGGGGCAGCCCTGCCCTCCTGAAATCCTCAGCTGGCCCCCGTGACCCAGGAGAGGAGTCAGCCCCAGCAGAGGGAAAGTGCAGGCAGGCTGCCCTCCACTGCACACCTGCAGGAGACTCCATTTGTCTAAAAGAAGCCCCAGCAACTCCTCCTGCAAGGGGACTGGTTCCTACCCTGCAGGAGGTATCGTGCCCCTGGGAACAGCATCTCTAGCCCTGAGCAGAGCCACTCTGGTTGTGCTCACATGGACATAACTTCTTGGTTGCATTCGAATGATCAGACAAGTGAACAAGCAAAATGCAGCAGCCATTGAAAGAAGACTTGACAGGGTTCAAACACACCCACTACCTCTGCCGCAACCCTCTTGATCAGGACAGAGAACCACGACTGAAATCCACCTCATCAGCACCAAGTCAAATATTTGCCATCTTTCAGGCAGATCCCACCTGGCGTCCGATCTGGCGCCAGCCAGACTTCTGGATATCAGCTGATGAGACATCATAAAAACCCAGAAGCAGCAATTATCTCATATGCAAACAGGTTCTTATTAGCATCTGCCTGTTGTGTCTGACACGGTGTAACATGTCCTGTGTTCTTTCTGAAATAAGCACACACAAGCACTGAGAGCTTTTGTTCAAATTATCATTACTGTTAATAGCTAGAAACATTAGGGCACTTACCACCAGCCGATTGCATCCCACCGGGAACCTCTGCTGGGAACACAAGGTGGGTGGCTCACCCCTCCTCTTCCTCTAGGACTTTGTTCTTCCTTCTCATGACTATTCTAAAATCATGTCATCATTGCAAGATTCTATTTTGCCTTTTTTTTTTTCATTTTGAGAATGAGTATTCTTTTTCTTTTTTTTTTTTTTGCCTGGACTCCTAGAGTATACTTGCTAGACTGTGTTACTCTGAATGGTCAGAAAGAAATTTTACCCAGACAATTATAGCTCCCAGTTTCTGCTGAAAGTTTAGGAGGCAAAGATAATTAATTTCACTTAAACAGCCCCAGACCTTTCTCTTGGACTCACAGCATTCATAAATATTCATAAAATTCATACAAGCAGTATGAATTTTATGAATTCTCTCTTTCTCTCTTCTATCCTGTATCAAAAACACAACCTAGTTTTATATAGTCATTTCTGTCACAGCACTTCACATTGCAGGAATTACTAATCCTTTTTTGAGGTGCAGAAAAGCCAAGTGCCATGCCCAGGATAGCCGAGCTGGTGTGACACATAACAGCAGTGAAACCCAGATCTAGAGCACGCAGGAGCTTTTCTCTGCAGCACAGCAGAGCTGCAACAGGCTCCCACTCCTGAAGGGCTCCTTTAGGATCTTCCACAGAATAAATAAATACAATTTCCCACTAACACTCCAGGCATTTCCTGCTATTAAGCTGTTCCTTGGTTAGCGTAGCAATGTCAAGAGATCAGTTTAAAAAATTTTGGCACCTAGAGCCACAATCAGGCACAAAAAGATGTTGCCCAGATTGTCAGAGGCAAACAACACAGCTTGCTTTCTCTTGGCTTGCCCAACTGCCTAGATAAAAGTTACATCCCTAGCAGATGTCACCCAAGTCAAAAAAGGTTGTTCTTTACTATAAATTCACATTATTCCTAGCATATGGGATTAAGAGCTGTGGTAAAGAGCTTTGAGTCTGACTGAGGGAAGCTTTTTTTTTTTTTTGTCTGATCTGAGCAACAGCTGACTTCTCTGGACCTCTCTCTTTTTCATCCAAGCACCTAATTGTCTTGGGAAAAACGACCTGTTATCAACTTAAACAAAACAACTGCCGTCCAGAACAGTCCAATAAAACAGAATTTATATGAGGAGCTGTGGGTTTATTGGCTATTGGTTTAAGCTGTTTGTCCCATTTTAGAAGAGTATAATTTTTACTGGGTTTTCCCCCCCTGTTGAAATGACTATTAACTCCATTGCCATAAATAAGGAGCTGCATTGTTTAATGTGGCCGTTAAAAAGGAGGTTTACAGACCACATGACCACGAGGGTTCACTTGGGTCTCATAGTAATTAGTAGAAAGGGATGTATAGCAGCCGTTCACAACATGCTCTTGCTTGACCCTTTTGCCCTACATTTTCGACCACTTTGAGGCTGTTTTATGTAACTTCTCTAAAAACTGACCTTCATTGCCCTCTGCTGGCTGCTCCGTTTTCTCAGTGCACAGCTTCTTGCACCGCGCCGAAGACGGGATGTGCCGTGGTTCAACCCCCGCCGGCAACTGAGTTAATGCAGCCGCTCACTCATCCTCTCCCACTCGGTAGGACGGGCAGGAGAATTTAAAAAACACAAGCGAAAACTCGGGGGTTGAGTTAAATCCAGTGTAATGACTGAAACAAAGTTAGTACAATAATAAAAACAGCATTAAAAATAATAATGATAACAATAGTGATGATAATGGTAATGATAATAATAATAATGATGATAATGATAATGATAGTAATAATTATAATAATGATAATAATGATAATGCAAGAGAGGGAGAGAAATAAAACCCAAGGAAGATGAAATCTGCACAAGACAATTTTTCACCACCCACTGGCCAATGCACAATTTGTCCCTGAGCAGCAATTGGCTCATTCCAGCCAACTGCTCCCAGTTTCTATACTGGGCATGACATCCCATGGCATGAATATCCCTTTGGCCAGTACAAGCCAGCAGTTCTGGCTATGCTTCTTCCCAACTTCTTGTACACCTGCTCACTGGCAGAGCATGGGAAACTTCAAAGCCCTTGGCTGAGGGTAAGCACCATTCAGCAAGAATTATAGCAATAGCATTATCAACATTTTTCTCATATCAAACCTAAAAACACAGCATTGTGCCATCTACTAAGAAGAAAACTAACTCAGTCCCACCTGAAATCAGGACAGATATAGCTGAAAAAAATTACAGGGCACCTGAAGAAGGCTACCAGATGTAGGATCTCTCTCAGGCACTGCCAGAAACAAAGCCATGGTCTAGCTTTGGTGTCTACTGCAGCCACAGTACTGAGCTTAATGTTACCTGTAGGTATATTATAGCAAGCACATTACCACTTAGGGCAGAGATATTTTCTTAGGAACAACCAGTAAATATTTTTACAACAAAAGGAAGTTGTTTAAAAAAAACATGTTACTTCAAACCTGTACAGTAGAGCCTTCTCTGATAATCCAGCAAAAAGGCAATCACTGTACCTCACCCATTAATGTGAAAAACCTTTCTTAACGCCTGCATTTAAAACAACTGTAATTCAGAATCAGTGTAAAAAATAGTCTGTTTCTGCAATACCGTAATGTGCCTGTTGGTGTTTCAAAGGAGCTGATCAGGAAACACTGCAGAATGCTAGCCAGACCTGGGTTACTGATAGGTATTTTGTCTCATGTCAACACTGAATGGTATTTGTTGGTAATAAAGTGATTTATGTGAAAGGTAGCCACGGGGAAATCCAGCATTTTCATACGTGCATTTTCATGAATCCAGGGAATTCCATAATTGGGTATTTGGTGGACAGGGAGAGCTAAAGGGCCAGAGCCGCAGTGAGCACTGAAGCAGAGCTCGTCTCTTAGCACTAAAGAGCACAATGGGCACCAGAGGAGTAGGTGCCTTTGCTTCCTTTGTGGTTGCCTTTACTACACATATTTCCTGAGCAAGTACATCTTTGTTGTGCCTCCTTTCATGAGCAGCTAATTCACTAAACACTGAATAAACTCTTCCTTCATACAATCTCCATGTGCTTAGCAGGTGGTGATATCACATTCTGTAGGAAGCTGGCTTTGAAAGAGTGATGAAAATCCCCATTCTCACAGAGATAATGTAGCTCATGACTCTCTGGCTCTTTTATTTCTTTCAGCCAAATCCTTTTCCTTGAAAATAGTTCTAAGTGTTTTTTACCAAATAAAAGATGGCATATCTGGTAGAGCACCATGTATGCATTTTTCAGGAAGCAGGATGATTATATTACAGAAGTTGAACTCTACAGGTACTTTGTATAGGAAAAAGATTTTAAATTAGGAGAACAGGACATTCTGGGTGCCTTGGATTTTCAGCAATTAAAAGACTATCACCATGCAGTGAACACAGCCAACTATGTACTGGAGTTTTAGTTTTTATATTAGAAAGAAAGGATTACATTAAATAATAAAAATAATAAAGAAAGAAAGAGGGGACAGAAAAGAAAGTTATATGAGTCATGCCTTGGAATGGAGAAGTGGGTATTTATCTTGTTCTGCCTGAGTTCCCTTTAAAAATTAACAGTACCCTGTATTTTTCTTTGAAATTGTTTGAAGACACACAAGACTGCATCCATTTTCCCACAGCTCATCAGTTGATTTTACCAATGTTGCCCATAAATTTCAAGGAAGTTACGGGAAACACTTGAGACTCTTCTGGGTCTGCCAGGTGAGATAACATTTTCACACAAGATCTCAAGTTCCTTGTGCACAAGAAAGTAAGGAAAGTCCCTCTGTGTAGCTGTCATAGGGTCTTTTAATGCCAGACACAGCATTTCCTTTAAAGGGAAGAGAGAGGCGGAGATTGCTCTTCTATTGAATTCACTTTTCAGTAACAAGTTTATACAGTGCCCTGGTTCCTGTCCCTTATTTATCATCGTTGAGACTTAGAACCATTCTCAACCCATTAGTGGGTATTATGCCATAAGACAAAAGACAGGCTTTTGGTTGGAGCAACAGATGAGACATGACTGACAGTTCACAGAGAAGGTGCTCAGCCTGCAAGGACCTTCCAGGCTTCCCAAAGTCTTTTCTGAAGACCTTGTGAAGAGATTCCTGGAGAATAATAAAAATCTCTGTTGGCTTCACAACATGTCTCCAGTCAATGAGCTACAAAATGAAGTCACGAGGTTAAACCTTCATTCATCTGATTCCTTATGGTCTAATTTGGCTGTTAAATCTACATATCATGAAGGAGAAAACTGCTGTACTCAGTCCTGAGAGCTTCATGTGCCTAGAAATGTGAAATATTCTCTGCTCTAGTTCAACAGGGTCCCAGGTTTATCTGTCTGAGGATGAGTCAGAAGTGAACAGCACAGTGTGGGCAGAGGAAGGCTCCTCAAAATGAGGTAACACCGAAAGCGGCTACAGTCAAATTCTTCAGTATCACTATGGTTTCCCACCTATGACTCATCTGTCTGTCTTGCCCTAACCACATACCTGCTTCACAGAGTCCCAGAAGGGAACACTTCCCATCACACATCTCCTGGGTTTGAAAATAAACAGGCAGTGTGACCTAATGCTTCATACCCAGGACAACTTAGCCTTAAGAAACTATGTGCTCCTAGAGATTGTTATGAAAGGCATGTTAGAAAGCTAAACAGCTCTCCAGTTATCTGACATTCTGTCTTTATATACTCAGGATTCTGAATACTGACTGGAGTTAAATGCCAAAATTGAAGTAAGATGCATTAGGGACTTTTTTTTTTGTTTTGAAGAAAACTGAAACATCTTGAAGAGTTGAAAGTAAAGCATTTACACTCCCAGGAGATAAGACACAAAGACTATAAATTCTTCCCTGTCATTAGAACTGAACATTAGAATATCTGTCCTGTTCAAGAAAACCCACAGAAGTGGGAAATGTCATTTATGAATAATTATCCCTTATTCTTGGCTCCTACTCACATTACCAAGCCATCTGTAAAAATGGCCCCACCCCCACCAGAGCAAAGGCAAAAGAAAATTTATTTTTGACAAGATGACAAAATGTCAGGAGGGGTCCTCAGCAGGATCCCAGGAAGCTGATTAAAAAGAAGACAGACTTCTTTTTAAAATTGTATGAAATCTGATTTTCTAGTGGTATCCCATGGCTTTTTCCTATTCCCCATTAGTCGGGAATGGAAAATGTTCAAAGGATCTTGCCGTGAATATGCTTCCTATAGAATAATGAAAATCGCTGCTTCCATCTTGAAAGCAACATGAGCCTGCTGTACATTAAAACAACAGACAAGGAATGAAGTTTCCATGTGAGTTCTGGAAAAGGGAAATGTAAACTCATGCTCATCTCTCCCTTGTCCCTTTCAATGTCATACATACACTCTTGAAAGAAATGTAGAAAAAAAACTGAGTGGAGGATAACGAGTCTGAGGAAAACTTTCTGAAAGTTCTGGCTTCTCTTTAACAAACATCAATTCAACAACACATCATTAGTCCATGAGAGACCCCATCCAAACCAGTGAAATCAGTGGGAAAACTCCCAGTTGGCTTCAGCAGGTCTGAGTCAACAAAAATGCAATTAAAATGCTTTTTTGCTTTTTTCAGTGAAATCACTTTTTAAATAAAAAATTGCTTTTTAATGAAAAATTGCTTTTTACAACAGCGAATTGTGTTGGGACCCCTTGTTTTCATTCATGTGCTTTTCTTTTTTGGCAGAGCAGGCTAAAATTAATATATTTCATCTCACCCATCCCCCAAACTTTTTAATTTCACTTCATTTTTTACTGGAAAACAAATACATGAAATGACCTGAAGTAGAGGTGAGTGCGGGAAAGTAATACAGTGATCAGATCAGAGAGCTGGCCCATCTGGAAAGCTGGATGCCTACCAGAAGGAGAGGACAAATGATCCCAGAGGAAGCGAGCTTAGTTCTCTTACTTTTTTCATTGTCCCAGCAAGTAACTCCTCTCTCCATTGCTTTTTTTTTATGTTGCACATGAGTGGATTACAGAAGTGCAGAAATCATACCATGTGGAATCTAAAAAAACACAGAGAGACTTCAAATATGTTGGCAGGATTGCTAGGTCTGAAACAAATACTACCTTTGAGCAGAAGGAGAAAGCATCAGCTGTTCCTTTGTCAGCTACACATATATGAGGTCCACACAAGGTCAGCCTGAAGAATTCCCCTTCATCATTCACCCCTTGTCTGTGCATTCAATTTTGTGGAAAACATTGAAATACTGGAGGATCACTGTCGGAACTCAGGACATCCCTTTGGGAGTCCGGAGTTGCCGGGACCCTTGCCAGGGGGCTCAGAGACCCTGGCACACAGC
>JAYDZK010000113.1:29642424-29709448 GCA_034509185.1 Euphonia xanthogaster | reverse complement strand
TTCACTAATTTCCTTTTCATCATGGAAATGCAACGTGGTAGAAGCAGAGCAGAACCCCAGGGCTGTTGCAACCCTCACGGCACCACAAACCACGCTTCCTGGCACATTGCACCAAAATCTTCTAGCCAAATACCACTTACAGAATTTTACATATATATGCAACAATAACATATTTTTCATTCAATCAAGGGAAAAAGATGAAGTCACTGGAATCTCCAACATCATCCTTTGTGCAGCATCACCATCATAAATAACAATTAACTGTCAGGTTACACCTGTCTACTGAGACACCACTAATTCAAGCAAAAGGTTATCCTTTATTCTGAAAAAAAAACAACCATAAGTGGGAATGTACCACAGCTGGAAGTTATTATGCAGGCCTTGGAAATGATTGTCAGGGGAATATCAGTTAAGCAACTGTATGGTGATAGCTAGGGCATATAATAGATTCACTAAGGTTACCTTCAGTATTGGTAACATAGAATTTTGTGTTTCAGATATCTAGATCCTTGGGCCTCAAATCTGTTAAGTAGGTTTTGGAGCTTTTTTTTTTTTTTTTTTTTTTTTGAGATCCAACATTTTGATGTTATTTTGGTGTACGTGCTAAAGAAGAACACAGATATAATGAGATCTTCCAAAGATGTGACTTGAAAGATATCTAAAGAAACTAATGTCAGCTGATGGGAGCCAATCTCCTAGGGTGTCTTTATCTGGTACCTTTCATCCGTATCCCATCTGGCTTCTCCAGATGGTGACTTAGAGTAGACTTAATCCATATGTTTGCAGTTATCTCTGTTCCTCTCCATTGCCTGAAGAAGTGGATTTAGGGAGACCAACTGCTTTAGGCTGGGCATAGCCTGAGTGAATACTCCTAGAGAGGAAAATGCAAGATGTTCCAGTTTTCCCCACTGGCCTGAAGGCCAGCTCATCCACATCTTATAAAGATTGTATGAGATGGAAAAGGCACTCACATAGAAAATTCTTTCTTTCACAGAGGCCATGACAGATATTTCTGCTCAAAGTTTGAGCCTCAGAAATTGGAAACAATTATGGAAGAAAAAAGATGTGGATGTCATAGGATAGATCAGATTAAGATTAATCATTAGTACCAGTACATAAAAAAAAATCTGCAAAAGAGGCAAATGTGACTGAAGGAGAAATAAGACAACATGTTGTCAGAGAGACAGTAGCTGCACAGGCCCACGTGTGATGTGTGGGACCGTATCTGCAACATAATGGTACACCTCTGTTCAGGAATTCTGAACTCCTGCCAGGATAGATGCAGAAAAGGACAACTAGATGTGGTAAAGGAAGAAACTCAAAATCCTTTTTTTTGTTCCATCCAAAAGAAAGAAGATCAAGCTGAGATATGATTTCCCTGGAGACATACTTGAGAGTGAGAGAGACAGAGAGAGACAGAAGCAGCATTTGGGGCAATGCTGGCAAAAGAACACGATCAGAAGTTGCCAAGTGTAAGCTCAGGCTAGTTAAATCAGAGCTTCTCCAAAGGAGTCAGTTTCAAAGGCAGGCTTGAGAAAGAAGAATAGCAAAATTCCTAAGTCATTTTAATGCATATATAAGCAGGATATTATGCTGTGGCTGCCTCCAGGAGTGGAGGACAGAACTTGATGACTCAGTTCTATGTTTCTGTCTGTCTCCTATTAATCCTTGGCTTTATAAAAGCAACAGCAAGAAAATACTGTAGCTAGAAGCTAATCTGAAACTAAAATTTTTTCTGCATCAATTATGTGGGCTATAAATGTAACAACAAAATAGTAAAGGTTATGCTTGGGCAGACTAAAAATAGATTTCACACTAAAAGAAAACTGTTACTCAGTGGAAGCCATACTGTGACAATTACCAGTTTTTAATGGCCATGCAGATAAAGAAAAGCAAAACTTTGGATACCTGTTAGCATTTCAAGATAGTCCCATGTATTTTTACATCTTTGCCACCTCCATCTTTGCCACTCAAAGTGAAATTGTTTTCAGTTAGGTGATGCTAACTTCACCCTGCTTCTCAGATGTGAATTGTTGAAAGAGGAGACCATAGCAAGCCATAAAGTTTTTGTTTGCTTTCAGCTTTATAAATATTATTGTTCAAGTTTTCTGAATATACTAAGTACCTAAATAAATATATAATACTGAATATACAAAATATCTGTCTGGACTGCAGTGAATGAGCTCAGCTTTGGGGGAATGGCTGGGCACCACCAAAAGGGTTAGTGCAGGCACCTCAAGCTGCAGCTCTACGAGCTGCTCAGGTGAAAAGTTCTGCACTGAGATGGCCAAAGCTGAAGCTTTGCTGCGGCTGCAGCAGCATGGTCTGCTCAGTCAGTGCAGGAGGAATGATCTGCTAGAGCCCCTTTTTAGCAACTGGCTGCTGGAGATAAACATTACTGCAGCATGACATGTCCACATCAGAAAGAGAGGCTTGTCTGGCTTCTTCAGGAGAAGTCTGCCTGGACACTTGCCAGACACCTCAGTCCCATATTCTCTGATCCAGCAGAGACACTCAAGAACATGCCTAACTTTAAGCATATGAGTGGCCCTATGGACATCAATGGGGTTGCTAATGTGCCTAAGTGAAATATGTATTGAGTGCTGTGCTGGAATGGGCCCAAGGACTCAGAAGCTTGCAGGATCAAGGTTTGGCCGAAGAACAGAGAGTACAAAGGGAGACAAAAGCTGAGAGATACCGAGTTGCTCTCATGCCCTCTTGCGTCAGTCCTTCAAGGAAGCAAGCCCTGGAATAAACCCCTTAATGTAGTAAAAGGAATACCTGTGCAGAAAGCCAAAACACTGCAACTCATTTTACAGCACACAATGTCTTTTACTTTTTAGATGGCATTACATTTTAAAGCAGATATTTTGATGTCACTGCAGGAAAACATCGCAAAAACATTGCAGCAACAGGATTTCTTTCAACAGAGGCCTGGTTGACTCACTCCCACAGCTGCAGCAAAGTAGTCCAATGTGTTTCTGGAGAGCATTCTTGCTTGTGAAGTCTTTATTGGGACACTCTGACTGCAGGGAAATGCAGCCGCTTTTCATTTCTTGTGGCAGTCAGAAAGTTTCATTGAATATTTCTGAGCTCGCAATCTCTTCCAAAACACATGCTGAATTTCCTGGCTCTCTTCCTTAAAATCTGGTCTGGGTTTCTACCCTTGTCACCTCTCAAATTACTTGGTGAGCACATATATTTAAAAAAAAAAATTACTTTTTCAAAATTGATTTTAACTGGTTTTTTTCAAACTTTTTTGAATTTTTATGTGCACTCATTTTTATGATTATGTATCTGTATTCTGAACTTATCACTAGAATACAGCAAAGCTGAAACAGAAAGATTTGTCCTTTTGCTATTAGTAATGCAAGACTGCCAACTAGAGGCACTGGTAATGATCAAATTTTTGTTGTGGACCACATAGATAAATTTCAATGGATTTCATACCTATAAATATTAAAAGATCATTTGCACTAGAGGAGTCCCACCCAAGTCCTTAAACTACAGTCATAGTTACATATAATTTCCTTCAGTACGTCATTTATCAAATCCAAGCGCCACATCACATCATCCAGAAACAAATAAAATCGAGTCAGACAGCAAATTATTTTGGGCTCCTCAAAGAGTTATGGAGACACTTTAACAGCTTTTGGAATACCCCCACAATAGGTGTTTTTTAACACCTCCACAAGAATTGCAAGTATTTTTAAAAAATGAAAATTGTAACTTTCACAGCAAACTAAATTCTAGCTGTTTTCTCAACTCATAATTTCAATGAGGCTTCATAAGTTATTATTTCTAAAGAAATCATAGTCTATTCAGGTGGTCTAAACCACAGTTTTTTATAGGTTTTCAGCTCTGTAAGATGGCATACACTTTAAGGACTGTATTTGTTCACAGCCGAAGGAGCAATATTGAAAATAGAGAAAACATGACCTTGACCAGAAAGCTCAGCTACTGCCTGTCCCATGTGGTTCCCTGACATGTCTGTGGCTGCTAATCCCCTGTGTGAGAGGGGCCAGAGCAGATCTGTGGCTGTTTGTGCTCCAGGACAGAGTGGAGCTGCCTGGGCTGCTCCTCCTGCTCCCTGCCCTGCCCGTGATGGTCAGGCACAGCAGCCCAAGCTGGGCGCTGCATGCAGCAAGAGGGAGCTGGAATGGAGAAGGACAGGGACCTTCTGCAGGTCCTCATGCCAGCCCAGGTCCAGCAAAGCCTTGGGGAAAGACCCAAAGGCATGGAGTGTGCTGTACCCCTCTTCTGGGCTGGCAGTGTGTGCCCTGGGCTGCACCAGCAGCTTGGGAGGCCAGAAGGGCTTCCCAGGCTTCCTTTGGCATGGCTAGAACCACACTGCAAGAGAAAGATCTGCTGGTAGAAGAGAAAGAAGAGAAAGTCCTGCCTGCCAGGGCTCTCACAGCATTAAATAAACAGTCCAGAACAGTTCGTACTTTTGGACTGAAGGAAGGAGCCAACAACATCTAGAGCTGGTTTCCTTTTATTTACCAAAACACATTTATTCCATAAATCTCAGCAAAATCCATGAAAAATAATAAATTACTTTTTTCCACTTGCAATCTTCAAAGCTTTGTATCTATAAAAAGTTCTGGGAAATCCAAGAAGCCTAGAGGGCAGGAAAATAATCTTGTTGAGAAGTGGGAGCCAATAGAGAGTAGTGACTCAAGGAGACACAGAGCTGCAGAGCAGCTGAGAGTGAGGTGTCAATGAAGCCTGGAACCGAATTTTCCAGGGGCTGTACCACAGGGCAATTTAAAGTGGAGGGGCCAGCTTCCAAAAAATGCAGAGAAAACCTTGGAGGGGTTGGAGGTGACAGTACTGGGAGAAGTTAAAGGCTTAGAAGTGAAAACATGGACATTGGCCTGGGAAGCAGAGGACATAGTTTGCAGCCTGTACGAACCACTGCAAAAAGTAATTCAGTAAATGCTCTCCCAGTTATATTATTATGCTTATGTTCCATAACAATGTCTTTACAGGAATACAAAGCTAAAAAAGTGCCATGGAGGAGCGAAAGCATGCAGATAACACTGGAGTAGTTTGTTCACTTGAGCAGTACCTAGAGCTCTACTTTTAGGGAAGGGGGTGGGGGTAAAGTACTTCTGCTGTGAATCAGCTTCTAGGACCAGAAGAATTACTTCCACAATTATGACTATTTTGAAAGACACACACAAAGAAACAAACCTTTAAGATTGATTTTGATTTCTTTAAGTTACTTTATTGAAAGGATCCAGAAATTGATTTTTGGCTGTCAGTCAAAACATAAGCCCAATGGACATTTGCAGGGTTTTTCCACTTATTCCTTTTACTGCTTGGCAATGAAAGCTAATGCTCAGGACTCTAAGCCCCAAGAGTAGTTCTCTGCTCTAGTACCATGTGCTAACTTGAATGTGCACTGAGATCCAGACTCAGTCCACACCAAATACCAGTGCTAGGAGCCAGAAGTACCTCCCTTCCATTAAAATATGTGTTCTGCCCATATTGTTTACTGTAAATTTGCTGGGGCATTTGTGGTGGTGCATCTCCCCACCCCAGGCCACACTACGACCTCTCTTTGTGAGCTCCTAATTAATTTTGTATTGATTTGCAGAGGCACATTGATCACATGTAAAAATCTTTGGCAGAATTGCCAATAGAGGTTGCAGGAATGGTGCTGAATTGCAGCTGTCACAGGAGCTGTGATCTCATCCCTTGCTCACACAGGGGCTAAGGCAGAGTTGGGCAGAGTAAGAACTTCATCAGCAACCTCATTTGTGCAGCATTCTGTAAAGCAAAATTTAAAATTCAGTCTCACCTTTCATAAATAGGCTACACATATGAATACTCACCTAGATCTGCTGCTGCATGACTCAGACAAAAGCAGCAGCTTGAGATTCCAAATGCCAGTTATTCTGCAACACCTTTCTCTCTCTAGAAGTCTGTCTTTGCCACATACTTTATTGCTGCCTTATTCTGCCCTACTTTTAGACAGTTATTACATTTCCTAATTTTGACTTAGCTATAACTGTGTATACACAGTTAACCCATAGCTGTATCTCCAAAACTAATCTTTAGAGTGGAGGAGAAAAATGGAAATACTTTCCACCACCATGACCTTGGAGACTAAGCTGGCTGAGCTCAATGAGTGGGAGCACACTGGTTCAATGAGGAGTGCAGAAGCGTGTGCTCTACATTGCAGAGATTGAATTGAATGTTTGGCTGGTAACTGCTGCTGCACAGGTCACTGGTTTGACTGCCAGGCAGCACAGACTGTGCCGGGGATGGAGCTCTGGCTTCACACTCCATTCATGTGTGGATGCTGAACAGAAGAAATCAAGGACAGGCAGCTGATCAGATCCACTTAGCAAGCAGGGACTGAATAGGAATACTGAAGGCATCCAGCTTGGTTTTACAAATTATTACAGCCATTTTCTTTCATCATTAAACCTTAACAACATCTTTTTGACCAGGGCTGCCAATCTCTCTAGCAAAATTGACAAAAGCTGAAATTCTGACCTTCAAATATAGAGACAAATTGCTGAACATGATCCTGATAAAGGGAACTCTCAGGTAGCGCAGCACTAATTTCAGTCTATTTGATTGACTGTCTACTGCTTTACACCTTACAATAATAAACCTGTGCCATGAAAAACACAATACCTCAGAACTTAAGAACACAATATTTCAAAATTATTTCCGTAATTTTGGAAAAAATCAATATTTCTAATAACGGTAACCATACAGTCCATATAAACAAATACACAGAAGAAGAAGCAAAAGAGGCTTGCTTCTGATTTTCCTGCAAAAGCTATTCAAGGAGGAGGAAAAAGGTGATCCAGTTCATTCCTTCTTTATGCAAAGGTGATGAATAAAGGACTTTGCTTGTATTCAAGTTCAGTAAAATTGTATCAAACATCATGTCCAAAAAAAAGATATTTTAAAACTACAACTCCCAGGAGCAAAAATCAGGTAGTTTAAACCATAGATTTTTAATAAATACTTCTATTTCCCTCTCAAAAAAAGAAGAGAGTTTGTTTTATTTGTTAATTACACTTCTCTACACAAAGTAACCCTTGTGTCTTCCTATTAGGTTCATTCCTATCTTCGAGCACCAGTGAACTCTGCCATTCTCTGGGAACAAAAGCACCTCCAGTTCCAGCTTTCACTGCTGGTTTCTTTTTTCACTGGACATAAGCCAGACTCAAACTGTTCGAGGGGGTGTTAGCAGACACACACAAGCCACTATTTATTTCCAGTCCTCATACAAGACACCTGATACAAGCTAAGATGAAGAGAAATGCAAGGATTCAGTGTATAAGCATGGGAACTTGCAAGAGAGAAAGTTGGAGGCAAGGCAGAAAAGCAAGGGGGAGGGTGGAAATACATCATTTTGGTTTTCAGCTTAAAGGTTCCTCTCATTTTTTCCCAGGTGAAGGCACTGTTGCTGCTACACAGAGATCTGGGCAGCTCAAGTGTTCTGTGCTTAAATCACTGATTTTTAACTAACAAATTCCAGGAAAAGGACCTTCAATCAGGAGAACTGGTCGCTGCTGGTGAGCAACTATTTCTCATTCTTAACTCTCCTTTAGTAAAGCAACAAGATTTTGTTCACAAATGCCTTACAAGCCTAGTTATACAAAAAGTGATAGATGCATAGGTAGATTAGCTAGCAAATGTTTGTTCTGACAGTGAATTGATGGCAACCTATGTGGTGTTGGCTGCCATTTTTTTTGTCTGAATCAATTAAATAATATTGGAATATGCAGTATCAAAAATATGGAATACTAAATTTAAACTGCCTCCAGTTGCAGTTCCAAAGCCCTCTTAATTTTCAACAGGATAATCAGTTATTAAGCTTCAGATTATTTTACCTGTGATTTAAAGAGATTAACACTTTGATTTTTTATTAATACATCATGAAAGACTACTTTTTACTACAAAATTACTATTTATGTTTTTCTAGCTTTTGCATATTTTAATGTACAACTTCTTCTCCAGCCACCTGAATAGAATGAATTTCTCTAATTGAGATTGCCAGTTATTAGAAATGGAGTTTTAATTTGTTCACGAGACATTTAACTGCTAACAGTGATTCCATGATGTGAAGAGATCCATTAAAACAGTGCTTTTCATGCCTCTTGGTCTTAAAATGTACGAAGCATTTTCTTTTGCCAATGCTCATGGTTGCAGTTCCACACTAACATTAATTTTAAATGCAATTTTCTTCATCAGTACAGGCACAAATGTCTTGGGGGATATTTTTTTTTTTTTTTTGGCGGGGCAGGGTTATTATTGTTCATTTGGTTTGGGGTTTTTTTATTCAAGTTAAAGTCATTTCTCAGTGGGGCATCCTGGTAGCTCCTAAAGCTCAACCTCTGAAAAGCGGAATCTTCAGTAAGATGACTGAGTGGTATCCTGACTACATGCATTACATTTTTTAACTCAGTTGAAACCATCTGATACCTACCTGAGTATCAGATCTTTAATGCCTTGGAGTGATTGTACTGAAATAAAGTAAACTTATCAATTAAAAACAATTTGGCTTTTGTAATGCTTTTTCTCAACTCTTGCTTTTGTTCTCTGACTTTTATCAAGGTAAGAAGTTACTGAATTTCTTATAATGATCCTGGTGAGGAAGAGAATACTGAACCAGCCAGAAACACAGATAAATTGTTTTATTCAGAAGGAGTTGAGCTGAAATTCAGTGTAAAATATGCAACAAAGAATGGGAATTTCTTTAAGTGGAGACTTAAAAAATTACCACAATTTCAACATTTTGGATGGATTGGAAAATTTAAAGAGTATTGTACTTATGGCAAACTCCTGCCAATCTTCCTACTTAATTAAGAAGGATATTATGATAGATCTTTTGACAAAAAGCTCTAGTGTAAAAAGAAATAAAAATCCCATGCTGTTATGTATCACTGAAATTAAAAAACCTGGAGCAGTGTCTTGAAATTGCTGTGATCCAGTATTACAACATGGTACTAGTTCATGAGCATCACATGAGAACAGCACCCTGCAGCCTCATTTTGACTGCTGAAAGTAGCATTGCACAGTAAAATAAAGCTACTCCAGTTTGCATTTTCCTCACAAAGGTAAGCATTTCTAGAAAAAAAAACAGAAGTGTCTCTGAAGTACAGATTGTTAGGATGCCACTAACATATCGATCTACACTGCACCAGGTGACAAATCCATGTGACTGAAGCTGTTTCTTTGTTTTCCAGTTTCCTTGCACTGGAAGGGAAATAATGCTCCATTCTACACTGGCCTTGTCCCTCCTGCTAATTGCAGTCACTTCCAACCTTGCAATGGCAATAAAAAAGGAAAAACGAGCACCTCAGACACTGTCAAGAGGTATTGTGTGTTCACCGAACGTAGTTACCTCCTCACCTCACCATATAGACCAGCAAATATGTTTATTTTGAATGTGCATTTATAGAATGTGTATCTATATACATGCACACACATACATATTTATAAAAATTCTATACATAGAATGCACATATACACTTACTGAGGTGTGTTTTCTGTAGTGTTAAGTAATGCTCTAATTAATATTTGTTCTCATTTCACATCATTTGACCCCATCAGTTTATTAAGCATATGACTGAGGGTTTCATGCAACCTGAATATTTTATATAACTCATAGTGATCTAACAGAAGCAAATAACCTAAACTGAGTCTCTCAAGTCAAGATGTACACGTAGGACTATCAGTGAAAAAAAATATTCTTTCATAGACCATTTGAAATATATGTTCTTATTGTAACCTACCATAACATAAGTTGCTATGGAACAATTTTCTACAGACTCATTTTTGTACACAGAACAGTTTGAATCACTGGTGGGGTTTCCTGCATGACTTTTTTTTTTTTTTTGGCTTTTCATCAGATATCCACTGCAAAGCACGACTGTGTGTAATTCACTTCCCTATGGTGCATAATTTTCAACCTGAATGTTAAATAAAGACCCTGTTTTAATTTATTTATATCTAATCAATCCTTAGAAATACAAGTAGAAAAAGAGCTTAGCTTTTTCCCTTCCCCATCTTTCTCCTCCTTTTTGGGACTATTCAACCAAAAAAAACCCCTTCATCTCTCTTCCTAACCTCTTCTGCAGGCCATGTAATGCCTGTAGATCCCACATGAGCTGAGTTTTCCCTCTCCTGGCAAAGCTGCACATCTCTCAGATGTTCCATCTGAGCCTAATTGCTCAGAGATCATTTGACAAAATCATGCACCACCTGGACTAGCCTAAGAAAAATTTCAAAACACTTTTTGCAAGTAGTGTCCCTGGGGAAAGGTTATTATCACTCTAGAATGTTTTGCCTAGTTTATCTCGATCAGGATTTATTTTTTCCCAGTAAGCCTCAATGGACAAAAAAAGATAACAAAATCTTTTACATTATGTCAGATTTGGAAAAAAAAACCACAAAAACAAACAAACAAAAAAAAAAACAAAAACCAAAAAACCAAAAACCAAGCAAAATCCAAAGTAGTCATAAAAAACAGATGTCACTTTTCTAATTCTGATTTCAGGTCTATTGGGATGCCTTGAGCACTTTACCTGTAATTTTCACAGACCAAGGGGAAATGCTTAAATGTGCTGCACAACACCCCCAAATTGCTGACTCCTGTGTGCAGTTACCTGCATCAGGAGCTGGCAGCAGCTAGGGTTGGGAAGGCACGGGTCAGCATGCCAGAGTCCCACCATCAGCCAAACAGACCCGTGTACTGCAAGAAGACATGATCTAAAACCATCACAAGCAATTGTCCCGTGAGAAATCCAACAGCAAATCTGGGCTGGGCAAAGCACTGTCCAGACAGCACAGAAGGAACAGAGCTTTAACCTGGTCCAGGTCCAGAAATTGTTCCACAATTCCCATGAGAACTGTAGAACAATTGTCATGAATGGAGCCACACTGCCCAGGATACAGGGATCTACTATTCAAGGGCTGGCATCCTGGGGGGCTGAAGGCATAAAACCAAGCAGATAATCTGATTTTTGAGATCTGCATATCCCCAGCTATGGATGAGCTATGGAGCTGATGTTTGTTAGGGTTTTGTTTCAGTGGAGATTTTTATTTAACAGCCATTCCTTGTTTGAATTCTTTAATTAAATGAAGGGCTTGCAACTTCAGGGATTGAAGTTACTTTGGAGTTAAGTGTATATTCCAAGACTGTTCTAATGGCATTCAGATGATGATGATCTTATTTGAGCTGTCATATTTTATTTTTCTCTCATTATATGCCAGGTTCTCTGTAAGTCCCAGGGTCTACATGAAATACTGAACAGACAATATGAAGATAGAAAGGACTTGGGTGCTGATTTAGTGACCTCTGAGCATTTAGAAAGATAACTAACAAGTCTGTCGAAGGACTTGAATTGGATACACAACTAGCTGATGTTTTTTGGGGAGTTGGGTTGTTTGGTTGAGGTTTTTTAACCTTTTAGAGTAGCTATCAGGAGATGTGAAATTAGCATATTCATAATGTTAGAGAACCTTCGACTAAAAATCCCAAATCTTATTTGTATACAAAAGTTAATATACATAAACAAAAAATAAAAAAAAGATAAAAAAAATGTATTTGTTATGAGTTACTTGCCTGGCCAGCAGCTAGTCCTTTTGTTTTATTTCTAGGCTGGGGAGATGAAATTACATGGGTACAAACTTATGAAGAAGGGCTTTATCAAGCGAAGAAAAGGTAAGAGATTAAAAAGTAGCATGAAGAGAAAGCTGTTACTCAGTCTTCCCAGAATACACAATAATGAGACAGAGCAAAGAAACACCATGAGAGCTGCTCTGCAGACCACCCAGTTAAATAAAACAGACTCTGTCTATAAACAAAAGGACTTCTAGGACTCTTATGACTCTGAAGTAACATCATGGGCCAATAATGTAATGCTGTCATTTCTTTGCCAAAAAGGAGGTGTTGTCATTTAAATTATCAATCATAAATAGATACCGTAATTTTTTTAACTACATCTATTGTGTTTTAATATCATGTACTTCTGATTACTTCCTTGAAATCTGTTACATTTACTCTTGCATGGTGATCTCCTGCCTTTGATGTTTCCCCCAACACTTCATTAGTTGGAATATGTTCATGATATATTTTCTCACCATCTTGATAGAAGTGGAAGTTCCAAGCTCAGTCTTCTCTGAGACTCAGCTGCAAATATATTTGAGAATTCATAACAATACTTATTTAAATATCTTTTACAGCTCATTGTAGATCACAATAGTGTAGCATGAGCTATTGCTAAAGTGAAAATTGTCTCTTGTAAAACAAGAGACAATTAATTTCATGTACCCAGAGTGAAAATGGTTAGAAATTATTAACGCCTGACATTGAAAGCAGACTCAGCATTAATAACCAACCTGCTGAACAGTAAATATAGTTTGAAAAGTATGGGAGGAAATGCACAGAATTTGTTTATGTTTTGACATCCAAAATATAAAATTTTAACACTTTATCAAACTATTTACAGAAGATCAGTAATATGCTATATAGCTGTTCAAGAAACCGTAAAACACAAGAAACTTTTCATGGAAAGTATCTGATGATAAACCCAATCTTATAAAATCTATTTTATTCTATTTCATATACAGAATTTTTATTTTCTTAACCCTGGAGAAATTCACACCTAAGCAGCATTAAATACCTATTCAATCTGATTATTTACTACCTGGGAATGAAATTATGGTGGATCTGTTGTTTCTTTCTTCTAGAATCTCTTACTATAGACAGCCTATTTAGGCATAGAAATTCTTTCTCTATTTTTTTCTTTTATGAAGTGCTTATGATCTTTTCCCTTGCTCAGAAATTTCTGTAATATTTTACAGAATGTTTATATGGTTTTACTGTGGGTTAACATAAGATTAAATGCAATTTGCCCTTTTCAGTCTGCTAGTAAAATCATCCATCTGAATACATGTCAAATGACCTAACTACATCTTTTATTATTATTAATAAAGTAACAAGCCACTGATGGTAATTCATCATTTGGAAGACTGTCAATACTGCCAAGGTAATTTTGATTTTTTGTGTGTTAAAATCTTGTGAATATTTTTATAAGAAACTTAACCTATCTATATATTTACATTGCACCTACTGAAAATTATTCAGAAAAACAAGTAAATGAAAAGTGAAAAATTTATTACCAATACTTACAAAAACTCCACTATGAAACTACACAATAATGAACATGAAAAATTCTCACTGTTGCTGTACTACTATCCCAAATGCAGCACTCAGTTTAAATTAAGAGGCACAGATTGACTACTGACTCATTGAACAGATTTAATATTGTTTAGCTCTCCTGAAATGGTAACTAAAGAAGGAAGCAAGGACAGGGCTGCTGAAATTGATCTAACAAGAATTTTCTGAGAATAATGCACTTTTGTCAAGCCAAGACATGGTATCCATTGAGGCAACAGGCTTCATAAATAACAGAAGAGAGCTTCCATTTTCATAGCCAGAGGTTGCACTGCCACAGGCCAAAAAGCCCCCAAAAGCAGTGATAGAGGCCTTAAGTGTCTCCCCAGGAATGTGAATCAGCAGAGACAGGAACAATGTGGCCCAGTCTCTGGCCAGTGTGGTGCCCAAGCACAGATGGAAAGGCAGTGTTTGAGATGGATTTCAAAGTGATCCTGTCTTTTCTAGCACTGAAGAAAGCTTTCGCAGAAAATGAAGAAATACAGGAAATGGCCCAAAATAACTTCATTATGCTGAATCTCATGGTATGAAGGGTTTGGGGCGATTTGACTGGTACAGTTTCACGGTCTGCGTTTTCTCTTCCTTTGCCTTGTTTTTTCATGTAATTTTAGATACCATATCTGACATTTTAGTTGTTTTTTCATGTAATTTTAGATACCATATCTGACATTTTAGTTATTTAAGTAGAGGCAATTGTGCATGTGTATTCACATATGAGTAGTACCTATCTGGTTTTGTCTTCTGGTACAAGGTTATTCACGGGTGGTACTATTTCAGCAAAATTTACAGAAACAGTTTAACAATTAGCCTTAATTTTTATACCAGCATGAAACCACAGATAAAAACCTATCACCTGATGGACAATACGTGCCTCGAATCATGTTTGTAGGTATGTAAAATATTTATGCACCATCAAAGTTGTTATATCTGAATTATACCACTGCCGTCCTGTGGGGACATCAGAGTGATTCACTTTGCAAAAAAAATATCTCTCTGCATCTGTTGTATACTTTGACTCTTGTAAACTTCCACAGATTACAGATCTATACTGGAGGGTACTAATTTGGGCTTGAGAGCAGGACGTTCAAAAGCCTGCTATTATCTGGTCTTTTGCTCTCCGTGTTTCTTGCTAGTGCTGCAACAAAAAAAAGTTTACTAAAAAAGTCAAATATCTGACTGAATGTAGATGACTATAAAGTGGACATTACCAGAGAATAAATCAATAGTTAGTGGCATCTAAGGATTTATCCCATTTTAAAGCTGACTTCTGGAATGGACCAAATTAATTATGCCCCAGAGTGCCTGTTCCTTCTCACATTTGCTGTACAGGGAGCCTGGAGTGATCCTGTGATGGCATTCAGAGTTCAGCCCACACTCAGACAAAGAGCAGTGTAGTTTCAGCAATCAGTAAATTAATAAACTTGGAAGGTAACTGAGAGGTGAGGTGCTCACAACTTATTCCCTCTCTGACAACATTAGGAATCAGAAGATTTTCATTCTGAAGGCTCTAGGTAAGTCATGCTATCTATTGCCATAGATAGGCATGACCCTCACTATGTGTGCATCTGGTCAGATTAACCTCTTCTGATGTAAACTCAGAACCTGTAAAACAGGGTATTTTTCTCTAAATATGAATGTGTAACCTAGCACCTAAAAATAGCTGTGTACTATAAAAATGAGCATTAGCTTTTGTTCAGGATTTCTCCAAGTAAAGAGCAGTTGCTGGGAACAGAGCGTAACGGCCTCGTAATTGCTGCACTGATGAAATCCCAAACAGGGCTGCCAAAGTAATGCCACGCCATCACTCTCAGCTGCTGTGGCAATGGAAGGCAGTGTTTGACCCAAACACTTTTTTCAGACCCATCTCTCACGGTAAGAGCTGATATCACAGGAAGATACTCCAACCGGCTTTACACTTACGAGCCACAGGACATGATGTTCCGTAAGTGCCCCTTGGCCATGTTGCTTTGTATTTCACATTGTAAGCAGCCAGATATCCCCATCCTGATCACTTGTGCTTGAGAATCCATTAGGATCTCTAAGTAAAGAAAAAATTCCTTGTGAGAGCATTTGCAATAAATTACAATGGTCTAACCTGTTCTAGCAAAACAAACACATGCATTGTCCCATTGAATTTATTGGGACTACTCAAGTAAGAAAAATTGAAAGATCATGGGTGAGAACTTCCAGGATCAAGATCTGACCAGTTTTATGGAGAATGGTGAAAGTCACTATGCTCAAAAGTATCTGACTGTACAATGTAAATAGCCAGTGGTGGGAGGGAATCAGTAAAGAAATGCAGGTGGTTGTGTCCATACCCCTAACAGCCGTACATCAGAACGGAATGTGATTTTTCAGGTCGAGCCAGTTCTTACTCTATGCCATCTATTTGACACCAATGCAGTATCTCACCGCAAATACACACTTCACATCTGATTACCAGCTTGCTGTTGAGTAATGGGGAGTTGAAAGGATTCTTGTCAAATTCCTTTTGTTAAACATTTTGATTCATGAAATTTTTTACTTTCTGTTTTAGTATCAATCTCTAAAATAAAATGTGTGACCATAAATCAATTTCATTGTGAATAATTTACTAAATCCAACTAGGTGGGGATTTTTTAATTGTACAAATATACTTCTAATACATTTTCACAGTTCTTGTTTATTTTTCTTTCAGTAATAGAGAACATGAAGAAAGCATTACGCCTCATTCAGACAGAACTGTAACCAGTAACAGTGAAATGACCATAACCTCTACGAGGTGAAGCTGCATCTCTCTGTCTCTACTTGCAAGCTGAACTTTTACCAAGCAGATTTGGTATATCAGATTTCATAAGAAATGTATATGTAAAATTTGGAGAACAAAAATAGAAAGACTATAGCACTCATTTGGAAAATATGAGGAGAAATATATTAAACACTTTGAAATTAATTATCTGACTAACTGAAAATGATGGTTTTAAGTGCAGCAAATTCAAGCTGTATTTTAGCAATCCAATTATGACTCGGTTAGGTGAGCTATGACTTCTGAAGAGGAGTTATAAACAATCTTTTTGATGTCTATTCGCAATTTATTACATGAGTTAATATCTGCATCTTGCCTCCGTATTTTAACTTTTATTGCAAGAAGCTTATTAATTGTTAGTGTACCCCTGCTTTATACAGTAATTTTCCATTAAAGGAAAGGAAATTCTGCTGTCAAATCAGACCAGAAAGCTCATACTATAAATTTTGGAATAGCTTACATAGGGAAAAAAACCCAAACAAACCAAAACCACAAAAACAAACAAATAAATAAATAAACAAACAAAACCACCTCACAACAACAGTATTGTGGGCTTAGCTTTCCTCTGTATAATCCTTTAATTTTTGTTGTGGTAGCTGAAAACAGGAGACGGAGCATGCAGTCTCAGTGGGTGATAACAATCAAAAGGCAGCTACGGGTTTTGCTGCAATAAAGATACAGTGAAGCAAGAGAGATGGAAGGAGATAGACCCAGAACTCCAAACCTGAGGCTAAGTGATGTTTGTAAATTCTGGCATGAGAAAAATTAGGAGGTTTATGCTAGCTCTTGGCATTTAAATGTCATTTCAGTCATGGGAAGCTCATTCCAGGTCATTCCCTCTTTTTCTGCAGCATTCCACCATAAAGTTGGCAGCTTATTGAGGGGATCTGGACACACAAAATGATGGCAAAATTTTCACAGGATTGCTGTATGCCAGGGTGGACACCTGTTTTGAGTAAAAAGCTAAAGTTAGTTGAAATGGTTTACTATCCCAGCAACGTGGGTTTTTGTTAGAGCAAAATAGTTAGCAATTCACCTGCAGCAGGAGCATGTATGTTATGTTACATGTAAAGCACCTGTGTCATTTGTTTGTGCCACCTCTGTTTGCTTGGTGCTGCCTCTGTACGCATGATGAGAGAAAGGTCTCTGCAGGAAAGCTTTGCTAATTAATAATACCTAGTATTAATATGTCATGAGTGAGTTATTTGGCACATATCCATGTGTTCATAACTATGTAAAATTTGCATATAAGCATTTATTCCAACAGAGTGGAGATAAATGACCTATACGTGAAGAGACAAAAAAATATTTCAGTAATTAGAAATGTATTGTGTTTACAATCAGCAAGATCTTTTTAACCTATGGGAAAAATGCTAGAAGTAAAATTAAGCTGCAAATCTCATTCCTTTGATTTGTGCTGAGCTCTACTCATATCTTTATCTGCTCCAGATTTGGCAAGATTTCCCTGTCTGTGGTCATACCCTCTTTTGAGCATGCTAGAGATATTCTGGAGAAAGGAATGCAAACTAGCTGCCAGAGATGATCCAGGGTAGCCACAGCAGCCATTCATCTTCCTTTTCTCCAGGCTAAACAACCCCAGTACCCTCAGCCACTCCTCATGGAGCTTTCTGCTCCAGACCCTTCACCAGCTCCATTGCCCTTCTCTGGACACGGTCCTGCCTTATTGGCCTTGCCCCAGCTCTTACCCATAAACATCAACCCTGCCATCACCATCACCAAGCTCTAGGCCATCCAAACTCCTCAACATACGGGTCCACCCCACTGCCTCCCCTTCCTTGCCTGTCCCTTTGGAAGAGTTTATAGCCATCCAGTGCAGCACCTGAGTTGTGCCAGTCAGCCAACCACGTTTCCATGATGGCAACCTACCCCAGTTTTACTGATTCCCAGTGGCTTCCAGTTCCTTCTGTTTGTTGCCCATGCTGTGTGCATTGTGTAGATGCACTTCAACTGGGCTATTGATCCTGCCACCACTTCGAGGAGAGAAGCCCTAATTCCTACATGACCATTCCCAGGCACTCTGTGGTTTCGAACACCAATAACCCTTGTGTCTCTGCTTCCACATGGCTCTATCCCCTACCCCCACTGAGAGAACAGACCAAAGGACCTCACTAGCACACTGTCCCTCAAACATTTGTGTGACACTACCAGACTTAACTCCAGGGAGCCTGCTTTTATCTCCTTCCCTCTTCAAATCCAGTTTAAAGGTCTTTATTCCTTTGGTGGATCCATTCATAAGCAAAGAGGTGGCTGTCAAGAATGCACAAAGCTGGAATCCCAAAAGATTTGTGATACAGGACCATAGTCCAGATCTTGCTTGAAATCAGGAAAGCTTAAATTCATAATCTCACCTCAGTGCTGTAAAAGGAAATAAATAGTAGAATTACCACTCACTGAAATTGTGGAAGAAACAAGTAATTCAAACCTTAGTCTTGGAAGGCTACTGCTGTTCTGCTCTTTTTTTGGCATTTGATATTGAGCCAGCAGACAGGAAACAAACTATGTAAATTAAACAATATAAATAACCAAATCTCCAGATCAATGCAATGACCACTGACTCAACTGTCAGAAAAAAGCTAGCCCTTAGATTTACACTGCAGTGAATGTTATTTTAACATTTGAAGCAAATCCAGATTAATTTCCAAAGGTATTATTGATAATGATTGCATCTGTAACCTTGAACAGTATTTGCTGCTGTGGAAGTTTGTAAACAAACCACTCATTCAAACAGCAAGCAGCCAATTTCTAGAGATGCCACAGTCACATAAATTATGCTGTGTCAGATGAAATCTCTTTGCAAAGTCAGTAAAGAGGATTTCACCCTCTTCTTTCCCTTCTCAAATCCCCATAAGTACCATGCTGAAATCTGTTCCCAGCCATAGCCTTCAGAAATAGGCCTGAGATTCTTAAAGATTCAGATCAAGTCCTTTTGGTGGAGCTAGATATTCAGGTAAAAGACACCCTGCATGCACATATTTTTTATTCACAACTTAGTTCAACACTTATCCCTAATTTCAGAGCTGTAACTATATTTCTGCCTTCTCTTTGAAGACTCTTTTTCCAGGTAATATTTCTGCTGATGGAACAGAAACTCAGATCTCAGATTAAAGTCTCATTGCTCTGAGATGAGTAAGCCTGTAACCTGCTCAATAACAGACTTAACATGATTCTTTCCCCTCTTTTCCTCTGAAATGAATGGCATGATAATCTGCTCCCTCTTTTATTCCCTCTTTTTCTGTTTGCGCACCACACAAATTTATTCACAATATTAGTGGGCAGATTTTTGTTTATACTCTTTACTTTCCACTTCCTTAAGGAAAGAGTTGGAAACTGTTCCTTTCGTTCCTTGGTTATCTGGAACTAAACCAACCAGGTTAGAGCTGAAGGACAAGAATAAAAGACTGAAAATGTGCATGTGAGAGCAGAAGTTGTTTTACACAGAATAAATTCATTCACAGTAAAAAGACCAATAGATGAGAAAACCTATCTGTGTAGATTGTGTGCTTTTGCAGAATTCATAACCTGTATTCTCTGTTTAGATGTTAACATTCACATGGACATAATGCGGCATCACTGCATGTTTTATACAAAAAGATTTATCTGAGTTTTGCCTTTGGTATGAACACAGCATATTCTGGGAAGCAAAATTACTGCCACCTGCTCACGTATCTGTCTCTATTTTACTGTCTGGACTTATCTGGTGTTATCAGACCAAGAGTAGACAAACAAACGTGGCCTTAACGTCATTGAGGTGAGGCTCAGGAATCTGAGAACTGACAGAACAGGATCCTCCCCTGTGTATCCGTCTCAGCGCAGAAAGGCGTTCCCTTTTCCAGGCAGATGGCTGATCTATTGGTCTGTGGAGCTAAAACATTTTCCCATGTGCAAATATTTGCACCTGACCAGAACAAAAGTAAAGGCACCATACCTTTGTGTACCATGGAGGTGAGAGGCTGTGGGACACCTCAGCACTTAAAATGCAGAATAAGACTGATAAAAGTAGGTTTGTTTCATGTACTACACATGTTCTTGCCAAAGGCTGACAAAGAGAAATTTCCAAATGCTGAGGTGTCCTCCACAGGATCAACCAAGTCACTGATCTGCTTCCTTTTGTTTGTTCCTTTTTTCAAATGAATGTAGAGATCTAAGCGCAAGTCAGAAGGAAATGAATAGTCCCCATGACAATTAAAAAGTCCAAAACCATTTAATAGAAGGGGAAGAATATTTATTTTTTCACCAGAAAATCTACAGAATTTGCAGTCAATCTATTAAGTCCTTTTCCTTGCTGCTTAAGATGTTCGTGCAATTCACCACTTCCATCTTTTGTTGCTACCATGTATTGTAAATAACTGACCCCCTCATCACTAAAAGTGCATCTATTTCAGCAGACTTTTTTCTTTTATGAGGTATCAGATATTTGCTGATCCCTTTAGAATCAGAGAAGACACACAGTAACTACTGCTCCCCCTATTTCTGTGTAATTAGAAAAAAAATAAGCAGAATCATCTTTTAATATTCTAAATAAGCAGAATCATCTTAATTCTATTAAGCTGAATTCATCTTAGTTCCAAGAATCATCTGTTAGTTCTAAATAAGCAGAATCACCTTTTAGTTCACACTGCCATATCAAGAACTGCATTTTGAAATTTCCCAATAATGCCAACTCCAGCAGATGTTCATCAAGTCACCCTTTGTACACGTCTAAGACTGACCTGTGAGAAAGAGAAAAGATGCCATACACAATAAGTTTTCAAGTTTATAAGACTCAAAAGACAACACTCCACATGGAGTATTGGTGCTTAAACTGTCTTATTGTTTTAGGAAAGAGCCTAAAACAGCTTTAAAAAGATCTACTGTTTCTTTTGCTACCTTTCTGAGGTATCACTCTTACTCCTTAGCACACCCTGGCTACACGTCCCCAGGTGATTGTTTGTAAAAGGCTGGCACAAAGAACCCACCCTGCTATTTAGCACTCAGCCAGCTGCAGAGAGACAAGTGCAAGGATGTATAAAAAGCACCGGCCTCATTGCTTATGTTCACATGCAGGGAAGAGAGCAGTGACAGCTTGGAGGAGAAGCTACACCCCATGGTGAGGAATATTGCATAGCATGGAGAGAAAAGTCTAGGAGTCCCTTGCTCTGCTAAGGAATTTTTTTGCTTCAAGCCTACAGGTAGTTGGGGCTGTGATTTTACACAGCTCTTGAGCATTTTTATCAGAGCATAAGAGCAGAAGAAGAGCATGCATCTTCCAGACCTCCACTGCTTCCAAACCTCCACTGCTCCACTGCTTGGAAGACAACTCCACAACTGATATATCAAATTATTATGTTATTCTCAATATTATTTGTATTCACAAATATTTTCATATATACATTCCTACTGAGGAGCATTCTTGCTCATTTAAAAAAATATTCCCTCATGGCCTCAATGGCTTAGCTCTCAGTAATTTGTATACTCTCGACCTTGAAAATTAAAAAAAAAAAAAGCCAAATTCCATCATGAATTCCCAAAAAGGAATTCAGAGCAGCAGTTGCCCTGGACCTGGAGATTAAATCTTTCCTTCCTTGGAAAAACGCCCTTTCTAATTTACCTACCAAACAAATTAATACAGAGGGAGTCATAATCCAGTAAAAATGGATTATGGGCTGTCCTTCATTCTTGGACTCAAGATATGAGATGCGGAACAACTCCATTTAAAAGAAATAAACCTTTAGCATTTCTTTGGTTGTTGTTTATAAAAGCCAAAGAATGGCTCTGTGGATACCTCACAGAGAATTTTAAACGAATAAGCATTATTTCATATGCTATTTCTAGAAGGAAGCAGTGCAAATGTGAACCTATCTAAGTGTTTATGTGGCAGCCACTTTATTCACACCATCAAGAATGACCACTGGGGATGCCTTCAGGCTGCCTTTCCTGACCAAGTGTGTTGACTGCACAGATGGTGAACTGAGCTTGTACAGCCCTAGGTACAGCTACAGGGCATCTCTGGAGCACAAAGGACCAAACACCTTAAGCACTAGGCAAAGCTGTATCCACAGGCAGCTGTGCTGCCTGAAGGTGTCCTGCCATATGGAGGCAGCATTAAAGAGACTGACAGCTCCTTTGGTTATTTACCCTGAAGTGAGTTGCAGGAGCTAAGGATGTTTAGCTTTCCATTTTTTTATAGAGAAGGAACTAAAACGCAAGCAGCTTAAGATCAAACGAAAAGCATGTGGCAGGTCAAGGAACTGAGGGTGCCTTTAGCTAGCTAATATTAATGGAAAAAAGCACAAACTAATTAGCACTGCCTCTTTCTGACTGTGGAATCTGTTCTATCAGTCATTTGAATTCCTGAAATTAAGGGAGAAAAGGCATTGTGCTAAGACAAACAAAAGAGAGCATCCACAATTGTGTAACCAACACATAAACCACAAAACCTTTCCTTCCTGCACTGAAACAAATCAAAGGATACGTGTCTTTTGAGAGGATGACTCACCAAGAAAGCTAAAGAAAAGTCTTCCTGCTATATAGTTTCATAACATGGTCTACTGAGCCATAAACCTAGAAGAAACAAAGTCTTTGAGAAAGAGTGAATTCCCAAAATACTTTTGGTAAACATAATTCCACAGTTCTATCTACAGTGCTAGAGGGTTTTTAGTAGCTACCTTGTCTCCACGTAAAGCTGAAATTCATTTAAAAAGAAACTGTGGTTCCAAGTCTGACAACAGCAAGTGTTGCCAGTGCCAGTAAATACTTTGGCATTACTCTAGATGTATATTAGTCATGTAGGCTCAATATGTTTGTGGCAGTATCCTGATAAATCATGGTAATATTCAAACTACATAGGGACTATAGGGGCAAGTTGCCAAAAAGATGTCAGGCTTATAGCCACATTTTGAAACAGCAAAGTTGAAAAACAAGAAAAATATCCAAAAATGTAATTATAATAATTTAAAACAGTGCAGAGAAAAATAAAAATCTTATATATTTGTATACACAATTTGTGAAGGTATTGGCTATGCTTGCTAAATCAGGAATAAAAAATATACTTCTAGAGGTATTTCACTTATGAAACTGTAGATTGCTTTACATGCTGATACAGGGGTGGTGGGGGGACAGGTGGCAGCATTTGTCCCATCCCCTTTACAGGTAACCAGCACAACTGGGTGCCTCTCTATACTGCCTGTCCACAGACACACACGGCAGGGGGAGCAGATGGGATGAATGAGAAATCTGCATGCAGTTGCTGGGCTTACTAGGACTCTAATGGAAATGTTCAAGGCCAGCTTGGATGGGACCCTGGACAACCTGGTCCAGTGGAAGGTGTCCCTGACTAGAAGGGGATTTGGAAATAGATGATCATTAAGGTCCCTCCCAACCCAAACAATTCTCTGATTCCATGCAGTGAGGACAGAACTCAGTCCCAAGAGCAGCACAAATTGCTGACATTTTCCCTTTTTGGCCATTATGCCCCTCACATGGTACTTGAGGTGAGTGATTACTGCACAAGTAAAATGCACTGTTCCTACTCAACAATACTGGCTCTGCCTTGATGAAGGGAAGCAATGGTAGCTGGCATCATTGTTCTCCTTGGTTCATTTTGGCACATTATTAGAGAATAATCATAATCCCTTGGTTGTTATGAGCTTATCTGAAGTTTAACTAGTAGCTAAATGCTAGTTGGTCTTGTATAAATTAAGGGAAGAAATTTATGTTTTAAGGGCACAGTATCCACTACAGCCTAAGGCAGGTGACAGGAGAAATAAAGGCTTGGCATTGTATCTTCCAAATATGAAGCTAACTTGGAGAACAACAATTGCCTCAGAGCAGAGCCTTGGACTTCAGTGTGAGCTAGTTACCAAGTCCTGAAGTTTCCTTACAGGTTATTTTTTCTTATTTTAGGAGTGTTACTCCAAAATCAGATAAACTGTTAGCATGAAGTGCTTTGGTTTGAACAGATGCCTGAATTCCCTACTGATTCCTGAAGGGGAGTGTGCACAATCCTGTGATTTACCTACACACCAAGTGCTTTCATGCAATGCTAGTACATATTTGGAACATGTTGTCTCTCCTGTATTGGGTAATATTTTTAATGACTGATTTTCTTACCTATAAGATGGATATAGACTTACTGTATGAAACATCAAACATATTGCCAGTGTGTTTCTACAGTTACATTGTGAGTAGTTATAATCTCTTGTTATAAAAAGCTTGATATAGAGATAAAGAAAGGCTGCCTCCTCCTGGCATATGTTGGTTCTAATCACTTCTTTATGCACCTCTTCAGGCAACAAAAAACATCTCTAATTATCCTCAAAGTTATCAAGGCACTTACCGTGTGATCATGACAGAAAACTTTCAAACTTATCTCCTGTATAAGTCAGACTTAGTGAAACCAGAGTGGAACGGCAGATAGAAAAGAGCTTGTTTAATAGAGAAAGGACAGCTTTTACACAGTTGAAGCAACAATGCTAGTCAAAAGTAGAATGAAACACAGATTTCTTTGTTAATTTTAGGTGCAAATTGATGAAGTAAGTGATAACTTACATAAGCATCTTATATAAGTGTAGCCATTCTACACATTAAACTTGGAAAATGTATTCTCTTTCTATAGCTGTGTTATTTCCTTTTCATGTTGACAAGACCACTTATACCATATGGACCTAAAATTCATCTTTATGCTTCAACTAATTATTTGGGTAAGACAGCAAAAGGGACTATATGTGGGAATGGCAATTTAGCAACCTGTGCTACTAAACCATGAGTTAATTTATTGCAAAACTTTGCATACTAGGGAACATAACAGTGAATACGCTTCTTTAATTTGTTTTTAAAATGTGTACACGCATCTCAATTCTCCTGGTTATGTTACCTTGTCAGCACAAAATGTTCATCCTCCCTTGATTTAAGAGGAAAAACATGAACGAAAGCAATGTCAAAATAAAGACTGAATTTGGAAGACAGTAGAGAAAAAGGATAAGCTATTCACTGAAAAATTCCTCTGTATATCTTAAATTATATTTTCCTGAACTCAAGCCAGAATTTAGCCAAAAACTAAAGCCTTGAGGCTGTCATTTGCTAGGAAAAAACATGAGTCAGCTGTCAGTGGCTGCCTGGGGAAGGGAGGGTCATCCCTGACGTATTTAAGACAAGTATTGTAACATACAACCTTGTCCTACTCAACAGAAGATGGAGTGACTGTAAAGAACAGTCACTGTAAAGAACAACAATGCAAAATATGCCTTTATAGGTTATTTTCTCCAGGGAAGAAAAAAAAATGCATCAAAGAGAAGCTGGTCTGAGCTACTTTAAACTGCCATTTCCCAGCATGGATTTCCTAGGGAAGGAGCTCTGGAATCTGGCCTCCCCATTTACAGGGATTACACATTGCCCTCTCTCGCTCATATCTCCAGGCCATGCAGCTTCCTTGTGTAGGCAGTTTGTGCCTATGTCTTGGTCCTTCCCAAAAGAAAAAAGGAAAGGGATTGTGGGCATGACCAAAGGAAGGCCACCGGGATTAACTGAGCTGGTGAATGACTCAAAAAAGTCAAGAATGTAGCTTCCACAGCATGGGGTATAAATAAGGAAATACTTCTCCAGTGAATTTCTCTCATAAGCAATTAGAAAATTATCTTATCATCAGGGCATATAATCTAAGTAATATTCATAAATCAAAGGAATTTTCACCATCTGAGAAAAAGTGTAATAATTAAAATAATTATTTTTAGGTAAAACTATGGGTATTATAGGGGCTTTTTTCATCAAAACAGCACTTTGTGCTTTTTTGAAATATAAATTTGATTGCACAATTAAAATAACCCAGAAACAGGCATGTATCCATGACAGCAAACTTCCAGCCCCTGCATGGAATTTTGATTGTTGTTCAACATTTCTTTGTCATTGGTTTGTTATATCACTAATTCTACTTATCTTCATTTAGAGATCCCTCTTTCTGAAACACCTATGAGAACAGAAGTGAGCCAAGCCCTTCACAATGCAGCTATGCACTGTGGACTCTGCTAAACAGTCGCTCAGGGCTAGTCATGTCAGGAGTGGTTGCAACTGTTCCTACAGGGTTTTGTGGGAGTCTTTGTGGGACAGCATCCCTTCCTACACTACAGGAAGTTCACACCATAAGTGGGTGTATCACCACCCTGACTCCTCATTTCCTCCTCCAGCACAAAAGTGCATCCAGGCAGGAAGAGCTGCCAGTGACACCCTCCCTTTTTGGCACAGAAAGCACAGGGCAGCTTTCTTCCTTTTCCACCACATGATGACTCCTGTGTTTCACTGAGGACCCTGCGCATGGCGGGCAAGGCAGCCCAAGCTCCTATCAGCTTTCCCCTTGTCTCCAGCATCCACCCAGCTATGCAAACAGGGCAAGGCAGAGCTCTGTTCAGCTGCAGCAGCTGCCAGCCTGCACAGCAATGCCACTCCCTCTGCAGAGGCACAGCTTAAACTTGATTTCCAGAACACATCTATCCTCCCAGGTTGGTTTGCACAAAGCACTCTGTGTCCCTTCATTCTTTTCCACAGATACAAAACCTTCACTGAATGCACAGCAGGGCCTCAGCCTGAGCAGTGAACTTAATGTGACCAGCTCAGGGATCAAAGGTCTTACTGCACATTTACAACACAAAAAGAGTTGTCAAACAGAATGACAAGAATGATCAAGCATTCGAGAATCATTCCCTATCACTTTATTTGACAGGATAAGCTGTTTCTTATGCTCCCTCAAGACCAGTATATTACAGAGGCCAAGAAGGCAGAATATTAATCCTCAATAATCAAGCAAGATGGAAACAAATAGCCTAGGTCAGAATGACAGCCATGCCCCAGCGTGGGTGTATTTAGGGGCTTTGTTGAACAGGCTACCATGTGAAAAACCTCCCAACAGTCCTCCCAGCACAGCAGCTTAGTGCAGTTGTTTAGTCGCTCATTTCTGAGCTCCTCGCCACAGGAGCACAATTAGAGCCAGCACAGAGGCATTCCTCAGGCTGGGCTGGCAGGGCTGACCTCCTGTCCTCCCCTTCCCAGGAGAAGCAGTGATCTCAGAGAGCACCAACCACACCGCTGACATCACGCTAGGCACTGTAATGAGACAGCGTGTCCTTTGCCAAGGGGCAGATTCATCCAACTTGGCAGTGCCCAGTCATGGCCTTACTGGTTTGGAATAAATTCACACAGAGAGGAGCAGGGTTGCCTGATGACCACAAAGGAAAAACCATCTGATGGACACTTTTGATGTCACTTCTCACAAAAAAAAAAAAAAACAAAAAAACAGAAAAGACCATGAGGCTTTTCAATTTTTCAACAGTGAGCAGTGGTCCTAATAGACATCAAATGTTTAAAATGACCACCATGAAAAAAGCTTGTTTCCTGTTCCCAAATATTAATTGAAAAAGAGGCCTTCTGCATCACTGCTCTGGCAAGACCCTTTGTCCTTTCTGGAGTCTGCATGTGTATAGAGAAAGATAGAAAGATAGAAAGATAGATAGAAAGATAGAAAGATAGATGGATGGATGTTTTTAAAATGTAGATTTGACAGACAGACATGGCAATTTGAAATCTATGGATCAGATTTTAATGCTATATAGAGATTTGCATTTATCAAAACAGTAAACAACAGGTATAAAAGTACACAAGATTTGGGACAGGTCTGAGATTTAGGACCATTTATTTAAGACTAATCAACCTAGAAATAATTGCTTAATACTAAAGGAAGTTCTTTGCAACTTAAATTAGCAGCGGCTTGACAAATTGAAACTTTCATGGATAAATATAGCATGGGTATATTTATTCCCTGAAACTCTTCTTGGAAACATCAAGTCAGTCAGGAATAGGCAGGCAGCCACTCAGAAGCTGACACGTTTCCTCTCCATCAGTAAAAGTGATTTGATAGGGATTTGCACTACAAGAATACTCAACAGATTTGCTATTGCTTAGCACAACATACTGCAAATAGAACATTTGCAGCAGACTTATTATCTGACCTAGGTCATCTCCTGATTAAACATATATAGATTGGAAGAGATTAGTCATTAAACAGAGTAGAAGTACAAGCCAAGCTACTGCTTACATGAGGAAACTATATCCAATTAGCTTTGCAAGTGAGCTAAATGCAGGAATTAAGAGGAAGGTAGATCCAGGACACTTCCGCCAGCACATCCTGTTCAGGATGCCTGAACACACACCTGCTACACCCCTGCATTATATTGACTTATATTTCCACATTCTGTGCCACAGGGACAGTATTTAAAAGATTATTAAATATTTGCATCACTACAGTTGGAAAAAATTAAGGATTAATTAAAAAACTTGAGTCAGTTACAAAAGGTTGTCCCACCACAATGCTTTCAAACCAAGAATTATAATCACAACACATGCATCATCATGCTCCCAGGTCATTCAGGGAGAAGAGGGCTGAGATCTCACTCTGAGCTGGTCCTTCTGTTCAAAGCCAGTCCCCAGGAACTGGACAGGAACTGGGACACAATTGAGCAGTAACACATGACACACAAGCTGTACATCAGACAGCTTAACCTTAAAACCAGGTCCGGCAGAAGTGAAACTCTTCATATAGAGCTGGCAAAGGAACAGCTACTCAGCACCATGGCCAAGCTCACCCAAGAAGAAAGAGGAAGTTCTTCAGTGACTGAAAAGGAGTTTAGGAATGAAGGCACTCAGCTAAGCAGTTGACTGATTACCCATAATGGTGAGCCCAGTACATTTCACCTGTCAAAATGACAGTATGATCACTTCTCTGTCCCACATAACCCCAGCGGAGCTTAGGCCAATTTTTGCACAGTATTATATCAGATAAGCTAAGATCTACCACTCAAAAGGAAAAGCTTTTCCAAACATGAGTGTGCCTATGCTGTGACCTGCCAATTCCTCCACTGCTGTGTGTACTTACAACACCACTCTGCTCCAGTAGCTCTGGCATAGGGGACTCCATCAACCTCACAAGCACCTCCTGTGCTCTCACCTCTCCATTTATATAATTTCTCTTTTTGTTATTATAATAGTAACAGTTTGCCAACACAATTTCACTGACACAGTTCCATAACTGCACTGATCTATGTGAATAATTTTAGAGCTTTACAGTTCGTTATTTGATTTCATCTTTGGAGGCATAAATGCTAGAGCCCCAATGAAAAACTGGATTCAAAGTGTAGATGCCTAATTAAGATGCCCCACAAGAACTCTGGAATGACCCAAGTTCATATCCAAAACAAACTCCTTCAGAAGGGTAAGAGCTGTAGTCATTGTGCAGTGCTAAACTCCTAAACCATGTTTAACAAAGTGTTTCTAATCAACAAGAACATCAGGGTGACTTAGTAGAAAGTCACAAGTAAATTCAGTAATGGTAGGCACAAAGTGCAAATCCGGGTTGTAGATTCAAGTGTTGTGTCCAATATTGTTCAGATTTCAGTGGTATTTTGTCCTGAAGTTGCAGGTTGAAGGAATAGTAATTTCAAAAATTTGAATCCCCTGCTCTAACAATTTTAAAATCCTCTCTACGCTTCAAGGAACACTTAAATTCTCCATTTTACTCTATAAGACAAAATTCTGCTATCTAATTTTCTACCAGGAGTGGGAGACTCTATGGAAAATTACAAATTTCATGTGTTATGCTACATCTTACGCCACCATCTAGTTATGATTAAAATGATTTCATCTTACCAATCTCCCACGAGACTGTTCAACTTGTTAAGTCCTTTCTAAAATATAGACTTTGTAACTGACTCATACTTTCACTTAGAGAATTATTCACACTGTGGATCTTCACAAGCAATTCTCTGTGACAGTCTCATTTTGGGAGGTAAAGCCAAAATAATTACTTTTTCCAAATAAATTTTTACTTCAATGAGAAATTTTGCAAAAAAATCTTACTTTTAATATTTTTCTTTTTTTCTTTTTTTTTCTTTTTTTTTTCTTTTTTTGCAAAATGACAATTTGACACAACAAAAATGCAAGTCTTTGATCAAGCACTTTTTTTTAAAAGTTACTTTTTTTGTTTAAAATGTTTGATTGACAACAAATAACTCCCTGGATCCCCAGTCACCCCTTCCAAAAAGCTTGCCTAAATCATAGATTTCATCCTTCTGCAGAAGCCTGAGAAAAAAAGATTTGAAATGAATGAATGAAAAAAAAGAATGGTCTGAATCTGACTCCATTGTTATTTTGAAGTTTCATGGTGCAGAACCTATGAATGAGCCCAAGGGCAGGGATAGCTTCACCAAAACAAAGAACAAGTGTTCCTACTCTAGCCTCCAAATATGTATTTATTTTCCAAAATATTAACCCTGGCACCTGTAGCAAATGGGCACAGAGATGTTGGTGGGTCTTTCATTAATATCTCTGCTAAATTCATGACTTAGCATGAACTGGTGAATAACGCAACCTTAAAAACATAGAATAATATAACAAAATCCCCAAAACCGTAGGGTGCAGCTTTTGTTTGCATTTAGCTTTATATCCAATTAATTTCCTGTTAGAAGAATTGCAGCAATATTTTTGGTACTACTTAGCTGCAAGCTCCTGTTCAACCAGCAGAGTAAACTCAGCGTTAACTCTCATCTCTCTCAGCTTTGCTGACTGAGAGCTGCATTCCTGCATTAGGATGCTGTCTCCAACACATTCAGAATACAATACCATTTTGCATAGGTCACACGAAAAGAAAGTAAAAGGGGTATCTTCCTTCATGGATAGAATAAACTTTGTCATTTATCTGCTGTAATAGTAAACCTAATTACTGTAATATGCCACAGGTTGGTTTGATCTCGATCTCTCTCTCTCCCCTTCTCCACTTCCCTAGTCAAAGTAAAGGTAGCAAGTAGGATATTTTGATTATTAATTAAACAAAGTCACTCCCAATTGCTATGGTGCCACAGAGCCGGGAACCAACACCCAGGGCTACTGCTATTAGAGATTCCTGCTCGCCAGCTCTGCGAGTCATCCTGGGTGAGACTCATACACAAGGCAGATTTCAGTGAAACCAAGCAAATTGGAGAGCAGCACTGTTCTGGAACTGGTTAGAAAGCTTTACAGAATTCAACTCCAACACAATGTATCTTCCACTTGAACCAAAGCATTTTATCTAGGAAGGTTTCTATATAAAGCAGTTTGCAAGGCAAGCTGAATTTATCATACCAGCTGATGCAGTCAGAAAAAGCAAAGGGGGTTCAGTTTGAGATTCACTTAAGGGATGACTTAACATTAACATTCCTGCACAAAAATTAAATAATGACCTTTTGACAAATGGCCAAGAATAGAGCTTGACTTTAAAATTTTTAGAAATAGCAGTGAGACAGATGCACATAGAATTTGGAAGCTGAAGTCTCTCTTCTGAGTGTGAACCAGACCACTTGTATGAACTTACAAAAGGTTGGCTCACCCAACAGGCCACAGGAAAGAAACAGAGCAATATGATTCTCATGAAGGCAAAACTCTTGAGACTTTCCTGGAGGGGTCTTTGCTAACAGATTCACCTTGCTAATAGAATCAGGTGTTGCAGGGCAAAAGGAGTAATTTTTCTTTACAAGAGCAACGTTGGTGACAGGAAGAAAACCTTATGATAGTGCAGTAAGAATAACACCTCTGGAACAATTTTGCTTTTCAATTTAAACTACCTGTAAACACAAAGCACCAGTTTCATTTTCTTCAGACCTTTGTGAATTTAACATTTCTTCTTTTAAATTAACATCTTTATTCTTTTAATCTAACCATAGAAATATAGAATAAGCTGAGTTGGAAAGGACCCACAAAGACCATCAAAGTTCAACTCCTGTCCTCAAAGAGCACACCCCACAAAAATCACACCATGTGCCCCTTTAAGCATCTTTAGTCTTCAAGGCATGTGTCAGTTCCAAAGGAGCTAAAAAGCCTGTGAGTAATGTAGACCCAAGCTCTGCTAGACAAATGCATATTCAACAACAAATGGCCTCACTAACTTTGCTGGAGTGCCTCACAATGGCATCTCCCAGAAACTCTTACTACCAGCAACTGAAATAGTTAAAAGGTAGAGCTAGTCGCATCAGGAGCTTTAAATTCCCACATTTCCTGTATTTAACAGAAGAAAATGGGGTGGTTTTATCTCACAACCAATCTGAGTCAAGGAGACAGCTGGAAAATTCTTATTATTATGGTGCATTCATGCTTAAGTTTCATTTATATAGCAGTGTCAATCACCAAAAGGATGGTCTCAAAGTTCAAGATGCAGCTTGCCACTTCTTACATCAATTATTAGGCTTTTATGATGACTCTAATTTAACAGCTATAAGAATTTTATTTATTTTTTGGGCTGAGCCAGGACAGTTAAGAGCAAAACGTACGACTGGTTCTGTGTAACAGCCACATGAGAAACACAGTCAAGCAAGCTAGATGCTGATCTCATGCACACATCAACCAGGAAGTTGGCAAGAAAATACAGGTGTGACAATCTTACTGGTCAATAGAAAGAAGAAACAGAAGTGTAAGGAACACCTCTCAAAACTATGAAGGCATCCTTAGCTGAACCCACCATCTGATAGATTCTTTTTCTTCTAAAAGAGGAGGAAAAAAGAAAGATTTTATAGGAGATCATGCCAAAGGTCTCA
Organism: Euphonia xanthogaster; assembly: GCA_034509185.1. Lineage (NCBI taxonomy): Eukaryota > Metazoa > Chordata > Aves > Passeriformes > Fringillidae > Euphonia > Euphonia xanthogaster. The sequence continues at coordinate 29,676,849 of JAYDZK010000113.1, read as the reverse complement.
GCTCCTAACCACAGAGAACATATCTGCACACACATAATGTGACATTTGCAATATCCAAGTGTCCACATAAAGCTCATCCAAAGCTGCAAATAATTTTTAGCGTTTTAGGATCTTTAGAAAGTACAGGGAGGTAGAACAGATAGTAAAGCTTATAAAACTGTCTACAGTTTATTATTCAATCCTCATACGAACCAGGTGAAAGTAGTGCCTACCATACAAACCTGTAATGAAAATAGCAGCAGTAATTACTGACTCCCATGCCTGTGGTCTTTTGGCATGTTGCAGCCACATGAATATAGCATTGAATAATTGCTTCTCTCCGAATAACTGACATCCTCTACATGACTGCCATCCACTACCTTCAGTTTGCTTTTTAACTTTTTGATATTTGACATTCAAAACTTAGGATCACTGGAGGGATCAACACCGTGTCCTGAACTAGCAGCTTGGATTCAGCCCTGCTAACCAGCCCACCAAAGCAGCAAACAGCAGATCTCCACAACAGCCAAGCAAAGGCAGGCATCTCCTCCATTCTTCCTGTGCTGCTGATTTATATTCCCTCTACTCATTCCAGAAAGGAGGTGGGTGCTACCAGCTGGTCTCCAGTTACTTCTGCCTAGCAACACCTGCAGTATGTAGGAAGCTGCTGGTTGCAGGCAGCTCTCTACCAGCTGCCTGTTTGCTCTGCAGCTCCAGCAGCTGCATGATATAAAATAGGAGGGCAGGAACTGCAATCCCAGGCTGCTGGTGTTTGTAGTGGCTCAATACATTCAGCTCTGAAAACCTAGCTAGCTACAGCAGGATAGCGACAAGTCTCTCAACACAAACCAAGAAATTACACCTTAATTTTTCTTCTCATTCAGACAAGTTAAAAGCAGAAATGCTCCTAACTGATAATTGACACAGGAACTCTAGTATATGCATTTTTACTTATGTATGCTCCTTATGTAGTGGTCTACTTTTAAGTGATCTGCTTTCAGATCACACTCACATCTCCATCTTTTTCTGCACCATTTTTTGGCACACAGAGATTCGACTACCTTTGACTTGACTATGTGGGAATTCCCTGCCTCCCAGGGAATCTCCAAGTGATACAGCTAGATGCTAGGAACAGCTGGATGCAAAAAGACCACACTGCTTAAGGTTGCTTCTATTTCAGTCATTGTCAGCTGCTGGAATGACCTCCTGGAGAGGGAGGGCAAATGAGAGACGGCTGCTCTGTCCCAGCTCCTGCACCCCTGCACCAAGCATTGCTGAAACATGCATCAGCCTTTTGACCACTAAGGATTTCACAAGATTTGGGATAGCATTGCTTATGCCACCTCCAGAAAAAAAAAAAAAATTAAAAAGAGCAATTTTAAATGAGCATTTTGCATTTGAATCCCAAGATAGTGCCACGTTATCATTAAGCCATCAGCCAGAGCTGTGCCAGCAGGAGAATGGGAACACCCATCCTCTATCAGCTCCCTGTGACTGATAATGCTTGTTTAGTGTCACCACCTGTGGCGGTGTGCTCACCATTTCCAGGCCATGAAGTTTAAACAGAAATTTAAGTACACGTTGCCTAAAGTCACTCCAATTGGCTTGAACATCCAGCTAGCAATCCTGACAGGGACATTACAACTGTGTTTGTACAGTGTATGACCCACACAGTGGTGAGACATGAGCATCTCATGGGTAAAAGTTAATAACCATTCATTACTGTTCCAGAAATAATATTCTAATCTGTGACAATAGTATGGCATTTTTCCATTAATTTAGCTTATACTGGGCAACAGACCAGGTGTAGCTAAGAGTAGGATATGTGTGGGTACAGTTATAAGTTCACCTTTGTACTGTTTAACCTTTCCTTTATACATACTACATATGTAGATTCACCAAATAACAGAATTGTTGAATTTGGCAGGCATCTCTCAAATGTCCCCTGCTCAAAGCGGGGTCACCTATAGCAGGTTGCTCAGGGCTACACCCAGCTGAGTTTTGAATATGTCCAAGGATGGGGACTCCACAACTTTTCTGGACAGTCTTCTGTTCCAGTCTTCAATCATCCTCACATTACAAAAGGAAAAAAATTCTACTTTATATTTGCATGCAGCTTCCTTTATTTCAACTGACTCTCATCCTGGCACTTGATGTCAGAGAAGAGTCTGGCTTTTCCTTCTTTACTTAGAGTCAAAGAATCATGACATGCTTTGGGTTGGAAGGCACCTTAAAGACCTTCTAGTTCCAACCCTCCTGATGTGGGCAGGGACACTTTCAACTACACTAGGCTGCTTAAAGCCCCATCCAATCTGGCCTTGAACACTTCCAGGGATGAGGCATCTACAGCTTCTCTGAACAACATGTCCCATAGCTTTACCACCCTTTTAAAGGATTTCTTTCTAATATCTAATCTGGATCTACTCTCATTCAGTTTAAGGCCATTACCCCTTGTCCTATTCCCACATGCTCTTGAAAGAAGTCCCTCTCCAGCTTTTTTGTAGCCCCCCCTTTAGGTACTGGCAGATGCTGTAAGGTCTCCCCGGAGCTTTCTCCAGGCTAAAACCCCAAATCAGTTTCTTGAAGACATGGTCCAGCCTTCTGATCTTCTCTGTGTCCTTCTTCTGGACAAGGAGGTCCCCACAATCAGGTATTGATACAATCAGGTATGAGATGAGATTCCCCTGAGCCATCTCTTCTGCAGCTGAACAATGCTAGCTCTCTCAGCCCCTCCTCGAATGACAGACATTCCATCTTTTCACCACCTTTGAACTCTTTTGGTGGACTTGTTCCAGTATGTGCATATCTCTTTTACGGGGGAGCTCAGAACTGGACCCAGCACTGTGGATGTGCCCTCACTTTCTTTGTCCTGCTGGTAACACAGTGGTCTGCAACATGTCATTAGAATACTGTGTAACAAAAGGAATTAAATTATGTCAATATTTGAAGACAAGGGTTGTAGTGAGAAGTTTTCGGAAGTATGTTCAACATTCTGCATTAGGAAGCACCTCAAGCATGAGAAGCTGGAACTGGATGCTGTGTTATTTCAAAGTTCATCTTACAAACAGTTGAAGGTCAGGCAGGATAAAAGTATTCTTTCCAACCCCCTCCCTATGCATGACCACTGAATAATGGCATTAATAATCAAACAACAAGTTTGTTGAACAACTCTTTGAAACCTGACAGAAGTGTTATCCCACCATTTCTCTGGGTAACTTGTGGTAAACTATTCTCCTCACAAAGATATAAAAACAATCCCCATACTCCCCCCACAAAAAAAAAAAAAAGAAAGGGGGGGGAAGTAAAATAAGAAGGCAAAAACATTGATGATTTGATGCCTAGTCTACATTTGGAGAGTTAGTTTTTCAACTTTGTGGCTGAGACACAGATAAAATATAATATTCAGGATCTGGAAAATCCAGCTCAGAAATGAGACTGCTGAATCCCAGATTTAACCTTGACAAGGCAACTAGAACTGCCCAAGCAAAGACCCCCACCCAGTCTAGACTGAAGCAGAGAGAAAAATGGTACCACGGCATGGACACAGTGAGGATATGGTGGAACATCTGAGACAAGGCAGCTGTGAGAGCTGCCGCAGAAAGGACTCAGCTCTGGAGTCCACTAAAACTGTGCAGTCTGTGTGGCTGACTAAAACTGCACATTCTGTGATGAATACACAAGCCAGGGCAATGTCAAGAACTTGGGAGAAGATGGAGGGTTCTATGAAGCACATCATGCAGTCTGAGCGTGTCAACACCACAAGGGTCTGCACCCTCATGGTGTTGGAGAAAAAGACCAGCACTACCAGGAAAGAGAAACTCAGCAGAAATGCATACACTCCATTGCAGAGGTCATGCTGATTGGGCTATTGGCCCCAAAGCAAAAGCAATGTTAAAAAAAAGACATTAGCACACAAGCAACTGTGGGGCTAAGAAAGCAGTTGTGTCAGTGGTTTCAGGTGGAATTTCACTGAGATGTGTTTACTGCTCATTGAAAAAAAAAATAACAGGATGGAATCCTTCATCTTTATCTTTGCAAACTTTCAGGTAAGTCAGCAAGAATAAAGAGAATAAAGAGAGTCCCATCCATTATTACTTAAGGACCATGAATTCTGGAGTCAGATCTGGGACATCATGTCACTGATTCTCACTAGAAGCCAAAGGTTTCTGATCTTTGAGGCAAAGCATTAGGAAAACTAAGAGGATCTGGGTTACGGATAAACAGACACAAATTTGAAATAAGAACAATAAGGAGGCCTACAGAGATCACAGTAAAGTGGCAGCTCTGGGAGACTGGCTGAATTATGAATATTGTGGCTCAGCTACTTGCCGGTAATAGAGTTTAGCATCCAAGGACCAAGGCAGGCCAGAAACAGAAGGGGGCTTAATTAATAGAAAGGGGCTTGTTAAAAAATGCCCATGTGATACTAAGTACAAAAATAAGATGTTCAAAACATAAATTTTTCCCCACCATTCTCATACATTACAGTATAACAAAATAGGAAACTGCTGGCCCACAGATTTCAAGTTATACTGAAAATTGGGTATCAGTTACTCAGACAGGGAAGGAGTCATTTGCTTTAATTTTGTAGTACAGCAAATCTTCTGGTTTTTGACAGAGCTAGTTATTTTAATTTATTAAAATGCATTTACTTCAGTATAAGAATTTCAGACATGAAGCATTGCTGATCATAACTGACTTGCCCAGTTAAGATGACCAGATAAACAGTCTTCTTCTCAGGCTGTGGTACAACAATGCCAGCTTTCCAATCCCTCTCATCACAGAATTCCTCTACATTCGTTCACTGCTCCCCTGTGGGATCGAAAAAAATATTTCAAAGTTAAATTTAAATCCTACCAGGATCAGGCTTTCTCTTATCAAACACAACTGAGCAATTAAGCTCCACATATGCTGAAAATCTTGAAACTCCTTGGTGTAATAGACCATGACAGTTTCCTTATTGTTGTGAAAAGGGCATTAAACAATACCAGAGCAAGTACATTTAATATCAGTCTTCAAATTACTTAGTGATTTTAAAATGTGTCATTCAGCACTGCCTTCCAGACATCTCATCCCATCAAGACTCAAAACAAAGTATGGGATAAGAACTGGCTACATGCCAAACCCATATCTTCATCTAAAACTATGTAAGGGATGCTCCATGCTTTTCATGACAGCCTGTATCAAGTGCTGGTGATTATTATTATAAACATCCACATGTAAATGGAAAGAAATGCCTGCAGAGATATCAAAATCCTCACTGATAGGTCTTTTGTTTTGCAAGCAGTAATTAAAGAGTCAGATTATCGTATTATAAATCCTTAGCATCTCTTCTGCTAGCCAATGTGAAAAATATTACCAATAAACTGTAGGTAGTGAAAGTTAATTGAGTAATTTATTCAGCTAAAAAGAGGAAAATGTTGGGCTGATGTATTTTGGAAAACCATCATCCTTCAGGACAAATCATCAGATTCCCAGCAAAAATTTACCTGAGCTCCAGTTACCAGCTTTAAATGTTCAGCCATAGAAATCTGCTGAACTTTTATCTTTCCAGTCATAGATTGAAATGTGGCTTTGTAATGAAAATAAAGTAGACAGGGGATAGTTGAACCATGGCCTTCAACCCTCAAGTCTGGACCACTTCTAAGACACCAGCTTCTCCTTTAGTAATGCTTTCCATTTGCAAGTGTTAGCGAATATTTCCTGAGCCAATGTGAGAAAAGTCACTTTCTTATCTAACAGACCCCAACTAAGCAGGCCTGGGATTCAGTGCCTGCTCCAGAATGGAAGCCTATTACACAAATAAACAATCTTGGCATGTGTGAGCAGGGACATCGATCTTCATGGCATATCCCAATCCAGACAGCACCTACCTATAATAGCCATGAAAAGGATTTGAACTATTCCAGGTCAGGAAGGAAACAAAATGGAATCTGCATCTGTCATAGGTGTAAGAGGGTGGCTCAGCTCCTAAATTTTGGGCTATAAGGCTTTCTTGAAAATTTTAGTCAAATTTCATCCAAATAAAATAATAAAAAACCTGTATGTGATTAAAGCACTGACAACAGAAATTTGACCAGTTCTCAAATAAATCTTGTTTGCTTTCAACCACTATATCTTGCAATACACTTCAACTTTAAGAGCACTGGAAGATTAATGATTTCCAGATCTGTCTTTGGCTTTTTCTCAGAGCATTGCTAGGCTGGGACTCAGTACACATCTCCTTCATTACTTCTCATTCCTCCCATGTAAATTTCTGATATTTATTCTATTTATTATAAGACTTGGATTCTACTTATTATAAGACTTGGAAACATGTTTATTATGAAATTAGGAGAAATACCTGAATTCTAAAACTTATGTATTACAAAATACAAGCAAAAACAAAGCAAAAACATCAGAGAATGCCTTCAGAACAGATGTAACATCAGCCACCTGAATCTGTGCAAATTTCTGGATAACATAATGAACAAAGGCACCTCAGGGCAGGGGAACCAAAAATATTTTAAAAATCGGATGGCTAGTTTTGTAAATATGTTAAATATTAACAGTAACAGGGTCTACCACACCTTTATAGAAAAAGAGGAAAAATGTTCTGGAATAGTCCTATTTGATTTGAAGCTCTCTGGGGCAGGTCCTGCAGGATTTAGTCACTCAGGCAGAGAAAGCAGCCCATTATAAAAGGCCAGAAGAAAACTTGGCAGCTGGGTACTGCTCAGTCTCAGGGCCAAAGAAGGGAGCTTTGGGAAAGACTGAGCTCCCTCCTCTCTTCAATAACAAGGCACAAAGCTGGCTGGAGACAAGTCTAACTATCTGCATCGAGGTCACTGGGTTTGAGGTGGCAGGAAAGCCCCTGTGAGTAGCTGTATTTGAATTACTGAGACTCTTACAGGAAACAGTTCTGTCAGAGTAGAACATGGCTGTGCGGAAACAGGCTAAGATAAATGCATCCCCTGAAAACAGGAGAAAGCAAAGGTGCAAGTGAAATGGAGATTCATCTAAGGCTGGTGCCAGGAGCAGGTAGGGGCTTAGCTTTGGGGATGCATTTTTAGACAAAATATAATTTTATTTGTAAGGTGTGTGAGTGAGAACCCACCTGCTTATTATCTCTTCACAGCACCAGAGAGCAATTAGAACTTCTTTTATGGGCTTTAAAACTACCAAATGCTCTTACATGTGACCTGAGAAGACAGTCAGCAAGAGTGTGTTAAATTAAAATTCTGAATTGTCTAAGCTGAGACCAAAATGGGTACCCAAGGTTAACTTCTATATCTGGACTAAGCTGGATTTAGAATGTAATCTAAGTTGCCCAAATAAGGACCTTGGAGACTTCTTTTGGTGTATGTTTTGGAAAAAAAGCTGAGTGGATGTAGTTTGAATAGACATTATAGGAGCAAACAAATTTCATCTTTAAATCTTCAGGGACAAGTGCTGGAGGAGAAAAAGAAATTTATATTCTTTTTCTCAGGAAAACATACTTATTTCATGAAACATAGAAAAGGGCAGTTCAAGCAGCTAAGCAAAGCATGGTAGAACTCAATAAATTGTTCTGCTTGAGCTCACCATCTTGCTTCTGCACTTTGTTTTCCTAATTACTATTCATTTAAAAAAAAAAAACAAACAAAAAAAAAAAAACACACTAAGATCCAAAAGCTCTTAATTCTCTCAAGTCTGCAGCCATCAGGCAGCACTGTGAATTTCAAACAGGAAAATCCATATCTGATGGATTTCATCTACCCAGCTAAGAAATGTTAAGCATTCGCTGCCCATGAACACATGATTTTAATCTCAGTGAAATACATGAGGCATGCAGCAAGGAGAACATACCATAGTTACAGCATTTATTGCTGAGGACAGACTTGCACTGACTTCTGCAGAAGGACTGTGTGCAGTCAGTGCTGCAGTGGGAATGACCATCCGCATCTCATTTTCCTGAGCACTGCACTGAATTGTATGTGCATCTGAAAACCTAAGATGATTTGGGTTCATGTTGTAGTTAAAAAATAAATTGTCTACAGGACAAATTAATTGTGGAATTTAAATTAAATGTTGGCTTGGATCTGTGCTTATAAACACAGTTTTTTTAGTATAACTTCCAAATACATTTTTGTGGAGACCTTTAAAAACTTTTTAGGTTTGATTACAATTCTATGTGCTATTACACGTGCATGTGTACACACATATCTGTATAATGTGCACAGTTATTTGTCTAATTAACATTCACAGTCCTGAGTCATCAATTTAACTTTTTCTTAGTACTAAAAGAACAGGAACCCATACCGATTTTCCAACCAATCAAAAAAAGACAAATCACTCTTCAGGCAAATCAGGAGTCTTGACTTAAGCTTACCTATACTTGGATCTTTGCCAATTTTTTAAAATCACCTTTCAAAAACTGTCCCAAAAGTCTACAGAAATGTCTCTGAGCTTTAGATACAGTATCTGACAGGAAACGTTAATGTTATTTAATTACAAAATTAACTCTGAACCTTTTGGTGGGGAAAAACTAGAAAGTTGAGCTCTTTGAAAGTAGTATTCAAATTCAAAGCTTGTGGGTGGAGTTGGGGTGTGAAGGTGCATAAATAGGCAGTAGGAACAGCGGCATTCACACTGAAACCAGGAACACCTTCATATCCTGGCAGGTGTCTGGCAAAGCAAACAAGGTAAGGCACTGCTCAGTCCCTGCCTCAGCAGGTACCCAGGGAGCTGTGAGCCCGAGCTAGCTGGGAATGGGGAACCTGATCAGCCAAAAGGAAAGACTGCAGCAAAGCACAGCTTGTTGTGAAGGAAAATGTCTAGAGAAAGATTGGCTTTGCAGGTTAAAAAAAAAATAAATAAAAAAAACAGGAGAAGAGGGGTTCTTTTGGAAAGCTTTTTAAAAGTGTACATAGTCTTTCAGAGGCATAGTTTTTAAGGAGCAAGTTTAATGTTCCTCTGTCTTTGCTTTCTGCATGCTGCCTCTACAACAGCCTTGTGTGCCTGATCTTCTATTTCCTGGTTGTCCCTTATTTTTTTATTATTTTTCTTTTTAAAGAAGCATTGCTTCCGCCATACAGCTCTAGCCAAAACAATTCTTGAGGCAACCCTGACAATCCAGAGTTTAATTGAACTTCATGCAATTTTCCTCCTTGCCAAGGAGGCTTTTCTTGGGGCAGAAATGCAGTCTGCTGCAAAAGTTGTATTTCATACCCATGAAAAAGGGACTCTTTGGATGTTTGAGCTCTATTGGACATCCCAGTAGCAAAGAGCATTGTATCACTCGTGGAAACTCAGTTTATGTCTCCTCCTGCAGTTCCTACCTGGAAAAACACTTCTGTTTTCCTGGAGTTTAATTTTCATTGTCTGAACTTTAAAAACAGTCAGCCTCTTGGGGTGGGGGTTGTTATGTGGGCTTGGTTTCCCTTTTTGTTTTTTCTTTTGTTTTTTTGTTAATGAATCTTTTCAATGTTCTGTACTGTTTTTAGAACATGTTAAACCTTCTTTTTGTACACATTATATTGTATCTAGTTTCTAGGAAGAAATATAATAAGAAAACATAGGGTCATGTTGCTGAAATGATTTTCCCCTTCAGCTGAAATGCTGAGGAGCTTTCCATGGGACCTGTCTCATCTCTGAGTCCCAGCCTGGCTCAGGAAAAACTCTCTGCTTTGTGCTGCTTCTACCCCCAAACTCCATTTCAGCTTTCACTGGGCCACACATCAACTCCTCCCAACTCCTTTTGTTATACATTCTGCTGGGTTTAAGGGTTAGGTGATATTTTTCAGGGAAAAAAAACAGGATTGGAAGCTTCAACAACACCATTAAGCTGTGTCTATGCTAATGTTCACTCTAAAGCCTAGCTTAAATATTCTGACTTCTCATTTGAGTGGCTCCCACAGCAAAATGGGGGAAGATTGGAGATAAATTAACTTTTCAGCACCTGCAACTGGGTTACTATAGGACTGGGAGATCCAGGTAGTACTGTGAACTTATTAGGACTTTTGGAATTGCTATATCTCTGTTATTTTTCCGAGCATATTCAATATATGTAAAAAGAAGAGAGGGGAAATTACCAAACCCAGCATGCACACCCTACAAGGGCCATGGCCCAACCCTTCCGGGCGTTTGCTGAGCAAACCTCAGCCGGTCCCTGAGCCCCCTGCCCGGAGCTGCTCCTTCCAGCCCAGCCTCACCCCGCTCATGGCTGTGACTGAGCCGCGGCTTTCGCGGCCCTGCCCGACTTTCCTGCGGCCTGCCCGGGGCACCGCAGCCACCCCAGCGCCTCTCACCTGTTCCAGGAGCAGCCATGGAGAGGAGTTCCGTGTCCGTGTTCCTGCTGCTCATTGTCATCTCCTGTGCTCTGGCAAAGGATGCGGGCAAGAAGGATTCAAAGGACACTACCACTAAGCCAAAACTGCCTCAGACACTCTCCAGAGGTAAAAAACACACAACTGAAAAAAAACCCTCCACCAAATTTTAAAAAAAAGTTCCATCTTGTTAACATTTAAGCTACTGTGCTGTTCTAAAAAATTAATTTTCTTGCAACTCGTTCTGCAAAACCTTTTCTAGTATTTCCTAGCACCCTCTCCTCCTTCACTCCTGATTTGAGCCCTCTGGCAGGGTTTGTTCCGAGCCTCCTTCACTCCTGATTTGAGCCCTCTGGCAGGGGCCTGTTCCGAGCCCCCCGGCAGAGGTGGGCAGGGGCAGGACGCTGTCTCAGGGTGTGTGTGTGTCCCCTGTCCCTCCTGCAGGCTGGGGAGACCAGCTCATCTGGACGCAGACCTACGAGGAGGCGCTTTTCCGCTCCAAGCACAGGTACCCGCCGCGCCGCGCCCACCCTGAGCCCCCCGTGCCTGCCCTGCTCCTAACGAGGGCTCTTCTTTTCCAGCCAGAAGCCCCTGATGATTATCCACCACTTGGAAGACTGCCCACACAGCCAAGGTAATCTTTTTGCACTCGGAAGTGGAAAAAAAAAAAAAAGTTGTTTTAACTTTCTGGAAAAACGCTGCTCAAAAAAAAAAAAAATAAGCCACCATTCTGCTTAAACCTTCGTGAAGTACTAACTTGCACAAGCATGGAGAGAGTTCTTCAAGTTACTGTTCCACAAAGGTATTTTCCAGTATGTAGAAATAAAATAAAAATGGTAATTCAGCATTGCATGATACCAAATGGATGCAGAAATGAGCACAGGTCAGTAGGGTTTGACCTCTGACAAATCTGAATTTGGTTCACAGCACAATCGGCCAAAATCAATAGCAAGACCAGTAGCAAGACATAACAATTTGTCAGAAACACCATATTCAGACCATATAATCAGTGACTGAGACTGAATCCAGCCAGGGACTAAATCAATCCAGGCTGAAACTGAGCTCTTCCAGGATTTCTGGTACCTGGGACTGCTCTTTTCCCAGTGTCATTGAATTTATCTCAGGGCCTTCCTTCCTGCAAGTCAATCCACATGGCAAGATCTTTGCATCCATCCATAGCTCCATTAACTGCACAAGGGTCTTGGGTCAAGCATTTGCATCCTTGCAAACATTTTAGTCTGAAGCCCTACATGCTGTATTATCAAGTGCCTTAAGATGTGGAGCCAGAAATCAAAATAGTAGAACAGGAGGTTTGAAGGGTCAAATGCTCAAATTCAAACCTAAGCAGAGAAGATGAGAGCCAGCTGTACTCTCTGAGGGAAGGCGGGACATTTTGCACTATTGTAATTACTCTTTAATCCAGAATACAAATTAATGGATCATGTTCCAATTGAATGATCTGAAAATCTTTGTTTGATGCAGTTGTAAACTTGAAATTCTCATTTTGTTTCATCAATTTGTTTAAATTTCTTCTTGGAGGACAATATATTTCAAGGGCATCTTTTTAATTTTCTTTCCCAATTTTCTACTTTAGCCCTCAAGAAGGTCTTTGCTGAACACAAAGATATACAGAAACTGGCTGAAAAATTCATTCTCCTGAACCTTGTGGTAAGTTTCCCAATTACACTTAATTAAGTGAAAGCGACAAAGTTCTGCTTTTAATCATGGCTTCTCTGACTTGAGTCTAATAGCCAGGGTTGGCTAGGAAAATGGCCGCTGCTGAAGCATAATAGACTTCATAAGTCTTTCTCATTTGTAGCTATAATAAACTCAGAATGTGAGGGAACATAAAGTTTAATAATAACATAAACTCTTACCAATTTGCAATTCCAGCTGTTAAACTCTATCCCAGACAGTGAACCTCTTAGACTGCAAAATGTATTATTTGAGCTGTATTTCGTAGTACAGAGTATGGTGAAGGAAAAAAAAATACTCATGTAACATGCCCTCGTTGACTAGGAACCTTCTCTGTTTTCTTTAAGTATGAAACCACCGACAAGAACCTTGCACCTGATGGCCAGTACGTCCCTCGGATTTTGTTCATAGGTGAGTACCTCAAGCATCAAAGCTGATCTCAGAACAGAGCTCCTGCTGCACCATGCATCTCAAATCCTCAGGCTGATTAACAGGAATTTATTTCATGACAAATACAAAGGTTCAAGTTGGTTTTGTGGATCAAATATAGACTCAATAATACCCAGCTTCACAAGTCCAGCATTCCTCCCTCAATGGCTGATGCCACAGTCACTGGAATGGGTAGCTCATCCTGTTCCTAATAAACCTGCAAGCACAACACTTAAAACTGAAATGTCAGTGACACTGTTCTAACAATCTCTTAGTCAGCAGAAGCAGACATGTCTCACAGAAACATTTAGGAAGCAAGCAGGAGTGCAGAAAGCTTTATTTCCTTTTATTTCCTTTTGCTTGAATGTTAACATAATAAACTCTACAAATTCTCTCACCCTTTTTCCTCCAGATCCTTCCCTGACTGTGAGAGCAGACATTACTGGAAGATACTCCAACCGTCTCTATGCATATGAGCCCTCTGACATTTCGTTGTGTAAGTAGAGTGTTCTGATACATTCTGGAAATATTCTGAAAGTGGCATTTTTCATGCAACAAGGAATAACACCAGGCATTACAGACTCTCGCAGTCAGTACTTGCTGAAAGACATTTAACCAGGATTAAAATTAAACAGGATGCTAGACTTAAACTCAGTGAGATGAAGAAAATGATGGCAGAGCCCTGGAGCTTTAAGCATCCATCTGTTTTAAAAGTAAGCATACGTCAGTAGGAACTTGCATAATTCAGCAGTGCTCACTGCAAGCAACGGTGAGAACTCACACACAAGTCCCAACAGGCCAGGTCAGGAAAACTTCTGGGAGCAGGGAAAGATGTTTGCTACAGCCATCCCTCACTGCTGCACAGCTCCAGTTTCTGCCCATGTGTTGGCATTAACAAATGCTCTCACCAGTAAAAATTAAACCCACAATGTTCACAAATTGCTTGGAAGAGTAAGTGCATCTGAATCCCTATAGCAATAGGCATGTGATTAAAAGCTTTAATAATAATGACATTTTCTCTGCAGCATTTTTGCTGGCAGAGGAAGTTGCAGCAAAAATAACATGCATGAATATTTCATTTCTAGTGTATTCAAATATGCAGAAAGCGCTGAAGCTCCTGAAGACTGAACTGTAAGGGGACGAAGAAAGCCCTTAAATATTATGAAGTCTTATCTTCCATCTCTTCTCCACACCTTGATACTGGTGAAGAGACTATTTAGAGTGATATTTAGTGATGTGTAGTGATGGTTTCTATATATAAACACTACAGTTTTACATTAGCACTTTTGTACTGGGAAGTGTTTTTAAAAGCTGGAGGCTTTTATTTTAAGGCATACAGAAGAATACTGTATGATTCAACTGTAAAAATGATTTTTTAAAAAATAAATTCATTTCAAGTGTTTACATACAAAACATTGCTGCATTTTCAATTTTTTTCTCTTATCTTCATCTACCATTATTAGAAATAGTAAAATCACCATGTTGCTTGAGACCGCAGCTTGCATTTTACATTCAAGCACTTGGGGAGGAAAAAGGCTGCTGTGGATCGATCCCAGCCAGCAGCCCAGCCCCACACAGCCACTCGCTCTCTCACTCCACTCCAGTGAGATGGGAGAGAGAATCAGAAAGTGAGAAAACTAATGGATTCAGATAAGGACAGTTTAATAGGTAAAGCAAAAGCTGTGTACACAAGCAGAGCAAAACACAGGATTAATTCACTGCTTCCCACAGGCAGGCAGGTGTTCAGCCACCTCCAGGAGAGCAGGGCCCCACCAAATGTAATGGTGACTTGGGAAGACAAACACCCTCACTCCAAATGTGCCCCCCTTCCTGCTTCTCCCCCAGTTTGTATGGTGAGCATGGTGTATCCCCTTATTCAGCTGGAGTCAGCTGTCTCAGCTCTGTCCCACTTCTCATGCAGCCCAGGTCTACTTGCTTGGCAGAGCAGTGTGAGGGAGCAGCAAAGACCTCGACCCTGTGTCAGCAACCACAGAAAACAGCCTCGTGTTATCAGCACTGTTGTGGCTGCAAATCCAAATTCACCCCACAAGCTGCTGCGAGGAGAATCAACTTTACTCAGCCAAACCCAGCACAGGAAAGCAGCTTTTTATCTCTAGTTTCAGTAGCTAGCTAAGCTCTCTATTACTCAGCCTGCTTCATCTCAAATTATTTATAGTAGCACCAGCCAATGTAGAGCTTTCATTATCAGCCCTTTCTTTACAGCTACGCTAGCAAGAAGTAAAAATCTGTCACAGGAAAGTACTTGAGACTAGAGAATGGAATTGTTTGCATACAGAGCTTGTTTTTCTTTTGAACTGGCTGTATTCTGAAGTGATTTAAGATATGCCTGCTTCCCTTAAAATGTCCCTGCTTACATCAGATTTCAGTAAAGCCTTGAGATGATTAAGAAAGGATACCACACTGACTATTGGCTGGTTTCATGATAGCTTATTTATAAGTCCAAAAGGGACAAGAGAACTCAGAACTAAAATTATCGCTGCAGATGAACACCATGAGAGTATACGTTTCATAAAGACTTACACAAAAAGGAGACTTTCCAGCCCCAAATACCTGCCATCTCGGAACTCAGCAGCAGCATCAGTGAGAAACACTTTGGCCAGGACCGTGCCTTCATTATTTTCTCAGCTCTTTGGCAGTAACAGCATTCTTACTACTTCTATTACCAGTACTGCCACAACTACAAGAGGAAAATGCTTGGGAGGGCAGGGCAGGTGGGAGAAGCAAGGCTTTCAGCTCAAGGGAATCTCTCAGCAAAATCAGAAGGGAGGTACTTGCTAATAGGTCTTTGGCAAGCTTTGTGAACCCTGCCTACCACAAAACCTCAAGGGGTACCTAGAAAGGGTCCCAGACATAGAATTCAGCATTCCTTTAGCATTTCAGTAAGATGCTACTTTCTATTGTAGCATCCAGAAGACAGAGGAAAAAGAGATGCAGTTGGGGGCAGAAATAATCTCTAGAATCACTTATCAGTCAGAAAAAATGTGGTCATATCGCTTAGCAGAACGAAAACACTGAAGGAGGCCAAAGCAGCTGGTTATCAGAATCATCTTCACCTACTTAAACCAAAGTACTCTTGCTAGAGCTACATGGCATAAAAAGGGCTGCCTGCACCATCGTGTTTTACAAAGCTGTTTTTATAACACTATGGAAGTAGCATCATTTTCTTAAGCAGAGGTACTGATGCTATGTATAACAACCAGTAAGTGGGTATGAGGCACATAGAGACCCTACAAGGGTCTACTAATGTACATGCCTAGATGCAAACACAAGTTAGTCCAGCCTGTAAGTATCAATAATTGCTTTTGAAACTGAAATTCTTATTTTTTGCACTCAAGGCTATGCTTTTCTCATCTACTTTTCACCGCAACCAAATCTGCAAGAATTTTAATGAATAAATGGTCAACTTAATCCCGCTCTTTTAATCCTTTACTCTAAATACAGATTTTTTGGGGGGGGCTTAAAGAGGCATTAAGCCGAGAAACCTAGAAAAGCCTCTTTCAATTTCTTTGGAAAACCTGGGAATTATTGCTAAAGTACATATGATCATTAGATAACCCGAAGTACACAGGATGGATAGGGGGGTTTTAGGAATTCCACCAGCATTCAGACAATCTTCTAATTAATTAGGTCTAAAATAATAATGCAAGTTAAGAGCACCAACTCATTCCTATTCAATTCACTTGTCAGCTATAGCTTTTAAGGTATGTTTGTACAGATACCACTTCAATTTATACAAGCCTTCCCTTTTGTAATAGTTACTTTCATGTGAAAGGTGGCAGATACTGTGCAGTAGTATCAGGATGTTAGTCAATATCTGGATTCACTTTCTCACATAGATGGAGAAGAATTAGATTGCCTTATGGCCAATTGTTTTTATATTATAAAAATGCACATGCATTTTGAAAGAAGACATCTTTCTACGTTTTTCCAGAATAACCAACTTGAAAAAAGCATTTCACAAACTAAAGCCAAAAGATATATAATGTAAGTGGTAAGAATGCTCCAAGTTAAATCACTCCATTACTTTGACACTGTGCTGCTGTAAATAGCTTCTAGAAAATCTGGTTACAATGAAGTCCAAATCTCAAGCAGTCAGGTGAAAATTAAAATGCATCTCTAGAAAAAAACAAAAACGCTTTGAACGGTGAAAACGTTTTTCAAGAAGATAAAGCAACGAAGTTCAATGAGAAAACCCACCAAGAATAGGTATAAACAACTTTTTCAAGTGCTCTAGTTTGGCATGTCAGAATAGTGCAGCACTTCTTGGATACTCAAATGAGTCAGACTTTCTCTGAGAGACAACACTCTTCACCTTCCAAAAACAAAGTCAGACTCATTGTGTTTTACTATCCCCTTTCAGAATCAGGTTTGGAAAGCAAATCCACACCTCTAACTGGGAATTTCAACATTTGTGTGGCTGGATGGGTTTGCTTAACCACAATCCCAAGAGACAATGTATTTTTAATACAATAGAAAAACTTTAATCATTCCATACAATCCACTGATCTATCTTCTGACTACTAAAACAAATTCACATTGAGACATGAGAGTTTTGGAAATGGTAATATTTTCAGTATTTTCGCATTGGTGCACATTTACACTCCAGTATAATCTACCATATTTATGAACCAGAACCACCAAAAACTAAGCACTACAAAAGCAATCAGGAAAAAAGTCAAAATTGAAGCAGCAATTTGGTGTTATTTTAAGCTTCATTAACCCTCTCCATATGACAACTCCTTGGATTTATTATTGTAATGCAAAAACACAAGAGCCCATGTAGACCAGGAAAATGAACTGTTCCTAAAGGCAGCCATGAGATCATCACTGTCCTCTTGACACGTTTTGGGAATGGCTGGAGGGAAGCTGAGGGAAACAGAACAGCAACTGGGAGAAGAAAAGCACTGTGTACATTTTATTAGACTTCAGCTGGCCTGAAGGCTCTTACGGTGTTTCAGCACACAAGTGGGCTCCTACCCTGGATCTCCACGTCTGCGTTTGAGCCAGACACAACTGCTGGGTAGGTACAGCAGCAGCTCCCAGAGCAGCTCCAGGAGAAGGTGCTGACCATGGATGCTGAAAACTCAGCTACACCCGAGAGAAGCAGTTCTATATCAAGTTCTTGACATCCCTCTGCTTTCAGGTTCTACTCTTCCCCTTCAAAATCTCCATTTCTTCTTTAGAAGCACTAAGCTTCTGGAAGTCTGGAAGTGCTTTGATGGCCATGTGTTTCAACTTCTTTTTACCTCCTCTGCGGGAATAAGGAGGGATCTCTCTAGTAAAGGGCAACTGACTGCATGAGAATCTACTTCTGTCTGCCTCCAGATTTCCCTTCCACCTTGCTCAGGTTCTGTATTCCTTGGCAGAGGGCCTTAATACTCTTCCCCTTTTCTTCCTGTAGACTTGTCTTTCAGGCAACAACTGCCTACTCTGACAGCAGCAGCAACTGGGTGAAGAATGAATGAAGGAAAGGTGCAGTGCAGATCTGCAATCCAGTATGGTTAGAAACAAATGGGACATTGTGCACCTTGGGTGTTTAGATGTCTGCTGATTCAGCTGATGCACCACTTCTTTCATAGGCAGCAAGAGGGACCACGCTTCCCTTCAGCTCAGACAACACCGTCTCCATGGATAACGCTCCATTCTAACTTGAATTCTTTGTTTTCAGAAAACAAACTACTGGAAAGCATTTGGTTTTGTTGCTGTTTTTCTTTCATTTTTTTTTTACATGTCATTCAATCTCTCATGAAATCAAGACTGTTATCTGGATGACACAGAAATATACACTGCTGAGTTATTACAACAATGACTTTACACTATCTAAAAAAAATAGCTGTACACAACTTTCCAGACATCAAGTTTCTTATATCAGAGATGACAGACACTGATTGTGCAAATACCAAACCTCATTCACTTGTCAAGGGAAAAAAGTTTCAAGTTAATCAGCTGCAGATTACATTCTCCTGGTTTTCTTCATTCATTGTTCTCATAATGACAATATTCATTACATTGTTTTTATTCTCAACAAAATTCCAAAGCTACCAGAAAACCAAAACAAACAGGAAAGGGGAGGGGTGAAGACTACAGTAGTCATTAACATACACTTATGTGCACTATAGAAAATAACATGTCTAGCTTCTATTTTTACCTTAACAGGAAAATGGGAGACAAAAAAGTTTACTAGAGTAAATCCTAAAACCTAAGTAAATCATACCCAACCATCCACCATAAATTTTTACCATTTTAATGAGAATTCATGTGAATTTTTGTAATCAATGAATACAGCAGAAAATACCTTTAGGGGTTTTTTTTACAGCAGATAACCCAGTAGTGCTATAAAACTCATTGTATAGAGTTTACCATAACAATTAACAAAGTCTTAACAAGCAGTTCAACTCTGCCCAGCTACTGAATGCACCCATCTACTTTAAGATAGAGATTCTTAAAGAAAAATAGTAGAAATTAAATATGAAAACTACACATTTCTTACAGGACTTGTGTTCTACTTTGAGTACATGTAGAATACCTATTATGGAGAAATACCAAACTATGGAGAATCAGTATTTTTAAGTAGAGGGTGCAGAGAGAAGATTTAGTCCTTTAGAAACTCATCAAATAAATGCACTAGGGTTTGCGCGGGGATCCTTTTGGTTCCTGTATCTGTAAGTCAGCCAAACTCCCAGAATCTGAAAATAAAACCCAAAGATATTATTAAGCAGAGAGTTTTCATCCCATCTTCTAGTTTCACAAAATTTGTTTTAAACACAAAATCATGACAAAGGATTTTCAGTGCAGGATACAAGTTTAGGATATTTTACTGTCGCTAAAATTGTACAACCACACTCCATCTTTCTTAATTAGAAAAAAGAATGCACCCTCTCTCTCTGAGAAAAATCATACCCTAGCAACAGACAGAAAAACAAAACAAAACTATGAACAACAAAAGCCAAACCCATATACAAAATGCAATAAAAAATTTCCCATTGTTTTTATAACGAAAGTTAAATTATTCTTCTCCCCTTCCCAAATGATAAATACTCATAAAGCTGCTTTTAATATGACAAAAAATCTTCCAAATATTTTCATTTTACCATTATCACTTAACTATACAGCTATTCTTGTGCATTTTCAAATCTTGTCATTCCCCCCAGCACCTTCACATTTTTAGCTGAGATGGCTGAGATCAGTGTGATTCTGTTTAAGTTGCTGTATCTCTCTTCTTGCTGTCATATTTACAAACCTCAGAACTGCACTAAGCAGCAGGAAGAGCACTTTCAAATGCTCTTCTCTGGGATTAGAAAATACCTACTCTGACGACTTTTGTGCTCCAATCAATAAAGCAAGTTATGCATCATCATGGTACTAAAGCAAAGGGCCAAAAGACCTTCTTAATTTTAACCTACTGTTTAAAATACAGTTCACTCTTGTGCAACTCTATCTTTGCACTACAGGTGGCACCAAAAAAAAAAATATCCTCAAAGACCTTATGTGTGCTGGAGTGGGGAACAGGTAGGAAGAAGAAGGAACAAGGTAAAGCAACAGCACTCTTTTAATACTGCTGGAGAATGGTACACTTGAACAGCTAAGTTTCTGAAAAGCTTAAACTTTACAGCACCACATTTTAATGCTGAGGTTTGTTGTCTAAATAACAGAGCTGCAAGAAAAGCCTTCCTTCTGACAGACGCAGGTCTGTCATCAAGGTCATAGCTTTGAAAAATTTGGCCTAATTATCTGATTCCTGAGACTGGATTGAGATGTCCTGTAATAAGCCCCCTAAAATTGTGTTTCACAAAACAAAGCTTTAAAAGTGGGAAAAAAGCACTCAATTTTCCAACCACCCACTCACCTCTGTGAAACTGAAGAAGAGTCCTATCCCGCCAACAAATCTCAGCACCATTCCAGCATATTCTTCCATTATTGGTGCACATGGTCTACAGTGGAGAGTTCTAAGACAATCCTGCAACAGATACAGAGAATTGCTTTCCATTTGCTGATGACACTTTGTTGTTTGAAAGCATCTAGTTTGCTCTCGAAGAGACTACTACCCATGGACAAAACTACAGCAGTTTTAAAAGACTCCAAGAGCTCAAGTGTATATATAAATGACAGTGGAGTACAAACTTTGCAGGTGCCCTGTAACTTGTCTTTCCAGTAAGTTAAGAGCTTAGTATCACTGAAACATCTACGTTACACATCTGTTAAAATGCTGCTTGCTGTAACCATGGAAACATTTTCGAACAAACATGGTGTGAATAAGTTATGGTTTTTCACACTTGAAGAACTTACAGCGGCGCAGGTTTCATTCGGATAAAAAACTCTGAATCCACAACAGTTCAGATTTCTCTCAATATCTGTTCTTGCACTGTTGGTGTTACTCCATCCCACCTCTAGAAGTTCACTCTAAAAGCCATAAGCAAAAACATATTACATTAACTGAACTGTTTTACACTGTAAGCCAACATACAAAATCTGGTTGATAATGTTCTAACTAAAGCCTTCAGATCATGATGCTTAACAGGAGAATATAAATATATTAAAAACAACTGAAGTGTCCAAAGAGGCTGTGTAGCTAAAGAAAGAACAGCACCTAACAGCAGCACATTCTATGGGTATAATTCCTTTCCTTCTTTTGTTTTTGCTAAACCAAACAAGATCACTAGTAAAGGGACATGTGACTAATCTAGCTGGGACTGCCCAGGCTATACACAAAAAGCACCCTCACATGCAAAAACCCATTGTTTAGTCACTGTGCCCTTACCCACTTCTTATGCACTAAGAACTGGTCTCCATACCACATGGAAGACTTTTACTTTCACATGTAACTGCCTAATGCAGTTATGACCTTTCCAGTTACACAAGAAAAATTCAGTGACTTGATCAAATTTACACCATGATTACTGTATATTTCATCAGCTTATCTGAAATTGCTGAACACAAGATATAATCAAGATACCATGCTGCTGCACCTGTGACCATAAACCTAGAAAGGAAGCTTAAAAACAAATTAAATAAAAAATTTTAAAAAG
This sequence comes from Euphonia xanthogaster, assembly GCA_034509185.1. Lineage (NCBI taxonomy): Eukaryota > Metazoa > Chordata > Aves > Passeriformes > Fringillidae > Euphonia > Euphonia xanthogaster. The sequence goes on along the minus strand of JAYDZK010000113.1, from coordinate 29,655,413 downwards.
TCATTTTAGGACCCAAATGTATTCCATTCTAGCTACCAGAGCCAAGCATTGACCAAGGTCGACTCTTTAATAAATAGGACAATGATGATTTTCTTAAAATATGCTCTCCCCTTTTTATGGAGGACTATATACAAATACATGTGCCTGTGTACATATATATTTATAGGGTTATGCTACAGATTAACTGAGAAGGCAGGAAACTTTTCTTACCTGCTGTTCCTCATTTAGTGCCAAACAGGCACAGGAGACAGAAAACTGGACAATAAAGACTAGCAGAAGAATAATCATGTACTGGAAACAATCAATAGTTAAGGATACACTCTCAAATTAATTTTGTTTTTAAAATATATGCACCTAATGGTATTATTTATTTCACTGGGTAACAGGAAGTGCTTTAAAACAAAAGAACTATGGAAGCAAATTCTGACTGGATGTGGAAAAGATGACCTAAATAATGTTCCCAAAACCCAATCACCATGTATTATCTCTTTTTGGCTACTACTATATACATAGGTGGTATTTCCTTGTTAGATATTTCTTGCCTAGCAAGAAAACATGAGCACAGAGGTCAATAAAAGGAGCCTTGAGAGCAAGATCTCCAGCCATTTTCTGCAGCTTCAGGGACTCATGCAATTTCAATATAATTCACTTAAAGTAGTAGAGAAAATATTTTTCTAGGTATTGCATATTGATTACTTTTATTCAATTACAGAGTCCTGTAATTAATTACAAAAAATAACTTAAGTGTAGATTAAAAATAAAAAAAGGTAAGAGTTGCTCTTGGAACACAGCCTTACACGCTTTTGGACTACTGCATCTGAAGATGGTATAAAACAAAAAGAATTAACTTTGATACTAAAGATCATGTTTTGAAAGTTGGGGAGTACTTTCAAAATGTGGCTGCTGTGTTCAGAGTCAGATACTTCACACAATTTAGCTGTTTGTAAAGTGGAGGTCAGTTCTTCAGACCTGACCACAAAAGTTAAACATTAACAGTTCACCTACTTTAGTCCCGTGTAGGGCTGAGCACACAGTAAGAGGCACCTGTGACACAGTGAGCTACCATAAAAAAGCTCTCAAAGAATAAAAATAGTCTTATTTTTAAAAAGAGATGTGAATACTTCTATCTTCAGAGCACAAACAATGGAGGGGAAAAAAGGAAACTGAAATAAAGTTAAATGGGAAGGAAGTCTTATTTAGACTGCACTTGACCAAAGTAAGATTGTGAATTTCTGTTCTGTTTTCTGAAGCACCTCCCCCAGCAGTCTCAGCTGACATAGGAGGTTGTTTACACGGCTGGAATCACACTGCAATCAATGCAGTGCATCAGAAGGATACAAAGAATAGCAATACTTGATGATGTTTCACTGCACCGATCAATCCAACTAAGGCAATAAAGAAGAGGAAGACTCCTACTGCGATTACCACTCCAACAACTCTGAAACTAGAGATGAGGCCAAAGCCAATTCCCCATGCTGCAATTCCAATCAGCAGCAGGCTCACCAGCTGGAGGGAAGAGAAAACACAAAGTTAGACTTCATATTAAAACAGGCTCCCACACACAGATATTTTTTTAATGTTAAAGTTGTTTTTAAAAATGTACAATTTTTCTTTCTGGTGCAAAGAGAAGAAACACAACCCTAAACAAACCAATCCTCCACATCATTGAATAAGTAATTTCAGTTCCAGATGTTTTAAGGCATACATATTCTTCCACACTGTCAATGTGGAACTGTTACAACTCAAACTACCTGTAAGTCAAGCCATGTTGTACTATCAGTGACTGACTAGAGACAAAAAACTGTAGATCATAATGTAATTCACAAATAAGCTAAAAATCACCAGCTTTAATTCAGAGTAGAGTAAGAACCAAAATTTCAGATCTTTTGTTAAACTGTGGCAATATATTTAAAGAAAATAGAATATACAGCTACACAGCTCTGAATGTATAAAAAAGGGCACTTTGCCAAAACTTACTGTAATCAGCTATATTAATTCATTAAAGGAGTTTCTACATACTTGATAATGTAACACAACAGTTAACATGGTGACAAAAAATACATTCCAGATCTGAATGTCAAGGACTTTATACAGTAAAAACATAAAGGCATCCTGTCTCCTCTGCATATTTTTTCAAGAAAATAGCTCTACTATTAAGTGAATCCTATTTCAATACCCAAAACACTTATGCTGTTTCCTTCCTTTTAAACATGGTATTCAGGGAAGGCAGGCAGGAATCTGTCCCAGTTACTTCACAGAGATTTATTGTTTATATGGGCAGGAAGCTCCAGCCTTTCCTGTTTCCACACCAAAAAAACACAACCCCAAGAAAAAAGAAATTCCAACATGAAAAGCTGCAGAGAAATCTGTAATGAAGTCCAGCAGGAGGGAAGCAGCAGACAAAGCCAATCCAGATGTCCAAGGCACAAGATACCCAAGACTCTCTGGTTTGAAACAGACCTATGTGTAACATTGGTCATTACATTCTCTGTTAAATTACACCAATTCAACATGCAAGTTTTAACTTTTTAAAACACTGATCTCACAAAAAAAAAAAAAAACACAAAAACTTGGCTTTATAGCTATTTAAAAAAAAATCCAACAATATAAAACAGTAGGCGCTTAGTCTAGTTCAACTACTTGGCTTAGCTTAACAACAGGTATAGAGCAAGCACTTACACTTGCTCACCATTCCCATTCAAACAAGGCACACTCTCATGAAGCACATTTTACTGCTTATCCAGAGGTAGGAAGAATTAAAAAAAAATAAAAAAGGTAATTTCCAACTTATCACTTTAGTATACTTATCATACATCTGGGAATTCTTGTTGGTATTAATGCCAAATATATCTGTATATTTTTTCCATTTAAGTACATTTTAGAGGACTACCTATGTAATGCAGATTTTGAAACATGGAAATTTAAGGTAACATCAAGAAAAATAGTAAAACAACTAGAGATGCTCATCAAGATCTAAACAAAGCAGGTGGAATTTTTTTTATGTTCACACAGGAATACATGTCAAAAAACTTTTTACCAAAAGCCAGTAATCCACACAAGAAGTTCAAGAGCCTGCAAGAACAAAAGCAGGATATTTGTCATACCTAGACTTCTCTTTTAACACAAAGATACAAAAAACAATATAAAATTCAAAGGAATTGTCAGTACCAGCAGAGTTAAGGATGATTTCACATTTGTCTTTGTTTCTCTTAAACAAAAACTCTAAATTACCACATTTATTTAAAACCAAAACAACAGGCCAAAGTGTCACAAGTCAAAATTAGAGAGGACTGAATAAAAAAATAAAACAAAACACCTTGGCTCTTACACAGTCAAATTTTCTGAATCCATGCTGCACAAGGCCATAAACTTCCCAATACCAGTACATTAAAAATTAGCCTGGCTAGTCAGACAGTTTATTGAAAGAGCTACCTTTTCTGATCTATGCCCACTCACTTCTTTTCACTGTCTCATTCCACTGGAAAGATTTATTTTTTATGTAAGTACCAGATGCAAGTAACTAAAGAAACCCCACAGCCCAAATTCCAATCAGAAAGTGCTGTCTGATATCCCATGCTCTGCATGAGCTTCTAAATACTGACCTCACACTTCCACTACACAGGTCTTCAAAAAAAAAAAATCTCACAAGCAATGACAAAGTTCAATTTATTTCACAAAGAAGTGCAGATGAAACTTTGTTCCTAATAGTTTTCACCAATACTTTTCTGTCTGAGGGCAAATCTTTCACCAATCTGCCTCCAGGATACCAAAATATGCGTTTGTTCAGCTCTTTGCTGATTCCATAAGAGGTCCAAAAGCATTAGATGAAATTAGTTTGTTTTTAAAATTGTAAAATCAAAACAAGAGACAAAATCTGTGCCTCTAAGACCTCCTGGATAAACACAGTCTGTGAAGTGCAGGGTACCAGTTGCTTCTTGATGCCATTACTGATCTCATCTTACATTAATCTGATGATACATGCAGAAAATTATCTGCATAACACCAGAACTGTCCTGACACCCTGGCACAAAAAGCTTTCCTGGTAGAAATAGCCACATTTTGAATTTAAAAAAGGTCTGGTTTTCAGTCAAGTGGGGAAAAAGAGCCTCTCTGGATTTTAAATCCATTATTGAATCATGCAAGTTTTAGAGCTATCAGTCTCATTTTCAGCTGTTACCCCCATAATACCAAGGCTCTATTTTCTTTCACTTGACAAAGTTAGGAATTGTCCAATTCCTTAAAACATCTGGAAATTCAGTGTGATCACAGATCCATGCTACTGGGCTCTGGCTGACAAACAATATGAAAATGCTGTATCCAGTCAGATCCATGACGTGGATCAAAATCATTACCGGACACTCCTTTCTTGCCACTTGAAATTGTGGAAAATTGACTGTTTCAAAACTGAAATGGAGACTACGGATTTACTAATCACTCCAGAAACTGATTTAATATTAAGTTTCTGTCTCCTCCACATGTTTACTGAAAGATGAAATTATGGTTATTCCTTCATATTCAGGTTTGGCATAGACTATCTGAATGAGAGGAAAAACTTTTCTCTATATAGTTTTTTAGTGCCATAATGCAAAAAACTAAAGTAAAAGCACACTGCTACAAAAAGGAAAAATATCTGTTTTGAGAAAAGTTTTTCCAAGTCTCTAAGACAATGCAAGGCTCATAGTGCTACGTACTGTTTAGCCACTGGAAATGACCACTCAACAGTTGCTTATTCCAGTGTTTTGACATGAAAGGATTTAAATGCAATATATCTAAAATTGAAGCTGCTATGGCTTTAAAGTACAATGTACTCAAAACACAATTAGTGACCCTAACCACTTAAACTGAGTAACATGTACATTCTAAACATACAAGCTTTACCTACATGCAAAAAGGCCAAGTATTTCTGTTAAATGAAGGAAGGAAGACTCTCTATGGAGCTTCTGAATGTCACATTTTATTTAACTAAGACCACATTTCACGGCAGCAGAAGCCTCCCAAAGTAAACAGTGTCATCCTTGGAAGACTGAATTATCTGTGAAACTTCATTTTACCTACATGAATTTACTTACACAAAGCTAGCTTTGTTAGTAACACTTAAAATATCTGATTGATGTATTTACCAGAAATATCTGAAATCACAGTCCAGCTTTTAGTGATTAGGGCTAATCCAATTTCCCACAGGAAGGCTGGAGAAATGGCCTGTTAAGACTGAACAGCCACAGGCCAGACTGCTGAACTTGATGCAGAGCAGCAATTGATGGCTCAGCATCATGCTGGCAGCAGGTAAGCACCACCACAAAGGCTGATGCTGGAGCCAGTATCACACAGTATCTTCATCAACAACCTCAATATAACACAAAATGAATTCTCAGAAAACATGTGGATGATAAAAAACAAGGAGAAGTGGTTGACTCTCCAAAAAGAGATTTAACTCAGATATACCTTGATAAACATGAGGAATAAGCCAACCTCAGGAACCTTGCAAAGTAAAAAATTATGCTCCTGGGCACTTCAGTGAGAGCCTGGGATTGGACCAGTTGAACAACAGCCTTAATGAGACAGATATGGAGATCAAATTGTTTGTCAGGTTGAATACAAACCAGGAGTCTCACAGTCTCACTGCAAACAGGTAAACCAAGAAGAGTGCAATCAAAGGAAACACAATGCTGGTGAGACTGAAGCTCAAATAGTGTGTTCTATTTCAAGTCCTCCAGACGGAAAAGGAATTTGAGAACCTGGCAGGAGTCAGTAAAACGGCATGGAGCCTTGATAATGAGAGGTTTGAGAAGAGGTGATAGGGCTGTGTTTCTTCAGTATGACAAAGAGGCTGCCTAGGGGTAATCACATACTAACTAAAGCTGAAGGCACATCATACAATCCTGGAAGCAAACTCTTCTGGGTATCATAAGTAACAGCTTGGGAGGTTCAGACTGGATGTTAGAAAACACACCTGCAAGGTGGTTTGGTGATGATCTTTGCTCTCAGGGGTGTCCAAGACTCCACGGGCTAAGCCACTGACAGCAAGTTACTGTTACTCATAATCCTGACAAGGGGCCCGGACTGATGAGCCCCAAAAATGCCTTCCAAACAACACTGCCACACGCTACAGCCAGCACTTTGACCATGCCACTCTCTCCAAAACAAAAATCAAAGTTTTAACAGATAGATAAGAGGTGGATTTAGCACTGACCAAGGACTATCTTCTCCACCAGTTCAAACCCTAGCTACCTTAGAGGCACACACACAAATATAGGCTTAGCATAATTCAATATATAAACTAGTAATTTTGAAATTAAGTAAATGCTTTACCAGAACAAACCTTTAGGTGGCACAAATTCTAGGAGAAGATCAGTGGTTTTCCCTATGAGATTAGAGTATTTCTACTTCAGAGTAAAACAAATGGAAAAAAAATCAAGCATATTGTCAGGAGACAAAACATTACTCCAATGTCAGTATCTGCATAGGGAAAATTTTAGGGAAGACTGAAGTTCAAGATCAGTGGAAGAGATCAGACTCCAGTTTAGGCAACTTCCCTTTATTTAATACACATACTGTTCCAAATGTAACAATTTCCCTAACAAATCTCTAAATTTGCTCTCTTCTTTAAATCCAAGTTCTCCTATGCACATAGCTGCTCACTTCCCTCCTTCCTGTACTGGAAAAAACATATTTCTTTCCACAAGTGCTCCTGCTGTACTTATGTGCAATTTTGTAGTCCGCATTACAAAAAAGAAACAAAGATACTGACAAATTATTTCTCTATACAATGCTATGAGAAACAATTCAAATGCTAAAACCACTTCCTCCTTCCTACAACAGCAAGCCACCAGCAAATCTGCTGTCTTGACTAACTGGCAAATTTTTGGTATTTCAACTTGCTTGGACTGCTGGCTAGGAAGGAAGTCATATGCAGAAACTGGTATTCCCCCTACTTCCTTACCACCTCAGTACTAACAGGAGTTGGTAAAAACCACATTTCAGAATTTAAGTTTTATGAACTACTGGCTCACCATTCCTAGGTAAAGAGATTATATAGCATTTATTCTCATATCAGCAAGGGAAATATTTACAGAATAGCTGTCAAAGTGAAAACGGAACAAGAACTAAAACCAGAGAGATTACACAAATGATGAAATACATCCTCCCTAAACTCCCTCCCCACATTTAAGTTCATATTCTACTACTTTAAAGGGTGCTTTAAAATTTAAATGTCGAATGACATATATATTTAAGCTAGAGGTTTCCACTACTCTCCCCTTCCACTTGGGCAACCATTTCTGCACAGCCACAGAGAATCTAGAAGACAATTCTGATTCCAGGCACTTAATTTAAAAACATCATGTTAAAACAACAGGAGGTACATAGTGGTGTAACCATAACATTTAGCAAGTTAAAATGAAGCTAAAGTGGTTTCTTTCACAGCTGTAAGCTACTCAACCTGTAAGCAACTTTATTTCTTTACAGCACTACTTCAGCTTTACTGAGAGCAAAGGAAAGATCTGGGTACCTCCAAAGGACTTCTAACAGAAAGCAAAATCTTCCACCTTTATGAGACTTACTTAAATGAAGAGTGATCAGCAGTCTGATTACTGAACAGCCTTGAGACACGTAGTGTGGAACAAGCAATTTATGTGAAAGGCAGCATTCCTGGCTCCTATCACAAAAGCCTGTTCTTTCAGTTTCAGGCCTTGTAAGGTTATTCACTTTATTGGTCATGTAACAAACTATTTACACACTAAAATGTCAGTTAGATTTAACCCCTGCTTAATACCCTCAGGTCTTTGGAAATGGAAGCTTTCTTCTGTGCAGCAGGAACAATTATGTTCTAAAATATTACTTTTACTTGCGTGTTTGTTCATTGCTTTCTAAGAGGTTACAAAATGTTTCCATAAAGCCTGGTGAGCCCACGGATCCTTCTTCCACACATCATATCTCCGTCAACACAAAAACAGGAGTACAAAACCCCACAACTAATGATATAAGGTACAAAGCTTCTGCAGGACACTCAAAGGGGTTCTCAATAATTGTGCTGGTTTTAAAGAGCCCATCTGCACCACCAGGATGGCTGAAAAGACCAGCAGTATCAAAACACACCGTGTTCCATATACCCTCCTCCTCTGTGCCCTGTCATTCTCCTCTTTCCCTAAGGACAGGCTGCCTTCTTAGCTCTACATGCCACTGCACACTCTGCACAAGACAATGAAAACCCAAAACCCTCTCCTGGCTGGCCTACGGACCCAGCACACATCTTGATTCTGACCCACCACCACAGACCGCTGTCACTTTGGCTATAAACTGACACACAGCATAGCCAAGGGTCTTTCCAAGCCCTGGAAAAGCATCTTTAAATATCTGTCTGTACTTTTCCTGCATTCTTGTGTGTTCTCAAGCGTGAGCATAGAAACCTTCCCAAAATGCCAATGAAAACAAAAAGGCCGTAAGACTGACATGACCAACATTAGCTTCCCTGACCAACACCTGGGAGCTTCTGTACCAGTTTTATTTACATGTCAAGACTTGACAGCCCAGCTTTTACTGCCATCTTCAAAATGTTCTTGAGAACAACAGAAATGGCTCCAAGGCAACCTGTCCCATTTGCTGAGCATCCAGGCATGACAGTGAGGGAGACCAGCACAGAACAGGCTGGTGCTGGGGCAAACTCTTGATGCTGCACACCTAAATGCTGACCAAACAGGACAAGCAGTAGGTATTTTATCTTATTTATCTTGCAGCTGAAAACAAACTTAGGACAAACCAAATGGAGCTGCACTCAGAGACAGCAGGCTCACTAATCAATGTGAAAGAAATTGCCACTTGAGGCAAGAACTGTGCTTCTCTAACTCCTGTCTGCCTGTACCTGGCTCTGTGTAGCCACTACACCAGTCAGGAAATATCAGAGAACACAAAGACAGGTTCCCTTTCCTGAGGAAAATCCAGATGCTCACCCTGCCTCTGACACCAAGTTTCCCCTATGCAGAAAAAAGATGAAGCAGACAGATTTGCATGGAAGATGACCCTAATTCCTCTGCATCAGGAACTCTGAAAGTAAGACAAACATTATTATAAAATACCTTAGTAATTAAAAACCCTCTTGAAATCATCAAGGCCAGGCTGGATGAGGCTTTGAACAACCTGGTCTAGTGGTAGGTGTCCCTGTGAAAGAGGGGTTGGACTATCAAGATTTTGAAGGTCCCTTCCAACCCAAATCATTCTATGATACCACACACACACTGTCCAAATCTAAGAATTTCTATACTTATCTTTGCATATTTCCATAATACAGGGAAACCAAGTTTGATAAAGAGGGCAGAAAGCCCAAATGCAACTTCAGTAATTAAAGCACCCAGAGAACAAGAGACAGTGATAGGAAAAACAAAGCAAACAAGCCCAAAACTCTTTCAAACACAATGCTTTGAAAATGGATGCAAAAACCACTTAATAGGCAATGAAAAAAGAGGTTCAGAGAATGACATAATATAACAAGTGAAATATTTTGATATGGTTCTTTCTAGAGTTCCAAGTAAATGTGGATGCTTTTATGGAATAAGCTTTGTGCTACTAAAAAAATACACACTTCTAATGGAAAAGGTACTGTATGGTTTAATTGAAATCAAAAGGCTGTTCTAAGTGTAAGAAAACATAAAGCCTGCTCATGAAAATGTGAGATGCTTACATACTGCCAACAAACATTTCATGTTTCCTGCTGCAGCAATAATTAAGTAGCTGCTTGGGTGACAAAACCAGCACACACCACCCAAATGAACTGTAAGTACTGTTTTTTTATTTGAATATTTAATCTTGTGGCTCACCTACCACTTCAACCTTTCACCACTAGTTAGGAACTTCCCTTTCCTCTCCAAAAATCAGATACGAACTAAGATATTGACTGTTTGTACTTCAACACAAACACTGAAGACTTCCTTGGAAGTTTAAGTTTTAAGCTACAAACACATCCCTGAATTTGGATTAATTCTGTGGACAGGCACTTTAAACAGTTTGTATAGGTCTGCCATTTGATGGGAAAGGTAAACATGACTGACTAAATTAAAACTAAATAGGCCAAATACCCAAAATTAGTATTTTAAAGGTTCTTGTATTCAGTTCTTCCATGTAAGGCTTTATTCTGACAATATACATCATCATGTACACAGAGTCAATAAATAGTCTCTATTTTTTTCTACTCTTCCTCTACCCATAAGGAACCATACTGAAGTCGGCAAGACTCAGCATAGATGCCAGAATTACTCATATAAAATAGACTGAAAAACAGAATCAGGGCCTCCTAACTTAGTCAGGAGAAGAACCAGAAGTCATTGGCAAAATAAAATATGAAAAGAAGATTAAGTGAGCAGTTTGGTTGGTGGGTTTCTGGTTTCTTGCCTTAAACCAGTAACTGATTTATTACTGCAAGGACATATATTTTTCTTGGTGTACTGCTACAAAAAATCAAAAAAGGCAGTACTAAAAATTTTTTTAAATAAGCTCCAATATAATATTTTATGTAGAGTGTTTTAATGAAAGGCAGAATGTAAATTGAAACCTCCAATATACAGTTTTCAAGGTTAATTTATGTCATACAGACACATCAGTGCTGGCTACAAAAACATACAAGAGGTGACACCTATCCCTTCTTACCACCACTACTCCCTTCTCACCATTTATTAGTGAATCAACACTATTTCAAAGAGACAATCATTATGTTATTGCTCTGATTGTCTTCTGTATTTTTTTTCTAGCAGTGAAAAAATTAAGTCCATCATTGAAAGGGTTGCTGCTTCAACTCTTTATTTCAGGTTTCTGTCTAACCAAGGAACAGAGAAGCCCACACACTTTACAACTCTACCAGGCCAAGTAAGCACTTTAAGTGTTACTTCCCCAACTAGGAATTTAAAGGCATTAAGTCTTGTAACTTGGTTTATTAATAAACAATACTAGCAATAACAATTGGACATTATTGTAACTATCATTTAAAGACGTCATTCCTTCCCTTCAGCAAAAACAGGTGTTTTGTGTAGGTCAAGTGACAGAAGAAAAAGTGACACCCACAAAGTAAAGTCTACTCAAGCAGACATCAGAGCAGAGATTAAAGTGGTAAATACACTGTACAGGTACCACAGGCAGAACTACAGAAATCCAAAAGTTCAACCCACCCTTGCTAAGGCCAGATATGCCCAAAAGACCTACCAGACTCATTACACCTGGTTAATATATGGCTACATGACTGTAGAATTAATGATGCAGTCATTAGGAAAATACCACCTGCTGTCCACATGACACTACAGTATTACTTGTGCATCCATCTGAGAATGATCCAGATTTCTCTCACTCTCCTCTCACTCAAGGAATAACAGCAATAATAACAAAATAAGTGTTGCATTAACTGAAAAGCAAAATTGGGATGGGATAATGCACCCATAACCCACCTTGTGGCACAGGAAAATCCCATGAAAAGCTGACCACAATGATATTCTGGGGACCCTTTCAACCTCAGCTTTATGATTCTAACTTAGCTCCATCATGACACTCTACATCCATTAAAGTTACTTTCAACTACAGATATCAAACATCTATCTGCTCCCCTCTGTTCTGGCTGGATGCAGCCCAACAAAAGGAGGCATCACAGGGATCCAACCTAACTTTCACAGTGGGTAGGCTGGGCTGCCTAAGCATGCTCCAAACTTCTTCAGGGACATATTTCACTCTCCAAGGATGGAGACCAAGTAATAATGCAGCCTCTTCTACATAAAGACTTCTCTTCTGCTCTTTCCTGAGGAAAGGGCGGGTTGGGTCACCTTGTACACCCAAGAACATCAACCAGCTCTGGATTCAGCACAGGTGTTTCCACATTCCTTTGCGCTCCATCAGGTCCAGTTACCACCAGGTACTATTTGTTCTGATGAACAGTGTTAGACCTGCTGGTTCTCCGGTCTTGTTTTCAGCCCAGATCGGGCAGTGCTTTCGGAAAAGCACAGATACAACTGTCCAAAAGCACTGGCTGACCCCAATTTCAGTCTGCTGAAAGTCACTCCCAAGCACAGTTGCTAAACTTGAAACATTAGAGGACACTCTACCTCTCCAGATGTGCTGTGACAAGAAGCTATTACACTTACTCCCGTTTCTTGTTATTTCTGAGCCCTTTAAAAATAGATATCGAGGAAAAAAATTCCTGTAGCTACACCACAACTGGAGATTTTTTTGTTCTCTGTTGAAAACAGGCCCTCCAACACGCTGGAACAGAATCAGGCACCTGCCTGCAGCTCCCCAGCAAAGTCATTTATTTCAGTTTAACATCCTACTTTTTTCCCCCCTCGTCATGTATCTGCCCACCACCGCAGGCAGCCTGACTTGGTGACTCCCTGGTTTATCCCAAGAACACCGGGGGTGCTGGGGGCTTCGCCACTGACCCAACTGCACTCATTCGGGCGCTGATGCTTGGCTGACGAATAACAAAACAAACCTTTCCCTGCTTCACGCCTGGATTAGTGCAGCGCCCTTTCCAGACGGAGAAAAAGGGCACAGGCGGGCCGGGCCCCGGGGCCGCTCGCTGCAGGACAGGAGGCAGCCGCCGCCGCCCCCGCCCCGGGCGGGCAGCGCTCCCGGGCCTCCCTGGATTTTGATCCCGAGCAGCCACGTCCGCGCGGTGACAAAGCCCGGCCTAACCGCTGTCACCTCCTCAGCCCTCCCACCCCAGCCTCACGAGCCGGAAGCCGCGACCGCCCAGCGGCTGCAGCGCGGACCCCTCCGGCCCCCGCGGCCACATCCCGCCGGGAGAAGCGCAGCGAGCCCCGCCACGCCACGCCACCTCCCCTCCCCTCCCCATCCCAGCTCAGCCCATCCCAGCCCAGCCGAGCTGGCGGCGGGAGCAGCGGGACGAGCAGAGCCCGCGGCGGCGGGCGGGCCGAGCGCGGCGGGCACGCACCGTGTAGAGCAGGTTGAGGGCGCACAGGCAGTTCTTGGAGCAGGCGAAACCCCCGCACGCCATCGCGCCG
>JAYDZK010000113.1:29570581-29642390 GCA_034509185.1 Euphonia xanthogaster | reverse complement strand
CAGGAGGCCGCGGCCCCGCCCCCGGCCGCGCGCGGGTGCGGCCGCAGCAGGTGAGCGGCGCCCGCTGATTGGCCGCTGCGGGGCGCAAAGGTAAATGTATGCAAATGAGGGCCATGACGTCAGCGCTGTCTCCCGCTATCCGGCGGCTCGCGTGGCGCGGGAGGGGCGCGTTCTGCCGTCCCCGGTCTCCGTTCCCGTGACGACACGAGCCCCGTTCGCTTGTCCCCGGTCCCTGTTCCCCGTTCCCGTGACGACACGAGCCCTGTTCGCTTGTCCCCGGTCCCTGTTCCCCGTTCCCGTGACGACACGAGCCCTGTTCGCTTGTCCCCGTTCCCGTGACGACACGAGCCCCGTTCGCTTGTCCCCGGTCCCTGTTCCCCGTTCCCGTGGCGACACGAGCCCCGTTCGCTTGTCCCCGGTCCCTGTTCCCCGTTCCCCGTTCCCGTGACGACACGAGCCCCGTTCGCTTGTTCCCGGTCCCTGTTCCCCGTTCCCGTGACCACACGAGCCCCGTTCGCTTGTCCCCGGTCCCCGGTCCCCGTTCCCCGTTCCCGTGACGACACGAGCCCCGTTCCCCGTTGCTGTGACGGCACGAGCCCCGGTCCCCGTTCGCCGTTGCCCGCTGCTGTGACGACACGATCCCGGGGCTGGCCCCCGCCCGCCGGACCCCGCCACGGCGCCGTTCTGTTCCCCGCACGAGCGGCGGCGCCTCGCCGGTGACGGCGCGCCTCTATAATCCATGGCCTGTATAATCCCACGGAGAACATCCAGGGATTTACTTGCACAAACCGTGAAAGTGTTCAGAGTGCTGGTAGTTCTGGCAGCGCTTCGTAGAATCATCGAGGCTGGAAGGAACCATCCAGTCCAACGGTCAGCCCAGCACTGCTGCTGTCATCTTATTTCTATTTTTAACATATTTTATTTATCTATTTATTTTTTACTGTCATCTTTCTACTGCACCTCCTTACATACTTGTATATTTCCTTAGCTTGAGGGCTAAACACTTTCAATTACAATTATTCTACTTTACAAAACCTTCCACCTGTACTGATAATTTCCTGCTATTCAGTAGCTAGTTTTTATTGAATGTTCGTACTTGGCTTGAATGGTGTCCTGGTTCGCTCCAACCACCCAAAATCCTGTCTTCACAGTCCCCGTGGGCTGCAGCCTGCTGAGTGATGCTTTATAATAAATACAACAGATCTAATATCTGCCACCTATTCCAGAGTGGACATGTGTTGCAGGATTAGTGTCCAAGATAGCTTGTCTTTTTTGCTGGGCTTCACAAAGAGACGGGGGCATGCTTGTTCCTCCCTCGGGATGTCCGTAAGGGTACATGGCGCAGTAGTTTTATTTTATCAGGTTTTGGTGCCAGAGAACCTGTGATGGTCAGTTCCTAGTAAGCAAAGGAAGCTGCATCTACTTTCTGATGAATTCACGACAGTTCTTAGTAGGAACTTGTCATCAAAACAGTTCAGGGAGGAAATTCCAAAAGTGGGGTTTTTTTCTGTAGTTTGGCTGGCCTTCGTCTGCTAAGGAAGCCCCAGCAGGCGAATAATCCTTGCCAGCAGTGAGACGTTGAACAGCAGCACACTTTGTCTTTCCTAGTATGTTGCTCAGATCTTTTCTTTTTAGTTTTAAACATCTTTTTTCCGTGCTCTTTGGTATTTTGCTAGACTTCTCCAATTAAATACGATACACATCTTTGTTTCTCATGCAGTAACAAAGACTTGTTGCTTTTCTATTCATGTATATCTACCTCTCAGCTGCTAGATGGACGTCAAATTCAAATTCTGAAATATTTGTGACCACAAATTAAATCTGAATGCTCAACAGCTGCTGAAGCTTTATGTTTCTTTGATTCTAGACTTGACATCCCTGCTGCTGAAGCTTTGTGAAGTGACAGGAAGCATTAAAAATCTGTGGAGATTTTTTTTCTCTGATAATTAAACTGACTTAATGTTGTGGCTAATTTAGCCTATTGGGAATGAAGATTTACTGACTGGAGCTACTGCATTACTGGGCCATGCTTCTGATCCTTTGGGTCCAACTCTGGCAGAGCATAAACCCAGTATAAAAATCACTTGTTGCAATGTAACTTTACTAGCAGCTTTACCAACCAGTAAAGACAGGTTTCAGAAATTGTCCACGTGATAGAAAAGTGTATTTTGGATGTATGCCTTTTCCTGAACACAAACAGCCATCAGCATATCAAATGTTTTTGTTGGACCTTGTTGCAAAGGCTAACATCTAAAGTTACTGTGCCGTTGTTTCTTTGGTTATAGTGCTGAATTATTCAATACGATCATCCACTGCCCTTCATTTTAGAAGATCTCTTTCACTATTAATTATTAAAAGCTGCACCTCCACTTTCTTAATTAATGCTGGTGTTTCTTATTAAAGGACCCAGCTCATACAGCCTGTCGTGGGTGGGAAGTACCTTTTACATGTTCACAGCTTCGTGTTCAGGTAGACATCTAACCATGTGTGATGCAACGTGTTCATATCCACCTCTGACCATAAACCCTGGAGCATAGTTCAGCTGATGTAAGCACTCAAAGGCTCCAATTAAGTAAATAGATCCATGACAAATGTAGCAGGGGTCCTTCCTCCACCCCCCTTCCAATTTTGTTCACAAGCTATAGTACAAACTTGGAATAATATGGTTTGGATTTAAAATAACACTTCTGGTGATACAGCAGTCAGCTGTGCTGATGTCTGTAATTTCTGATGGTGGACAGCAGTGTGTCTGTGCTTCCATTTCACATCAGGCTTCAGCACTCAGCTTGTATTCTGGCTAGAACTAAATTGGTTCAATTCTTTGTTGGCTAATTATGACTTGCTAGCTGTGAATAGACTGTCCTGCAGTTGGAGGGAAATCTGTCATTTTTTGTAGGGAAAATATAAATAGCAATACTTTTATATTTTTTAAGATGCTTAAGTACCTGGTCCAAGTGAGGATCCTAGGTGTTTGTTTTCTCAGCCCTTGTCTTTACAGGGGATAAATTCTGCACTCCCATCTGTTACACAAATCTTGAGCTGTCTGACATAACCAAGAGCAGAATACGCCTTTTCCTTTTCTTTCCTCACTTTTTTGTCTTTCTGGTGCTTATTCTCCGCTTCCTTGCACAGCCTTCGTTCTCCTGCCCTTCTCTGGTGTGTTTCAATGGCAGTGCTGGCAGCAGGAGGAGCTACAAACAGCGTGGATTAGTTTTTCTTTCATGGGAAACTGCAGTGGGGGAAGAGTACACTGGGCACTTGTAATGCTGCTGACTTGCGCTTACAAGACTGTACAAAAGGTAAATGCTTCTGCAAAGGGAGAGGGGAGTGGGAACACAGAGTTGCTGGGCCTCAATGCTGGTACACTTCTTACTAGTCCAAAAAGCTTAAAATGAAGCTGTTTGGGTGGTTTACTCTTCATTTCCCAGTAAACTCGCATCAGCTGAATTGCTTTTTGGAGGATTGCTGCATGAAGCCTCTTACTGTAACACACTAAATGAAAACTCAGCTTATAGCCAGATCTGTTCTGTGTCTGTAGGCTGTGCCCTCACGTGGATACTGCTGGTTTCTGTTACCTTATTATGTGCCTGAAATCTAAAGGCCTGTGCCACTTCCAAGGCACAAAGTTGAAAAGTGAAGGCTCAAGTATGTACAAAGTTCTCCTGAAGTGTATGCTATTGTCTTAAAATTAAGATAGTGTGACCTTTTTGGTTACTCTTGTTGTGAGTGAAGCATTGTTTGCCGAAATTGATTTTTATCACTTTATTTTTCCCAGGTTTACAATAAGTCGTTGACAGCTCTTTAGGTATTTTATTTCACTCTTTGTTTTGTAAAGTCATTTTTCTTCTCCTCATTTGTATAAAGTCTCTCATGCACATCAAAATCAGGGTGGGGGGGAAATAGGGTTTAAGAAAGCCAGGTGTTTCCAGGAGTATATTTATTGTGTACAGTTGACATATTTAGATGTTAGTCTTTAGGTGAATAGTGTGTATGCACAACAAGACAGGGGTTCAGCTGGTTTTACTTGGAATAAATAAAGTGCTTATCCTTCCTTGGCAGTTGACCATTAAAGCATGTTCCTGTGCCAGATAAGTATGCCTGAAGTTTTGTGATGACCATAGAATCTGTCAACAAAGGCTGTGTAAAATGCTGCTTATCATCAATCGTTTTCTCCGTGGATGCTGAGTTTCCAGTGTCCAGTCATTTCTTGTGTCACTGGGCAGGAAAATCTGAGTCATCTCAGTTACCTGAACTGCCTCAGTTATTGAGCCATGTCAGTCACCTTAGCTGTAACCTATGACTGAACATATGGAATCAATTAAACATACACTTAAAATGTTATCTTGCTGTAACAATCAAGATTTTTTTTTTTTCCTCAAATTCAGTGCAAATGTCCTGTGGACATACCCCAGTTATTTCCTGAGCTGTTAGTAATGAATTGGCTGTGCCGTGGTGTTTGCTTGCAGTCATGAAATCCTCCCTGCTTCCTGGAACAAAACCAGTTCCTGGCAGTGCTATTGCACTTGTGCCATTCCATCACCAAGCATAAAGAAGCCCTTTCTGGCACTAGGCAGTGAGGAACAGCATGAGTAGGCGTAGCTGCTGCATGGATCTTTGCTGTCTTACAGGTTGACACACAAGGTGTTGTGGTGCTGTGTCTTGTCAATGATCGTTACGAGCCAGACACGGTAGAGAGGCGAGCCTGGCATACAGAATAAATTTGTCTGTGTTCTTTGGAATCTTCTCTGCGGAGAAAAAAAATGTACAAAACTGTTTGGTATTTTTATTTATTTCTTTAGTGAAGTGGAGCATTGTAAATTGAGAAAGGGAAATTAGGACAAGAAAATAGGCCATTTAGGTGGTGTGGCTAGAGAAACCCACAACTAGGTCAGAAATTAGCTCCTCCAAAATCACAAAGACATAGCTCCTGTTCAGTTTAATAAATCTAACAATGGTTACAAAGGAAATAATGGTTTGTTCATCTTTGGTCTTGGAGAGACAGATAATGAGTGTATTCTTTGACAAACTTTCTGACCAAAATACAAATGGCATAAAGCTCTTGGATCGAGCCTGGGAAGTTAAATTGCTGTTAGGAAACTACCTAGAAGGGAGACTTACTCAAGCAGAAGCAGCTAAAGGCAAGTGCAAAACTTTTGTCCTGGATGGGGTGGCTGTATGCCCAGCTTTGCTTTTTGAGCCATTCTTTATGATTCCCACCAGGTACACCGTGCAGTGGTGGAAAATAACATTGGAGTGTAACAATAGCATGTCTCCTTGTTAACTCAGTTGTTGCCCATGTCTTTTGAATTGTCTCATGAATAGTGCTTGCCAGAGAAGACAGGCTTGGTGAAGTTTGTCCTTCTGAAGTTTGTGGACAAGTGAGGGGGGAAAAAAAGCAAAACTCCAAAACAAAGAACTAAAATAGCCCCAGGACACAGACTTTAAAGGGAAAGTGTATTTCAGAGGCCAGCCTGCTAAAAGTAGTGAAAGAGACAAATACTTATAAGTTCAGAAGCTATGTCTTGGGATTTATAAAGATCTTAACTGTAAGAATCGCCTTTCATCACATTTAAAATCCATTCTGAATTAAGTTGATAGAGGATTAGGATAAGGACAGTTTGTTACATCTAATGTATTAAGGAAACAACCAGAAGCTGAAAATAGCAGTATAATGGTATTTTGAATAGTAGTGTATGAAAGACTTGACTGAAAACCCAGTCCTTCTGTTCAGGGCCAGGATTCAGAATTGTTCTGAAAATGGGCTGCTTTAATTAAGCCTGGAAGAGAAAAAGGCAGAATTCTGGATCTTGGAAGTGAAGTCGTCTAGGGCTCCCTTCAGACAAATCCAAAATCGCTTGGCCTGTTGCATATAAGGCACTTGTGTGTCTCTCTGGAGAGGTGGATAACTAGCAGGAAAGTAGCCTCTGGGAGACTGTGTCATACTTTATTTCCATGGGAAGGGGATCATGGCAACGTGCTGGTACCTGACCCACTGCCACATCTCTTCTTCAGGTCTGAAATAAACCCAGCAAACTTCAACAGGAAATAGAAGTTAACAGCTCTGTGATTAACAGGACATTCTAATGCTTGTGGACTAACACTGGGGTGTAAGCTGTGGGAGAGTAAATAGCTTTTAGATTAATTGCAGGTTTTATTGGCTTTATTTTATGTCTGCTGTGGGTTCTCATTACCATTGCATCCTGAAGAGTTCCCATTTATCACATTCAGGTGGAAACCATCACCTTGTCAAGGGAAAATGGATACCATCTGCTGAATGCCCTTCCAGGTGGTTCCCTGGGAGAGTTCCAAGAAATTCTTAGAAGCAGAAATCCTAACTCTTTATAAGTACGTAGCAGAACAGAAGAGGATGGTTTGACCAGGACCTTGTATGGTGGAAGTATAAAGGTGGGGAGAAAAGCTGGGCATTACAAAGGAAATTTGAGCACCAAGGTTCTGATGTAAGTTGGTTTGCTAAATGACCATCACTAGGAGTGTGTGTTGGCTGTGTTCCTCCTGTGCATGTGAGTTGTGTGATGAGCTGTGTTATGCCTGTTACAGAACCATGGAGAACACAGGTTGGAGGGGACTCCTGGGGGTCATCTAATCCTACATTCAGCTTGAAAGGCAAAGCAGTTTTCCCAGAGAGACATTCAGTCACGTTTTGAATGGCTCTAAGGATGAAGGGCAACCCCAGCTTGTTCCAGTGGTTAAGTACTCTCACTGTGAAAACCTTTGCATTATCAGAATTAACCTTGTTGCAACTTGTGGCTGTTGTCTTGCTCTTTTGCTGTATCAAATGAGAAGCTTGTCTCTGTCTTCATTTTAAGTTCTTTCTGGAGTTAAAAGAGTCTTCCACTTTCTGGAGTTGAAGACTGCAGTAAAATCTACCCCCAGCCTTCTTCTTTGTAGACTAAATAAACACAGTTCCATTGTCATTCCTATGTCATTTGTCCAGGAGCCAGAACAGTAATTTTTTTTCCTGTGATATCACAACTGGTACTTTCCTTTAATATCCTGCTAAAGAACAGAAGAGAAATAGACATTTCATCCAAATCAGCAATCCCCCAGTGAAACAAATTCACAGGGCAAAGAGAAACACCAAAACTTGGCATTCTGTCTATCTGTTATATCTTTCTGTGGTGTCTGTAAAGCACAGTCAGTGTTCCCACCCTGCTCTATTAGCATGGCTTAGCTGTGGTAAAGTTAGCTGCTGTGCTCCTTTGGTGAGGTAAGAACTTTACAGAAATAGATGATTTGGTTATGAGCAAAACCTTGAAATCATGAACAGTAAATGGCTCAAAATTCAGAGGTTAAATTTCAAGGACCCAATTTCTTTCCTAAATCAAATCTTAAACCAGTGTCATAAGTAATTTAGACACCTGACATACATTTTGAAGCAGTTGCTTCAGTGATAATGCTGTATGCCTCTAGCAAGTCATCTTTCTTTAAAATATCTCATTAGAATAGCCTAGCTTCTTTTCTTGCAAACAGAAGACCTATAGCTGTGAGCTGCCAGTAATGTGAGTTCAGCACTTCTGAGTGTGCGTGAGGAGCGTGTCGAAAAAGCTACGGCCCTTTAGCTAGGAAATCGACCTGCTGCTGCCAGCCAGCTCTGCTGCATCACCACCATCATCTGTGTGCAAGCTGGGGACAAGCTGGGAAGCAATTTCCTCATCTGGTCTTTTCCCTTGACGGCACTAAAAGCGTACCAGGTCCTCACATAAAAATTTAAAGCAACAAGAGAGCTCAGGAGTATGTTCATCTATGAGAACTGCTCTTTATTTTCCAGTAGTGTTCTTGTAAGGAGATGACACTAATAGCAGAATGGGTATCTAGTAACATGGAAATAGAAGAAACAAACCTTGTTTGTTACTTGAAGTGTCAGATGGTAACCCAGGGTTTGACAGTGAAACCCTGGCTTCTCATGCTTATTCTGAATTCTCTGCTTTGCTCTTGAGCTGTATAAATCCAGCTCCAGTACTGTGCAGACATATCACTGTGAAAATCAGCCCATTTGTATTGGTGTGGAGTGCATTTCTAGCTTTATGTAAGCTAAGCAGTATACAGGCTTACACATTTAAACTTAGCTTCCTATTTTATCCTACAAGTTAGCTGCTTATGGAGTCTGCTGCCAGTGCTTTTTGCTATCAGTGCCCAAACATCTGCACTGGGGATGTTACACAAGCTGACAGTCAGATACTGGTATCTGCAATAAGTAATTAATCCCTTAAGCACACAGGAATTTTCTGTCAGTTGAATTGTCTTGGTACAATTTCTCTAAAATAGAGATAGAGCTGATAGGTCATGGCTTATCTTTCACCAAAGTTTCTTCTTGGCGTCACAAGATTTGTCTCTTTTTACCATCTGCCTTCTCAGTTTAGGGTTTGTCCTTTTGAAACTGTGGGTTTCTGTCAGTGCTGATCAAGACAGTCATCTGTTGAAAATGGTTTTGTATTAATTGGCCAGGTATTAGCTTTGGTTTGGTCTTTTATTTTTTCAGTTGTTTTTTAGTATACAGTTTACACAGACAAAGAGAATTGTTCTGCCAATGTGCTAATACAGTTTCCATTTAATTGTGTACTTCACATAGGTCAAGAACCCTTCTTCAAGAGGGTAGGAGAAGCAAACAGTTAGGAATGAAGGAAGAATAAAGTGGGTTTTATACAGTTCTATTTTTTTTTTAAGTAAGTGAAGAATCCTAAAATAGACTATTTGCAGTTATTGTGCTTTACAGAATGTACACTGAAATCTAAGCAAATCTAAAGGTAAATCTAAATTTAATTCTGCAGGCAATTTTAAATGGTGGTTGATTGTCAAGTTTAAAATAATTAGTTTACTTCCTAGTATGAGCTGGAAAGTGTTTTTGACACCATCTTGTGTTTTATTTACACCTTCTATGTATGAGCGAGAGATGGCAGCTCGGGAAGCTGCCAGCCTGTTGCCCCAGGGGTGGCTTTTCTCCTAGAGGTGTATTGAGACTTGATGGCACAGTTTCTCTGGAGCAGCCCGAGTCCTGGCAGCCGGCAGTATGCTTGGAGCTGCTTCCTTGTTGATGCCACTGAGACAGACATAGACACTGAGAAAGCAATAACTGGGGTGCTGATGGAAAACAAGGCTGCTTCAGCAGTAGGAAACCATTTTAAATATGAACCAAGCTTTTTAGAGAACTCGGCCTTAAATTACTACATACTCTGAATAAAGTGCTCTTGAAGGCTGCTTTTCCCCAGGAAATAGTTCTTCCCGGTATTTAGGGAGAGCAAGCAGTCAGTCATGTTAGGAGTGGAGAGATCTGGAGGACTGGCACCTCTGGGTGCACTGTGCTGCCGCCTTGTACCCGTTCAGTGGGATTGCTGGCATGAGGAATAAAAGATTGCTGTTAGGTAATACAAGTGGTAATAGAAACACACTGACAAAAATGGGACAGCCTTTATGGTCCTCTTGTCAACAGCAGCAGGCCAGGGTTTGTTTCTAGTCTCAATTCTGGCTATGGGTGCAAAGAAGCTTTTCTTTGAGAAAGAAGGGAATGGAGCTCAGGTTTCTTACCTGCTTCTCATTGCTGTACCTGTGTTGGGGCTGAGACAGCACCACTTCACCCTGCTAAGTCTGTGCTGTCAGAACTCATCCAGCATTTACAGGCATCTTAATGTCTTCCTTAAGTGTCGTCTCCATTTCTGAGTCAAAGGACAGTAAGGTCACAGGTCTGACAGAACAAAGAAAATCCCTTAAAGCATTTGCTCCAAATGTTGGGTAAATCCTTAACTACTAATACGGTGCTTCATTTCAGTATTTTATTTGACACTCTTGTGTCAAAGGCATGTGCCCTTCACTAACCAAACGCTGCACTAACCAAAGCACCTCTGCATTTGGGGTAGAGTACACTTGATATTTTTATTCAGCAGTAAATGTTTTTCCCCAGTGCTTTATCACTTTATCTGTTTAATATTATTTTCCTTAGCTGGATGATTTCTTGGGGCTTTTTGCTGCTAAAGAATATATTTCTGTCCATTACAGACTAGCACAGCAGTAAAAAGTGATTGGTGAGAACTGCCTGAGTAATATAATGATACTGTCTCCAAACACCTTCTCTAAACAGGAAGGTGTCTCTGGCTGTGATGAGAGAATCTTGTTCATCTTGGGGAATTATGTGGTTTCTTTCATTTTACAGGCTGGACTAAAACCCCTTGGGAATTCAGAATATCTCTGGGGTCCTGATATTTTAAGTGACTTCTGGTGAGAAAAGTTAACATGAATTTCAGTATGGAAACAAAATTCCAGCTAAAAGGTCATCTACAGCGTGATTCAGACCTCCCACTGTTGCAGGACTGTCAGGTTATTGTTCTGCTGTCTGTTATGTTTGTAGAAGACCATGCTTTCTTGCTTTTCCTCTAGTTTACATTTAGGTTCCTATCTATACTATTAAAATTGTCCCTAGTGGATTCTTCCTTTGATATGGGAAGAGGCTGTCCTTTTGCTTCCTCTCTGAGGATTAGTGTTCCCCAGAAGACCACACTTTCCCTCTGTGCTTTTCTCATGTTAAAACTCCAGGGTTGCTTTGCAGCATCAGCACCACCATGTGTTTCTCTTCAGTCAGTTGCCCATACAGCGTGCAGACCTCTTCCCACACCCTGCTGAAGCCATTTGGAGTTTGGGGTCATGAGAACCAGTTGCTTTAGGACTTCTTTAGTAAATATATCCATGTCTTTGATTTATCCATGCAGATTCTTCTTGCCTACATCTGATTCTTGCGTTTCATCCATCCTAGTCAAGTTTAGTAATGCATAAAGGTGAAGTTGCACACAGGCAGAGCATAAACAAACATTTGGGTTTTTAGTACTTGAAGGGAGGATAGTTTTATGTAGTTTAAATAAATCATCCAGATGTGTGCCTGTATCATCTGAGCTGCATTTTGCCTTCCTTCAGTTTAAAGGATTACCATGAGCTGCTGTTTCAAGAAAGTTTCTTAAAAAAGAAATTACTTGCTGTTACAGTGACTAAATTATAGCATAAATATGACACAAACACTACAAAAATCACTAAATTATAGCCAGTTATTATAAAAATACTAAAACTTACCCCCACAAAACAAACAAAAAAAGATGTAAAGAGAACTGTGGATGTGTTTATGCATAAAATGCTGTTAAAAGCTGAAATAGAAAAAAAAAAGTAGAAATAAAGCAGTCTCTGTTCATCAGTAACTGGAATCTGGTGTAACTGTAAGAGGGGCAACACATGGGAGTGTTACATAAGTGCTGTTTAGTGCAAGAAGGGACTACACGTGACCTTGAATGATGGAGGTCCTCTGAATTTTCTTTCTGTCCTGTTTTTTGCGTCCTACGCTTCTATTGGGATTGCTACCTCTCCCTCTCTCTATATGTCTTTGGAGTATTTGCTGGCATTTCCCCTGACAAGCTGCTGGCCTATTTGGGATCTCTAGGGACTGCATCCCTACAAATCTGGCTGCTGTGATTATTTTAGTACCGTCGCACATTTCCCTGTGGAGCAGCGGAACTGTGCCAGATGTGGTTCATGTGCTTTGCTTCCCCTGGGCCCGGCAGGGAGGCTGTGTGCCAGCTGGAGGGACACCAAGAGGGGGCTGAAGCCATGGCTTTGGTGCCTGCCTCAGCCCCTGGGAAAGGGGGGATCCCCATTCTTTCCTCCAAGCAAGGGGCTCAGGACATGTCTCTGCATAGGCTCTTCAGCAGCGTGGGAGAGCAGCTCTGACTGCAGGTCCAGAAGTTCAGCTGAGTGTGACAAAATGCTTTCCCACTCTTTCTGGAAATCTGGGTCCACCTGTGAGGTTGAGGGAAGGTAAGAAACCACAGTAAGTGAGACCTGGGAGCAGAAGACATTTCCATGTTGGAGTTATTGAATTATGTGTGGTTTGTGATGGGAGAGAGAAATCAGGACTTTCTCAGCTGGAAACAGGATGAGATACCCTTTGATTAGAAATCAACATTAATGGTTTCTTCTGGAAAAGCTTTACAGGTTCAATTTTCTGGATTCATTAATTTCTTAAACTCAAAGCAAAATGCAGACGATACAAAGTCTGTGATAACAAGAAGGAAAAAAAAAAAGTTGTTTCTATTAATCCCAGAATACCATTGTCTTGATAAAATCACAGAAAACTGGGGTTTATTTTCAAAAGGTGGGAGAAGTATAATCTTCCAGATCTTCCACTGCTTCCATTTCTTGACACCAGAAAAATTTCTTATTGTGGAATAGAGTATCACCAGGCTCTTTCAGAAGATGTCTTTGCATTGCTGTTATCCCAAGGGCCTGGATGGTAGGGACTGAAGGGAGCAGAGTTGATGTAGGGATGGGCAGCAAGCCCCATGATAAATTCACCTTCTCTATCTATGTCATCAGTAAAAGAGAGGGATTCTGTGACAATTTTTTACCTTTTCTTTCACTGACTGTCCTACTTATTCCACAAATTGTAAATTATCTGCTTTCTCATTTCCCTTTAGAATCTCCTTCAGTGTCACAGATACCATCTATTTTCTCTCGGGTGGTCTTAGTGATACAAATCTAACCAAATTTTACATCAGTTTTT
This sequence comes from Euphonia xanthogaster, assembly GCA_034509185.1. Classification (NCBI taxonomy): domain Eukaryota; kingdom Metazoa; phylum Chordata; class Aves; order Passeriformes; family Fringillidae; genus Euphonia; species Euphonia xanthogaster. The sequence goes on along the minus strand of JAYDZK010000113.1, from coordinate 29,629,837 downwards.
TGCAGCTGGTTTTTATTTTTTCAAGGCTGATACTTCTATTTTGGACCTGGGCAAGGAAGTATAGTTGAAAGCTTATTGATTTTTCTCAGCTAGACTAGTGGGTTTAATAACATAGGTCTGGCTAAAAACCTTATTTTGATCATATCCTGGGATACATCAAAAATACTGTTTTGTTATTTCTTCTAGCATAATTTATGGCTGTTGGTGCTATGCAAATATCCCAGCAATAAGTAGTAATGATATGGAGAGTGCTATGTTAGCCCATTTCATCAGGGAAAAATAAACAGAAAAATCTCAGGCAATTGATGCACTTTGAGAGACTGCAAAACAAATGTATCTTCTTGTTATGAAGTGGCCATGATACAGTCTTTTGTTCACTGAGGATTGATTCAAATTTTTTTTTTTTTATTCTTGTGTGTTCCTAAATCAGCGAAATTTGGTGTTCAGGGTGTGTTTCTCCCTGCTGGTGATGTTCCAGAGCAGTCTGCAGTTTCCCTGCAGTCCTGTGGGGTGAAGGGTGCTGAACAGCACTTGAATCTTGTAACACCATCAGTAGAAGAGCTGTGGTGAGTGTAGGGCACAGCAAGCAGTTGTTAACATTGAACTCTTATCGGAGACGCTTGGCCTGAGGCAATTGAGTTTCTGGCAGCCGCAGGAGGGACAGATCCACATACCCAAATGTTACCTGTCAGCCTGCAGCTGGGTCATATTAGCAGCTTCAGCACTGGCCTCTTCCCTCTATACTGTCCAGCAAAGCCTGTCCATGGGTGGGGCACATCCTGTATGTCTGGAAACAGAGCCACACGTGAGTGCTGCTTGCTGATGGCTGAGAGTGACAAGTGCAATTCTGTCCTGCCCCCGGGTGGGACAGGCAGCGGGAAAACAAGCACGTCCCCTTCACTCCCCTAATCCGGATCTCCTGCCATGAGCACTAAGGACACTGCTCTCCCAGCATGGCCTCTGGGGCCCCAGGGCAGCAGTGCTGAGGTGAGACTGAACCTGCACAGCTCCTGCTCAGCTTTTGTAAGCTCAGGACTTCTTTCTCATCAAGGAATAACGTTGGTAAACTGGAAAGGAGCATCTGAACCCCCTGCTAGTGTGTGGTGTGATGTGAACTACCAAGCCTCTGTGGGAGGAAACTGAGGCTGTCACCGTAGTGTTAATCAGATTCCTGCCAGGAAAAAATAGCAAGTGAGCTATTTTAGTCATCCAGGACACCAGTGCAGCGGCTCTGTGACATGTACCAAATATAGATTATATGCACAGCCCAGGAGTGCTCGCCTGCCTGAATTGTGTCTTCTGCAGGTGTTGGCATAACTTCCCCTCCTGGGATTTGTTTTCATTTACATGAAGCTATAAAAGCCCATGGGGCTGGTAAGGAGCAAGAAGTTTTACTTAAAATATCATAGCAAAAACAAAACCAAAAGCCTGATGGAAAAGTGGAAGAAGTCAACTCTCGGGGTTTTTTTCCCCCTTCAAAATCAAAAGATGTGGCTTTTTTGGGAAAATATATACTTATGTAATTTGTCCTAATTTTGGTTCTTAATAACCAGCATAGCTCAGTGAGAGCTGAATGGCTGCTGCAATTAACCCATGCAATGTTATTTGTGGCTCTTTTTGAGAAAGGACCAGTTTGTCCCAGCCCACAAGACTTATTTTGGATAATCACCATTTTTAAGTGTGAATGTGATTTTAAAGGTAGTTATTTTTGTCCATGAACATGACAGGAGCTTAAAAACCTGAGGCAGTTTACCAGTGCCTCAGTTAAGGGCATGCTTGGGAGCAACAGGTTTTATTCTCTAAATGCTGTTCAGACAAAGCTGGCACGACTGATTCACCACGTGCCCCCCATCTGCAGCCACTCTAGGCTGAACCCACTGGTTCTGGTAGGTCACATTTTGAGCAAGGGGTTCAAAGCAGAAATCAGAGTTCAGCAACCCAACACCCTTACATTAGTGAACATAAAGGATGGACGGGGCCACCTTTTCTTGCCCCTTGCTTGCCCCAAAGTCATGGCCTGTTGCTGCTGAAGGGCACAAGCTGCCCTGAAATAAAGCTGTGCTGCTCAAATACAGACACGAGCAGTTTGCTTTGTGCTGCTAATGAAGTACCAAAGCTGCTTGTCAGTGCCCTGACACAGGCACCACCCCTGGCGAGCTGTGCCGGGAGCAGGAGCCCCATGGAGAGCTGCACCAGCTACCCTCAGCCCGAGCATTAGCTGGAGTGGGGAGGGAGGGCCTCCAACACTCCCTGGTCCATCAATCCCTCAGTGCTGCTCGCTCAGTGCATGGGTGCTTGTTCTATCAGAGCTCTGCCTCTTAAACTGTGGCTTATGGCAGCACTGAAGGAAAACACGACTCCCACACCCACCCATTCATGATGCATTGTTTAATGCTACCTTGTCAATAAATGGACAGGGGATGGGGAAGGCTTTTAAAGACTCGAGAAAAGGGCCCCATATTGTTTTAAGAGCCACTTTTGTGGAAAAATCTTACCTGTACACACACACAAGACCACCTACATACGTCTTCCTCTCCCAAGTGTGGTCATGGACTGGACCCTGGGGTCCCATTGGGGTTCTCACTCGGCAGATGCTGGTTTCCCTGGGCATTAAATGCCTTCCTTACTCAGCCAGCCTGCAGCTTCCATAGGGATGAGGCTGGGGAGTTTTCCATCACTGCTTTTGGCACAGGTCTGGCTGCTGTGTTTGGGATGTGCTGGCCAAGCAGAAAAGGGGGATGCTGGCACAGCAGGTCATCACTTTCTTGGGGTAAATCTCTATCAGCCAAAGCATAGTAAGGGTGAAGCAGGATTGCTGTTGAAAACAATGCAGGGAGTGTCAGCTCAATGATGGTTTGTGATCTGTGGGATTACTGACTGCAGTGGGCTGGAAACTCCCTTTGCTCAGGGCTTGACATAGTTAGACAAGATTGCAGTGCAATAAGGTAGTTGGAGCAGCAAGAAATAGGAACTTTGTCAGATTCATAACCAGTGCTTTAACCAACCTCACTGTTGCATCATCCCAAGGATGATGTGGTCTCTCTCCTGGAGAGCATTTGTACCAGAGGAATGTTTTAAAGCAGTGTACTTGGCTTTCTTAGTTAAACCCTCAGGGAGAGGCCAGAATGGAAGAATCACCTTCAAATTCAGCAATCCTCATTTTAAAGTGCACCCTATTACAATTTATTGTAAAGTAAAAGATGTACAGTTCTGACATTAAAGATTGCAGTTTCAAAACTGAATGTGATGTTATGTGAAGCACATTTTCTATGAAGTATCTTTGTAATTTTACAAGACAACTGATTCGATATTTAAAACATGTATTTGGTGCTGACTGTAGCTTTGCTTTCTCTAGCAGAGAAACACTAATTCAAGAGCTGTGTTGAAGAAATGCCTTGGGTTGGGAACATTTTTAACTGAAATGTAGACTCTCTGAAGGCTTCAAGGGATGGGCACTTTCCCTGAAGGGAGTCATATCAAAAGCTCTTCCCAACTTCTAATCTACAGGTTTCCTGAAAAACCTTATCATTACACACTTTTGTACTGATATTCAGTCTGATGCAAACCAGATCTATTTGTACTTGTGCCCCTACCTAGTTCAGTTACCAGCATGTATGGATGAAAAAATGCTGGATGAAAAAATACACATGTAAGTTCCTAACTGATCTCAGAGATTAAATGGGAAAAATTCCTGAAAACTAGACTGAGAAACTGTTAGTGCCTAATAATTTTCCTGCAGGAGGGCAAGCTGAGAGGGCCTTCCCGGAGCTACACATTAGGCATGATATGAACACAGATGTAGGGTTTTGGGCACTGTGTGATGGAAAAGTGAACAACTCCTGTCAGCCCAGAGTGCAACTCCTCACCATGCTCTAAATGACAAGCCTCAACTTGGCCAGCAGCCCTGTGCTAAAAACAACCTTTTCTCTCCAACACAATGTCTGTAAATGGAGCTAGGACAACTGTGTCAGCAATCACAGAATATCTCAACTTGGCAGGGACCTGAAACCATCATCAGGTGCCTGGCTTGGAGGCACCTGAACTTCAGAGCAGTGGATGCACCCAGCTTTGCTTGCAGCTGCAGTGTGCTGCGGGCACAGTTGCAGCAGGCACCCCAGATCTGCTGCCCTTGGCCTCACAGTGCCTCTTGCAGCCGATGACTTCTGTCTCCAGCAGATGGCCCAGCCAGCCCGCAGCCAGCTGTGCCTGGCTCTCCCCGGCAGTCTCAGAGTAGGGAACTGGGATTGTGATCTCTACACACTACTCCAGACTGGCACCTTCAAAATCAGCCCAAGTTTAAGATTATACAGAAACGTGCTTTTATGTACACCAAACTAAATATTCATTAGTACCTCAGGAAACAGCAATTTTGAATTTAAGATGTTTTTAGCAATAGTGGCTGCATATCCATGACTCAGTACTACCACGTCACAGCTGCAGAGTTTTGTGCATGTGTTTTCATGCCCAGAACATTTATTTTCTGTAATAACAAGGACCAAAATGGAAAGTATGCAGCTAATGCATCAGTTTTGCTTTTTAATGTGACTGGCTCTGGTCTTCTCAAACTTACTGGAAACATCATCAGGACATATTTCCCCTTCCAAAGATCGATACCTGGTTAGGAAAATAAATGCTGTACTGGATGGAAAGCTGGCACTCAACAGCACTTGATTTCCACTTGCTAACTGCTGTTTACAGTAAATCTAGATACATACTGAGACTCATCTGTGGTTTATATGAAGTGTTGACTTTACCTCAGAAAAATCCGTACTATCTGCTAGCTTACTGGTTTCTTATGACAAAATACAACACTTCATTAATGGATTATGCCCTGTCATGCTTTTCCCTTGTGAGAATACAAGCCTGGCTTTTCTAAACCTGATGTAAATAAATTTCAGATTTCACATGTAAGGACTTCTAGTCATGCATGTTTTGAAGCTAATTCTTCTAAAATGAGACCACTTCTCTTTCTGAATTCAGGAATCACCAATAACTGAGTGTAGTTTGAAAGGAGCAGAACATATTATTCTATATATCATTTGCATAAACTGCACCTACAAAACTGGGACTCCACAGATTTGTTCCTGTATATCTTCTTTGAATTAAGGAACAGAATCGATCAATATTTGCTGTGGAATATGGTTAACCTGTTCAAAGTTGTATGTAAGGATGGGAATAAAGATTTGGCAGTGATCCCTACACCAGTTAACTACAGCTGCTGATTTTTTGAGGAAGAAGTACGAAAATGGCCTGTTGCCATTCTTGTGTAATTTTTACTTGAAGAATCATAAAAACTTTGGCAAGCCAGAACTTTACATACACACTAATACCACAAAACTAAGATATAAAAGCCATTTATTCAAAAAAATGTGGTGGTGTCAAATCACATACACAAGCCAATATTGAGCTACAAACACAGACCAAACAGTTCTATAAACAGAAATTGGAGTGTTCATATACCATAGTACCTGAAAAAGACCGTTAATAAAAAGGAGTCCATAAGTATTTAATTTCACTTTTTCTATATGGCTCCTTGCTGAATGTCTTTGCCTAAGTTAGTGTACACTGAGCCAGAGGTAGAGTCCCAAGTAAAGCATCTAATGCCTCAGGGCTCCATTAAAAACCTTTATTCTTCTAAACAAAAGGAAAGTCTAGTCTATAGTTTTCTGTATGACACTGAAGTAAAGCCTCTTTGCTTGAACAGTACAGCATTCCCAAGCGCATTTGGCATTAACCTAGATTGAGACTGTGCTTTGTGGAACCACCTCAGTTCTCCTCCCCTTCAGACTCCGACTCTGGAAGAGAAGAGAGTGAAACACTTCATGTAAGCTGCACAAGGACACTGATGTGAGTAATTATATAAAAATAACAAGATATCCTTCCAAAATGAAAATGAAAATTTTCACCACACCTAGTACTTCCTAGGAAAGGTTGGCAGATCAAACAGAGAAAACAAGAAAGAAACAGCTTCAGGAGATGAAGGTTTACTCTGCTGCCCTCCATGGTGGAGCTCTTCATTTATAGATTTGTCACTAAAATTTTCACCATGTTGCTATGAATGATTCTGGTGCTCATCTACAGAGCCACAATGTGTACTGGAGCTGAGTTTAATAAAGGATCAGCATTATTTGCTCGCTCTTCTAATCCCTATGAGTAGACTGTACTACTCTCATCCAGGAAGCACCCTTAAAACTATTTGCTTTGCAAATATCAATCAGCATCACCGTCCAGCCTATCTAGAAAGGCTACCCTACAGGAGGTATGAAACATGTGCAAACACATTTTTAAATTATTTTTATAGCATAAGATAAAGTTCATTTAGTAATGGAAGCAGAAAAAGTAGAAGTAACCTAGAAGCAGGAATACACATGCTGGTTTTGTAACCTAAAGCTACTTTGCATCATATCATATTTCTGTGCTCACCTGACAGGAAAGGGCTCACTGCCAACAAACATTACACCATAGATCAGATTTCTGAGGGCAAACATGGGCTGTGTGTTTTTACAGAAACATTTTGTCTCCGTTTGTACTGGACTTTGTAATTAAGGACAGCTGGCAGAGGGGACATGCAGGAAAGGATAAAAATAAAGAGCAGCCGAGGGATAAAAGCAGAAAATTTTTTAGAAAAGCTTAATTAGACCAAGCTTGCCCATCCAAGATCTAAGTGTGAAAGCAGCTGCCATTTTTTTTACTGCTACCTGAACATGTGAATTGCTGCTAAGTTTCACCTGTTCCTAGTACATATCCCCTCCAAGTTTATAAAATTAATTACATTAAATGGATGCAAATGGACCCTAATAATTCTATCCATATCTATTACACATGGATTTATCTTCCCAACTGATGGGGAATTCTTTTTCTATGCAAAAAGGTAACTTATTCAGTAGAAATATTTTCCTATCAAGAACATGATGAAAACCAAGTCAGGGAGTAAAGAAACTAGTTTCCCTTCTAAAGAACCATGTTAAAGCAGCAAATACAAACCACATAATGTTAACCTGACCATTCAGCTAAAGCCAGTTTCAAGAGCCAGGGTGCAGGCAAACTCATGTTCTCTGCCATTAAACATGACAACAGCAAAAAAGGCACTGAGACAGAAAACTCTTTGGCTGCAGGTATTAGCACCAAGGTACTTGATGCTGTCATCAGTGCAGAGTTCCTCCCTGCAGAAGCTAAAAGAGTTTATCTATAGACAAGTGATACCCAATGAATAAAGGACTTCACAGGGATAGCACAATCACTGAAAAAGCAGCAAGTGTTGTTAGTCTTAGGCATGCCTGGAAACAACTGAGATGGTCATGCCGACTGTTTTGTATTTTGAGTCCCAAATACTTCATATCCTGGTACAACTAAATGTGAAAAAAAAAAATCTCTTTTGCAAAGAGACTACCATAGTTCTTCAGACAAACCCATACCTTCTTCAGCATTTTGCAGCCACTCCACAAATTTCTTCATCTGGTCAAGAAAAACACTTTTGCCTTTAGCAACATGTGCTTCTTTATACCACTTCAGGATAGCTTCTTCACTCAGAACATCAGCTGAAATACAGATCAGTGTTTGAAAAAAAAAAAAGTATTTTTTAGAGGTTAGTAATTTTGAACATGAGAGGACAAAGATTTTTTTAAAGGCAGCATACAGCTAATATGATTGCAGTGGAAAAAGCTTTGCATTATCTATATTAGGCTTCAAATACAGAATATTTGATGCATATAATGGGTTCCAGATGCACTAAAACGTGTAATGTATTTAGGCTTAAAATAAAGTATCAAATATTGTACTTCTGTCAAGAAGAGTTCTTTAGTCATGTGTTTTAAATATACCACATAAGATTGCTGGATAAAAGAAACATAACAGTCAGCCTGCACATCTTGAAAGTTACCACAATAAGAATTACCATGCTTTTTCTTGCTGTAGTATCACAGAATTGTGCATGGTTCTAGAAGTCTGAAGTGACAGATACCTCCTGACTGAACACTTAAGAGACAGCCAGTAGGGATTTTTTGCAATCATCTTCCCCTAAAGGTCTTATATTGTTTTTAGCTAATAAGTTTTAAGGTCACTATTCAGACCACCCATTTTAAGGGATTGGCTTGGAGGGACAGCACAGCTGACATTTTTATGTCAATAATCAGGAACAGAATAGCTGTCAGTGAGGACATGTGAGGCTGAGTACAATTCAGAATAAAGAAATACTAATAAATAGCAAGGACACTTATTGTTACCAACGTATGCAAATTTAGGTCTAGCAACAGACCTCTAGCCCCAGGACAAAGCTTCTGTGATCCAGCCAAGCCAAGTATCTCAGCAATTGATGGCTGTAAAGGCAAAATCTGGGATCCACAATGGCATTTTGGCAGTTATGTAATACAAGAGGGAAGAACAAACAACAACATCTACAACAACAACAAAAAAATCAAACTGTATTTGTTCTATTAAAAGACTAAAGACAGCTTTCTACACCTCATTAAAATTTCCATTCTTTTTGTCTTTGAACAAACTACCCTCCCTGCTCAAAATCAACACATTGATGTACTTCACTGCTTCCCTGAGCTTCTTGGTGCTGTCCCACCCACTGGGTATTAGCTTAACAAGGCACCAACCCTGACCATCACCTTCTGCTTCAGCCTGAAGTTAGAGCAGATGTGGCAGGGAAGGGAGGAAGACAAACTGAAATAAATGACACTAAAATCCCAAAGCATCTGAGGAAATGAGACAGAGGAGACACATTTCACATATGCTGTTGAATAATAAACAGATAGAAGCAACCAGGGATATGTTTGAACTTAATCAAAACTATTCCAAGACATTCAACAGTAACTGAACGTGAAATCTCCTTGAAAATTAGGAAATTAGTAAGAGTGTGTGACTGGAAATTACCTTGTCTCTCAGGCACTTTTCCAAAATAAAACCTCTTCTGTAGTTTACTGCAGCTGACAGTAATGCTGAGAAAATGCAGGGAAAAGTGGACTGAGCTGGCTCTAGGCTTTTTTTCATATATATAAATTGTGCTTAGTGAACCTACAGGAGGGACCAAAAAATTCCACCATCTTGCTGAAATCACAACTTGCCACAATGAACTTTTTCTCCAGTGTTACAGAAACGCTGGAGAGAAGAAAGAGGTTTTGAACATGTTGCATTAAGTACTTGCTGGTAGTCCTTAGTAGCAGCTCAAAGGCATTACAGTATTTAATGAATCTGGATTTTAATTTAGCAAACCTGAAAATATTTCACATGGACACATGAACTCATGAAGTGCATGTGAAAAGATTACATTTACCTCGGAGTCCTTAAGTTCACACAACTATATATTACTCAGGGTATGGCACATAGGACAGGCAAAGAAAATTGGGAGAGATTTCAGGGAAAAAAAAAAACAAACAACCAAAAAAGCTAAAGCAAAGCTCAAGCTCTGGGGCACTGTGGACATTCACAAGTATGAAGCTGCTGTATAGAAGTGCTGAAGCTTCATAACAGGTGACATTATGATACTGTACAAGAAGGACCTTCAGGTAGGCACATAGCTCAGTTGAAAAGTAATAGGACTCAAGTCTGGTTTGTTGGTTTTTTTTTATTTGAAGCCCGTAAGCTCAATGTTTTGTGGCCAAAGGGGAAAGTGCAATTTCTCCCTCCCTTCCCAAAACCTTAATCTGATAAAAGCAGCATGCAATCTCACTGTGTGCCTCAAAGATATAAACACTCCTAAGTCTGGAAGATGAAAAATTTGCCTGTATTTAACTCCATGGCAATAAACCTCCTACCCTAACAGAGAAGAACAAAATGCCCTGAACTACAAAAAGGACAACTGCAATGCTCCTTTAATTTCTAAGAAATGTTATGTGTAATACATTCATGCCTCCAGTGCTCATAAGGGATGGCATTCTCCCACCTGCACAAAGATGCTCAATTCAACAATCATGCAGGGCAGGGAGTAGTTAATCATACCTCTAAGTTGCTTTGAAACAGTGGGAAGGGAAAATGGAAGGAGGAGGAAGGGAAAATGGAAGGAGGATGAAGGGAATGACTCATTTTGTATATATATAGTTATTCTTCATTAAAGTTCATTATAGATATATTTTAATGGTGGAAGCTGAGCACTGCAGTTTGTGGGCGTGTGCACATCATTCTCACTGCAGTCCCAGGTGATGTCAGCCCCAGAAAGCTGCTTTACCTGCAGGTGCAGCCAACTGCCACTCAAACCACCCACGACCAGAGCCTCCAGGGATGTCCCTCATGAAAGGGAGAAGCTGCAGAGCAGAGAGACTGAACAGCCCAGTCTCTTTTCTTCAGGGTTAACTGGAAAGTTACTTGAAGTTCAGGTCTCAGCTTTGCACTCAATCACCCGGTTCAAATGAATTCCTGCTTTTAACTCAAACCACATAGCCAGGGGCAGTAAAGGGAAAAGCACACCCTGGCAGCTGCCAACACAGTCAATCAATCTGAAAAATTCAACTCTATTGCAGCTAGCTCAGCTGGGAGAACAGAGCCTTCAGATAAGGCTTCTTTCAATGCAAGGAATGTCACCCACAGCACAGTTAAGGCCCTTCTGGTTTGTTTTGGGATTTTCCCAGGAAAATTTTGCATCAAGTATCACAAAAAGTACTTGAATAATTAAGATATTTAAAGATAATTGTAATCCATCATAAAACAAAACCCCTGTATGAAGTGAAACTTGAAGATTCCTTTCTTCTAAGTGTTCCCTGCAGAATTTGAGAATCTGTCAGTCTGCATCATTTGGTTGCTGTATCTCTGTACTGCAAAAGAATATCTCTGAGGTCTAATTATGTCTCAAACCAGAGTCCTACTTCATATACACTTGCAATCAGTTATTTCTTCTTGTATTTGTAAATGTTGTCTTGAATTCTAATGAAAAAGTACACAGAGACTTTGTGTTTGCCCTTCAAAGGGTGAAATTCTGATCCTCATGAAAGGAACAATCATTAATTTCAACAGTGTCAAGATTTCACATTTGAAATTTCAAGGATATACACAAACTTAAAAAAAGGGATCAACAGGTGAATATGATATAAAGCATGCATTCCAGTAACAACAGTGCTTATTTTACCAACAGTGAAGGGACACACTGCAACACGGAAGGAACTAGCAAACAACATACATCTTACAATGCAAGTAGGAAGCCAGCAAATTTACTGAATGCCACTCAGAATTCAGTAATTCTTATTCTGCAACTGGCTTTTGGATCTTGGTCAAAATGCAGCTGTTTGATAAACAATTGTACTGGCTTAAAGTGAAAACCAGAGAAGCAACATCATAGTTGGGGATCAGTATAGAACTGGACAGCTTATTTTTCTCTATACTGTCTCAGGGACACAAGGGTAGAGTAATAATAATAATAATAATAATAATAATAATAATAATAATAATAATAATAATGTTAACAAGCTTTAACCAACTACAGAACTGTTTTTTCAAATTATACCTACGAGCCAGTAAGAAGCTGCTGCTACTTAAAGGAAAATAGGGCTTGGGTTTACATTGGGGAAAAAATGGATGCTCCATCTTGTTTAGAGACAGAATAATAAATTTTAAAAAATCAACACACCACATACTTTCAAGATCTTCTAGGTGCTAATGAGCCCCAGCTGTCAACATGTTTAGGTATTACCAGGTAATTCACCAGGCCTAATAATCCAAGGCCTATTTCATGATGGAAATATGGAAAGCATTGAGATGCAAGATGTTGGACATCCTGATGAGAATAGTCATAGAACTAAATTAGTCAGAGCGTGACTGTCATTAGGTGCCTATCATCACTGCTGACTATTTTTATGCCCAGGAAGCACTCCCTCATAATGAGTAACAAGAAACACACTGCATGTGGATTCATGCTGGTACAAAGCTGCATTTTTACCTGCCCATTCAGATATTCAGATACCTTTATTTGTCACTAGATGAAGTTCATTAGGGACCCTGAAACCTCTCCAGACCTTGTGCATGTTACACTTTAGAACAACAGAAAGGGGAAGAGGGGTGTCTGTTGTTCCCTCACCACTGACACAGCCAGTAACAGCTTTGGAAGGCTTTTTTCCTCTATTAGGAAACAGAAGATACATTGTCATTGGGAAGGTATCTAAATAAAGTGCATGTCTCTAAAAAGACTCCATGGCTTGTTTTTAGCAGATAGATATGAACTGGGGAGAAGGAGAGGGTGAAATCTACCAGCACTGAAACAAAGAAAAGGCAGGCAGCATAGCACTGCACAAAACACACCAAACAAGCCTGCCCAAGTAATCTGAGTCAGAACAAGGGCATGTGGGGTGATGAGCAGAGTAGATGGGAACTAGGTTCTTCAAGCATATTAAGTTTAATATACAATTCAGTGATTTATTTTCTTTTTGATTTTAGACTGCTTTGGAATGTCAGGAACTGCTCTTGCAGGCTAACACAGTAATGAATCTCCAAAAATTCTGAAAGCAATCCTACACAAGACTATTTCTGGCTTGACCATCAGTTACGCTCTAAGTGCACAGCAATTACGCCTCTCATTCACCATATCCGAAGCAAATGTTCTTTTCCAAAGAAAATTGAATCAAGTGACTGCAGCAGCTTGCAGGTTCAAGTTGTTCTATGGTCATTAATAGTATTTACAAATTGTAGAATTTGAGGGCAGAAGTACAAGGTGCATTGCTTTTTCATTTATCATGGAGGCCATGCCATATTGAAAGAATGACAGAAATAAATCCACATGACTCACTTCCTTCTGCCTTCTGAAACCATGAAATTATTATAACAGTTGGAACTCATTTGCCTTGAACATGTACCTGGACTCAACAGGGTGAACAAAGATCAACATTAGGTTTCTACTCCTGCTGATTTTTCTGCTCCAACTATTTATAGCAAGAATGTCAGAACAAACTGTTTGGCACCCACCCATCACACGCCGTGCAAGACCATTAGTCTCTATGACAACCTGATCAGAATAAACTTGTGAAGAAGTCAATTTCACAATAAAAATGAAATCCATCAAAATTATAGCACCTGCAAAAAACTGGCAGGAAAAGAAGAATAAGAAAAGCTCCTTCTGGTAGGGAGTGAGTGAAAAAAAACCTGAAACTCCAAACCCCTGAAAAATCTTCCTGCTAGGAGAGTTTGCACTCTCAAGGTTTCTTAAAACCAAGCTCTGATCTGTTGAAATCTGCCAGAAATTTATAGAAATGTCTTCCTAGAACTGATTTTATACAAGGCCTAAACTGCACTTGAAATGACTGGACAGTGCTTGATCCTGCTCACACTTCTTCAATGGGATGAAAGAAACAGAGGGAGACAAGGGCTTGTTTTGGCTTTTCCTGCTGCCACACACTCCTTTGAACTCTCAAAGCACACAGTATTCCAGAGTTCAACACCAACACAGCCTTCTCATATGCACTACTTGGTTAAATATCATAACAGAGTGGCTGACACTGAGAATCCAAGCACAGAATACAACAGCGGATTCTACACTTTTACCTTTATAAAAGAGTACCACTATCTTCTGAAAGGCTTTCATGAAGTGGATGTTGTCATAACAGTACTCCTGCACCTTCTGGAGTAGGATCAACTCTGACTGGCCTTGAGTGCTGAACACAGCAAGTAGGGGGGCATATTGCTGAAAGGAAGAGAGGGTAAAAAATAAAATGCATGTCAGTATACTTAAAAATAAACTATTTTAGAATAAACATCATGAATTCCATCCCTGAAAATGTTTCACTGAAACCTTAGATTTACTTGCACACTGCATTTTCTAAAACACATACAATGCATATACACAAATATCCATGATTTTTGTAGCATGTCCTGAATGCTTAAAGCTAAAATTCAGTACCACTTAGTTACTGAGTTCTGTAAAATCAATTTATAAAGCCCACAATCTGGCATTACTTCTGTCATACATTTCACAACGCAGCATTCTGTTCATTCAGGAGTGATGCTTTACAGATGTTCATAACGTAAGACATCCCAGGATGAAATACATGAAAAAAAAGTCTCTAGTTTCACAGGGGTTTTAGAAGTCCCAGGAAACTGAAATAGAGTAAATGATTCCAAATTAACTGTGATCAACTGTCCTTATTTTTTCTCATTACCACAATTGAGAATATCATGACAGCCTTTGGTAAACAGCAACATTTTCCAAGCACAATATTAACTCCTAATGTTACTCTGACAAGACAGTAGTGGTACATTTAAAAGTCTTTTTTGGTGTTTATTAATATGATAAAAAATAAAGCAAAAACTTACTTGTCATGCAATTTTCCCCTCTTATTTCAGATCTTAAAACTAAAAATTACACTGAAGGACCCTATCTTTCCTTAAAAGCTAGTGTTTATATCCATATCTCTCCAATTTCCTATCATCTTAGCCTGTGATGAGTTCAGCTAAGACCACAATCTTAAAATCAAGATAATATTAAGAGCATTTTTCAGAGATGAAGTTTAATTACCTTTGCTCTTCAGAGACCCTAGCCAAATATACATTGCATATTACTATTTCATCTGCTCTTGCACTAATCAGCCTTTCTTCCAAGTTTTCAGTAAGCCCCAGTTTGGCATTTTCCAGCTGGACTTGCAATGGCCTGAGATCACAGAGCTGTAGTCTGAGTGACCAGGGCTACTGCTGGTCTTATTCAGGTGACAAACCACCCATCACCTACAGTGCTGATGGGCATATTTAAAAGTACACTTCAGCACCTCCACAAAGGGCTAATCCTGAGGGTTTTATCCAATATGGTCCATGGAAATAATTAGTAAAACATAAGAAAATCAACTGAAATTTGAAAGGTTCCAAAATGGGTTTTGCAATAATTATCAGCTGTTTAAGAGAGCATGAAATCACAATAGCCACAAGTAGCTCAGCAGGCTGACAGTATTTAGAACTTTTAGAAGGAACTCCCTAAAAATGGCTAGATATTGCTAACACCAGAGGCCAAGTTTTTCCACTCCTGGCAGGTATAGCCACATCTTTAGAAACAATGTCAGTGCTTTGGTAAGAGCACTGAAAAACTTGTGCAGGCTGTGAGTAGCTCTTTTTCCCCTTTTAGCCCCTGTAGCATTGAGCTGGTATTTAAGCAAACTGTGGGTAGGCAGGGCAATATACAGTGCAGTTGGTTTTTTTAATACACTCAGCAGAATTCATCCCCATCTGCATGTTTGTGAAGTGCTGCTGTCTATTAATATTAATAACTTCTAATAAAAATCCTAGGTTTTCAGTTTGGAAGTAAATTGTCTTCATTTTGCCACATCTGACTTTATCCCCTTCACATTTCTCCCTTACTTCTCAACTGGTACAGACTCACAGTTATGAGTTTTACAGATGTCTAAATGACTAAGGAACCTTCTTACTGCTGGCTGAGCAAGTCGCATTATTTTCCATTTGTGTCATGTTAGGGAGCAGGGGCTCAGCACCCACACTGCTGTGAAGTTCACCAGAACCTTGCCTGCAGTGAAAATTGTCTGGAAGATTCTCCTCACCCATGGAGAACATCTCTTCCCTGCACTGGAGGAGGCCGAGGCACTAAGCCCCTCCAGTGTCACAGTGAGGTTACTGGGACAATGAGGAGCTTATTCTGTGAGATCCAGGGTTGAACAGCTTTCCCTGTCTCCTCCTGAGGTCAGCTCCTGCTGGTCCTGCCATATGGATGGCACACATAACTTTAACTGCACTGCCCAAGTATGCTGGTTCATGGCTGCTCGCCTCAACCCTGCTATTAGGCAGCCACCCATCCAGCAAGGCTTCTTAAGATCTGTGAACTAGGTCAATCCTCTGTGTTCTAACCCATCTCATCTTTTCACCAGGGGTGCCTTGTGTACAACTTATTGAAAGAATCTGCTAAGTTAGAGACTGGTTAGAGACAGATGTCAAAGCTCTGGCAATGTGCTTCGTGAAAGTTACCTGTGATACAAGAATGGAGCCATACAAGAATAAATCCCACCATCTGACATGCCACACATCAAGTATGTATTCATACACAGCCCGATCATAGCACCAGGTCAAAGCAACTCCCTGTTTCCTGGGACATTGACACACAGGAGGGCACAGAACTGAGCTCTGTATCATCCTAACACTGTTAATCCACTTTCTGGAGTTGGCTCAGACACTGAGGTAGCTGAGAGGCCTAAGAGAAGGATCCAAGATCTGTCTCCACCTATCCTAAGAGGAAGGATGTGAAAAATGCTGTTTCATTTTCGAAGACTGAGCTGTAAAGAAGCAGCTATCAAAGTCTAAATTTCTATTTCTATTGCTTCTATTAAAATCTTACTCCTGAGTGCAAAAAGTAAATACTCCAAACAAATTTTCCTCAGTGTTTATAAAGTGGACGTACCTAGAAAGATGCCTATCTTATGCGGGCAAGATGCCTTACCTAATTCATTGGGGTGATGCATAGGACTAAACATCCAGTCAACAGGATTTGTACAAAGGCAGCTATGTTTCTCTTTTCCCAGAGTTCAAATATTCCAGAAAGTGTTTGCTAATTTGCCCTGCAGTACTAGACAATAAAGCTCAATGGATACTTTGTTAAAATTCAAAGAGAGATAATAAAATTTTACATCAAAGGAACAAGAAAAACAATGTCTCTCCTCCTTCTGGAAACTATCTTGTCCTTCTCCTGCTATTTGAGACACTTGAGAAAACTTGAAGGCATTCAGTCTTACCATCAAAGACTACACAATATCCCAAGCAACTGCATTTCTAGGATTACTGATTGGGAAACCAAATTCAGACAAAAGGACAGCAGCAGTAGGAGCTAAACCAACATGGGAACACCCAAGTATGGAGACACACCTAATATGAAGAAAGATCTATTTTACCAGAAAGAATAAATCCCAGATCGCTCCTGTTCCAAGGCAAACCTTTGAAGCCCTGGCTATGAGGGAGTATTCTCCTGGTCAGAGATTACCTGCTTAAAAGACTGAGTCTGCTGAAAAGCTTCTGCTCTCAGACCCAGTGTCCTGCACTGCACAATTACTTCAGACTTAGATGAGGAATACCAATGATGGCAGTGATTGATTTTTCTGCATTGGTTTGGTGTTTCTTTTCTAACTCAAGGTCTTTAGAGTTTTTGTACCAACATGCAGTGGTGGTACTGCAATACTGCAGCCTGTCTTTCTATGTATTCAGTTCCCTCATCCTCAAGGACAGTAGCTGGATCAGAGAGTAACCACAGTGCATGTACACACAGTCCAAGCCAGCTCCTAGCTTATCACTTGACAAGTCACTGAGTATCCAGCTACCACAGCCAACATTGGCAACAACCAATTCACAGATTCTGGCCTTGGCATTCCTGCCTGGATCTATCCAGCCCTCTGTGCAGCCAGCACAGGTGCTGCCTCACCATGCTCCCAAAATGTCTTTGCTTCTGGCAAAGACATTGCAAAGGCAGTCCCTGCAGGCTTACTAGTCAGGTTTACTAGTCAGGTCTGAGCAGGCTGAGTCCCAGCAGTTGCTTAGCCCTGCCCCAGTGCAGGGAGTCTCTCAGGACCCTGGCACCCTGGGAAAGCACAAGGAAGAGAGGCTCAGGCTGTGACCACCCTGGCTTGCCCTGGCACTGGGGGACTCAGGGCACTCAATGATCTGAACTACCTCAGTCCTCAGCATCCATTTGACAGAAGTCAGACTATACACAATGCTTGGTATGCTCAGCATCAGCCTTCAAAAATCTAAATCTCCTGGATTTAAACAGGTAAAAAACTTTGACAGCCAAAAATGTATTCTGTGAATTCACAGCATTCTTCTCCTCTTCACCCATGCACACACCTTTAGATGTTTGAGGGCCTGCTCTGCAACCAGCTCTTCTTTCTTGTTCCATTCCACAGCATTCATGACACAGGTCCAAAGGAGACCAATCACTGCTGGCTCTGGCAGCTCATTTCTTTTCATTTCCTCTTTTACATAAAGCACTACCTGGAGAAGGAAATAAGGGACATTTCCAATGAACCAGAAATGATACTGACTTTCCAAACACATGTAGTCATTTACAACATCATGGCGTAGAAGCATTAAGAAACAAAATTAGAACAAGATTTTGACCCTCCCCTCCAACCTAACAGTTAATGCAGTTAAAGGAAATACATTCTCAAGGATAAATGAAGGAAAATCACCCCCACCCCACAGACAACTACACTTGGAAATATAGAGGATATTTGGTTGCTTTAGTCTTAAGCACAGAGTGGACGGATGAATAAATTAAAATAGTTTAAAGAAAAACAGAGGAAATCTGTTCCTCTCTACCTAATGTTGATTTAAGTCTTTGATTATTATTATATAAACAGAAAGTTGTAAAAACCACTTTTACCTCCTTAATTGGGCATTCCTGAGAGAGACGTTCTTGTAGTTCTTTCTGAAGTTCTTTACGAGTCCCCAGTGACTGCTGAACTCTAAGGAAATCTGAGAGTTCTTTTAGACCTGCTTCAGTAAAATACTTGGCAAAATGGTCCACATTTTGCCGGTTGGCTGGAAATAGTTCCTAAAAAGACAAGCAATGCTTTCTATTAAATAACCAACTATGACTCCTGACAGAATGGAAAGAACATTTTTTAAGAATGAACAGTGGGAATAACCTGTTACTTCACTTAGAATACTGCTTGTAGCCACACTTGGAAAGTCAACACTTCATTCATATTGCAGTGTTTCACTGTAGTGGAGGGAAAAGATGATGTCCAGTTACACAAATAAGCTAATACCCACTCCATGTGAAGTGCATGTACTTATGAACAGCCATGAGCCAAACATGTTGCTCAAAGCAGTCCTAAGAGGAACCACATTTCTTCCAGATTCCAAGAGTCTTGTACAGAAAGTACAAAGGAATAGATGGCAAAACACATTTATCATCCCCTCCCAGTGCATCCACACATTTATCTTTTAAGAAAAATACACTGAACAATACATAAGTGGCCCAGGCACCCTGACCTACCACTAATGCATCATTTAACAAAAATCACAAAATCCACTATGTGCTGCTAACATTAACTCCTGGAGGCATTTCTAATTAAAAAGCACTGTCAATTTATGAAAGTCCAGCTACCTAGAAAAGTTAAAATTATCCTTAAAAATCACTACTGCAAATGCCCCATCTTGAAAAGCATTAAATGGCATTTGCTTACCATCCGTTCTTGGTGTCTTAACAACGATCTGTGGGATGGATAACACTTTTTTCTAACAAAGAAGCTGGAGACTATCCATCTATTTACTTACTGACTAATGAAATTAAGAAACTTTCATGAAGGCATCTATGCTAGGCAACATCATCTGATATTTTACAGTTCTTTAATAGAGCAGAGTAATGAACGCCAATAGCTGAAAGTTTAAGTCAGTCAACCTTGAAATAGAAATAAGATGCAGTTTTCTTCCCTGCCCTCCCCACAAAAAATACCCCAAAAAACAGTGTAACTGGCCCCTTTCCCAGTTAATGGCAAATTATTTATGACTTGGACACTTAAAATCAAGTACAAATTGAAGAGATGGAGGGGTGTGGGAGGCTCCTTACTTTTGAAAGATACTTGCTTAATTACATATTACTGAGGTAGAAACAGGAAATACTGCTGAGCCTCCAGGCTACACAGGATGTGTATTTGACTGCATTATCGCAGCAGCAATCTTTCTGAAGGATCAAAAAACCCCAAATGATCTTCAGAAAGACACTGGGAGAAAAAAGCACATGAAATTGCTACATATTCATATATTGTCTGAATACTTTGCCACAAACCCAGAACACAGGGTTTGAGTCCTAAGGCTGAAAGCCTTCTGCACTGCACCTACTAGGTCTGCTGCCACCACTGCAGGACCATTTATGCTACCTAGATGGCTACTGCTGCAGAAAATTAGCTTACTATTCATTTACTATACTATTTAAACACTGCTGCTTCAGAAACTTACATTCAAATCTGACTCCTTATACTTTATATACCATTTGCAAAAGAAAAACATATTTAAAGAAATAGAGCTTTTCATGCCCATTTGCTGGTATGTTTTGTTAGCAGAGGTTAGAAAAAAACCCAATTTATTTAATTCCCAAGCCCCATATACACAATCTCTCAGAAGGCATCTGACTACAGGAAAAATAGAGACAGAATGTAAAAACATGTGATACTTAATATTCCTGAACCTGTATCAGTGCTACAGCCATAACAATATTGCTGTGTTTCAAAACATTTTAGAAATGCTAACAGAGTCTGAGGGGGAGTTAACATGCTTACAGCAAACTACCATCTGCATTTCATTTCCTTCTTTTTCCCTGGGAGAGATAAAGATTAGTGAAAATATATACTGTACTTACTAGCAATCTCTTATCGAGGTTGGCTTTTCTTAAAGCAGAGGTAACAGAATTGGCATCTTTCTCTGCCATCCATGCTTTAAAAAGCTTTACAGCGAAAGAGGCTGCAATCCCTATTAGAGAAAAGCACAAAATCTGTTTCAGCAATTTTCAACATAAATTAGAGTTGACTATAAGAAGTTCAAGGTAACAAAAAAGTTACAAGACTGTGGAATGAAAATACATTTATGACAACAGAAACAAACACGTAGAGCTGAAATGCCTATTTTCTTCTCTAATGCAAAATTAGTTTTCTGAATTATACTAGATTGAAAATCTTTTCATTTGGTATTGCCCATCTCCATTGTTGTTCAAAGATTTTCTTTGCAATTATTTTTCCTACATTCCAAATTCACAGACTGAGTACAATGCAAAAGGAAAAACTATGCATTAAATGGGTAGGAAACAAAGGCACAAAGCAATAAAGGACAACCAAGAACAAGAACTAAAAAAAAACATATAATCAAAATTTTTTTAGCAAATCCTGGAATGGGGTTAAATAACTTTTCCTAGAGCAGGAGCACCACCACAATTGCTCCAGATTCTTCACTGCAAGTGCAGGGAGCTGAAGGAAGCTGAGAGGTCTCGGAGATGGAGCTCATCCTTGAGGAACGTTGCCAGTAGGTCAGTTATGATTCTCCATACTACACTCATACCCACATCAGGGCTCCTGAAGGCAGTGATAATGGTAATGCAAAACAAATAGCACAATCCTAGGCTACAGCTGTAGTTTTCTGTCTCACCTCCAGATAGTCCAAAACCTCTTAGAGCTACATGGGACCTACTGGTGAGAAGGAGCTTCATCACTCTTAGCCACTTAATAGACAGATATTCATTATTTTTATTTCTAGGATACTTCGACTAAATGAGTCACCAAACAAGAACAGAAGAGACTATTCCCAGACCACTGTAAAGTTCACTGGCAGTCTTTACACATCTTAACTGTTATGGCAGTTTTGGCAAGCTTATTTCAGGAGCTTAGTCATAAGATGTGATCCTTGGAGAAGTACTGTATGGAACCAGGGATGCACCCTGCCAGGCCAAGAGAGGCCTGCAAATACTTCCTTGGGCTTGTTTTACATGTTGGACATGATGCAGCAATCCTAAGTGCTGCAAGCTGACTAACCAAGACTAACAAAGCCTGGTCAACCAGTAGGTGACTTAGGCATAACTTCCACTACAAACACAGTTCTGCATATCCACGAGCTTATGTGCTCAATACCAAAATTGAATGGAATGGTCTCTGCCACCAAGCATTATCATATCCTACACATTTTTTCTAGTTTCAGCTTAAAACAAAACAAAGCAAGTTTTATGCCAGTGTCAGTATTATAGGGTGTGCTGTTTTCAGCTGGGATAGAGCTAATTTTTTTCCACAGTGGCTGTATGGGGCTTTATTTTGGATTTATGCTGAACACTGGATTGATAATACAGATATGTTTTTGTTATTGCTGAGCAGGGCTTACAAAGAGCCAAGGCCTTTTTCTGCTTTTCCAACTGCCATGCTGGCTAGGAAGCTGGGAGGAGACACAGGTGGGACAGATGACCCCAGCTGACCACAGGGATATTCCAGACCATATGACATCATGCTCAGTATATGAAGTGGGGAGAAGAAGCAAGAAGGGAGGAACATTTAAAGGGTCTTCCTAAGTACCCATTACATGTGATGGTGCCCTGCTCTCCTGGAGGTGGCTGAACACCTGCCCATGGGCAGCAGTGAACTAATTCCTTGTTTTGCTTTCCGTGTGTGTGCAACTTTTGCTTTCCCCACTAAACTGTTTTTATCTCAACCCATGAGTTCTCCAGATTTTACCCCTCCCATTCTCTCCTTGATCCTGCTGGTGTGGGAGTGAGCAAGCAGCTGCATAGGGCTTGACTGCTGGCTGGGATTACACCACGACAGGGGGAGGCTGTTCTAGGGCTTCACTACCCACATATTTTCAAACTTACTTCTCATTTACAGCCCAAATTTATCACTGGCTTGTTCCTATACTCTGTGCACATGCAGCCACTCTTTTCCTTTACATAGCTCTTCTCTTTTTCTTTGCTTTGTTCTTTTTCCCCCTTATTTGCAGAAAGTAATCTCAGTCATTTATTTTATTGACTAGCCCCATTGGCTGCTCTTTGCATTTGCATTACTTTGCCAGCATAGGGGACAAGAAAGGTACACTTAACTCTAGCAAGATTCCACCACCACCTAGACATTTCTCTGTCTCTACTACAAGTATGTCAGCAATCCACGAAAGAGTATTTTGTTTTCCATCTATATAGAACAATAAAAGTAGTGACAACACTGGAATAAGGTAATCTAAAAATAAATTAGCAATTTGCACTCAAACTTGACAGATATCCTGTCCACACAATCTACCCTTATCTCACTTTCAGCCATTTCTTAGCCAGTGTTACAAGTCCCATGCCGATCAACAAGTCCCTGAGCTCACCTGTTTCCTCATGTATTTTAACCTCACCTGCATTGTTTTTTGTAAATCAAAGAAATCTGAGTTTATTCATGTATGATCTACTTGGTTTGCCTTGCTTTGATCCCCATTTTAAAACTATCTTTGGATCTTCAATTATTCTTGCATAAAATATCTACCCCAGGATACTGACTGAACAATCTTTCCTCAAATGCTGTCATGATGCATTTTTAGTATATATAAACCAAGAACTAAAGTATATGTAAGCTCTGACAGAAGTTTAGGGCACCTAGAAATGTAAGGTACATAATGCAAATAAGAACTGTATTCTTAAAATTCTAAATTTAAAATATAACAATTTCCATGATTTTTAAAAATTTTGGGTTTTCCAATGCCTCTTGTCTTCCCATAACTAGGAAGACTTTCATTTAAACGCACTGCAGATAATCATCCTAAGAACATCAATTAGTGCTTTTGTTTGAGATTTTTCCTAGTTTAATTCTGATTTCAAGAGCCATGAGTGATGACAGAGCAAAGCTGCAGCTGTGGCTTTTCTTTCTGCAGCATTTAGAAAACGAATGTAATGGTTAGCATGCTGCAAATGAGACCATGAAGTCAGAATAATTTTTTTTTAAATGAAAATTAGAATATATTTTGGCTAATACATAACTCTTTAACACAACCAAAAAAAGTCATGAAAACTGTTCAACACTACCAGTACATTTGCAATTGTGCCAGGTAGTCAGAACTGTCAGAGAAAGAAATTGCTGAGCAAGCAGTTGTAAAATCAGGACTCCATATGCTCTTATATGCTATAAATATATAACAAAATCCTTAAATAAAGTAAAGTAATCTCAAAAAGGCATTGTACCCTAAGACTGAAAGAACTTGTTTACTCATTATATAATAAACACAAACTCATGAGAAAGTAGTAGTGATCAGTGACTGATAAACTATGAAGGCAAAGTGAGGGATTGATTTTTCTTCTGCAATATCCCTTCGGCTTACATGGGATCTGCCTCACTTCTCACTCACAAGATATTAGCAACACTTGAAGAAATGCCAGATCTATCTCAGGAACAGACATTATACTTCACAACTTTACAGTACCACAACAATACATAAATTCTACACTTGTGCATACACAAGTATGACTTTCAAAAAAACATAAATCCTCTGAGGTTTGTTTTTGTTTTGTAGCTTTTTTCTGTCTGATTGGCCTCTTAACAAGATTTCACAAAGTATGTTGGGCACTGCTCTCTGTATATGCTTCTGCTTTAAAATTCTGCTTCTGTTGTACATTCACAAGTTTCCAGCTTCCATTTTATTGCAACATATATAATACATTGCAAAAAATACATCTCCTATAAAAAAAGCTAAGATAAGAAAAATATATGGAAAATTACCTTCTTTGACTATATTGTCAGTGAAGAGGCTTGTTAAAATTGTAGCAGGAAGAGTCCCATTGGCTAACAGGATGCCAGAAAGCATTGCCAGTTTTGTCTGCTCCGTCTCAGTAAAGGCTTTAAGAAACAACAGGAGCTGTGGGCCAGACAAGAAAAAAAGAATTATTTCTTTGAGGCACAGGTAGACAACAGGCAGTAATTAATATTAACAGCTTTATTTCTTATTTCTTGAGAAGTCTCAATACAAATTACAGCAATCACATCAAAATCTACCCAGAAGCATGACAGTGCCATTTCGCTGATCCCTTGAAATTTCACTTTCTCTAAGAACACAAGACTGTACCTGAAGGGAGCCTACAAAAGAGATGTAGAGAGACTATTCACAAGAGCAGGTACTGACTGGAGAAGGGGGGATGGCTTCAAACTGAAAGAAAGCTGGTTTAGATTAGGTATTACAAAGAAATCTTTACTGTGAGGGTGGCAAGGCTTTGGGATAGGTTGCCAGAGAAGCTGTAGATGCCCCATCCCTGGCAGCGTTCAAGGCCAGGTTGGACAGAGCTCTGAGCAACCTGGTCTAGTAAAACATGTCCCTGCCCATAGCAGTTTGGCCCATACAGTCTGGAGCTAGATGGTCTTTAAGAGCCAAAGCCATTCCATGATTCTTTAAGGTCCAGCCTAAGCCATTCGATGATTCTGTTAAGAATAAGGCCTTAGTCAGGTATAAAACACCTCTCTTCTCCAAATATATGTATGCACGTGTAAAGACAAAAGTACTTGCCACAGGCTTGAGACACACAGAAATTACAGGATCATAGACAGGAGCCTGCCTATTCACATCTTCACACTTCCAGCTAAGCCACACAGAGTTACAATTTGTTTTCTAGCTTTCGAAAACTATTGCTCATGGAAACAATAAAAGGATGGGAAAATTTCCTGGTTTACTTTTAGGGAAGGGAACGCAGCACCATTACAACAGATTGTTTTACTGGCTAAAATAAGAAATATATTTCAAGTTCAGACACTACTGATAAAGCTGACAAAGGACAGACAGGAACACAGGCTGATTTAAGACCTTGCCATTCCCAGCACTAATTACAAGAGAAAACAAATAGCTTGAAGAAAAATTACAAATCTCATCATCTTGGAAGATCTGAACTACATATACACCTTTTAATTCTAAAACTGGCAATTAAGTCTATTTTTAAAATCTTAATTTCATATGTTAAAATTACTGACTTGAGAGTACATTGATGAAGTACATTATGCCTTTTTTCCTTTATATCAGAAAAAAAGCCATGCAGAATCACATTTTGTCAATGGCATTACTGTTAACAATAGTGTTTTCCTAATGTGTTGTTAGTGACCACAATAGGGGTGATGGGAAAAAAAGAGGTGAGACAATAAAGGACAGCTTCATTCAATGCAAAAAGCTGCTGATTCCATCAGATGCTAGCTTACAAACTTACCATCGCCACAGAAGAAGGGGGGAAAAAGAAGTACTGCAGATACAATTTTCTGCAGTTAAAAAGAATACTCATTTTTTTCTTCAAAAAGAAGAACAAATGGCATCCCACCAAAAGGATGTCCTGACCTTCTGTAGTCAGGACACCCTTTTTCTTTTCTACATGAGCAACAAATGCAATTAAAGCAAAACAGTTTGTTTTGATAGAAAATTCTCACCAGGTTTCCACATTAGGGTATTTTTTAATGATCAGATTCTACCTATACAAAGGGACAGAATATGACACATGTCCCTGTCCTTGTTTGTTACCATGGATAGTGAGAGATCTTCTCTGAGATATCCAAACAGTTTATCAACAAACGTGAAACTTTCTGAATGCAGTGATGTTTTAAAAATCCAGGTAATTAACAAAGTTATTAAATCTCATGCAGTGTTTTATGAATAGTTCTGCTCTGCGTCAGTGAACAGAACTGAAAAAAAACCCTCATTCATACAGTAGTACTTACATAATAACATCAGCTTTAAATTACAGCTTACACAGGACTGAATGACTCAGCCACAGACAAATCACTGTGAATTTTTATTTTTTTCAGTGGGCTTCAGCCAAATGACTGCAACACACACTTTTAACTTAAAAGAACAATTATGAAACTACCAAATCTCAAGGTGTAATTTTATTTCAGCAAACTGTGGCTCAACTACAAAATGCATGAAAATTTGGGATGCAGAAGAACGGAGTTACTATTTCTAAATATATGACTGAGAAACAAAGCGAGTGCTGTACTGCAAAATGCAGCAACTAACTGGTGAGTACAATGGCATAGGCAAAGGAACTCCAGGGCCACATTTAATGGAAAACAGAACATTCTTAGAGAATTTCAATATAATCCTAGTATAAACTGGAAGCCTGTGGGTTTAAATCTTTCTTTATACAAGCTTTATCAATAATACTGTACTAAAATGAGATCTGCACAAGAAAAAAAAAAAAACAAAACAAAACCAGAATTAGATCCCTTTCCTGGGAGTACTGAGACTGTTAATAAAGAGGAAACAGCTTCAGATTTCTGTGTACTCCACTTAAATATTTTTTCTTTTGCTTCTAAATTAATCCAAATAACCAATATTGGTTATTCTAAATAACCAATAGATGAGGATTTTGATTAGAAAGTGGTCAGACTGACCACTTTAACGTAACAGACCAGGTTTTGATATACTTCTGAGTTCCAACCTCCATCCTTTTATCAGTAACATGTAGATCATGAACAGTTACACCCATTCACGTAAAATTCTGTTTTAAACAGAACCTTTATCTTCTACACATCCTTTGCTACTTAAAGTATTGTTGGTGCTACTTCCCTAATTTTTATTTTACTAATAGTTTTCAAAAGCAGCTCAAACCTAGACTTGTCCTTTTCCGCTGCTTAAGGATACTATTCCACACTTTCCGACAGTTGTGAAACATAGTTTAGGGGGAGACTGGGTGATAGAAAAACCCAAATCTTTCATAAACCCATTTAAAAAACCATGAAACAGAACATAAATTTCAGTTCAAAGTTGTTATTTCAGATTTTTATTGCTGCTAATTTAAGCACTCTTCTTTTAGCATCACAATTACAAACCTCAGTATGGAAGTCACAAAACGTCCAAGACACTTCAGAATAGTTCCCAACCACCCACAGAACATTCTCCAAGCTAATGCTTCCCTGCTGTTAGCCAGCACAGACATTACTGCTTTCATTAGATACAAACTGATTCCAGGCATAAAAAGGGCAGCTCTGGCTCATTATTTTGTATTTCTGTGATATCTACAAGAACTCCCAACGATATAAACAGAAATTTGGAATACCTAATAAGCACAAGAGCAGGCCTCATGTGATGTTCCATGGTGTTTTTGTCATTAAAGAAAAAGTCTTTTAAGCACAATTTCTGGGCATAGAAGATGCACACAAGTAAACATATTCATGTAACATTAAAAAGCACACAAGAAAAACAAGTGCTTCTGATCACCTCTTGTGATCCAGAAATCCTAAATGGTGAAAATTAAGGAACTCTACCCACACAGGGAGCATGGTGTCTTTTTATGTCTTCATTATCTGAACTGGTCTGCTGCTGACAGTTTGTCACATCTGCAGACAGCACTGAATCGTCAGCAATGGAGAAGGCCACTAATATAGCAACAGATATCTGCTGACTGAGTTTGCCTTTCATTTGGCTGACTTAAAGCATTTCTGCTCACTCCCTATTCAATATCAGAATGCTGTTCTCCTCTTATTTCCTAATTCCTAGCTTAATTTACAGTTCTTTCATTAGGAAACCAGGAACACAAACAGGGGACATCACAACATATCCCAGCACTTCAGACACCCTCTTATGACTCAGTGATATTTACCACTGTTAAAGCAAAAAAAAACCGACCTGTACTTTATCCCAATTCTGTTATAAAAAAGTTTATATAGAAAATTGCCTAAACATGCAAACATACTAAATAGACAGATAATAACTGGATTCTTCATCCAAGGAAATACCTATGTAGAGAAAGAAGAACTCAAGTTTGGAACCTAGAATTTTACTGAAACTATTGCAAAATATCATGGGCCTATACCAGTATATTGGGCCATGCTCAAATGAACTTAAGGTGCCTACATCAAAACACAACAAGTGAGCAATGCATCTAAATACCGTCTGTTGAAATTGCTTGCACAAAATAATTTAGATGTAAAACTTTAGATATATGGTTTGTTGATGCCATTAGAAAAACGAGGAACTGGCAATTCTGGGGTCACAGAGTTAAGAAATAAAACAACTGAAGGCTAGAAGCAGACAAAAAGGGGAAAGATGGTAGAAAATAATGTCCTAATGAGAAAGTTGTGATCTAGAAGACATAAAGCAAATACTTGTGCAAATACTGCTATCTAAGATAATCTCTTGAAAGAAAAGTCCCACTGATAGCATCTGCTTCTTCAGCGTGAAACTGCTGGCATTGCCTTGGTTTTTTTGGCATGCCTTTTTCTATGAGAAGAGCTAATTTTCCCCCAAGCACACTATCTGCCCAGTGAGTCTGCCAGAAACATCACTTTCATTGCTGGGACAATGACCCACAAAAAAAAAAGTCAACAAGTCACTCTCTTACATATCAAACCACTGACTAACTGTAGCCATCTTTGGTCTAGCAGAAACACCTTCTGAAAATGCAAATGTGTCTATCTCCTGGACCTCCATAGGCTGCTACTCCTGTACAAATTACACCATGCAGGGATTAAAGGAATAAGTGGTTAAAACCCCTACAGCCTCATAAATGAGAAAACAGCCACTTTGTGGATTCACACAAGCAGGGGGAGGGAATAGGTAAGAAAAAGGCACCTACAAGTAGTCCTCAAGGGTTTTAAGGGCAATGGCAGTGGAGGTGCCATAGTCTCATCTTGTCACTAAGAGTGCAAAGTGAATTTTTGGAAGCTTAAGAGGATGTAAAGCCAAGCAAGTTACAGAAATGAGCGGAGGCGGCTTGAATTGGCATTTGCTTAATATGCTGAGCACTCTCTGAAACTTGAATGCTGTGAGTCAGCGCTTCTCATGTCAATGATTACAGTAATTAACAGCAGGAACATTAGATTTGTGTGGGGATAGAGGTAAATTTAGGTCTTTAGAATGATGTACTGAGTAATCAGCATCAGTTGATAGGCATGCTGGCCACAAGTGTAAAAATAATTTCCTGTATGAGCAAGAATGTATAAATCAAAGCCAAATTAATTCAGGCACAAGAAGTGCTGGTGAGGTACCAAGCTCCAAATCTACCCTCATCTAACACTTGCAGCAACCATTCTAATGTTTAAATAATATGGAAACACATTTTTATGTTTAACAAACATGATATTTTAGTCATGGGACAGGGTTTGCCACTACTAGCATGCCTGTTAAGTTACAGAACAATACAGTGCTTACTTATTCAGGACATTAGAAAAAGATATTACATCAGTTACTAGGAACTCAAAATAGACAAAATAAATCTGTATGGGTTTTTTTCAAGCATTTTTACCCTGGCTTTTCCTGTCTCCTTAGAATTCAGCATCACAAAACAAAATCCACAAATATCCCCTACAGTCCAACAGGCAAATCCTGAGCACTCTGCCACTGGTGAGGACTTTCTCTCACACATATCTGTGGCCTCAAATACAAAAAACCTGCGGTTAGGATTCATGCCACAGTGAAGGAGTGGTTTAATACTCATACACCAAGAGACATTCTGCATAGCAGATTGGTATTTATTTTTTAGAAAAAAACAGAGAGAAGTTCTATTTGCAGGACAGTAGTACCATTTCTCACTAAGAGGTACACCCCAAAGTGTATCAAACTTTTGCACAAAAAAGTCAGAATAAGCAAGTGAGTTTGGTCACAGAAACCAAAGGAATCATTAATTCAGAAATATGCTACATCAAGTGCTTCCTGCTGTATTCCCAGAGAGCTGAATTTGCAGAGTAAAGCCACCTCATGTAGATTCCATCCTCTTTTCCAGTAGAGCTAAACAAAACACCTAGCAGCATCACATTTGTACATATACAATTATATTAGAAATATAATAAAAATACTATCATTCCAGTACAGACTGCCACCAACATTACCTTTTTGATTTCATCTTCAAATGCTTTCTCCAGATATTTGTATCTCCTGATAAGTTTATTGAAGACCTAGAGATAAACACAGAATAAACAAAGATTAACTTAAAAAGTTAAGAGATAAACAAAGATTAACTTTAAAAGTGTAACAATCACAGCCATCTTTCTTTACAAAAAAAAGTGAAGGGAAATAAGCAGCTTGCAGAATGATTTCTCTAGTGTTGTCTGCCACATGGAGAGCATGAAACACCCTTCTCTCAATTCTGTGATTCTTGCTTCACAGAGCAATGCTTGAGTGGGAGAATTTATTACAGTTTGAATCTTATAATATTTTTCAAAATTTTTTTCCTTCACTGCTTTTTCACCCTATCCATAGACAAAAGCAAGGGAGAGGAGGAGAACAAGGGTAACTGCACCCTTCCCCCAGTAAGGCACCTTAGGAAAGCTCTCAGCTGTAGGCTGATGGAGTAAGGGGCATCTTCAAAAGATGCAATATCTTGGTAAATCAACTAACATAAATGTTTACAAGAAAACACACTACTGTCAGAGAAAGGAAGAACACTTGCCAAAGCTTCTAAACCAATTATATTATTGGAACCACTTGTTCTCCAGTTTTGACCATTTGTTTCCCATCATGTGACCACAGATCATGAAACCAGAAGCAGCACAGGTGCAGAGTTCATTCAAGGTGAAAAAGGAAGAGATAAGAAATTAAATCATCACTTGCACTGCTGTACGAAGGCACAAAGCATATGACTCACTGTCACAGGTAAAAAGGTTTATGTGGGGAACAAATGACATTACTGCCACACTGGATGGGGGAGGAAGGAAAATTAGGTTTAGAAAGCTTCAATTCACTTTCCATAATATAAAATACATCCAAACATCCTAGCTGGTAGTATTTTGGCTCAGAAAAAGTGGAAAATCAAGTGTGGCCATGCTGAGAAGTAGAGACACACAGAATCCTAATGAAATAAGATAAAGATAAAAAAGTAAGATTCTTTTTAATATTTCCAAACAAAATCCTGCACATTTTTTTAATCTCCGTAAATGACAGAAGCATGACTTCATATGCAAATAATCTGCTAAAATAGCAATAGTAACTTCAGTCTTTTGACTTGAAGACTCTGCACTTTTGATCGTTTCCATAACTAAATCCACAAAAAAACTAGCCACGCTACTTGGGAGACAGAGTAAGAAATTACCTTCTAGGTATCTTCTAGATAAAAAAAAGTCTAAAATACTATTTTAGACTAACTCCACATTTTCATAATACAGTAAGAGCTCTATTTTTCATTATGCATGAAAAAATGGCAAGGTCAATAAAAGGACATAACTCTTCAGGCATTAATTACAAAATGTTGATTTATTTTGGTGGCTTTTGGTTTGAAGTGCAGAGAATCCATTGAAAATTCCACTCCTTCAAATCCTGAGGTGAAGCCTTACATTTTTCAATATGCAAGCTTTCACTTTACATTTCTCCTTGGAGGACTGGCACTGCCAATTTTTGTTCAAAAGACTGTTAAAATATTAAAATTCAAGAAGACAGAATCAATGCGTTTATGAATCAATGATAACAGAGATTTTCCTGAAGCAGAATACCCTGTTTTCAAGAGATGATAAAGCTGACGCATAAATATTGACTCCCTTTCCAAAAACAAGTATATTTCACTAATTTAGATTATTAGAGATGTTTTTTAAAGGAGCTTTCTGCTATTAAGCAAACATTTTTTACCAATGCAGATTTTGATCCCAGCACTCTTTAATAAAATCAACTATCCACCTTTCCAGGAACTTATCACCCTAAACACCTTACCAGGGAGAGCAGCTTTTATTATTTTATCCACTGTCCCCAGCATTCCAATAATACCCAGTGACTTAAAAAGATAAATACACACTTAATTAACAATAAGAGTTTTGACATATGGGAGTTGCAAGGGTATTGCATTTTTATGCAATCCTGCTGGTATTCAGAATTGCATGGTGGCTTTGAACTTTCCATAGAATTCTTACTGTAATTTTTCCTATAATTACTACCCTCCATTAAGGAGTTATGCAAAGTTAGTTTCTGTTCAAGAATTTTCACTGGCTTTTTGTATTAATTTCACATAGGCCTATTTATGCAAGCCTTATTCCTGCAGGAAGAAATTATACATCACATATGTAGGAGAAATGAATATATGCCCAACTCCTAACAAGTTATGCAACTAAAGGCTGGAGGCGTGAGCTTTATATTTTTTGTCATTCACGTACTTCATAGAATTGCTTAGGTTGGAAAAAGCCTTTAAGACCACAAGGTCCAATTGTTAACCCTGCAGTGCCAAGTGCCACTAAAGCATGGCCCTAGGCTACCATGTCTACAGATCTCTTAAATATCTCTGAGATTGGTGACTTCACCATTTCCCTAGGAAGTCTAATACCATGTTTTACAACTCTTTCAGTGAAGAAATTCTTCCTAATATCCATCTAAACCTCAACTGGCACAACTTGAGGCCATCTCCTGTCATCCTGTCACTTGTTACGTGGGAGAAGAGACTGACTCCCATGTGGCTACAGCCTCCTTTCAGGGAATTGTAGAGAGTGATAAGGCTTCCCCTCAGCCTCCTTTCCTCCAGGCTAGACACCCCCAGTTCCCTCAGCTGCTCTTCAGAGGGCTTGTGGTGCAGACCTTCTGCAGCTCCAGTGCCCTTCTCTGGACACTCTCC
The DNA here is from genome assembly GCA_034509185.1 of Euphonia xanthogaster. Lineage (NCBI taxonomy): Eukaryota > Metazoa > Chordata > Aves > Passeriformes > Fringillidae > Euphonia > Euphonia xanthogaster. The sequence continues at coordinate 29,596,938 of JAYDZK010000113.1, read as the reverse complement.
AGCACTTTAATGTCTTTCTTGTAGTGAGGGCCCCAAAACTGAACAAGGGATTTGAGGTGTGGCCTCACCAGTGCTGAGTACAGGGAGATGTACACTGCCCTGATCCTGCTGGCCACACCATTACTTATAAAAGCTGCATTTCTGATACAGTGCATGTGTTTCTTTAAATACAGTCATATAAATATTTCAGTCTGCATACAGAAAAGGTCAACAAAATTAGTAAGGGTGGTGTCTAGAAATAGACTCAACCAATGGGTAGACTGTGATAAGCAAGACTGCTTTTTGTAAAGCAAGCATTGCCAACTATGATCAGATTATCTCAAACATCCTATTTTCTTACCTAAAATGTCTATATTAGGGCAGATTAATGATTAACAGGATTTTCAATTGGTCTGTAGCTAGCCTAGTGCAGCCAAGACAGTCTGCAGATGTTCCACTATTATCCCTTTTGACACATAAATGGAAAACAGTAATCAGCTATGCTTTTACTGACCTGAGCATAATTTCGGATGGCATCATGATCTTCATCTGCAAAAAATACACAGTGGTTGGTCATCTTGGTCTTGTCATTGTCATCTATGCGAGTTCCTCCAGGAGCTGTAAGAAAGGAGAAAAAGAAAGGCAAGGAATTCTTTCTTACTTTAAAGAATGTAAGATTTAATAAGTCTAGTAAGTCTTACGTTAATATCACTGAGGCAAAAGGCCATAGTAACAGTTAGCAGGGGAGAGGGAAGAAACAGAGACAGACGAAACTTTGCTAAGATGTGCTGGCATCTGACAGAAGGAACACTTGGCTGATATGCTGCACTGTAGATCACACAGTCCTCCCAGGACTGAGTGATTCAGCTCACCCTAAGGTATCTCAGCTGGTCTTGAGAACACTGAGAGGAATTAAATAACTGTGGGCTGGAGCACAACCCTTACACATTATTTTAATTCTTACTTTAAACATTACAATAATGTAAATCCTTCCCAAAGAGAAAAGTATTAGCACTGTATTAGCAATCTGAGTACTTGGAATATCCTGCTAACCCCTCTAATGCTTACCAAGCTCATGTAAACATTCAAAACACTGGCTTATTTTGTTGAGAGTTTTTTTCCTAGGTATTTCCACTAGCTGCTGTTTCCTGCATTACCTCAAATCCTACAAAAACATCTTTTCTTCTTACATACCAAAGAGCAGGAAGGAGGAGTCACAGCAATGTGACCAGTAAAAGGAGATAACTTACTCAAAACACAAAGGAAAGTGAAAAGTATGTTTTTGCCAGAAGCTGCCACTGATACCTGGTAGAAAAGCCCCATGAACATCCACAAAGCACACCTCATTATCCTTCACTTCTCTGAGCTAACTTTTGTTGCACCATCTACAAAGCAAGATTTGCAGCAGCTCTTAACCTGGAGTGCATCTTTTTATGCTAATAAATCCTTCTGTTTCCCCTAGTTAGCATCTCTCGTTCCTGTTGCAATTATATGCTGGTTTAGCTCAGACTGAAGGCTTCTCAGAGCAGTATTCAGAAAGTATCGAGGTATTACTGCACAACAAACAACAAATAGTGCTATGATATGAGATGCAAGCAGTGAAATTGTAATACAGGCTATAATTTCCACTGTAGGAAGATAGCATCTCAAAAGAAGCAAGCAAGGCTGATCATCAAAATTCTCTGTCAGATATTCTGCAGGTTACCTAACATGCTGCCAGCTACCAAAATATCAAAGAGTGTGTCAGCATAGCGGCGGTAATCAAGTCGTGAGCCTGCTGCATCCAGAAACTTGGCTATAGCCTCCAGGTCATTCCCAGCTTCATTGAGGCCTTGGACAATTGTATCCCTGAAGACTGTGGGTTCAAATTTCTCCTTTTCATCTGAAACAGAGAGAAAAAACGAGAAGGAGAGAGAGTGTCAGTTTTAAAACTTGTTAAAATCCTGTATCAATCAGCAATTGAAAGGACCATGGCACCTAAAATACTCTTCTCATTCTGGTCAACACACCAGAAGTTTGTTTGTATCATTTCTGGAAACTCTGCAATGTTTACCCTTGCTTCCCCCCTCCTCCTCATCTCTCAACACCAGAACACCATAAACATATGGGAATATATAAATAGAGGAAAAGCAATGATTGTTTTCAAACTTCATACTCTTCTCTTGCTCTGAGAGCAGAATAAAGGGAATGCCACGCTATAAGTACATAATCTCAGTGTATGAACATTTTGCTTTTCATCTCTTGCTATTTCTCTTTTAATAACTATGGTCACATTACTAAAATGTTTTCAAAAAGATTCTTCGGGAAAAAATGGGAGATTGAGTTATTAATAAAACTACTTTTTGAATAAACATTTAAGGCAACACAATATAACCAAGAATTTATATTTTATATTCACAGACCTAAGCAGCACTAGGAACACAGCACTCACACTGCATTTTCCACAGCTGTCCCTCGTTGATTCAATTAAGGCACTGCCTGACCCCCAGACAAAGTCCCTGTGTCAAGGTCATTAGTTACAACAGAAACAACTGCAAGCTCCAGATAACTCTTATGTAGATTTACCCATACCTCCTGCTGCCTTTTTTGCCTGTGGCCACTTGAAGCTTCTTAAGAAAACCTGCCCTGTCATTATATAAGAGTACAAATGAAATGCCTGTTACTGTTAAAGTAACTTTGAACTTCCGAAACAAAATTGCAACCTGTTCTGAGCACTCACACGCAGGGTTGTTATCACCTGCTGACACAAACACTGATACAAGTTCTTGAAAAACTGGAAAATATCCAGAGGATCAATCCACAGATTTTTACTTACTAAGACAATTGAGGATTGGTTAAATTTCTGTCTAAACATATGCTAATGCAGTCTGAAATATGCCAGCTGCAACTCTTGCAGACTTTTTGTGGGAAGTTCTGGCCTTCAGGCATCCTCTGGCTGCAGCCTTCTGTTCCCTGCTACTCAAGCGCAGCTTTTCATCCCAGGCCCTCAACAAAAGACCTTGCTTTTTAACAGCCTCTCTTCCCTAATTTCTTCCTTCCTGCCACACCACTTTCATGGCAATTGAATAACTATTTCACAGACAATTCCTACTTTTAACAGCTTTTCTATTTCTCATATAGAACAGTTCTCTCTCCTCTGCTGCATCTACCTGGGGAGCACTCATTCTAGTACCTTCAGCACCTCACTTGCACATTCTTCTCCACTTCCAATGCATCCCCTTCTTCCACAGCAATTGTACCTGGAAGGCATAAAGTAGTCCCTTCCACTCAGTGTCCCAGGCCACTGGGAAGCTCAGGGGATTAGTCCACTTGTCCTTTTTCAAGGAGCCTGGCAGCACACAGCCAGCTGCAGCTCAAGGGCTCTCTCAAGCACTAAGCAGTGGAGTAGGACTCCCTTTTTTCTCAAAAATCCCCTGATATGCTGAGCTTTTCATGACTCAGTCTACTACCCACCTCCACATGGACTGCTGCTCCATCCCCCAAATCTGACCTCCTCAGACCAAAACGGAGACAACTCCATGGACACCCATACATATGCTCAAGCAACCATCTGCTCCCAACTCTGGCTCCCCCTGAAGTGATGCACACAAACAGGGCCAACCTAGATTCGCCACCACCACGCTCTCACCATCCAATACACTCACTATTCAATAATGTCCCTTCTCTGGACTGCAAATGACTTCTTTCCAGGCTTTTACTTCACACTTCACACCAGACCTTGGAGATGTTCAGGCTCTCAGCCATTTTATCTTGACTTTGGCTGTGATGAAAACCTGGAGTCTGTGTTTTGAGGAACCACCTCTCCTATCTGCAGGGCATGGCCATCAGGGACAAACCAGGAGGTTGAGAGGAGAATGGAAGTACATGCCTTTGCTCCAAGGAAAAATGCCCACAGAGAAGCATGCTACTGGAATCCCATCCAAGCCACCAGACCTGTTACCAAACACTCAGTTGCAGCTCTCCTCCAACTTGAAGTACAAAAACCAACCCAAACCAAAGAACAAAGCAGCCAACCAACCAAGAAACAAACCAGTCTTTTACTGAAATAAGTACTTCAGTATGTGTACTTCAGGCAGTTTTACTTGAGCACAAGAAATACAGTTCCACCCATAAACAAGCATCTGAGTGCAATTATTCTCTTTTGGATTGCCAAAAAAGTATGTATTATTTGAAGATTAAAAAAAAATTAAAAATGCTTGAGGACACATCAACCAGCAAGAAGACAGACCTTTGTTTTAAGAGCTGAAAAAAAAATCCTGTTTTACTTTTTCAAATGTATTTTACCTAAAAATTCAAGATGTTCTCATCTAAACTAGAAGGTATTATAAGCTTGGTATCATGGGTACACAGTGCTCAGTACAAACACAAACACCATGATTAATACTTCTTAGCTGTTTTAAATAGATTCTTCCCCTGCCCCAGAAGTCTTCCTCTCATGTGTAGTACCCTATTATTTTCTTGTCTCTCACAATCTAAAAATTTACATAGGAACAAGAGGTGAATTCATTGCATGAAAACAATTTATAATTTTATTGAAACATTTTCCTACCAAGCTAATGTACTGAAGAGGAATATGCTGATGTATTACAAGAGGGTGAGTAAGAAGCCATCATCAACAAGTGGTGACAGTCTGTTGAGCTGTCAAGTGCACAATTACTAAACAAGCACGGATCCAATCATGGGCTAGCAGAGGCAGGTGTAGCTTGCAGATGTGATACGCACAATATCCACTGCAGCACTGCTATACACAGCTTTTCAGCATGTTCCTAGATGCTTATTTCCTATCTTTTGCTTCTAAGAAAATCACAAAGTATGTTCATAGTCCTGTCCTTAATTAATTTTATCATTTCAACAGAAGGCCCACAACTGTAATTCTGTGGAAGAAAAAAGATAACGTAGTAAGAAGAGGGGCCAAACAAGGTAACAAAGGTGTTAATACTGACTTTTCATTAGATAATTTTGTTATCTCCATAAATATAGCTCCATAAACACAAGTACTGGCCAGACACCAACTACTGCTGACCCTCACTGAAAAAGGAATATTCAACAGGTACAGAGATTATACCAAGAACTGACCAAACTATTTTATTTGCCTAGATTGATAGGAGATGTGAGATGCCTCCTTCCCTTGGAAGGTTTTTCCCTTAACAGCATAATTTTTCTTCCTTCAAATCCTTTTAAAGTGATTTGAATGTCCGCCACTATATATATGCTGCATTCAAGGCTTATTTCTTTCATTTGGTTAATCAATATAACTAGAAAGAGATTTACAAACTACTCCTCCATGATTCTCTCTCAAAGATGTTTTACACACTAAGCATATTTTCAAACTTTAAATTGAAAAATATTGTATTATTATTCTTTTTTGCTCTCTGAAAGCTCCGAAGTTGTTCACAACCTGAGATTAGTTGCAGCTAGCTGACCAGTGGCTAAGAGCTCACATATGCAATTAGTTTTATTAGATGCCTGACTGCAGTGTCACACCTTGCTGAGATGGGAGTGCTCCAGGGATCTGCAGAAGGGGAAAAAGGAGTATCATGGGACACAAATGGGTAAAACTAAGCAGCTCACTGTCCCCAGCACGTGCATGTTTCAGATCCCCTACCTGCCTGCTGGTTACACGCCACAGTATGGTCTCCAAAAACTGAAATGTCATGGTCAAACCACAGCTACTGCACTCTGTCCTACCTGGGTGACATTTTGGGACTCCCCGATATACTGAAACTCAGCATAAACAAAACCTAATAATATTGTGTAGTTTTAAGCCTAAGACCTAACAACCTGTGGCACTGCTGTGATATAAAAGTATTTGGAAACCTAAGGGAATAAACATACTTGGAAGCCATTTATTTTCCTCAAATGCTCTGCCTCTAGAAAGAGCCAAGTATCTACAAATTTCTAAGCAGGCTATTAAAATATTAAGGCAACCAGGATGACACCACTTTTGAAGAAGAGATTTTATGCTTTGAGTACAAAAAGTGTTTGCATGTTAAAATTTCTTTATTAAATCCACTGAATATCCACAATCCCATTTAAGTAACCTCTCTCAAAAGAAACACTCCAACCAATCTTTCAGACCACCTCCCACATCTTTTCTTTCTTCCATGTAATCAGTGAGTTATCTAGGGCTACTTCTAATCACTGTAAACAGAAATCCAAGGGATAGGCACAGAATTGCAAATCAAGTATCTTTATTTATTCTAATTATTGCTTGCATTAAATAGAAGCCAAAGACCAAACCTGTACTATGACAGATTATGCCAAACTTAGTGGAAAACGTAAGGTGAAAGTCTCTGTGAGAGAGAGAATATTTTCTAAGACAAGTTTTTCAAATAACATATTTACCACAACTGACTGACCTAGACTGAAAAATACATGGGATCCATCCAGCAGTGTGCATGTCTGAGTGCTTCTACTGGCTGATCTGACAGACAGATTTCTTTAGGGATTGCTAATTCCACTCCTCTGGCTACATCTATATGGTTGTGAGTTAATGCAGTGTATAGCTCCCACTGCACAATGTTCTCGACTGCACTGATAGAAAGTTAATCCCACTAATTACTGGAGCACCATGATATTTAATTACAAACAATACTGGCTTCTTTTTTAATTAGTTATCCTTACAAATGTTGCATATGCACCATAGGAAAGACATTTTGCATTTAAGAGACTGTACTAGTGAAACAAATTGAAAAAGTGTTGGATGCAAGGGAGGAGAGATGAGAGAAAGCTGGGACCGCTTTTTAACATGACTGAAACCAAACTATTTTGCAATTCCTACCTAAGCTTCATGATCATCTTAGATCTCTAGACACTCATCATTCAGCTCTTCAGAGCTGTGACAGAATTTGAAATTTTCTGAGAAAGGTTACCAACTCTTTTTGTTTCTCTCATCCATGCTAAGAAAATGCTCATATTTACATTTTCTGTCACAAGACATTTAGATAAGCTTTTAAGACATGTTAGCTTTTGATCAGAAACAGGAAAATCAAGATGGAAAATGTCTGTTTCATGACAGATAGGAACCCCACCTGCGCCTGCTGTAATAATCTACTATTATACCACCAAAAAATGTGATCCTTCTTTTCACAAACCAGACATCTGGTTTTGTTTTTTGGTGGGGGAGCAGGAAAGGAATAAAATAATTAATTACATGTATTTTGTCTCTCTGCCTCAAGACTGTTGGGCATTCATCCAGCCACCTAAACTGCAACAAATGAATTCTGAGTATGGTATGAGCAAGCACGTTAGGATGACACCTGCTGTGCCAGAATACCTGGATGGTACAATCAGCACCACTCAGCTTTCTTTAAAAATAGATGCTCTACTGTACTTAATCAAAGTGTTGGTCATGTTTACAGAAAATCAGTATCACAATGAGTAAATTGGGACGCACACAATTGTTTTATTTAAACAATTAAAAAAAAAGACTACACTAACACAGGAGAAAAAAATACTTGTGAAAGAAGAAGTTCCTGACCTCCTTCTGACCTGAAAGCAGGGCCACTGAGATGATCTGACCATCTCATGGAGAAGGAAGGCGAGAAAATTCCTTTTTAGATATGAAAGGTTCACTTACAGACATGGCATTGATTGAGTCAAAGAAGTAAAAATGAAAATCAAACCAAAAAAACCCAGGTAATTTTCTTTACATAATCTTTAAATAAAAGCTCATATTTTACTTTCTTAGTTGAAAAGGACATTTTAAGAAACACCCAAACCAAACATGTAACAAGTTTTCCTTATCATATGCAAATATATTATAAATTAATTTAGCATCTAATCTTTAACTGAAGCCTCCATAGGACTTCATAGCTCAAACTCAAATTTTATATAAAAGTCGTAGGGTATATAGAGAAAATAATAGAATTCATAGAGCTTAGTTAAAAGTAACATCTTCAATCTTAACATGGCTGAAAAGAAATGGAGAAAAATCCTTTAGCTGAACTTCCAACCATTCCACCTGCTCTGTTTCTAGTTATTTTAACAAAGAAGAAAATAAAGAAAAAAATGTAACGCAACCTACCCCTCTTCCTAGTTTTGAACCGCTGGCCTGTTAGCACCGGCTTCTGATTCTTATTCATAAAATTTCTGGAGAAAGAAAGAAAGGGAAAAATATTTATACTCTACCATTTACAGCAACAGTTTAATCTAAAGGCAAAATAAAGATTCGGTGTAGCAAAATCCCAACATATGACAGGTAAAGTTCTTCACACATTTTCCAAGAGTAATTCACATTATATTTAAGACGAAGAGCACTACAATCCAAGGATAACTTCAATGAGATGTGTTTCTCTTAAAACCTGGCTGTTGGCATCTCTGTAAAAAACCGTGAAGATTCAAAACTGACCAGGAAGATGATGGAGTCAGTGCCCTTACTCCTGGGGCAGGGGTACACAACCACTGCCCATGCAGCTCATGGGGATGCTGGGGGCACAGAAGCCACTAAGGCAGAGGACTGGGAACCATTCTGGTGAGGCTCTGCATGGTGCCTCTGGTCACCAGGCAGATGCATGCCCAGGGTTGTGCACTGTCCAGCTCAAGACAAGAATTTGTGGTCTAACCATAAAGAGAGTGCTTTAACCATCAAATTCTAATCAAACATTTCTTACAAGCATCACTGTATCTTAGCAACTTTCAGTTCTGAAAAGCACGTGGGTGTTGTAAAAATAATAGAAGATAAACAAATCCCTCACCCCATCAACTTTGAGCATAAATACAGAGTTAAGGACCTATATGGCACATCATACAACAGTAAGAAATACTGGGCTTGTATTACTTAAGAACTTTACAGCAAATCTCAACACACAATATCAAAAATTTGGGAATTGATAATATATTAATGTCATTTTATCTAAAGAAAACAAAACTATTTTTAAGCTTTGGATACAATCAGTTTCATTGCACAAAACTCAGCTTATGCAAAGAGCAGCTAAACCAAGAGCTGCATGCAAACAGCAGCAATTAAAAGGAAGCTTTGCAGAGCTAGGAATCACCACAGGTCATCACCCTGTCCTGCCCACAGCATCTGCCAGCCCTGAGACTCAGAGGCCACCTACTTCTCACTCTGCAGGCCATTAGGTCACTGTTACACGAGTTGCTTGTCCAAAATTAATCCTTACCATGCAAGACTTTGAGCATGTTCTTCTAACAACTTCAGTTTTAGAGAAGTATGTATTATTTGTATTTCTTCATTGTGGACTCTGCAGGTCTAGTTTAGAAGTACACAGATTTGCCAACATGCTTCCTACCACAAATGAAAAGAAACTCAAGCTCCATGGCTGAGAAAGAAGCCATCAATCATATGTTACCATCCAAGCAGTGTTTTCTCCATCCCTGAAAGTTCATTTACCTCTCTTAACAATGCTCCAGCTAGACAATGTACTCCCATTCACCAGACTTCTAGTGGCTGCACCCCTAGCTGGCCACTTCTGCAGCATTTCAGATGTTTTATTGGCAAATCACTTCCTTCTAATCTAGGTTTACCACTTATCCACAGTCAAAAACTCTGCATGCAGGCACATGAACTGGAAATAGCCAGTACAGCTCAGAGTCAAGGTTTGCTAACTGTAATTCACAAAACAACAAATACACAACAAGCAGTTCAACTGAGATTCCCACTCATCACTAAGATTTAAAGCTGCAGTTGTAACAGACCAAGGAACATTTCAAAACAACTGCAACACTTAACAGCCTTCTTGAAAAACGTTCTTCTCATCTGCAAAGACTTAAACATGGCAAACCAGGATATCATGGGACCTTTCAAAGTGCTGTAGGATCCAGGAGTGCCTTCACAGCAGAGCTCAAAAGGCTCTTTCCCCTGAAGAGACAGCTCGGTGTTAGAGGAACAGGAGGTGCTTTATAAGTTAATTAGGCACATAATCTAGCAATCTACAGGGATAATCAACAGCCCAGCCTCTAGCCAGTGACTGGCTAGATTTGACATACTTATCTGCTTTGTCTTTCTTACCTTCAGTTATTTGTAAAGAGAATGATCTATAACATTCACCTAGCTATTTTTGACTTGTTTTTATGATTTGCCTGGACACCTTACACCTTATTCTAAAAACATTTATTTCAAGAGATGGCAAGAGGAACCTAAGAAGTTTGCAAAGAAACTGTCAAGCGAGCCACACAGCAGGTAAGAACAGTAAGAATCCACTTTTTACAGCTCTTCCAGAGCACAAACATGCTGTCAGGCTGAGGTCACAGTGCCCACTTTCTTAAGGAACACACAAAAGCCTTCAACCCAGCATACCGGTACAGCTTCCCAGTTTCTATAAAAGACAGAAATGCATAAATAAATTTCTAGCACCAGACTTCTTTCCTTGGATGCAGTGTATTTTTAAGCTGCAAAAACACTTGCATGCACCTAAAGCTTGACCATAGATTTTAACTATTGCCTGTGAACATAAAATACATCCTTTAAGACAGCTGGGAAAATACTTTAAAAAAAACCAGTTAAAGCAGGACTCTCAACTTGTGGCAGATTTAATGACTAGAGGTTCAGTGCAACAGAAGAGACTCTTGAATAGTTAATTACTAGGAACACAGGATATGCCTTCTTCTATATTTAGCTTTAAATGTACTGTGCTTTAATCTGCTCGAGTGAGGGTCTGGCTTTATAAAGCACTGCCTCAAGCAATGACCCAGGATCCTTCATTAAGAAACAGCATCTTGAGACTGAGCAAAACCAACCCAGACATCTCTACAACAATCAAGAATGGCATCAGCTCCTGAAAATGAGATTTTTAAAGTGCTGTTGCTACCACAAGAGATGCCTGGATAATAGTTTAAAATTTACAAAAGTGAATGCAATGCAAAAACTTTTATTTTTTAATCAATAAGAAACCAACAACAGTACAAAAGTGGTGGCTGAAGGTTGTAAATTCAGGGTGGAAGCATATAAACTTGCACAGCACATTTGATTGCATCAGAGTGCAGCCTGCCTCCCAGGTGTTAGATAGCTGTAAAACCTTGAAATCTCTTAAGACTTTGAACTATTACATACAGTCTCCATTTTGAAAGGTACAGCACCTGGGCTCAAAGCCAATGGCCAATTTTGAAATGGCAGCTAAAGCAGTCATGGTGGTTTCAGGTGAGCAAGGATCTTAAGGACAGATGTGGGTAGGAAGTTAAAATAAAACTGAGAGACATATACAGCTGTAGATATGCAGATATATATTATATAGCAGTTACTCTAATAAAGCAATCCTTTTCACACAGTTAATAAAAATTGTAACAGTTTTAATTAATAAATCCAGCATTAATTAATAAAAATAATTTATAAAACCTGCAACAGACAAAGTAAACTTTTTTCACCACTTCAGAAAGTATGAACTCAGTAAGTTAGAAAAATGTAGCCTTTTATCCACACCACAGGGAAATTCTTAAGATGATTAACTCCTGAATTATTTAAAGCCTTGGTAAGACTGAAGTTTCTACCATTTGTTCTTGGAAATATTTTGCTCAAAGTGAAAAAAAAAGAAACAAACCTGAAAAACTTTATTCAAAGCAACACTATTTTTCTAAGCATAATTTTGGACTTCCTTTGACCAAAATATCAGAATCATCTGAGATTCTTCAAACATTAACATGCTCAGATGAATCTGGGAACAGTTACTTCACAGCAGCGAAACTTCACTGCCCTAGTTACAGAGAGAAGGGAATCAATGCCAGACAGCATAAGAAAAAGGACAACATTTTAATAAAAACTACCAGAATTTTATGGCTCTTTGTGCGCAGGGCACAAAATACAGCCCCCAGGGCAGGCAGTGACCCTCTGGGCAGCCCACTGGATTGGGGAGGCAAGGGGGGCAAGCAGCACAGCTCCACAGGATGCTGCTGCTGTTACTGTGGGGACTGGCATGGATGGCATTTGACTGACAGGGCGATGGAGAGAGCTGCCAGAACACCACCAACACAGCACCAGCAGCTTGCACAGGAACAGATGCTTGGCAGGAGTTAGTTCCATCTCCTTCCCTTGCTCAGATATCACGTAAGACGGGGCACTGATCAAAAGGCAAATAAAATAGAAGCGTAGATGGGTAGAGTTGCTATGAAGGAAACATCCCAATGCACATATCAAAGGCAATCTTTTCTTTCCCACCAAAGAATATCCAGGACATTAAAAAGCTTTGCTGGGTCTTTTTTATCCAGCCATGTTATTGGGTGTTTCCATTCTCTCACAGTTACAGTTCCAGGCTTGAGGTAAAGAGAGTTTTCCACCCCTTTCAGCAGTAAGCCAAGAAGTTACATTAAATGCAAATTACTGAACTGGAGCAGCATAGAGGAAAAGCTGCCCTTGTACTTTTGCCAGAGAGGAAACATGTCAGCACGCAGCCAGCAGCTGTCTCTGCTCTCTGAAAAGCAGCAGACAGCTAGATCATAAGCTAACAAAATCTGTAGGTGGAAAACTTATAAATCATTACCAGTAGAGAGGAACAGAGCAAAGTAAGGGGACAAGAAGACAGAGCAGATGCAATGCAGACACAGGCTCTCAACAAATCCTTCCCGCTTTCCACCAGGACACATCTTTTGTTCCTAAAACACTGGGATCTTTTTAAGAAGTGACTAATAAGCTGGAGGTCCATAAATTCAACTATGGCACAAATCACCAGGAAGTGCAGCACCAGCAGCCAGGTTTATCTTGCAGACTTGCCACAGAGGCACCAGCACAGCTGCCATGTTTATGAAACCTTTACCCCAAAGGTGCTGTTCATTAGAAACAATAAAGCCAGAGCCAGGCTCTTGCCACATTAAAATAAATTCCCTTCCCTGATTTTATAGCCTCAGCAGCAACATGCAGGGACAAAACAGTAACACAAGAATCTGCAGGATAAATACAATCAACATGGGGTTTTAATGTTTACATGAAATAGGAATATTGCTGAACCACATGCCCTGTCTTTCCCCAAAGAGCCTTCCAGAAGCTTTCAAGGCACTTAAATATTTTAAAAATGCTTATTTTTTAATCACAGAACAGTACTGGCCCACAGTAAAAAGTGTATCTACTTCAATAAAAATATTTGTCCCTTTTTAGCATGCTTAGTGGGAGAGAGAAAACAAGGACATGAAACAGAAAGAATCAATTTAATTCTGCAGCAAAATGAATACCTGAACAGAATGAAACTTACCACACATTAAATAATAAATAAAAACCTGTGCTCATGAAAGGTTTTCCAGGAACGAACTGGGCATGAAGCTTGTAAAGAGTTATCCTGGAGAAGGAGGGGGAAGGGAAGACCTTACTGCTCTTTGTAGCCACCTGAAAGGATGCCAGAGGCAGATGGAGCTGGTCCCTTCCAAGTAAGGAGCATCAAGACAAGAGGAAATGGCTTCACGTTACAGCAGGAGAGGTTTAAATTGGGTACTAGGAACATTTTCTTCACTGAAAGCATTGTGCAGCACTGGAACAGGCTGCCCAGGGAAGTGATAGAGTCACTGCCACTGGAATTATTTAAAACACACGTAGATAGACTTGGTGGACATGCAGATGGCATTTAAGAACATGATAAACCCAGAAAAAATGAGAAGACAGATTCACTGAAGTCTGCACCAAAAACCACATCACCTAACAGCTAAACTGTGATGCACAGGAAGATGTTTCTTGAAAAACAGTCAGAAAAACCCCAGTTCCCAGTGCCATCAATAAATGTACAACCACACACAGCATTAGAGAGCCACCTCACTGCACTCATTTCAGGACAGCAGGTATTTCTTAGCTCACTAACCAGGAATTTCTACAGAAGTGGCTCAGATGAGTAACACTACTAAAGCACTTTCAAATGCACTTTGTGGTGTCAAGAGAACTGTAAACTGAGCACTGAGACAATGGGCTTCTCTGTCATGTCATCAGGAATCATATAAAAAGTGCATGAGTCATGGAACAGTCAGTGAAAGAAAGGAAACAAAAAAAAGCAGAAAATTCCTAATAATTGGCAGGTAGAAATACAAGCTAAGAAAATTAAATCACACACTCAGATTGACACACAAAAAATGTTGTTGTTCAGCAACAAGATTTCTTCCAGCAACTAAAGAGGAGGAATTAGATGTAATTCTTTAAGAACAAGGTATTAGCAGGAGCTTTTCTCACTGTTGAGAGCTCTCTTAGGTGCTATACTCTTAACTGGAATAGGCTGCGATAATGGAGATGGTGGATTGCTACAAATCAATTCATATCCAATTAACATTCATTTGAAGGTAAAAATGCCAACTCCAAGCTTGCATACTTTGCCAAGAGGAAAACCTCTTAGAAAAAGAAGGGGATAAACAGCATCAGGCAGAGATCAGGGTCAGGTGAACTGAGAAAACAAGTAGAAGAAAGAACCCTTCCAAAGCTAACAAAGTTTTTTCCTCACACAAGACACCATTTTCAGTGGATTGTGTAAATGCTAAAACAGGGCTCTCAAATTTGGAGACATTACATGTCCTGATCATCCTGAAAAATACAACTGTCTTAGCAATTGCCATAGAGATGATTTTGTTATGGGAAAATGGTGTAGCTGAAATTCTGCAAAAGCATGACTGTAAAGGTACTGCAGCAATTTAGTTCAATCCTTCATTAATGTTTAGGGAAGAACTACAGTAGCCACTGTTCATAGTACATTTGCAAGAAATCATTAATGGAGTTACTCTATAGGGATCCCTGGAACCAGCTCTCTAATAAACCAATAAATACAGGGAATTGGAAGAAAACATGTTAAAAAAAGTACCAGAGAGGCTTCATTCCCAAAAACAAAGCTTGTTAAGACACAAGAAAACACAGTAACAGTTCTGTAATAAAGGCAGGAAGATCAGCTTTCTCGAGTAGAGTACCACTCCTCTGTTCAAGCCCATCCTGCTTCTGTTTTTTTAATGTATCAGCCCACTGGAAGTTTTTGTAATGTTGACCCTACTCACACAATTTCAGTACCAACAATAAAATCAGAAGATGTGCCTCTTCCATTCTTCCTGCTACCTCAAAGCTCTGAGAAGCAGCAAAAGCACTGGACATCACTAGTGCCTCCAGGACACAGCATTGCAACACTTGAAAACTGATAAACTAAGGGCTAAGGTTAAAAATAAAAATAAATACAATCTGTGCATTCTCCAGAAAGCAATGCTCCCCAGATGCTAGCAGCTCATTATTTCATGAACTAAATACAGTAATGGGAGGAGGGATGTATTAATAGCCAGCACCTCCTACACACCCGCAATTGGTGAAGGCCTTGATTTTAATAGAACAACTGCTTTAAGCAATAAAGCAAGTTTCAATTCAGAACTCCCTAATTATTTCTTCAAAGCATGTGCAAAGAGTTCACCAAGATAACACATGGGGTTTTTTTTTACCTGAGGGTAAATGCCAGGTATCTGAATTCTGATCTACCAGCTGCCAGGTATCTAAATTCTAATCTTCCTGGCACAAAGGGCCAGCAGTGAAAACATACAACACTTTTCACCATATCTAGTATTCTAAACATACCAGCCAAAACTGGTCAGGCTGTTAGCAGTATTCACTTGGACAAAAAAAGGAATCTGTAACTGACTTGTGTCACTCTGTATCCAAAAAGCAGTCCCATATTCCCTAAGGCTGCTTCTTCCTCCTCAGAGCAGGTGAACATTTTGACAGAATACAACTAGTTTTGGTAAATAAATTCCTGGAGTGGGGAACAGAAGCAATCAATGCTTGGACTGCTTCGACCTGCAAACAGTTACTTTCTAGGCAATGGTGGGTACAACTCCTCTCAGATCAAGCTAAGATAATTCCATGGCAATAGATACCAATTCACATCCACGTTCCGTGTTGGGGGGAAAAAAGAAATAAAGGCCACCCATGGGGTGCCTACACAATCAACTGTTATGCTAGGTGAGTCAGAGAAACAGCTATTACAGACTGAGCAGACACTTGCTATCCTACCCACTGCTTGGCAGCTCCCATACCAGCACTCTCAGCCTTACTGAGCAGCATTTCTTCACCTCTATGTAGAAACCTGAAAGCCCCTAGATTGCAGCAGGAGTCTATCAAGGGCTATTAAACACATGAATGATACAACCTTCTAAGCTTGAAAATTGATACGAGTTTAACAGGACATGAAAGAGAAATGTAGCACTCCCTTCTATCTATACTGGTTTTGGGTTTTGTGGTGTTGCGTTTTCTTTTTTTCCTTTTTTTTTTTTGTTTTGTTCTCTTTGTTTTTCTTTTCTCACCTACCAACACTACAGGCCACTTCCAGAGATGAGACTATAGACCCAAGGCAAATTTATCTCAGAGGCCAAGCTTTGGTACGAGAAGGCTGTCTCTTAAATCCACAAACACACAAGGCATCACTCACATTACTCACCCATGACACCATATTCCACCGGGGAGTATTAGAACCATAGCACTGAGAGCTGGGTGGCACCTGAGTAAGGTTAGGTTAGGAGAAGAAGTAAACAAAAATCCCAAGAGGACTATCCTGGGTCAGCTTGTTGTGTTGCTAATTTTGCAGGAGGACTTTAGTTGCTTTTTGTAAGATGAGGGAAAACATTCAATCCAGTTTTCTTTAGAGAGCAAAAATCTTTGAGACATTTTGTGATTCAAGCCACATATTTCTTCCCAAAAACGGAGGTGCCCAGAGAGAATATTGTCAAGACTGGTAATGGGAATCACATTGGTATTGTGATTGAATTGTGTGATTTCAACTGCTTTACTTTCTACGTGTTATTTACATTTGTATGACATTGTCAGTATAATTTGTGTTACTCTGTTAAATCAGAAATCCCACATAATCTCAACTATCTTCAGGTGAGGAAATTAGGTATTAAACAACATACCCTCCACATGTGGAATATCTAAAAGATATTGATCCTAGAGTACTGGACTCAGACACTATTTACATATCAGAAATGGAAGATAAGTTTTCGTTTGGTAACCCAAAGCTCAAATATCAAGCAATCATGTACGGCAAAGTTTCCCTTATTTTGGAATATCATACACAGACGCAGTCCTGAAAATTCTCAAAGCACTGCATCTTCTCTCAGTTTTGACAGTTTAACTTCGTTTTTCTTGATCTTCTTCCATCCTGTATTTAAACATAAATGACATTAAACGCAAGACTCATCTGAAAATATAAATGCATAAAACCAAGAATATGTCTTTGATGGTAATCTATATTCAGGAGACTTTGGAATACATCAAACTGAACCCAAAGAATTCACAGTTATCTATAAACACAGCACTGCAAGCAATAGCTATTATGAATGCTTCTTAAGTTTTGCTTCTCAAAAAGTGGTAATTATATGCAATTTTGATCATAATTGCAATCAGATGAAAACTCAGTTCTCAAAAGCCCATTTATATATACAGGTGGCCAAAATCACAGAACTGAGAAACACTGCCACAAAAGGAAGTCAAATAAAGCAACAATATAAATCACTTGAAGTAGGAAAAAAGAAATAGAGCAACTAGCCTGGTGTGTCACTAATTTGGATCTGTTTTCCAGTATTAGCGTCATCTCCTAACAGCTTAATCGCATTACAAGAAGCTAGTGGAAGTTCCTGAGACATCTGTTTCACCCAGATGTAGATCAGAGCAGGTATATAATATTTTGCCCCACTCCACCACAGAGGCAGTAAGCAGCGCTGAATACACTGCGGTGCTTGGTGCCCACGCACTGGTAACAGAAGCACAGAGAGCTGTCAGTCAGCTCAGTTCAATGCCAAACCCAGCAATTTAATCAATACTACTGGTGGTAAGGACCACTCCCTGTTTCACTGCTGATCATTCTGGAAGGCAATCAGATAAGTCAAAACCCCTATTGACTTTTCTTGACTAAACAGCCAACTGTCAGAACCCAAATATGGGGTGTATTTGACCTGCCTCTAAAAATGAATTATGACACCTAGCATGACCCTGCAATTCTTGCCTATTTTCACCATAAGGAGAAACACAAACATTTCCAGAAAATAGCTTATCTGAAATGTTCTGCTTGTCCATCTTAGAGTGAGGTGGGTGAACAGCTTCACAGCTTCAGATTTAAGGCGCTTTTTAGGTATCTGAATCAGATCAAATTTCACACCTGCAGATTGGCCATCTGTGTGAGAGTCTATAGCTCAGTGATACCTACAAACACCTCAGGCAGAGTTAGGAATTCAGTTACCCACCCAAAATTAACAATAAGGCAATTACTATTTGTATCCTCTTCAGTTCTGTAGTTAATTCAGTAGACCTGCTTGTTCATCTTTCTGAAATAATTCATAGAACTTTCATTGCTGGCTGAGAAGTTTCAAAATGCAGCATACCACAAATAAGTTGAGAGCATAGCCTCAATATCAGACCACAGCCGTCCACCCACTCCCAACCCAGTTTCTGAAGCCAAGCATTGCTGCAGGAGTTATGGATTTCTAACCAGAATATGTTTAGTATAATTTTTAAAGGGCATAAAGCATCACTATGCCAGACAGCCTTGCTTCCTTCAGAGAAAGCATGCATCCACTTTGTGGCCATTTGGCCTATGTCAACATCAGCTTGGCACAATGATATTTGACACTATTAATAGGGAAATCTATTTTCTTGTTTACAACATCACTGTTCATGCACTGGAAAGACCAATATTAGCAACCTACTTCTGCAGATAACCTAATAAGGGCTCCATGGAATGTGCATCTGTAGGTGTATGCATACATACATTTGTACAAGCGAGCAAAAACACCAGTAAAAGCTACATTAGATTTCTACAACTCACTTCCTATGAAGATGCAAACTATAAATAATTTAAAAGGTTTACTAATGAGACAGCTAAAGGATTTTTTTTTGCTGAACTGAGAAACCACAATGAAAGGCTTGGCTGATCCCTCTGAAGCTTCAGAAAGACATGGCAGTCAACCTAGCTAAATCCTAGAATGTAGAGCCATTCAGTCACTGGATACAGTCAAACTCTCCAAGTCAGGGAACCAACTCCTGAAGGCCATGCAAACCAACACATTTGTATCCCACCTCAAACGTTGCTCTGCATTGTTTGATACATTCTGTAGAGCTGAAAAACTAGTAAAGCTAGCATGTTTTTTGCTAAGGGAGGATAAAAATGCAAAGGTAGAAGTGACAACCTAAATTAATTTGTTTTCATTTCTAAAACAGAAGAGAGCAGATATTCAACATGACTCTCAATTGGAGGCTTTGCAATAACTGGCATTTTTTTGCTATTCTTGACAATGCTTCAAAAATAAAGTTGATATTTCAGATAAAAATATGTTGATATGAACCTTTACTAACCAAGTGTTAGAACATGAATTAAGGTACTTTAGTAGCCTAGTTTTCAACATAATTAAGTAATTTATCTTAGGATTACAAAAAAAAATGTAACAAGTACGTTGAAAATAATAAATGGGGAACATGGCCTATAGTTCTCGTCCCCATCAGCAAGATTTTGCTCTCCCTCAGCTTTCAAAGACTACGTTGTCTCCTCATACCATAAGGCTGCTTTTGCAGTGCCAATACCTACTAAAAAGGTCAACAATTATTAAAACAGGACAAAGGAAAATGCAAAAGAATGAGGCCTTCCTATACCTCAACAAAATACAGATTAGGAAGGGCACTAAGATACTAAACTAATCCTAGCATCCAAGAGGCTACCCATGAAATGCTTTGGCTTGACACATTTGCCTTCAGTGAGCTGGGAACCACTGCTTACAGATAAAAGTTCAAGAATCACACAACTTCCTCACAGGAGAGACCTGAGAGTCTGATGCCACAATTTAGCAGTGCAAATCACCAACCAACCAGTCCACTGTCATCATGAAGAATCTCAGAGGCACAACAGCAATGCAAATTGACATACTGATGGCAGAGTACATTGGGAAAAAGGCACTTTTCAGCATACACCAATGAACAATTTAACAGGAATAAACTGACAAAGTAAATCCCTTCCCTTGGCTCTTCTAGACAATTATGTGCATCCTTTCTTTCTTCCAATTCAAGAAGCCTTTCAACAAGGCCCCACAAAACAAGATAGCCAAAGTCAAAACCTGGAAAAAGACCTTATGCATGTGTTTGAGCATAGAAGTAGGTGTTTCCTCATGCTGGGAAGGCAGCTGAGACCCATGGGCAGGATGATAAATTTGAAGGGCAGAGCCAAGGATCCACATGGCCCAGGGGGCACACTGACTGGGGTCTCTTTTCATACAAAATGTAGAGAAAGAAACCCACAAACATCTTGGCAGAATATGGTATTCAAGAGCACATCACTGGGTTTTCATAGCACTGGCTGACGATTTTGGGATCCTCAGGTCACAGTCACAAGAAACCAAACATTAAGAAAATAACCAAAGCAGATCTAAGACAAAAGACTTAACACAGGTTTCAGAAAGGTGCAGAGACATAGAAAAAACCAGCAACCAGACTCAAACCAAACTCACATCAATATTGGTGCATACAGAGAAGGTTGTAAATTGAAAAGAAATTCACCAGCCCCTCTTCTAAAGGGCTGACTTCTCTCAAGCACTTGAAAGAAGTAACATACTTTGTTTTTCTAATTTTCTGTTGCTCAAGGCATGAAATGGTAGTGAAAATAAATTACAAGCCATATATCTAAGGCTCAGTAATATCTTCCCAAGATTTCACCCATGTCTTATCAGAAGAAAATGACTAATGTATAACTTGAATGCACTGAATATATCTTCCCTCTTAAAAACATTTCTAGAGAACTAGAGGATTTTATTTATGGAAACAAAACCTAAAATGAAAGGATCACTTTAGCTTGCAAATTAAAAACCATTGAACTGCTTAGACTCCTTTTCTGCATGAAAACACATCTAAGGAAAACACATGAGAGAGTAGTTATTACAAGCAAGTACAACCCCAAAGTCATATTTAATTGTTCTGCCCGCAGTAACTGAAGGAACTGTAGAAGGGTGTAACTCATTGAGATTCAAGACATCACAGAAGATGCTTCCTTTCAAGTGTCCCTGGCCAACCTCTATCCCAGACTGTGTCTAGCATTTCCTTTGCCTGATCTGTCTGTCCTCAGTCCTAATTCTCACTAGAGGTAATCCATCGTCTTAAAGGCCGAATAAAAGCAGTAATCTTTGTCTGCCACTATGAGCCTGCAAAAACTGTAAGTGATCTCTATACAACTTCTCTATCCAATCTAAGAATAGCTCAGATTTTGCAGAGCAAATCCTTATACAGAATGACAAAACATATGTATTTATGAATGACTTGGTGAATTTTAAAATCCATTCTATAATTTCTGTAGTAGAAAAAAACCTCATTTCTAATTTCAAAAACTCTTAGACACATAGCAACTAAAAGCTCTCACAGAAAAAGTAGTTCATCTGTCCTAAACAATAACCTTAAGCCTACAAAGAGGTACATATAGCTGCACATGACTGTAAGCAGGGTTTAAATAATCCTGTCTGGAGGTTAAAAAAAATGACTCACTAATTAGATATAATTAAATGTTTAACCCAAGTGCCTCCACCATTCCTCACCAAAGAAAGGTTTGATTGTCACTGACTAAATGCCGCTAACACTGTTTTTCCCAGTATTGCACTCATGAATCCCTGAAACCAGTACAAATTCTGTATGTGCTGTAATTTTTGAATCTCCTCCTACACACAGATATATTTCCCTTGCACCTTTATGTAATTTTATTTGCTTTATCTCTCTGAAATTTTGAATTTATTTTAGGAACATCCATCTGAAAAGCAATTGCAAACCAACTCTTACAGAAGCTGTGCTAATGCATTACTGGGTTATTGCTACCACCTGCAAAGCTTAAGAGGGAAAGAATTTACTCTTGCAAAGGTGCTCAGGCATACTCTGACACATACTGCTCTGCTGTCACTAAACACATCTCAGTCTTTAACAGCAAAAAGCTGCTTGCATGCCATCTGCTCCAAAAAATGCCAGTACCTAACTATGTGGAATTCATAGGCATGAAACAATTTGTTTAAAGCTTAGATTTCTTTTAATTCAATAAAACCACAGTGACTTAAAGCTACACGTGAAAAGCACAAAGCATGTATTGTCTGAGCAAGCCACTCATACTAGAACCACCTAGAAAAAACAAATGAGAGAATGTGAACTCAATCTGCAAAAGAGCAATTTATTTTTTTCCTATCCTGGGTATATAAAAGAAGAAAGAAGTACACATATCTGATTTTGTTGTGAAAGCAATGCTGACTTTTTCAAAGGAAGCTTTTAACCAGGTAGTACAAATGCACATTCATCTAAGGCACTTACATTGCCCATGATCATCATCACAATACCTGAGCACCTCGAAATTTCTTCTTTTCTCTGTTAATCCTCACTCCCTGTGGGAAGATTCTGGTTGCCCTGGCATGATTAGGAGTTAAAGACACACAAAAATAAAATCATATGCTGAAAAATGCACTTTGCAACATATATAAATAAACAGTTGACCAGTTTTCTTAAAAGAAAATTCTATGGGTGACTGCTATTCTGGATATATTTTAGGTGCAAAACCACCAAAGCTGGCTCTGCTCAATCAGGTCAAGTCTTGGAGTAAACCAACACCTAAGTTAAATCATACTACCAAGCCCAGGCAGGAGTGCCTTACCATTATACAGACATTCAAGGCCCAAACTGGTATTTTCACACCACTCTAACCTGTATTTCCTGCCAGAGAACACTGCTCACCTCAACTGTGCTCATCCTATAGTCTGCATCAGACAATCTTCTGGAAAATATTTTGGTGTCCTTCTGTCCCATATACGTAAGAATCCCTCAAGTCAGGATTCAAGAGAAGATGAAAGAAGCACAAATCTCTTCTTGCCAGACTTTGGCTACAGCAAGAGTCAAGTCCTAAGATTTGCTTCTGAAGTTCAAAGTGTAGAGAAAGCCCAACTTTGTGCAAGGTCTCACAAGGAATCACTAGCAGGTGGAGACCTCTATCGAGGTCTCAAGGTCCCAGATTAGCATTTTATCTACAGGAATACCTTGTGTGTAGCTATTGTGGATACACCAGTTGTGCTCCAAAACATGTATCAGTGCTCGCCAGTTTCAGTTATTTTTCTGTGGTTTTATGATCTACCCTCTGGTATAAAACAGGCCTTAGCAATGTTGACAGATCATAACAAAGATGAGTGGCTGCCCTGAGATCCAGAAACACTAAAGGTTGAAAAAGCATCCCTTACAATATAATAAAAGCCCTTAAAGAAATCTGAGAATTACACAATGCCAATCAACTGGGCTTGGGGGGGGCACGGAAGTAACTTATCCACAGATTACTATTTGTGAGATCTGAGAGTAAAAAACAGAGGATGTTTCTAGCAATAAAAACCCCTTGAACTTGCATGAACTTGAATTGATCTAAATGAATAATCCCATTAGATCCTCTTAACTTTGGCCAGGATATAATTATAAGGATTGGAGACAGCAGGACCAAAACCCAGTGGGGGTCTGTCTGCAAGGCTCAACTCCACTTGAGGGAGATTTCCTATTGCCCAGGGCATGCAAGAAGACAGAGCTAGTTTACAAAAATACACTTGGTAACAATATGTAATGGATTTTATATACACCCAACACTTCAGCTCAGCAAAAAGACAATGGCAGGGGACACCACAGGTCTGTCAAGGCCTGACTGCACGTCAAGGCTGAGCAGGAACCAATTCCTCATCGGCTCCCAAAACAGGAACTGGGGGCTGGGGATTGAACAAAACCATGAAGCAGCAGGCTTACAAACAGGAAAGAAGCGGTCCTCTTTCAAGCAGTCATGAAAGTTATAATCATGGGATGCTGAATACACACAGTTTACCTAAATTTATAAAGGGTACCAGCCTGCTTTAGACTATCAAATATAAAAGTAAATACAAAGACACCACTTCTTGCTGAGGAAATCCCTAGCTGAACCAGTGAGATGGGAGCTGGGAAATAAGTCATAGAACTATGCATACTTGTTTGACCTATTATTTTATTTTCCCCTAGACAAAATGGAGTGGGTCAGACAGGTTTCTGACCCTGCCAGGCCCAGGCACTGAAAACGACTATGGGATCTTTGACCTTTGCAGAGTACACACCCAGAATTCAGGCAACCCTCCAAGACAGAAGTGAAGGTAGGTCATTTAAGAGAAAACAGTGAAACCTGCTCAGCATTTCCTTTCCCTCTCTTCCATGTCCTAAGACTGAGAGTTTCATGGTGCATTCTCCAAGGCATAGGGCAGTCTCTTCTCCCCAAACTGCCCTGAGAAAAAGGTTATTGCTCTGTACATTCTCCCAAAATGAATGTTACTTAATTAAAGAAATCCTTGTTATCTTCTTGCATGAATCTTACCCCGACAATTGCACACGGGCACTTAGGATCACCTACACATTGGTAACAATAGCTATCACAAATCCCCATGAGCACGCCTCCATGCAGTAAAACCAGCAAACTGCCGGGGAAAAATGTCACCACTGGTTCCTGCTTCACAAATCACAAGTACCAGATGTATTACCTGATGAGAAAATAGGGAATTTTTAATATGTAAACGTATAATTTAAAATCAAGAAAATATTTTGAATCACAGTGAGGTTAACATTTCCTTCTCCCTCTGTAATACCCAAAATATAAATTATTCATTACCAAGCAGTAATGTACACATCTTAAATATGTGAAACAAACAGATACAACAAATAAAAGAAAATGTATTAAAGGGAAAGACACAAAGGCACAGAACCTACATTTTCATGTTCCAGTTCTCTGCTGAGACAATGACTCCCTACATTGCCTCGAAAAAAATCACTTGTTGCCTCCATGCTTCAAATTATGTTCATAAAATGGAGGCAATCCCACTTCCTCACACTCTCACAAGGATAATCTGAAGATCTGAAATATATGCATATTTCAGGACTGAAGGTCACACAGAAGCCAGGTAAGAGTGAGAAACATGTTTTAACTAGCACTGAAAGTATTTTATTACCCTTGCAGATGGAACACTCCTCTAGCCTTAGTCACCAAGTGAGATCCAGTGAGGCTGCCAAAGAAAAAACTGTTCACTCTGTGAACAAGGGCAGGATGGCAATAATGACATTCTCATATTAAATAAAAGGAACATCATATGCATACCATTCTGTGCTGAATGCATAACAGTTTTTGTGGGGTTTTTTAAATGCAAAAGGAAGCTTGAAGGTTGTTATTTAATAGCTCCACAGAGATTATTGGGGCACTGCAGTATCACAAAATTTGTTCACAGCAGGTAAAATTCACACCCTGCAGTGAACCAACAAAAGACCACTTAAATCCTAATTTCAGCCTTCATGGTTGAGCCAGTGACATACTTCTCTTAGCACTACATGGGGATCGTTTTCTGGATCAGAATATTAAAAGCACTTGTGCTTCAAGAGCACTTCCTTCAAGACATTTATGTTTCCCACAAAAAACGTCAAGGGAATCTGTTATAATCTCAAGTCCAAACCAGTATCTTTCATTTACACTTGTTGATGCAAGTAAAACCAGATGGTGGTACACCCCTGTGTTTCCATGATTTTTTAAATCATGGCAAGGTACACAATTTTAGTTAAAATAGAACTGTACCTGCATTTTGGTTTTTTTACCCAAATAGTAACAAAGATACACTATTCAGAGAGCATGCTCTTCTATGAGAGACACTTCACCATTTATGAAAGTCAGTCAACAAGTCATCAACAGGTATCAAAATAGAGAACAAAATCAGTATTAGAAAGAGAAATTCCAAAATATATTTAAATATTTAAGTATGAGACCTGCAAGTACTAAGGAAGGAAAAATTCGGCTTGTTGATAAAGCCGTGCCTTCAAAAATTAGTTACAGGGAAAAAAAATGGGTTCCTTAAAAGGCAGGATACAAAAAATATACATTTAAGTAAAAGTAAGCATCAAATACCAGGGTCCTGCTCTTTTCTCTGATATAAACACAGGCAAAAATCAAAGATCTTAAACCTCAGTCTCTGTCCCTTGGAGGGAACAGGTCCCTGTGTCTACCGAGCTTCCACTGGAATAGTGGAAAGTTGGATCTGTAACAAAGATTATTTTTCCACCAACAGTTTAATTTTAGAAAGGCGCCAACAAAAGGCACCGCTCTGAACACCCTGAGCGCGTTCCTTCCCCTCCCGATCCATCAGCGCCCGCTTCCTCCTGCAGACACGATGCCGTGGCACGACCACGGCTCCATTCGGCCGCTTTAGCCGAACAAAACGCTCTTCCTGCCCGGAAAAAATGAAACAACAAAAAGCCCAACCACCCAACCAACCGATTCCATAAAAAGGCAGGAAAGCAGGAGCACGGCAGGAAGGGCCGGCGTGCACAAGAGCCGCCGTAGCGGAACCGGCGCCGCCGGTGCTCCGCAAACCCGCGAACGGCGGCATTTCCGAACCCGGGCTCCAGCACCCACACCGGGGCTCTGACGCCGCCGCCCGCCCTGCCCTGCCCCGCCATGGCCGCC